>OZ035938.1:6559427-7759427 GCA_964034925.1 Tricholoma hemisulphureum
CGTTGCTCAGTTCCCTGTCACACAGCCCATCAGATGGACCATGGTAACAGAAGGGATTCCAGGTTATTTACCTTCCAAAGTTTCATTGCGAACTCAACCCAATTGAGCAGTGCTGGGGCTATGTGAAACAGGTTTATCGCCTCAACCCTGAGTCTCCTTGCAAAGATGCACTTGAACAAAATGCGCTCTCCCCATTGGGATCTATTCCTCTCACATCCATCCACCGCTTTTTGAACCGATCACTTCGGTTCATGGATGCATACTCTCATGGTTTAACTGGGAGTCAGGCAGCTTGGGCTGCCAGAAGATATAGAGGTCATAGAGTATTACCTGATACTATAATGAATGAAATTGAGAAAGCTAATTTACAATAAACACTCCAGTCAGATATCGGCCTAATATATATATGTTATAAACAAGAGGACAAATTTGAAATTGAAACTAGTCAGTCAATTCTCAACGTTGTGCCAAGTGGTTTTGCCAAGATCTTCTTCATATATATACACATCGATTGTAGGAGCGAATTTTGCTCATGTTGGATTGACAATTTTATAGCTATTTAAAAGTAAAATTTCACCGGATATAGGCAGCCATGTCACAGAAAAGTAACATCACATGACGTTGGCAGGTTATGGATGTTGTCTACCTTACAACCGGTTGGCAACTGGTCCACCTTGTGACCAGTTGTGACCAGTTGGTGGAATAAAACCAAACCAGTAGGGACCAGTAATACATGGTCCAGTTATGGTTACAATTCAATGAGAGATTTTTAACCAGCTACAGTCTCAGTTATTGCCTGAAAAAGGCAAAAAACCAGACTGGACCAGACCTTGAAACACTATTTGAGAGGGTGGTAATAGCTTTGATGAGAGTCTTGATCTCTGAGATTGTGGACATTTTCACAGAAACTAGAAGCATTGATTTGAAGGAGACAGGGGGAAGCAAAAATCTGATTGAAAAAGAATAAGTATGGCATAGATATACATGCAAGAGCTCCTGCAGCAAGAGATGTGGTAGACATTTGTGGTTGAGGGAATGGATATCACTGTCAGATTGAATGTATCACAAAACTATATCAAAGAAAATTTGAAAGGCCAATGCAGTTGATAAACAAGACCATGTGAGCTAAACCATCTGCTTCATGATCAGGCTTTATTTTGATGATTATTATTGAGATTGGACACATGAAAATTCTGGGCAAAAGCTGCAACCTGAGCTGGTGGCTTTGGCTTTCAGCTACACTGAGCTGGGCCAAAGCCCTTGTTGGGCCATCACCAAAGGCCTGGCTTGGCCTGGCTTCCAGCTTTGAGCTGGGCTGGGCACATCACTAGAGACAGTGGATAGGGAGGGTGATAATCAAGAGAGTAGCTAAGATACATGTTTAGGCAGTGAGGCTGATGACGGATATCAATCTGGGTGTCCATTATGTCACAATAATCACAACAACCATGCTTACAGTGCCTGGTTTGAGGGGGAGTGTTGGGACTGGCATTGCAAGTCTGGTCCGAGTAATCTGATTATAGCACTACTATGTATGTTATACACATCTGTAATGAAAGTCTAAGACTGTTTCAGTCTTCTACTGTTGAGCATCCCAAGAAGCTAAGCTTCCTCAGATTGTGTGATAGTGATATTGTAGTGGCAACTGGGAAAAGAGGGGAGTTAAGACAAAAGTTAGAACATCATTTGCCACTACAATTTCACCATCACTGATATGATGAGTAGTTAGTTACATCATATTACAATTTCCAACCTTTGCAACAACTTTCCAACTGTGCAGGCCCTGGCTAGCCATTTAGAGTCTAAGTATCCAGATGACTGGTATCGAGGAGCTTGAAGCACCAACTTGAATATTTCAACTCTGGATTCATCCTATCACTATAAGTACCTCCCAACATCTCTCCAATAAATCCCATCATTCTTGAGCTGGTCTCTACTTGAAAACACAATGCCAACAGGCTTCATCACCATGTTCATGCTCTCAAAGCTGCTTGTTCTTTCGCTTCTCTGAGTCACAATACATGTGACTGCACAACCGCCAGATGCCCCTGACTCAAAGAATAATACTAGCTTTACCATTGAAGTTGATAAAAACAGGAGAGCCCACTATAAAGAAGCTCCTGTTTACAAGGTGATTGTTGCAGTAAATTCCAATTCCATGTCCCTCCTGACCAGCACTAGCTTCTGCCTCACTCACTCCGAAAGACTGGACATAAGTGAATAAAGAAGAGATTCCCTATACCTGAGAAACACCTCAAGGTGTTCTGCCCAGGGGGTCCAGGGAAACAGCCTGGGGTGGGTCAAATATTTCTTCAATGACAACAATCTGAGGAAGCTTAGCTTCTTGGGATGCTCAACAGTAGAAGACTGAAACAGTCTTAGACTTTCATTACAGATGTGTATAACATACATAGTAGTGCTATAATCAGATTACTCGGACCAGACTTGCAATGCCAGTCCCAACACTCCCCCTCAAACCAGGCACTGTAAGCATGGTTGCTGTGATGATTGTGACATAACGGACACCTGGATTGATATCTGTCATCAGCCTCACTGCCTAAACATGTATCTTAGCTACTCTCTCAATTATCACCCTCTCTATCCACCGTTTCTTAGCCTACGATACTGCCTTGAACCCCAGTTGTTATCAGACAAATTCCTGATTTATATTAGACTATTCTATAAGTATAAAGCCTCTACATACTTGTAGTATACTTCAGAATTTACTTTCATTCTACCCTGTCTCTACCCAGTCACAAGAATGACCATGTGGCATAACTGTAACACCTGTCATGCTTCTGCCACAGTTGCACCTGGCTTAAAAATAATCATAAATTAACCAAAAAAGGAAGGGGAAAGAAAGGGAAAGGGAACATCAGTAAACTGGGAAATTAGATTCCAGGTTTGAAAACACAGACACTTGGAAACCTATACTACCCAAAGTTAGATCATCAAATTTAACTACAAGAGATGTAATTATGAACTAGTAACAAATGCATAGGCATGATGATCAATAAAATGATTAACAAAGAAGGAATAAAAGCTGTCCAATGTGTCATGATGAGAAAAGTCATTGGGAACCCTGTTAAGGATCTCTCCATAGATCAATCAATGCTATCTGCCTGTCATGAAGATTTGTAGATTCCACAAAGCCTGTAGAATAGTGATTCATTAGGGCTCTTGCTTTCAACTACTCGCCTCTCATAGATTCTATGCCTTTATGTCAAATTCCTACCTTACAGCACTGTTAGATATTGTATATAGGGCCTAGATCCAAAGTTATGTAGGTTCCAGTAGGTTTCCTGGGTTTCTATCCCAGACCATCTGGCCAGGTTTCCAAGAAAATGGACCTGCATTTCCAAGTGTCTGAGTTTCCAGGTTTTAGCTGGTTCTCAGTGGTTGCTCAACTTGAGCAACCTCTGGAAACTGAGACACAGGATTACTGATGAAAAGATTGCCTGTTATATTATTTCAATGTCTTTGAAGGTATATATACACATATGTTGTAAGTAAGTATCACTACATTGGTTTTCCTGTCCCTACATCCAACCCTTCTTCTTGCTGTGCTCTCTAGCAGCTCTTCTCATACTAGTTGAATCATTTGAAGGATTATCAATTCTCTTTTGCTTGTGACTTGAAGAGCTATCACTGCTTCCAATATTATTATAATTTGATAATAACATATTGTAACTAGAATTAGAACCACCTAATATAGCTTGAGAATCCTCCTGTTCTCTATCCTGGGAATTGTCATAGGCAGAAGCTACATAGAAAGGCTCCACAGTAATTAGTAGAGCTAGTCTGATGGGGAGGAAGAGAAAGAGGTTCCAGACTTGGTGAGAGTTCCAAGGCTAGTATACCTCTTGGAGATGTGTGATAGGGAGGGAGGGCATAATTTGAATTTCCAATTCTGGGATCAAGCATGTAAATGATAAATCACTTTACATGATTCAGACTCACTTAGAACCTAATTAAGGACATGTTGGGAAAGAGTATACAACTCTATACAGACAAACCAAGGCAGTTAACATGGTCAGGGAATAATGCTAGAATATGTTAAGTCATAATAACACATGTTTAACAGGAGTTAACACATGCAAGAGCAATTAGGGGAATGCACAGTAACTTACCAATCCATGATATTATAGGAGGTACTATGACACCATAATTATAAGGGAAGGGGTATAATTATGCTGACATTAATAAGTACAGGAGTCTATGACCTCATACCTCCTTATTATATTATAGGAGTGCATTACACTATACCTCCTAGAAGTGTAGTATAAATATTGCACACTTTGTAGCAGATGAATATAATATTCCTCCCTGTTGTCGACTCTATTCCCTCACTTGCTTCTAAGATAATATTCTATTTTCTTCACCTTGACTTCCACACAGGCCTCACTCCAAAGAGGACATTAAGTAAGATAAGTTCATTTTTTCCCCCATATTTCATGACCAGTTAGTAAGGAGATAGGGAGTATAAGAAAACATCCAAGTAAGTTAAGCTAGTTAAGGAACTTCTAAGGCATCAAGGACCATTGTGGGTTAAGCAGAGGACCCTACTTAGTCCAAGGAGGATCTACTTTTTTGAAGGAGGATCTCCCTAATGCCCATTTACTTATTTCTGCCTAATTTCAGATTTAAGGGGAATAAGGAGATATAAAGCATAATAAGTAAGCATTGGATTTTCCTGATGAGTCTTGTTGGAATCAAAAATCTTTACACTCCACCAAGACTCTACACTCCCCCACCTGTCCTATTGGACTCTGATTGGACTGCTCAGAGTCCAAGTCAGTCTAAGTCAGTCCAAGTGGAGTCTGAGTAGTCCAAGTGGATTGGTAGGCTCAGACTGGCTCAGACTCCACTCTGACTGACTTGGACTGACTTGGACTCCACTTGGACTCCACTTGTACTGAGGACTTGAGATTCAAACTTGTGTCTGAAGATGTAAAAGGCTTGTATCTCCAAGGATTGAACCCTTAGCCTTTTATATCCAGCTTAGATAAACAGTTTGTGAGGTGCTCTAGCCAACTGAGCTAAGTGCCTGATACATTTTTACCATATTAAGGGTACAATATGAACTTTACAAAACTCACATTTACACTACATAGTCTGATCGGACTCTGAGTGGACTCCACTTGGACTATACTTGAATTTTATAGAATAGTGAGTTTTTATTTGTATTTTTCATTCAAGTCACACTAATCAGGATAATTCTATTTAAATAGAGTCAATTGATGTAATACAAAATTATATATATACATATTTTTTTTAAATGCACCCCTGGTGGGGGATGCCCTGTCATACTGGGGGTCCTGCAGCTCTGACAGTGGTATTTATATTAATTAAAATAGAGGCTAAATAACATATATATACAAAAGAAATGAAAGGGAGGGGGGGAAGGGAGACACGTCACTATGCCATTGTTGCCCCCCTTTCCTGTGCCCATCCATTGCCCTCGCCTATTGCACCCTGCCTCTGCCCTGCAAGCAGTTGCTTGCAGCCATGGTGGGGGGTGCTCTGTTGTGCTGGGTCATGTTTGGTGCATCTCCCTGTATCCCGGCTGTTCCCCCCCTCCTGGTGTGTCCCCCTCCCTCCCAGTGCATCCCCCCCCTTACCGGTGCATCTCTCTGTCCCCTGGCATGTCTCCCCCCTCATGCATCCCCCCCCCAGTGTGTCTCCCTGTCCCCTGGCACGTCTCCCCCCTCGTGGTGCACCCCCCATGTCCCCCCCCCCTCCTGGTGAGTCCCCCATGTCCCCCTCCCTCCTGGTGAGTCCCCCATGTCCCCCTCCCTCCTGCGGTGTCCCCCTCCTCCTGGTGCATCTCCCTGTCACCCAACACATCCCCCTGTCCCCTGGCATGTCCCCCATCCCTCCTAGCATATCCCCCAGCCTGTCCACTCCCTCCTAGTCACGCTGGGTGTCATGTCTGGTGCATCCCCTCCCTCCTGGCATGTTTCCCCATCCCCTGGTGTGCCCCCTTGCTCTGAGGGATGTCCCCTTGTCCTTGTGGGCCTGGGGTCAGGTCGTGTGTCAGTGGGGGGTTATCCTGGGCTTGGGGAGGGTGCTGGGTCAGTGGGTTGGTGGGCGTGACATGGTGGCGGCAGTGGGTGCTCAGTCGGTGGGTGTTGGTGACATGGTGGTGGCGCTGGGGGTGACGTTGCAGGGCTGGGCTAAGGACAGGGCAGCAGAAGAGGTGGCGCTGGTGGTGATGTGCATCATTCGGGGCCCATGGTGGTGTTGGTGATGTGGCAGCTGTGGTCGTTCCCTCGTCCTTCCTGGCAGATCCCTGGCCACTTCCTTCATCCCATGAGGCCCCCCACCTCCCAGCTAAGTGGAGAGGAGGGGCAGCACGTCATTGCATACAGATACAAAAAGAAACACTGAAAAAAAACATTTTATGAGCTTAAAATAAGGATGGAATAGATTTTAAAATACTTATCATAGGGGCCAAGGGCCCCCATAGAGCGCTAGAGGGGGGGAGCAGGGAGGGAGGGAGCAGGGAGGGAGGCCATCATAGTGGTGGTGGTGGTGGGAGGGAGTGGTGATGAGCTGGCAGTGATGCAGCTATGTGCTTTGTCATACACAGCTGTGGGAATAGTATGTAGAGCAAATATAGACCAGACAAGCTAAGCTACTGTTGTCTAGTGGTTATGTTGTCTATAGATTATATAATGTACTTATCTAAGGCCTGGGGTTCAATTCCTGCTGATGACAATCTTTTTTATATTAGTAATAACAGTCATGTGCCAGTCTGAGCACTCCCAGTGCACTTCACTCGGACTCTCCTAGGAATTCCGAAGACTGGCTCAGGTTCCACTCAGACTCTACTCAGATTGGACTGGGACTGGGACTGAACATTGGCAGGGAGTTGGCTGATGGACAAGTCCGTGCCAGTCCAAGTGGAGTCTGAGCGGAGTCCAATAGGAAAGGTAGGGCAGTGTAAAGACCTCCATTCCACCACCACCCACAATGCTGCCTCTCTCTGCCTCCTCCCTCCCTCCTCCACTCCACCAATAGAGGAGCCTGTGGCCCCCCACATTAATTTTTTTTTTGTTCTAATAAGTTCTTATTCAACTGATTCTTTTCTTTTTGTTTCAGTTGTTTCTGCTGTGCATGCAACAATGGCCACCCCCACTCCCCCCCTGCTCCCTCCCTCCACCACTCCACCTGTAAGAGTAGTGGGATGGGGTTTGGTAAAGCTTATCACACAAGAGTACATGAGACCACAATATATAGTGACTGGTATGACATAGTGTAGATTTAAAGCTGGGAGCCCTGTGTGACTAAGGTAACACTAGTAACATCCCCAGGAACACCCAGAGTAGCACAACCACAAAGGGGAATGGCCACAACATCATGTGGCCCCCCCTTGTCCCCCCTTACACTCTCCCCCTCTAGATTGGCCCCACAAGCCAATCTAAACCCAAGAAAAAATGAAAAGTGAAAAATGAATGTATAAAGAATTTTCACACCTTTGGAGACATTTTTAAAATGAGTGTATGGACATGGGGTATCCAGTGCCATGTCATCATCCAATTAGTATCAGGTGGTCTCACCACCCAACAAATATAGATATATCCCCGACCCACCCTGTGACCATCTGCGACTGCCAGCACACAGGCTCCAAGTCACAACCACCTACCACAACCACCATCCCCCTTGTCCAATGTAGGGAACAGCACGGGTTTGGCCAACCCGTGCGGGTTACGGGTACGGGTAGGCACGGGTACGGGTACGGGTCATGATTTAGGTACCCGTGACCCGCACCCAACCCGTCACCAAATGTCTATGTACTAACATACAGTTTTGTATTTACAGGTTTCGGCACTCAGATGAGTGTCGACAACCTTTTAATTACTTATGTACTATGTGTATGTACTAACTAACTTAATATATATATTATTTACGGGGGAAGCGACGCCCCAGAGGAAGGGGAAGCTTGTGGAAGCAAGGTCTTATATACCAGATAATGTTTATTACTATTTGGTTCCAGTAAACGAACGCGAACGTGACACGTTGTTTGCTGAAACAAGTTGATATTTACTAGTACATATTGTTTGGTTTAACTTTTCTGAATGTGATGTGTCATTTATTGAAACAAGTTGATAATTAATACTAGTATATAGTTGAAGTAAATAAATGCAGCACATAAACGAGTCGCGTTCGCATTTACTGAAACCAAACAATGGCAAACATCAACTTAAACGACGTGTCGCGTTCGCGTTCGTTTACTGGAACCAAATAGTAATAAACATTATCTGGTATATAAGACCTTGCTTCCACAAGCTTCCCCTTCCTCTGGGGCGTCGCTTCCCCCGTAAATAATATATATATTAAGTTAGTTAGTACATACACATAGTACATAAATAATTAAAAGGTTGTCGACACTCATCTGAGTGACGAAACCATTAGTTAAATGTATGTAACAAATCCAAGGCCCCAACAATGACGGCGACAACATGGTGTTGTCACCGTCATTGTTGGGGCCTATGCAGGAGGTGTTACACAATGGGAGACGGGGGTCTACCCGTACCCGCTGTGACCCGTGACTCGTGACCCGTGGGTTGCGGGTACGGGTAGACGCGGGTACGGGTACGGGTAGAGCTCTGGGTACCCGCGGGAGTACCCGTGCTATTGCCTAGTCCAATGACACCACCGCCACCACCACCACTACCACCACCACCACTGCCCCACTTCCATTGCCTATCAGCGCCACCACTGCCCCCCCTTCCATCACCTATTGGCACCACCACTGCCCCTCCCTTCCCTCACCCATCAACAACAATGCCGCCACCTCCAGTCCAAGGGTATGGGGGCCCCAGGCCCCCCACCAAGTATTTTTATTATCACTAATTCTATTTTACTAATATACTTTTTTTCTTTCAGTTTGTTTGTATGCATTCAATGAGCCCCCAATGCACCGCCCCTCTTCCCCACTCAGCTGGGAAGTGGGGGGCTCGATGGGGGTACTATGGCCCCCAGACCATGGCTGCCATGTCACAAGCCGCACCCCCACCAATGCCACATCACCACTGCCTGAACATCGCCCCGACAACTAGGAGGAGGATGGGGCAGGACGGGGGGGACACCATACCACTAGGGATGTGCTAGATGATGGGGGTGATGCTAGACGACCCAGGAGACATGCTAGATGATGGGGGACATGACAGCCCACCATGTGACACAAGCAGACGATGGGGGGATGTCAAGGAGGACACCCAATGGAGGGGGGACACCCAGGCAAGTGGGGGGGCACCCAGACAAGTGGGGGGGGGTGCCCAGATGAGCGAGGGGACCATGGGGGACGCGACCAGCACCACCTGGCCCAGCCCCATGAGCCACTGCTCGTGGGGTAGAGTGTGGGTAGAACGATGGCAACACCGGAGCGCACACACCAGCACCCACAACCACTGCCACGAGCCATCGCCTCTGGGGTGGAAAGGGGTGCTATGCTAGTGGCACCAGCAGGACAGGTGGCATGAGGGGAGGGGAGGGGGATGGGCAGGGAGGGGATGTGATGCCCAAGGCTGCAATACGCCCCACCCCCCCCCCCCCTCTCCATATACTAGTATTATATTTACTTAAAGTATTTTGTAACTAGGTAATATATATATATATATATATATATATATATATTACAGCCAACACAACACAATGTGATGCCTGAGGACACAACCACTTCCCCCCCATACATATTTATATGTAATGTATTTTATTGTGTAAATAGGTAATAAGGTAACAATAATATCCTGTACCAATAAAGGGGTCATGTTGGGAATGGAGTGGTGAACAGTGACAGGAAGAGTTAAGGACAAGGTTAAGAAGATGAGGTTAATCTCAAAGGCTTGTGAGTGAGGGAGTCTGCAACAGGGAGGAATGTTATTATCATCTCCTACATGATGTGCAATATTTATACTACACAGTTAGGAGGTATAGTGTAATGCACTCCTTTAATATATAAAGGAGGTATTCTGTAATAGACCCCTGTACCAGTTAATAATGGAATAGTTATGTCATATCCCCTATAACAGTGTCAATAATAGTGACATATGATATCATGGCTTGGTAAGTCCTAGACTTCCTGCAGGGTGTGTCATAGACACTCTATCCTTAGCTCTGTCTTGGATAGGCTATCATAGACATGCTGCAGTATGAGTAATCCTGTAGCATGTGTTAACTGTGGGTTCCCCTATATGTCTCTGCATGTGTTAACTGTCCATTCCCTAGGGTTATGGTTAATGTGCATTAGCCCTAACCCTAGTGTTGACTTTGCATATTCTGGCAATATTCCCTAGGCATGTTAACTGCCTTGGCTTGCCTGTATACTCTTGTATACATAATCCCAACAGGTCATGGCTTACCTGTTAAGTTGTTGGAAAATCTGTAAATACTAATCTGGAGGTCAAGGGCTGGTAACATCTTATTTTGAGTTTAACTTGGTGTTGCAAACTTCTTGTCCATTTGACCCCACAACTCTCGCTTGGAATAACCAGAATCCAGATGAAAAAACTGGAATCCACCTGGACTTTCTGGAGTCCAGGGAGTCTGACCGGAATAGGTGGGGGACTGTAAAACACTGCCATTTCCCATCTTCATATCTACATGAGTCCAACAACATTATTCATGGATAAAACAAAAACTTGAACACTAGTAAATTAAATCATAGTAAATTGAGTTGCAAAGGATTTTGGTTGGTGTTGTTATATTGCCACCTGTATGAACGTGGCTGTGGGTCATGCAGAGCTTCCAAGTCAGATTCACAAACACACCAGTAGTGCAAGTAAATTATGCCCACCTGTCATCAGCTATACTGCCTCACAAGACTTGAAGTCTGAGCTAGTCACTGATGGGTCCCTCAGGTAGTAGAGTTTTTTGTATACAAATTGTCTAAAGCAAGCTATCTAAAGTTTAAAAGTCCAGTCCAATCCAGTCTTTTGCCTCTTTAGGGGCGGACTAAGGACTGGACTGGTCCATTTATTTTCAATATCTACTCAAAGTCAGACCAGACACTATGGGACCAGTCTGTGTCAGTTTGTGGCCAGTCCATGAACTGGTCTCAACCGGTCTACATGTGGACCTAGTCCAAACCAGTCTGAACCAGGCATGAACTGGTCTTGACCAGTCCAACTGACTAATTACAAGTATATACTGACTACTACACTGAAATAAATAAATAAACCACCTGTGAGCAGCGGCTCATGAAGCTGGATGCAAAAATAAAATAAAATAAAAATACATAACACTATAATATAATGAATCACAAAGGGGGGTTGCAAAGAAGGGGGGGACACCAGGGTTGTTGTGGGGGCATGGGTGGTGCATTGTCACATTGTGAGAGGGAGGGGGTTGCTGGGGAGGCTGCTGGCATTGTTAGGCCATTATGGAGGACACCAGTGGGGTCATCTTGTTGTGAGGGGTGCTGTGGCATTGTCTAGTCAAGAGAGGGATGGGGGTGCTGTGGAGGCCACCAATGTTGTTGTGGGGGACACAGGTGGTGCATCATCTTGTCACTGTTGGGGTCATTGTGAAGGACATGGGTTGTGTGTCATCTTGTCACTGCTGGGGTCATTGTGGGGGACATGGGTGGTGTGCTGTCTCATCACAAGGGAAGGGCAGGGTGTGCTAGAGTCATCACCTGTGGCATGTCATCCTGTGACATGGTGCAAGGGAGGGGCAGCCATGGTGCATAGATGTCATTAACAGATCTATGAAGATGTTAAAGTTAACATTAAATGAACAAATAAAATCAAGCTTAACTTACTTGGGGGCCCAGATAACAGGGGATGTCACTTGGGCCCAGGCAGAGACATGGTGGTGGTGTGAGGGCAGAGTGATGCATTGATGGGGGATTTGTTGGCAGTGTTGATGAATCAATGTTGATTTCTGTTTGGGTGGGAAGAAAAAAAAGAAATCGCACCACCTGTCAACAAGTGGCAATGGCTGCCACGTGAGAGTGAACAAATATATGCAAACTCACATGGGATATATAAACCCCAAGATTTTGCTTTTGTATTCCTGTCCCCTAGCATATATGTAGTATAATGTAATATAAAATTACCATAGTCATGTTGGACTGATGGTTTGGTTCCAGACCTGTCCAAACCAGTCTGCCCCTGGTCTGCTGGTATTGAGAAGGTAGTCAGACCGCAGACTGGGGTGTTCTGAGACTGCCCCAAACTGGGACCAATGGTCTCATCAAACTGGTTCGGGTTCAGTCCAGTCTGCAGTTTTTACCAGTCCGATGGAGTGGACTTTCAAACTCTAAAGCTATCATTCCCTCCAAAATCTCCTGAGGCAAAGAGTGTGGCAAATCCACATCACAAAGGATATTGTGATGGCCACAAACATGAAAAGCCTGCTCAAAGTTCTCTGAGTCAATGGACTGATTCACAGCTGGAGCCAGACAATGGGGGATGCAATGGGTGGCCCTACAACATGACCAGACCAAGGGGGGGGGGATGCCCAGATGAGGGGGGACACACCAGACAAAGGGGGGCTGCCCAGATGAGGGGGGACATGCCAGATGATGGAGGGGCCAACGAGATGAGGGGGGGAGTTATTTCATAAATTAGTGTAAGTCAAACTGTAAGCAACTATGTAAAGACTGCAGAGTCCATGCAGATCTGCACAGACAGGCATGGAGTCTGTGCTCATCCCCACAGACTAGCATGGAGTCCACAGATGTCCACATAGTCTGTGCAGAATATCTGGGGGAGTGTAAACTACTGGTACAACACATGGTACACACATGGGCAAAATGTTGCACGATCAGACTCATGGTAGGCACATGTAGCTGCACACCACATACTGTAGGCATGGTGCTGTGCCCGCTGATAACTCATGGTCTAGGCATGGCTAACGCATGGTTACCATATGTATAACATCAGGGAAACAACAGTTGAATGATAATGTTATAGATAGCTTTATAAATGCATCATTGTGTAACAAATACATCATGTTGATAACACCCATGAAAAATCAATATATAGGGGGGTGAGGTAGGGGACTTTGAAAATTAGACTAGAGATGATGGCAGATTACCATGGCAGTTCATAGTGGCCGATCCCTTGTAATTTCACACCACCGAGCATCTGTGTATATATAAGAGGGTACAGTAGGTCCCAGAGTAAAAAACAAAACATATTGATTAGGTACCACCATCTCCCAACAAACTGATGGAAGTTTGATACATTGCTGACATTTCAGTGAGGAAATTATAACAAGACATCCAACTATGTCTTTGCATCCAATGCAAGTTGGTTTTGACCAAGTACAGCATCACTATCTAAGTTGGCACTGACAGTAGGTTGAAACAATCAGTGGATTGTGGCCAAAGGTTTATAAAAGGGTAATCACCCTGTGGGAGTTCTATGGAGCAGTAGAAATATTTCGAAGGATGCCCTTTGCATGCAATGAAAGGTAGTGTTTGTGTGGTGCTTCAACAATTGGATAACACTGACTATCTTGGGAAAATCCCACTAGGTGGTAATGAGGCTGGGAGGAGTTGAAAACCTTGTGACAGGATCCAGTGTGGAATTGACATTACAACAATTCTACAGAAAATGTGCCTTCAGCAAAGTCAATTTAACAGACTACAGAAATCCTAAAAAGTTAAGTCCTAATTATTTTCCTCAACAGATCTCCCCTTCTCTCCTTCAGTTTGGCCAGTGCACTGTGCTTCGAAACGACATGCTTCGCTGAAGAATAGTTAGGAAACACTTGACTGTGAAGGACACATTCAGAAATTACACCAGACACCCATGAGGCTCGTACCAATTCCACCAAGTAAGCAGCTCTTTAACCTCCACCATTTCTTCTGGATCTTCCAGAAAGTCAAGAGCACTATTGTAAAATGTTTCGGAGTCCGTTGCCATATCTGTTCATGAGAATACTGGAGATGAGCTCAGTGCAAACCGAACCTCCTATATGGTAAGTTGTGGGTCTGAATTTCACTGCAATAACTGGACTAACCTGGGTTGCAACATATGCAATAGACCCAGGTGTGACAGATGTCATGCCATGTATACGTGCATTCCCTGAGCGAGTAGCTTTGGGTTCCTTCTCAACTGAACTTGGAGAGGTGAATATGTGTTTGAAAGCCTATTTAGCAATTAATAACATGACCATCGGAAGTCAAAAGTAGAATTCTGAAACTTACACATATAAGCAAAGGGCTTCAGAAAAGGCCATTCCAAGGATTTTGTGGGTCAAAACTGTATCCAGCATATATGAAGGTAGGCCACTGATCTCCACTGACAGATAACTTGCCAGTCTTGAGTTTATGCTTAGTACTATATAGGGCAGAGCGGTCAAATTGACATGTTGCGAGACCACTGCACTTACTCCTCATTAGACCAATCCAGCTCAGTTGGACATAGCAATGCCCCTGTCCGCTCATGATTGAAGCCATGATCGTTCTTGATATTCCTTGCAAGGGGAGGAATGAGTGGTTGGCCTTTCGGGGTGATCCAATCCAAAACAGCCACTTTTAAACTCTTGGTATCATCTCCCCTAGCACCAGATGCCCCTTTTCGCAGCTATAATCAATCAATTCATTTGAAACACTGAAATAGCTGAATATAATTCTCACTAGCTCGGCTACAATGGTCAATTCATCATCTGACCTCAAAAGGTGCTCTTCAAGGCCTGGTACAGAATCCAAGAGCAGCTGAAATATTTTGTGTTCGCGCCGTTCCCTGGAATGGTAGTCTGCACAAAGAGCTGATGGAAGCAGGAGCAACACACTCAGCAGTGAACGACTCCAAAGGTCATTCTGCCAGTTCTTGCAAATACAATACCCCATTAGTCAAAAGAGCTTGAAAGTTACACAAAGCATGAACAGTGCGGCTGAAGTGGCGACCATGGTGCACCAGTGGATCTGTAATGTGACTGGTAAGGAAAGTCAGTCATGGTGCTGAGTCTCATGCATGGACTGAAATGCTTAACGCTTTCTTCCTTGGACCCAGTTCTAGAGCACTTTGACATTTTTTCCCAGATGGGTCTTGGGTTTCGTCTGGAGAAGGCATATGGAGCACTCAGAGGATGCAGGAGCCACGCATGCAAACCGTGTGATGAAGACACAAATATTAAAAGAAGAAACCACATAACCAACTTGCCTAAAGGGACTGTCGGAATAGGAAGCCTGGCCACAGCTGCTGTGAAATCGAAGTCTAAAAAAGGGGAACTGTGTAGCCCTAATTTAATTTCCTTTTGATCCGTGCAGTTGAACACATTGCTGCCACTTACAGTAAGTAGGGTGTGATTCAAAATCTACTGTTTTGTAAATCCCTGCTGAGAACTTGGATCTCTTGATGGTGATTGTAAAGTCGGCATGATCAGGAGTGGATCAGAAAATTATGAAAAGAATCCTCATAAGCCCTGATATAATAATGGATTGGTATAATATATACGTAAGTGGCAGCAAATGTATGATTTACACAGATATAAAAATTGGCGATACGATGACATCACATTGCCACTCCTGATCTTACTCAGTCCATAGTAACTGCAGTGCGCCTTTTCTTTCTTGAAGGTTCTGGGTCCTTAGTTAGTGAAAGCATAGAATCGTGAGCCATGACACGCCTACACACCAGGATGTGCACCGGCGCCAATCCTGCCTTCACTTCTTTTGCAGCCATTGCGCTCCCTCTTGGCAAGCTCCAGCACAACGTCATCGATGGATCTATCTTCTCGCGCGGCCTGAACATGAATTTTGACGAACTCCAAATCACCTGCAAAAGCCCCCAATTCATAGATGCCTAGGCCCGTTGCTTCATATTAATTAGCATGCGAATTCAACCAGCTATAAAAAAACTTACCAATACTGGGCACATTGAGCTGCGTTTTGGATCTTACGTCAATGAGCAGTGCTTCCTCCCATGCAAAGGACTGAGAAAGCTGGGCATCCAAGTCAAGTGGCGATTCCAAGAAGTTTGCCCTGTATGATGGATGGTAGTCGATGATGGAGTTTGGGGGCCCAGTGAAGCTTTGGAGCACCCTCCTTATCAGGGCTTTCAATGTGCATGCAAGGTTATCTGGTAGCATGTTAAGCCCCTCCCCCAGCTTCTTGTAGGTGATAAGGGCCATTACTTGTTTTTCCAATAAATGGTTGAACACCGCATAATCCTTCCGAGGGCTGAGGCTGTCAGCTGAGTAGTGTTCAAACCTTGAGTGCCACCACTTCAGTAAATTTCGCGCACACCCTCTTGTGTAAATCGTGTTCATTCGGTATTGGGCGCTATTGGCATCCGGTTCCTGAGAATATGAAAACGGGTTGAGAAGCTCACCAAACTCCATGAGCGCACACAAATGGAAAAAGTCAAGGGAGCCTTCAGTGGTATCCATTTGTGGGATGTGGGCATCGGTCAGCCAGATATTGTGGGTGGAAGGCTTAACCACACGGTCGTGAATGTAGAGGGCGAGCCTCTGTAGCAGTAGCCGACTTGCCCGGGTATGCTCCATGTTCGTCACTAGGCTGCTGGCAACAAAGGTATGAAAGATGCCATAGACAGATCAGCTAATCATCGAGGTGGTGTATGCATGTCCACCATAGCAAATGGCGGATTCTGAAGTAACCACATAATGTGGCATATTTGGCCCCATAATTCTGAAGCTTCTGAGCCTCATGACCAGATTGAGAATTGGATGAACGACTTACAGCCTGGATCCCGGAAGCAGCATTACGGCCTCTAGTTCCCATTTGTGCGCATTTGTAGCTTCCTGGTCATAGTGGTCTGTAAAGAGAGAAACTGCAGCAAAGTCAAGGGGTTTCTTTGGCTTTGCCAGAATCCAATATTTGGATCCTGTCTTGACGTCAATCCAAGTTCCAAACCCATTGGCATCGATGTGAAAGTAAATAATGGCACCCATTGTTGCTACTAACCCCCAAACCATCTCCACCACCGGATACTCCACCCATTTTTTACACATAGGTGCCTGGAGGGTACGCTGGAATGCAACCCGATTGCTGCTCAAGCCCTTTGGAGAGCTTGACACTATGGCGATTGGAAGGTCCAGGACATTTAGAATTTTGCCATTTGCATCGTGTGCTTCTTTAAAATCGAGGAGTGTCCCATATGTATTCTGGGAGGTAGCATTGTTATTGAGTTCTTTAGATTGGTCTGAAGAAATGTTTTGAACAATCCAAACTGATCGGCAGCCATACACACCATGGACGGTTCTCTGGATCTCCAGCCCTCCCAAAGTAGCCAGGCCATCTTCGTCAAATTTTAACAATTAGTGATTGAGACCCGTGACTACAATATGCTGCTTTCGCAGGATCTGTTGAATTTTTGACTCCAAAAAGCCCTCGCACTCGGCCTTTGTGAGACAGCAGATTGTAGAATGCTCAGGATCATACTTCTGCTCCTCACGTGTTGTCATCCACCTGGGCTGATCATTCTGGTAGTGCTTATTGATTAACATTTGCAGGGATTTGAAGGCTCGGACATTCGTAGCAAACTGACATTAAAATGCGGTTCATGGTATATTATTGAACCACTCACATGGAACTTTGGGGTATAACTGATTGGCTGCTCCCTTCCAGGAGCCCAAAGCAACACTGCATCACCAACTGCCCTCCTTTTGGACTATAGACAACGGCGTGAGACAAAGTGTATGGTAGTGTAGGGGGCTGACCTGTGCTGAAGCTACATCTTTCAGGTCCTTCTTGACATCAGCCTACACAGATAAATTAAAATTACAAGTTTTGAAATATGGAGAAACATACCATTTCTATTGTAAAGTCATAAACCTCAACAAAACGGTTCTCCTGAAGTTCCAAGAGTATATTCGGAGCCGGAAGCATCGAGCTTTCATCATCATCATCCAACCCATCTTTTGATTCGGGCTCCGGCTTCGCTTTGGGTTTGGGTTTTGCTTTGCGCTTCCTTGGCGGATTTGGCTTTCTGCCTGTGTTGGCACCTGTGTTGGCAGCTGTGTCTGTATCCGTGCTCGGATCATTCTCTTCACCCCGGCTAGCCTCTCCTTCATCCCCACTGTCTGTCAAATTGCTCTCGTTATCTGTCCCAACCTCATTACTCATCTCATCGCCCTTCTCGCCCTCGCGATCTGGACCTGCCTCATACCTGTCACTTCCACTGCTTCCCCCATCTTTAACCCTGCCTCCATCCTTCTTCTTTCCTTTGCTGTCCTTCTCTGTGTTATCAATTTCACTACCCTCACCTTCAACATTTGCTGCGCCCATATCCACATCATCCCCACCTCCACCCCGACCCGTGCCCCCCCCCAAGCCCACAACAGCAGCTGCACCACCACCACCACCATCCACTGCATCACCCAACACCCCACCGCCCGCTGCACCACCTAAAACGTCAACCTCTCCTATAGCCCTCAGACCCAGCACCCCACTGCCTATCCCCATGCCTGCACCACCTGAATCGTCAACCTCTCCCCGGCCATTGAGCTCATGCCCTACGCCAGCCATACTGCTGCTCTCAAAACCGCCCCTTGTGTCCAATCCACCATCATTTGGCCCACCCATACCACCTGAACTCCTAGAACCTGTGCCATCAGCGCACGACCCGCCCTCCCTCTCTTCAACCCCCCCCCCTCCTCCTCCCCCTCCTCCTCCCCCTCCTCCTCCCCCTCCTCCTCCTCCTCCTCCTCCCCCTCCTCCTCCTCCTCCTCCTCCCCCTCCTCCTCCCCCTCCTCCTCCCCCCCCTCCTCCCCCTCCTCCTCCCCCTCCTCCTCCCCCTCCTCCTCCCCCTCCCTCCTCTGCAAATCTCCTCTAGCGGTAAGGGGGCAGGGTGAACGAGAAACCTCATCTGGGGCCTTCAACAGCTTGCCTGTTATCATTAGTCATGCTGTGAGGCATAAGTTTAAAAGTAATGGCCAACCTGAGCTGAACCAAGTGGCAGCTTCCTCCCCAATTTTGACATTAACTAGCATGGTGTCAACCTCTCCCACCTTCCTCTCAACTAAATTGAAGAGCTGCTCAGGGTTGCAGGCAACTGCATAGACAAGCTCCCAGAGTTTTTTTTCCACCTCGCTGATGAGCGATGGTGAGGAATTTCCAAAAGATTGCCATAGCTGTGAAACCTATGTCATAGGATATGTTTCATCACCAGCGCTCTGGACTCACCTCCAGCAACAAGGACTTGCTGACATTGATCACTGGAAGGGATCTATTTCCTAAGAGAAAGACTGGGGAAACCATAAGTGCTACATGCAGTGGCATCTGCAATTGGGCCAGAGACGGTAGGTTATGCCACCTTTGATCGTCAACATCCATCCCATAGGATCTATGTAAGGCAGCTGTGAATATGAGTCCCTACACCGGCAACAGGACCCACCAGGACATGGTGTTTAGCCAAGATTCTTGGTCATCAGGAAGGTTACCATTAGGCAATAGCACGGGTACTCCCGCGGGTACCCAGAGCTCTACCCGTACCCGTACCCGCGTCTACCCGTACCCGCAACCCACGGGTCACAAGTCACGGGTCACAGCAGGTACGGGTAGACCCCCGTCTCCCATTGTGTAACACCTCCTGCATAGGCCCCAACAATGACGGTGACAACACCATGTTGTCGCCGTCATTGTTGGGGCCTTGGATTTGTTACATACATTTAACTAATGGTTTCGTCACTCAGATGAGTGTCGACAACCTTTTAATTATTTATGTACTATGTGTATGTACTAACTAACTTAATATATATATTATTTACGGGGGAAGCGACGCCCCAGAGGAAGGGGAAGCTTGTGGAAGCAAGGTCTTATATACCAGATAATGTTTATTACTATTTGGTTCCAGTAAACGAACGCGAACGCGACACGTCGTTTAAGTTGATGTTTGCCATTGTTTGGTTTCAGTAAATGCGAACGCGACTCGTTTATGTGCTGCATTTATTTACTTCAACTATATACTAGTATTAATTATCAACTTGTTTCAATAAATGACACATCACATTCAGAAAAGTTAAACCAAACAATATGTACTAGTAAATATCAACTTGTTTCAGCAAACAACGTGTCACGTTCGCGTTCGTTTACTGGAACCAAATAGTAATAAACATTATCTGGTATATAAGACCTTGCTTCCACAAGCTTCCCCTTCCTCTGGGGCGTCGCTTCCCCCGTAAATAATATATATATTAAGTTAGTTAGTACATACACATAGTACATAAGTAATTAAAAGGTTGTCGACACTCATCTGAGTGCCGAAACCTGTAAATACAAAACTGTATGTTAGTACATAGACATTTGGTGACGGGTTGGGTGCGGGTCACGGGTACCTAAATCATGACCCGTACCCATACCCGTGCCTACCCGTACCCGTAACCCGCACGGGTTGGCCAAACCCGTGCTGTTCCCTAGTTACCATTGCCCTACAACAAAGATATGTCAGCTAGGTATTTGGGGCAGTATTTTAAGAGGGCCGCATGTCAAGTAAGTAGGAGAGATAAAAGGCAGCCGCTCCAAAGTTGTAGCAAATCTTATTTTTGTGAATGGCTTTCACCCCAGAGCAGACTTGACTCAAGCAGGTAATTAACTTGCTTTCCGGAGGATATTTGGTGCTGGACTGATGTGCTGCCCTTCTACTCTCAGCTTCCATTGCAGTACGAGCGGTGTGCACCACCATTGGCCAATTGCACATTTTTGCATGGCCCTGACAAAAGTGGGATTGAGCTTCGCGAAACAGAGAAAATAAAGCTGAGGTGTACTAGTTGCGGGGCTGCTCATACAACATCCTGCCTTGGCACTGGGATGGTTGAGTCATCGGAGTGATCAATCCCCTTCCTCGTGTATGCAAACACATCAATGAGGCAATACTTTAACAGCTCCTTTATAATCGTGTCCTTCTTGTTGGGTGGCATTGAGCCATCAGCACAAAAGATACTAGCCAAAGTTTGCAAGCCCTGAGGTGCAGGATGCTGCAGCCTCGTCAAACCATTTGATAGAAGTTCTTTGGAGTCCATCATCTCCCTCCATAACGCCTGTTCCCCTTCTTGAATGATACGGATAAACTTCTGTACTAAGTTCTCAGCCCTTTTCAGCTGAAATGTGTAAGAGTCACGTACCAATACCTCAACAGCATCTTTCAGCTCTTCTAGACCTCCTGGTCTACACAACACTGACATCTTCCATGGAAGGTGCAAAAAATAAATGCTCTTTATGCGAAATTCGTCTGCCATCTCGTGCCACAGTCCGATATGGAGTCTTAACCAGAGAGATGCATCTTCTAAGAGTCCGAGGAGATGAGCAGTTCAGAAAGTTTGGCGGACGAACAACGGCGTATTCAGGGTAGGGAATAGAGAACACCTCGATACAAATCTGATAATTGTCAAAAATCAACCTTGGCACTGCCATGATGTTATAAAGGTTAGGGTCAATGCGGTTTGCCGATCGCCGCTGTCTTACTAAATTATGTAAAGTGAGACTACCAGATTGCCTAATCTAGTTTCTATACCGAGTATAAATTGTGGTAGGTCAGCGATGAATTTCAAAACCCAACTCTCTGACTTCTTTTATCATGCCCTGCTCCCCAACCTCCAAGACACCCAAGCGAATATCATGGTGAGCACTGCGTCAGCATGCATAATGCTACGAATCCAGATTTATGCTCAATAGCTATGGTTTGAACCATGTATCAATGAAAACACGACGCTATGCTTCTCAAACAGCCCACTCATTCACAGAAGCTCACACTGGTGAAACTCCTTTCCTCTGTAATTTTGCATGACCCTTGACAACCTGATCCTCCCAACGAAAGCTATGGTAGATATTGGGACCCAAACAGATGCCAAGATGCTGCACTATGTAGCAGATATGCAGATTTCTTTAGATGAAGCGCATGCAATCATCAGGGAACTCAACACTCGAATTTATGGCCTAGAAGTAGAAGCCTCGGATTATCGACATAAATGGATGACAGAGTGTCAATATTCTAGCACTCTGATCAAAGAAGGGGCAGAATCATCTGGAGTATCACAAGTCAAAGATTGGGAAAGCTCTAGCCCATACCATCGATACCATGACAGCCATATGTGGTCATTTTCAATCTGATTGTTCAATTCAAATGTGAGTCCAGACTCTCCAATCCCAGCATCAGAATGACCTGCCCATGAAGTGGTCTCAAAAGACTTACACCGATGATGCATTCAGTCAAAAAGTGGGCGAGACTACAGGCGTGGCTCAGTCTTTGCTAAATATGATGTATCCCCAGTTATTAGGAGTAAATTCAAATGGAATTTGGGGCATGCTGTGAATCGGACTTCAGGGTCAGTCATGAGATTGTTCACATTGACTTTCTCACGCAATGATTCAAGTTCTTGATTAACTGGCTGACTGGTGTTGAAACGTGGAATACGGACAGGAGTTTGTAATTGTGATCAACATGTATATATCATGGCATTTGGATAATGTGGCAGAAATGCACATCATGTAAGTGCATGGATACAACGGATTCAAGGCTGCAGGAAAGACGGAAGATCCAATCTACAGAGCCGAAGTGCAACAATGTCCATAACCCCCTCCTATTTAAAGGGAGTCCAGAAACGAAGAAATAAGCAATAAATGAAGAGAGAAATAATAAAAAAAGACAGCAAGGAGCCTCTGAGCTTCCGTTCAATGTGCACAACTTCACTGCCATTACCTGTGTGAAATGTTCATAATCAGGATCAAGACACACGAACCTCTAATCATTACACCCTTTAAACATCCTTCTTCATCAAATGCTCTGACCTTGCATACAGCTCCACCTCTAGCCTTGCTTGCTCTAACCGAGAATGCAAAAGATCAAGCTGGATGGTGGTATTGACTGCATAAGTATCCATTGGATCAGATGGTTGGAAGGAGTCATTCATGCGCATCAGTTCATGCTCTCGTAAACTTTCTTCCCAGCGCAACCTGAGTAGCCTCGTGTACTCCTGTGAGCTGATAAACTCCATGTGTGGGTCAACAAAAACCTAGAATTCATCATGAACCTTGTGAGTAATGAGAATCTGGGACTTGTGGCGGCCATACCGCTGGAAGGCCAACATTGGTGAGCTTGACTTGGCGGTAGAGGAATCTAAAGAATAGGTGTGATACAATGGATTTGAATTCGGGAGGAGAGCGGGATATAGAAAGTGGCGTTGAGATATTGTGACTCGGTGAAGGTGTGGCAGCATGAGATATGCTGCCCAAAGCCTTGTTGGTAGAAGAGGGACGATGCTGCAAGGGTATAGGATAAGCTCCACGGAAATCACACCTATGTGCTTGGATGCTCAAACACGACTTGGAGGAAAGTGTCTGACTGGGTGCAAGTACTGTTGTGGTGGCCATTTCAAAGTGTGTCAAACAGGCAATTACACGTCACCACGTTGTTTATAAACAAGCTCCAAAAACAAAAACCCTATAAACTCCGAGTCATTGCATTGATATCTCAGATGTGGTGTTACTCCTGTGCAGCAAGGCTTTGAAGTCATGCAACCCTTTTATACTTTGTGCAGATTGACTGAAAAGGAAACTCTTCTTTCTGATTGACCATGTGCATGGACCTTGGACTTGACCCCAAACTCAAGGTGTGGCTATTTGCACCTTCTATTTGGGAACAGAAATTACACTTTTGGGTCGCTCCAGGGAATGTTTCTCACAGGAACAGCTACGAAGGCAAAGGCCATTCCATGAGTTTTTTTTTGTGAAGAAAGATCATAAAATTTTGCCCTGCAAGTAGATTTCGATCAGTTTCTGCCACTTTTGAGTGTTGATGTTTCGAGGTTACGTGTGCACTATTGAATACGCCAACTAGTTAGATATTGAGAATGAATTTAATGTGTCAGTTGTTGAGTCGTTTCTTAGGAATGCACGGGAATGGGGGCACAGGTAATGAATTAATTATATCTGATACTTATCCAGTATCAATCGGAAGATCCCCTTGTTAATAAAAGCAATATATAAAATTAAAACAACGCGGTTGATTGACATCTACGATAGATCTTTGATCTTTTCCTTACAAGGGATTTATCCTGGCCACTGTTATCAGATGAGCCTTTTGCAGTGTGGCTACAAGGTTTCATACTCGAACAGGTTAGCATCCAGGAGCCATCAGTTCCAACTGAGCAGATGAACGGACAGAATTTATTGTCTGTCTGGCTTGGCTGTCTGGCTTGGGCTTTGCCCTCTTTTTTTGTCTTTTTGCAGCTCCGCAACTACTGCTATGCAGCACTCACTACTAGTAGAATACACCCATGCTAATCAGAACTCACGATGGCCATTTCCATCGGTTACGAGAATGGCACCCTTGAGTTAATATGACAGTATGTGAGGGTCCTGAAGCATGTTCTATCTTTTAAATTAATCACGTCATCCCCTGCCATCCATCCCAACTCTACCATAACTCCCATCCAAAGTAGGCATACCCATAAACCTTCAAACATCCCCCGAGTCGAACATAAATAATGGCTGCTGAGCAGGATTACTGAGGTGTGTTTGTTTTGCCATGGGCGCTTAGATTTGCTTATCAGTGGTTTCGTCAGATACACTCAGGTATTTCTACTATGCATACCAGAACTCACAACCTCACTAACATAACAGGATCTTTAGATACTTTTATTGAGTTTGACACAGACTCAGAGCCACTTATTCCCGACGAACATCTTGATTTTCATCCGACGGCCACCAACTTCCGCATATGGGGAGAGACTGCTGCACTGCAGAGCCAGGCTGATGCACTCTATGGTAACTATATTGCCCAATGCATGGCAGGTACCAGTTAATTATGTCATAAGCCTTGATGCCAGTCTCTCCGGCCTGATCGCCGATAGCCAGTGGCAGTGGACTTGACCCTCACACGAAGGTGCTGAGCACAAACACTTCATATCGTCACAAACGTGAGTGATTAACTGTTTTCAAGCTGCAAAATATCTGTGATCTCAAAACAGCTACACTGCCAGCATGTTGGGTAAGCCATTGTTTTTAATATAGATAATTTGCGCATTCAACGTAAATCTACTTCCCAGGATGGCTATGCAGCGGCAGCAGGAAACTCCCCAGTGGTGTCATATCCCATGCAAGCCTGCAATGGATCTCCAGCGGATCACCGACGGAGCCGCCGTCATATCAAAAGACTATTTCAAATTGTATTTCAAATTACTCCTGTTTTGTTTATATCACATATCTATCATTGCTGATCATCTTACTTACTGCGTACTCGGTACTCTGTTGATCCCGCCGTAGTTACCTCCACAACTCTCTCACTTCTAAGTCCTTGCTCTCTCTTAACTTCCAGAACTCCGCCGGACCTCCGCTCTCATTACCGTCACCTTGTAAATTGGACATTGGGCGTAGAGAAGGGTGCAATCCCTTTTAGATTGAAGCCAAGTCCAGTGCCGCCACGGAACTCCGCCGGAACTCCGTCGTAACCCTGCCTACAAGATCAGTTTGTAACAGTATTATCAAACTCACACTTCTTATGCCCATTTTCACGAACCTATTAACATCTTATGTCAAGTTCACAAACAGTCACTATGCGTACACGCTCTACTACCAATTCGCAACGCGCGGGTCTCCGCAGCGGATTGCAAGCAGTGCGCAGATCCCGACTTTCCTCACCAACCCTCCACCGACCTTTGTCAACCTTTGGTACTACACCGCAACCTTCGAACATTTTTCCTGGCCTGGGCACAAACCCAGAAAACCCCGACGAACCACCTCCAACAACACCGCCGGTTCCCCGCGGTACTCCGGTCGACAACCAACCTAGTCATGGCTATCCTGATGGGCCTGATGACCCTGATGGTGACGACAATGACCCGGAAGGTGATGACCATCAATCCATTCCCGAGTCAGAGCCCCGCAATGACCGGTTATTCCTACACGTACTACAAGAGTTATCGGACAGCATCTGCTCCTCCCGCCAACCCCGTAATGAAAAGGTCAAAGTACGCGAACCTGACATGTTCGACGGAATGGACCCGCGGAAGCTCCGTGATTTTCTAATCTCTTGTAACCTTCACTTCCGTGACCGTCCTACTCTTTTTGCATCTGATGAGAAAAAGATTCTATTCATTCTTTCTTATCTGAAGGGAGCAGCACTTGGTTGGTTTGAACCAGGGCTGATGGACAACACCAATAGTGCCAATTGGATTTGGGACTTTGAAGCCTTTATCAACAAGCTTGAGACCAACTTCGGCCCACACGACCCCGTCGGAGATGCCGAAAAGTCTCTACACACTCAAAATGAAGGAATCAGCACACATCGTCAAGTACAATGTCGAATTTTGGAAGTTGGCAGCCCGAGTTGATTGGAACGACTCAGCACTCCACGAAGCGTACTTCCGCGGACTCCCGCTACGGATCCGTGTTGAAGTCCTCCGAGGAGGCAAGCCTACAACATTACCAACATTACGTCTCAAGGCCCAAGAAGCCGATGAAGTCTACTGGATGCAGAAGGACGAGGCAGCGCTTGAAACCCGCCCTGCCAAGTCTAACAACAACAACAACAAAACTGATGACACTTCCACCTCCGGCGGTAAATCCGCAAACTCCACCGGTAAATCCAAGAACTCTAACAAGTCCAACTCCGGTAACAACTCCAACACTTCCAACAATGCTAGCGGCTCCAGCAACAACAAAACAAAGCCCTCGATAGCCGACAAGTTAGGGAAGGATGGTAAGCTCACCAGAGATGAATGGGCCCGCCGCTTGAAAGAAGGGTTATGCCTTTATTGCGGAATAGCGGGTCACGAGGCAAAGGATTGTAGGAAGGCAGCTAATTCTAAAGGCAGAGCAGCGACAATGGAAACCGCTACACCGGCGGCCCCCACGGCGACCTCCGCCGATTCAAAAAAATAGTCAGCAACCCTCTAGTTGCCTCCACATGGGCTGGGGGTTGCGTTGACACCGACCGTGCACCAAAGGAGGTCCGCCTCAACGCCGCTGCTCTTTTCGACCCTAAATCTTTTCAAATTGCTTTAACATCTATTTATGACCCTACTATGATTACTCTTTTAGACAGCAGTTCAACTCATTGTTTCATAGATTCGTCGTTTGTATCAAGTCACAGTATTCAGACGACAACTATACCACCGATACGGCTCCGCCTTTTTGATGGAACATCCAATACATGGATAATGCAACAAGTACAGTTGCTAGTTTCATTTCCTACTGGCGAGTCATTCGACATATTGTTTTACGTTACCCTGCTCGACTCTAGCAACTCTGCCGTACTTGGACTAAATTGGCTTAGGCAAATCAATCCGTTGATTGACTGGACCTATGGCCAAGTCACTTTCCGGACAGCTGGGTACAGAGGTCCCGCACCATCGACATCCTCAGGTGAAGAAATTCCCTTGCCAGAACCTAACAAATCTCCCCTAGAACCGTGTCTACCCGACGCGTCGACGGATTCTCCGATATCTGCCGCCGTCACCAAACCCATCAACATTTCGATCATCAATGCCGCCGCTTACGCTCGTGCTGTTTGCCTTCCTGGCTCCCAGACTTTCTCGGTCTCCCTCTCTGACGACAGAGTCTTTGGCAAAGCCGCCGCACCTGTCGTGGAGGACGCGCCAGACTTATCCAAAGTCCCTGAGGAGTACCATGAGTTTGCAGACGTCTTCAGCAAAGGAAAGGCCGACACACTCCCACCACACCGACCTTACGACCTCAAAATTGAACTCGAGGAAGGGGCGGAACCTCCGCCGGGTCGTATGTACTCCTTGTCCGCCTCAGAGCTTAACGCTCTCTGCGCGCTCATTGAGGAAAACATCCGGATAGGTTTCATATGGCCATCTAAATCCCCACACGGAGCCCCGATCCTTTTTGTTCGCAAGAAGGGCGGTGAACTCCGGTTATGCGTCGAGTATCGTGGGCTTAACAAGCTTACGAGAAAAGATTGCTATCCGCTACCCCTCATCTCCGACCTACTCGACACCCCGCGCAACGCCCGCATCTACACCAAAATCAACCTACGACATGCTTATCATCTGGTACATATCGCCGATGGCGAGGAATGGAAAACTACATTCCGTACCCGTTATGGTTCCTTTGAATGGCATGTAATGCCTTTCGGACTTACTAACGCTCCTGCCGCTTTCCAACGTTTTATGAATGACATTTTTAGTGATATGCTTGACGTCTCCATCATCGTTTACCTGGACGACATCCTGATCTAATCCGATGACATGTCTCAACACAAGAGGCATGTTAAGGAAGTATTACGACGACTCCGCAAACACGGCCTTTACGCGGCTCCGCAGAAATGCAAATTCCATGTCGACACCGTAGAATACCTCGGTTACATTCTATCACCGGAGGGCCTACAGATGTCCGCCGACAAAGTCCAAACAATTATGGACTGGCCAGAGCCTCGCAAGATCAAGGACATACAATCGTTCCTAGGCTTTTGTAATTTCTATCGGCGGTTTATTCACGGGTATTCCGATATCACCGTTCCCCTTACCAGACTAACTAGAAAGAACGTCCCTTGGACTTTCACTGACAAATCCTTGCACATTGGACCCCAGACAACACTATGATTGTCAAAACAGACACTTCCAACTGCGCGCTCGCCGCTATACTGTCGACGTACACCGCCGACAGCGAGCTGCACCCGGTCGCCTTCCACTCCCATTCCTTCACACCTCCCGAACTCAATTACAACACACATGACAAGGAGCTGCTAGCTATCTTTGAAGCCTTTAAACATTGGCGTCAATACCTTGAAGGTAGCGGAACTCCGGTCTCCATCGTTACTGATCATAAAAACTTAGAATATTTTTCCACCATGAAACTACTCACACGGCGGCAAGCCCGCTGGTCCGAGTACCTCTCCCAATTCAACCTCATTATTCGCTTCCGTCCTGGGAAACTTGGTATGAAGCCCGATGCTCTCACTAGATGATGGGACGTCTACCGCAAAGGGGGAAATAGTGATTCCATCACGGATAATCCACATAACCTCCGCCCGGTATTTTCCAAAGAACAACTCACTGCGTCATTACGAGCTACTTACCTCGCTGAACCAATATTACGCAGCGCTGTAGCCCTTGACATAGAAAGTTTGCACATGGACATCCGTGCGGCACTTCCGTCGGACCCCGCTATAGCTTCGCACCTTACCACACCTTCTGCACCCTGGTCAATTGGGGATGACGGACTTCTTCGTCTCAATGATCGCATCTACATCCCGGACTCCGCAGACCTCCGACTACGCGTTCTCCAATACAAACACGATCATATCCTTTTAGGCCACTTCGGCCAAAATAAAACATTACAACTGGTATGCCAAGAATATGTTTGGCCTAAACTCAGAACATTTGTAAAGGATTATTGCAATACGTGCACTTCATGTAAATGCGCCAAGTCACCGCGGCATAAGCCGTACGGACTATTTAAGCAACTACCGATCCCGGAGAAGCCGTGGAACTCCATCTCTATGGATTTCATTGAACACTTACCCCCATCCCTCGGTTATACCTCCGTTTTGGTCGTCATTGACTGACTTTCTAAACAGGGCATATTCATTCCTACAGTTGATGAAATCGACTCCCCGGAGCTTGCCCGGCTCTTCATCCTTCACGTATTTTCTAAACATCCAGTCACTAGGTAAAGCCCTCGACATGAAGATCCACTTCACTTCAGGTTACCACCCGGAGGCCGACGGACAAACCGAACGACTTAACCAGACACTAGAACAGTACCTGCACATCTTTTGCAACTATCAGCAGGATAACTGGTCGGAACTCCTTCCCCTCGCCGAGTTCGCTTACAACAACGTGCCTAGCGCTACTACCGGTATATTACCGTTCTATGCTAACAAAGGCTACGACCCTAACATCACCGTCTACCTTGAACGCGAGCTGGCTTCCCAGAAGGCTAGGTCTTTTGTCGTGGACCTTGACGAACTACATACGGAACTCCGCTGGCAAATCAAACTTGCCCAAGAGCGTTATCAAGTTCCCGCGGACCGCCGCCGGCACCCTGCTCCGCCGTTTAAAGTTGGTGATCAGGTCTACCTTAATGCTGAAAACATCCGCACTACTAGGCCTTCAAGAAAGTTGTCAGAAAAGAACCTTGGTCCCTTTGAAATCATCGCCCAAGCTGGCACACACTCCTTCACCCTTCACCTTCCGGACCACCTCTGCGCATTACATCCGGTCTTTCACATATCACAAATTGAACCCGCACCCGTCAATACCATTCCTAACCGGATTCAGCTGCCCCCTCCACCGATTACTATCAACAACGAAATTGAATACGAGATTGCAGAAATCTTGGACTCCAAACTCGATAAGCGGCGGCGGTGTCCATTGTTATACTTGGTGCGCTGGTCAGGTTACGAGAATACTGACTTGGAACAGTCCTGGTTACTTGCCGAAGAACTTGAGCATGCCCAGGAAGCCGTCGCGGACTTCCACGCACGGTACCCCGACAAACCCAGTCCACAATAACTTCACCCTACATCAATAAAACAAAGTCACTTCAAAATTAATAAAGCCATTTCATTTTTTCTTATACCGTACTATTACTTACTAAAAACAAAGCCATCAGATACCGTCACCCTACGTACAACAAAACAAACAAAGTCAACATTACCTATCGAACACCGTCATTACTTACAAGAAAAAACAAAGCCATTTCATTATAATTCAAAAAACCGTCATCTTATTTACAACATTACTTATCAGATCACTCCTTACTTACAAAACAAAAACAAAGTCAAAACAAAACATTACAAACCAATCTATCTACATACAAACCAAAGTATATACATTTTACGGTCCCCGTCGGACCTCCGTACGTACTATGTTACTTGTACTTTCTTTTTCTACTACTAGTCCTCCATTTCTAACTCCTCCTCCTCCTCGCTCCAGTTCGAGACCCCGTCGGTCTCTGTCGGATCCCGCTCCGCTTGCCACGCCTTGAACGCGGCGTAATCCTCTTCTTCTACCTCTAGCCGCTCCAACTCCCGCTCCACTTCCACCTCTTCACCCGGGTACAGGAGTTCCTCCACCCAGTCCTCATCTCCCTTCTCAGTCTCTCCGCCCCACTTCTGGAACTCGCTCAGTTCCGTCATCACCGCCGTCAAATCCGACAGCCCCTTCGATATCGTCGCGAGCCACCCCACTAGTTCCTTGAGGTGGTCTCGTTGACCTACCTCCGCCGTTCCTGCCGTCGTTGCCGTCGCCCCTTGTTGCACCCCGCCCTCGCACTTCTGCTTCAGCTTGAAGCAGTAATTGCAGGTGAGGCGTTGGGTCCCACTGGACCTCACGCACACCTGACCCGCATATCGACACCTAAAACAAATCAACTAAAAAAGAATAAAGTGGTGACAAACACCACTCACCTGTTGCAATGGGCCTCTGTCAACGGCCCCGCGGTCTCTCCGCTACCAGCGGCCTCACTTGCCACCGCCTTGGTCTTCTTCTTCTTGGGCGGCTTCATGACCACCCCTTCATCGTCCTCGGCGGCGGACTCCGCGGCCTTCTGCTTTTCTGCGCGGCATGCCTTGTGACAACGCGCTTTCTCTTCCCTGCGCTGTCTCTTCTCTTTGGCGGCCTCCTTTTCCGCCTCCTCCACGGCAGTTTTCTTCGCTGCCTCTTCCTGCGCGGCGAGTTCTTTGAGACGCGCCATCAGCTTCACGCGTTCCTCAGCGGCAGACAACAGGGGGGCGGGTAGGGATGTGTTTTGTGAGCTGGACATGATGGTTGGATGTTGAAGAACTGCGGACGTCAAAATTCCTAAATACGGAATCTGAACATCACATGACCTCGAAGGCTCGGTCCTAAGGGGGGGATACTGTCATATCCCATGCAAGCCTGCGACAGATCTCCGGCGGATCACCGACGGAGCCGCCGTCATATCAAAAGACTATTTCAAATTGTATTTCAAATTACTCCTGTTTTGTTTATATCACATATCTATCATTGCTGATCATCTTACTTACTGCGTACTCGGTACTCCGTTGATCCCACCGTAGTTACCCCGGTTACTTACTTACTATAAAACTTAGTATAACGTCACTTGTAACTTTAGTTTGATAATTGTATTGTTATCTCCACAACTCTCTCACTTCTAAGTCCTCACTCTCTCTTAACTTCCGGAACTCCACCGGACCTCCGCTCTCATTACTGTCACCTTGTAAATTGGACATTGGGCGTAGAGAAGGGCGCAATCCCTTTTAGATTGAAGCCAAGTCCAGTGCCGCCATGGAACTCCGCCGGAACTCCGTCATAACCCCGCCTACGAGATCAGTTCGTAACAAGTGGGCAGTTTTTTTGGCGGGATGTTGCTTGAGGTAGATAGCAATAACAAATGGGATCTCTCGCCCACAATGCCTTATGGAATCCGCAATGTAAGCCTTAAACCTTTGCTAGCAGTGTTACATAAACCACAATGGAACTAACTATTTTTTAGCACCGGGACACACAAGTGTATGCAAAGCCTATACTTGGATTGATTGTCGCAGACAATCTGGTCATCTGGGCCGTCTATGTGAGCCACCTTTTTTCACTTTAAGCGCGATATACATTCAACATGCCCAAGGTTGACAGATCTGTTGTAAACTTTGTAATGAAGACATTGCAATATGTGCGTTTTATCAACTGGATCTATTGTGCTGTAGGTTTCATTTCGTGCATTGTTAGCCTCATCTGCTGGAAATCTACCCTGGCCTTCACTACGGCGGGCATCTGTCCATTGATATGAACACGGTGCCATTTTACGTCACAGATATATCCCGATGGCACAAATCTACAGATGATTTCCCATTATCCCCGCTTGTGGAAGAGATCTGGATTGCAAAATTCCCTCTGATGCTGAATGGACAGTTTCCTGGTGAGTGTCAACAATGCACATCTTATTTGATCCCATGCTGACTTATGACTTGTCATTCCTGCTTAGTGTATAGCCTTTTCATCAACGATCAAGAAATCCTGGATTACCTGGATTGTTTTGAAGGGAGCGGTGATGCTGGTAAGCCAACATTGTGTCATCTATATGCCAAGCTTAATGTGAGCATGGGGGGTCAACAGCACGCCCTTAGGTTGTGCCGCCTTCTACGGCCCTGGTTCAAATTAGGCCAGGACCGTCAAATTCACCTGTGGTTCGTCCCTTCCAAGCTGGAGTGGGCGGTACACAAGCAAGCCCATGACGTTGCGACGTCACTTCGACTGCCTCTGGGGATTTCCCCCAAAGCCACTCGTAACTGGCTGATCGCCTCCTTCAAGGAGACGGCGGAGAAAGACTGGGTAGCCCGCTTTGCGGATCCCAAGTATCGGGGGAGAAGCTCCCTGGACCTCAGGGCCCAGCGGAAGACCCCTGCAACACCCACCACCTCTGGTTGTGGACCTTGGCTCAAAGAAACTGCTTACGATTGCAGGTTGACGGCCCGACTCTGTCGGTGCATCACGGCGCATGCCCCCATCGGGAGCTACCGCGACCGCTTCTTCCCCAGTAAGGACACTCACTGCTCGTGTCCCCCCCGGCCCCTCCAGGACCGGGACCATCTGCTGCGCGTGTGCCCACACGTGAAGCGTAAGAAGCATCGGCAGGGCCCGCAATTCATCGCGGACCTCATTGAGCTCCTCGAGGCGAACCCACGCGCGTTCGCCTTTGCCCCCCCGGAAGGGTGGGACCCGGGATGAGGGTTACGCGCAGGGCGTATGACCCCCGTCTGGTGGCTTGGTGCGCCTGATGGCCGCCGAACGCGCGCTCGGTCTCTGAGCCTGCGATGTCTCTGTCAGTAACACCGAACCTCGGGTTTGTCGCTGGCAAGGTTGGGGGGCCCGCCAGCTGGTGGGTACCGTCCCATGCATGGGGCGGCTAAGCGAGGAGGGGCTGTACTCAGGCAACCGAGGGGCTCCGGACCCCATCGGGCCTTATGGCTGGCGGGTTGGTCGACCTGCGGGAAGGCCTGTAATCCTCATTCCTGGCCGGTGCGTCAGTGGGCGCGCACGACTAATAGGGGCTGTGCAGGGGCTTAGTGGGGGTAGGACACTGGGGGTGTTAGTACGCACCGTCGGGAGTGCCGGCGAGCTGGTTCGGGGAGGCGCCCGAGCGCCCTCGGCCTGTAGTCCGGCCATGCACAACAACCCTAACCCTAGGGTGCGCTGGCCTTCACGCACCTCTGTGCATTATCGGGGCTGTAGTTTCCCCTTCAACTTACGTCGTATACCCGCCGTCTCATGTAGTAGATAGCCGTGGACTGCGTCCGTGCACCACGTTAAACATTGTTGAACAAAAAAAAAAAAAAAAAAAAAAAAAGCTTAATGTGAGCAAGCCAGACAATTTGCAGAACATGCCATTGAAGATGTTGACGCTGACAAAATATTTGATGATTTGAGCATAACACCATTACCTGAGTCAGCAAGCGGCACGCAGGTGAAAGCCATATTTACGTGACACTGCAGGGTAAAGACAAAAATGTGGACACTTTGTGAGGATGTCGGGCCCCAAATACGGGAGAAGAAAAGCAGGGAGACGGACGCACGGTGGATTAAGTCATTGCCAGTGGTGGGGAAGGTTGCAAAGAAGCTCAAGGTCATTGTGTTCTAATCATGCAACCAGTTATTTTCCGAGTCTGACCTTGTTTGATCAGCTACAACCCTGGGTTATTCGTTCTCTGAAACCAAGTATCCACACAGTTGTCCTACGGGACTACTTCGCTTTAGTCTGATCTTGGGAGACAAAGGGGGCAGCAATCTTGGCGACTTTGGTGGACCAAGGGGGTTTTGGATTGGAAGGGACGCAGATCCCTACATCTTGAAGCCAGGCAGCGGCGCTTCTCCAAAATGATAGTTGGTTGGTGAGTATTCTTTGAAATATGTGACTTGGAGATGAGATCGGAGGTCGCTGACCGATGATAGGCAAGCAGCCATTCCACAAGTGGCCTATATAAGATGGAGGCAATCCATCATATTACAAGTGGATTGCTATTTGCCCGCCATTCTTCTGTGGGGGGTTCCCTCTCTTCATGCGCCGTTCCTGGGGGGAAATTGGACACCTCAAAACCCCTGCCACTCCCAATGTTCACAGGGACTCTCAGCATGGTACATAGTATCATGGCAATGTATTTTAGAGCGTCTCTGATGCCTTTGATAGCTATACAAGCAACTTTTTATTTATGGAAATGGTGATGAACTGAGTCATAACCGGTATAGGGAGTTTGAGGCTGGGGTTGCAGGACGTATGGCTGAACTTCTGCCATTTAGACACCTGTGCTGCTTGTGAGCCATTTTGTTCTTATTTTCTACACCCCAGGATTCGCGCTGCTGATCATCACAGTATGTCATAGTAAACTACCAGACGAGAAGAAAATCAGCACAAAAGGGACCAGGATCTCCTGGGGCAATCCACAATTCCGACATTACGACCCGGCCATGGCGCTTAAATGCTAGACAAGGGTACGGCTTTCTCCTCATGTCCAGTGTTAAACTTGCTTGCTATGCTAACTTGTTTGTGGTATGCTTACCCCCACACTTCAGTGTTTTGACAATTTAAGTACATACAGCCTAAATCTGATTCCAGAATAGGATATAATATTCAAAATAGACAATAAAATTTAGGGCAACTTCGTCTTTCAAATGGGGATTGATATTTTGAGCGCAACAAAAACAGTACTCAGAATTAGAAATATAATTGGAGGGTGTTGGTGGGCGATTACAATTCTGAGGGCACTTAAATTTCAAATATGGAATGTTATACAAAAGCTTGTCAAGATGGGAACCTAGATTTGAAAGAAAAAGTTTTGCCCAAATGGCAGAGGACTTTTCATATATTCTATCCCATTCTGGAATCTTCAAAATTCTGATGTGCCACTTGCGTTGCAGCCCTGTTTTCAAATACAATGTATTGGCGTAGCTCACATAGTAGTTCTGCATGCAATCCCGGCGTCGCTGAGGTCGGGGACGTCCTACGTTTCGGTTATCTCTTTGGCCTGTTTTTTCCTTGAATGGGTGGTTAGGGTTATAGGGCTTTGCGAAGTCGCGTGACATCCACACGTGTGAGAACGTTTTGTTTAAGGAAACTTTATATTTACTGCTGTCACTATTCTCACAACAATGGCAGGCGGTAAGTGCTATGCTTTTGGCTTCATGTTGCTTGGTTAAGACGTGCTGTGGATCCTCGTGGCACGGGAGTCCGAGCGAGTCTGACCGCATTGCATGCACGCCGCCCTACAGCCTGGCTCAAGCATATGCTGACGCGTTTTGGCAGCAACTTTGTTAGAAAGTGGCCTGGAAGAGGGTGAGTGTCTTGCCCTGGTGTCACTCGGCTAGGATGCGCTATGGATCCCCGTGGCACGGGAGTCTGAGCGTGTCCAGCCGCATTGCAACCCAGGCACACAAACTGGCCTGAGCAGGATACTGACATGCCTACATAGGGCCCCAGCGCAGTTTTCTCATGGATGACGCCCGCAAATCCCGGATTCGATTTTCAAACGCTCATAGAGGCTGCTGTTACTGCGGAAATGGATGAGGATGGGCCCAAAGCTTCGGCCGGCGGCGGAGGCTCCCCCCCTTCCTCCCCCCTTTCCTCCCCCCTTTCCTCCCCCCTTTCCTCTCCCCTTTCCTCCCCCCTTTCCTCTCCCCTTTCCTCCCCCCTTTCCTCCCCCCCTGCGTCCCCTACCTTGACGCCATATGCACCCCTGCCTTCCCCAAAAACAGCCCCCCAGCCCACTCCTGCGTCCACAAGTCTGCCGGCTAACGGCATTTCCAGGGCCTCATTTAGGAAGAAGGAGCGCTCACACAAAAATTGCGCTAAGTGTCGACAAGCTGAAGCGCAGGAAATGGGCCATGTGCCCCACAGGGAGTCCATCAAGAGGGCCCTTCAAAAACATGTCATGCCCTCGAGTCCATTGAAAACCAACATATTAATCCGAGCCGCCAACATGGCATCAACAGGGTACATCGGCCTCAGGAAACAGGAACCGAAGAAGCTATACCCTTTGGAGGATCTAGTTGGGCCCAGCTCAAAGTTTGGCTTCTGGCTAGTTCCATGGGATGGCATGTGCGCAGATCTATTTTGCCTGCCCTTTCCTCCCTTCCAGCTTACCCTTGAATGGCATAGAACCGCCATCCCAATCCTGGATGTATATGAGCGCATCATTGCCGTTTTAGCCGGGCACCCCAATGGCGGCCCGTGGGGGGATATGAACAGCACAATCTCGCAGCTCCTTAAGGATGCATCCTCGAGGTGTCGGCTTTCAAAGAAAGATCGAAAGCATCGCTGTGGAAACCATGTGGCAATGGCAGTCGGAATCTCACATGGTGGTGGCCAGCCAGTAAGGCCATAAAGTTTATTCATTCATCCATCTCTGATATGTGGCAGAAGCCAGGCAGGCTTTGTCACAGCCCCCAAAATGACGTAGCATTGTCAAGCCTAACTTCTGACCCCCGAATAAAAAAGGTGGCCGGCTTTGCGTCGGGTAGGTCCAAGAATTTACTATCCAAGAATTTACTAGCAGGGCCGCCGGTCTGACATGTTATAGGAGCCTTTGCCACATGGATGCCCAAACTCCATGGATACTACGCCGACCATCTGGACCGCCTTCTCATCCATGACTCTGAGCTTAAACAAAAATTTCACAACAGCGTCTGGGCATCAATCACCTATAATTTTGGCCCTCGGACGGTCTGCTTCAAGCACACCAACTTTGGCAACCTTCCCTTTGGCATTTGCTCCATCTATGCCGCAGGGGATTATGACCCCAAAGTAGGTGGCCATCTAGTGCTTTGGGAATGTGGGCTTGTGATTGAATTCCCACCTGGCTCTACAGTCCTCATCCCCTCAGCGGTCATTGCCCACTCAAACGTCCCCATTCCAAAAAACTCCACGCGCTACTCCATCACCCAATACACTGCCGGGGGCATCTTTAGGTGGGTAGACCATGGCTTTCAGGCTGAGGAATCTTATTGGGAAGTGCTATCGGATGAGAAACGCAAGGAAGAGCTTGGAAGGATGGGTGGGCATGCGGAAATGGGGATGGGGCTATTTTCAACAAAAGATGAGCTGCTGGCCTAACGCCATGGGGCTTTTCATCCCTCATAGCCCTTATTTGAATCCTACGACGCAGCCCTCCCCCCCGTCCACCCCTCCCCCTCCTAAGCGATGAGCTATATTTTTTGTCGTTGCCCGCCACCATTGACCTGGAATGTGAGGTTTGAACATTTAAGCAGCTCAGCAACCTCCCCTCCTTGGAATTTTTTACCTAATACATTTTCCAAACTTAGGGTTTTGTATTTCGAGCATGAGTAGAGTGAGGAAAGGGCACAAATGCAAATGCTTATAGAATTTAGTGCGCAGTGACAAAGTTGGATGGGTGATGCGGAGATCACAGAATTTTACTGTTACTTTTCCATGATATGGCGCCAAAAGACAGTGCTTTTGGACATGGGGCCCGTCCTCATTTTTTACTGAGATAATTAGACTTTCTCAGCCATGAATATTATATGCCATCAGTATAATTTGTGTAGTCGATGTGGTGTAATTTAGTGATCGGTAAATTGTGGTAAAACACTCGGTAAGCAGCTATAGTACTGGCCCAAGTCAGTCAGTCATCTTTGCACTCATGGATTGGAACCTCCTTCCTGTCATCACCATTCCACATTGACAGGCAGAAAAGATTTGGGCAAATACCTCCTTTCCCACCCCAGTTGAATCCAGCATATAGAGTAAGTGAAGGAACTCAGCATCACCAAGGGTAGAAACGTCTATGACCGCAGCCATGGCCCGGCATTCATGGCGACAATTTTCGAACTGCCGGCGAGTTCCTACAACGCCGCAAGGACAAATGTCAAATATGGCCTTGAACTGCTTCTTTGTTAGACCTGGGCGCCATGCAGAGTCCAACCGATAGAGGAGATGCGAGATTGTTGGCCGATCGTTCAAAGGATAAGCCAAACAAGGAATGGTTTGAAGAACATCTACTGAGCAGTAAGCCATATTTGGACCAAACTGGAGACGTAATGCACTACCGAGGGCATGCACTGCCTCCCCACATGTATGAGGATAGTGCTGAGCAGGATGGTTGCAGCGCTGATAGGCATCCAAAACAACTGCGTATCACATGGCTGGTGAGCATCTCCAAGCCCCTAACGCTGTCAGTCATACAGGGACTTACCGAAGTACCCACACTGCTGCCTGGCACACGCTGCTACATATTTGCCCCTGTTCTTCCCACTTATTGATAGCAGGATCTCTGCCTTGTTGCTCCCCACAAAGTCCTCTGCCAAATTGCCCCCATCCGAGATTAGTAGGGGGCAAAGACAGCCTGGATACTGGAAGTCATGGGTAGAGCAAAAGGCTGCTAACTTGTGCATGGGTATGTGCTGTCTGTTTTCGTCAAGTCCCCTACAAAAGGCAAGCTGAGAGGTTTATTTTCGAAGGAATGCCTTTGCAATGTCATGCTCCAGCTACAATGTTTAAGTTGGTGCTTACCAGTGAAAAGTAACAAGCTCATTGCTCATAATGTCGTAATGGAGGAGGTGCTTGCTTTTGCACACAAAGGTGAGGAGAAATGAGATGGCATTTGATAGACTCATGGCGTTGTTCTGAATTGCTTACACTTTTGAAAAGGGAGGTTATTGATTTATACGGTTTTCATAGCATCAACTAGTAGTCATTACGGGAGACAGATACGCTCCTTTCCTTTTTTGGCTGGTCTCCCTTCAAGAAATTCACAAGGAACTCCCATGGCTGCCTTTCCATTATGGGATACTCGCTTCATGATGCCGGTCGAAGACTTGAAGCCTGATCTCCAAATCTCGGACTTGGCTACACCGCCCACGTTGCTGTATTTCTTACTCCACCAGTGTGGGTGTGGGCAAACCTTCTTGCAACATAATGCCCTCACCTGCCATCAACAAACGTGTTCAAACACAAAGAAGCGCCTTGCAACGGCTTTCTTGGCAGCGCAGAGGCAATTTGAAGTAAAGAAACGACATCGGCTAGATGCCCGAGCATTGTTTTCTGCATTGGATAACCCTGGCACCAAGCCGAAATCCCTTCAGGTTGAAACTGAACAGTGTCAAGCTGACAACGTCAACCCCAGTGCTGCCCTAAATAATGCCGAACTGCCTGAGGATCCCAATGGAGTAAGATGGCTGCATTGCTATATCTTTTTCTGACTCACTCCATTGTCTCAGGACCTTCCAATAGCCATACGTAGAGCTAAGCAGGCAAGAAGAAAGCCAAAGCGATATGTGGACGTACTGCCCAAACCTCCTCCAAGCCTACCCCTGGCATCACTAGACAGCCGCTCCCATCCTAACCCGGGCCCATCAAGTAGTGCGGCGGACCATGATGCAGGATTGTCTATGAATGGCACCTTCGATCATCGCACTTTCAAAGTTTTCAAGAGTACAACCAATATGTTTGGGCTTCTTTGCCAATATTATTCCACGCAGCTGCCATCTCATGACCCCGAAGAAACTGTAATGCTTTCAGATCTATGCCTGACAGCAGGTTCTTTTCACAGGGATACTGCCAGTCGGGATGAGTCTGCCAATTATTATCCATACCCTAATAAGGAATCATTCCTCCTTGGTGAATGGTATATGAATGGCCTTCAGAAATCACAGGATAGCTTCAAAAAGTTGACTAGTATCATCGGTGACCCTACATTTGACCCATCAAATATTCGAAATACCAACTGGGCCAAGGTCAATGAGATACTTGGGAGCAGTGAGGTGGATGGTAACTGGGAGTGGGTGGATGTGGATGCCGGATGGACCTCTACGCCGATCAAAATTGCCGTTCTGTTCCGCCGGGGGAGTAAAAAATCTGAAGGTAGGAGGAAAAGAGAAAAGCTAACAACCAAGGTAGAAACCTATATTGGTACAAAGCTATATCATCATTCTCTGGTTTCTGTTATCAAGGAAAAGATTGCACATGCTGGGGCCCGCACTTTCACTATGAACCATACAAACTGCTCTGGTCAAGCTCTAGTACTGGGGCTAATTTTTCTGTTCATGGAGAGCTATACACCTCAAGGTCGTTTATTGATGCACATCGAGAGTTGCAAGATTCTCCAGGGGAGCCAAATTGCAGCCTGGAAAGGGTTGTTGTTGCTCTCATGTTCTGGTCTGATGCGACCCATTTGACATTGTTTGGAAGCACAAAACTTTGGCCGCTCTACCTATTCTTCGGTAACGAATCAAAATATCGGAGGGTTCGCCCCTCTTGTAACCTCTGCTGTCATGTTGCCTATTTCAAAGATGTATGTCCAAATTTCTGCCAATCACTTTGCGTCATTTTCACATCCATCATGATCCTCATTAGATGTCTGATGAATTCAAAGACTTCGCAATCCGTCACAATGAAGGCAAGGGTCCAACTAGAGCATTCTACACCCACTGTCGCCGGGAGTTCATGCATGAGCAGTTGAAGCTCATCTTCAATGCGGAGTTTATACATGCTTATCAGCATGGGGTAGTGATTGAATGTCATGACAAGAAACTGCAACAGTTTTACCCTCGCATCTTCACATACTCTGCAGACTACCCTGAGAAGTAAATCATTACCACACCAACCAATATCCGAGTCTCATAACCACTATTTTCTGCCTTCTACCTAACAGGGTTCTTCTAGCATCCATCCGTAACATGGGAAAACATCCGTGCCCTCGGTGCTTGATCCCAAAGGATTGTCTCCATAATGTAGGAAAAATACGTGACCGGCAACAGTGCTCAACACTTCATAGATGCCGAGATAGCCAACTTCTCACCCGGATCTCTTCAGCGAGGTCTTTGATCTATGAGAAGAACTATGTTGTTGATGGCGCAGCAGTTAAGTGCCTACTCGATGAGCTGTCTATGGTACCGAGTTCTGTAAGCTAATTATTAAAATGATGTTTCATATGGTCTCAAAAAGTCTTCAGAATGCATTTCTAGAGACTCTTGGATGTGTCAGGTTTGATCCATTCCGCATGCACGCTGTCGACCTTATGCATGAATTCGAGCTTGGAGTATGGAAATCCTTGTTTATTCACCTCTTACAAATTCTCGATGCATATGACCCACGCCTTGTACATGAATTGGACTCTCGGTTAGCCAATGAAGGGATTTTATTTTAACAAAGCTAATAACACATCCCAGGTACAGACAGGTTCCTACGTTTGGTCAAGATACAATCAGGAAATTCTCCAAAAACACTTCGGAGATGAAAGGCCTGGCTGCAAGGAATTACAAAGATATCTTACAAGTACGCCTGCTATTTGGATGGCCGCCATCCATCTAACTAAAGTCTTTCATTGCAGTGTGCACTTCCGGTGTTTGAAGGGCTACTCCCCGAGCCACACAACACCATGCTGATGGAATTGCTGTTTATATGTGCTCATTGGCACGGCCTTGCCAAACTTCGCATGCACATCGATCCCAGCCTGGAAATTATGGATCGTGTCATGATGGATCTTGGGGAAGCATTTCGATGATTTGAAGAAACTGTGTGCCATGCCTACCAGACAAAGGAGCTCCCTTGTGAAGCAGCGAGTTGCCACCGTCGCAATGCCAAGGGAATAACAACCCTGGGTGACACTGGTCCGAAACGCAGTGAAAAGGAGTCATCTTCTGATAACACACACAAGGCAAAGCAGCTGAATATCCATACATACAAGCATCATTCTCTTGGAGACTACGTGGATACCATCCGCCTGTACGGTACAACAGATTCTTACTCTACTGAGCCTGTTGGTAATATTTCTTGCAATTTGGTATTACTTAAGCTGATCATGCCTCAAATTAGGGGGAGCTTGAGCATCATAATCCCAAAGCAAGATATCACCAAACCGATCGTAAAGATTTCATAAAGCAGATCACTCAAATTGAAAGGCGTGAAGCTCGAATCCATCGCATTAGACAAAGGCTAAAGCAAAAGTCTTTTGACTCGGACGCAGCCCAGGTGGCTGAGGTACCCCAAGAGGGGGGTTCCTCTGGGAATCCAGAAGCTCGCTACTATATTGGAAAAACAGAGAAGCACTATGAAGATATTGGTGCATTTCTCCACCTGCAACAAGGCAACCCAGCAATCACAGTTTGTACCATTTGGAGTTGGTGGCATGTGTGTAAGGCTCACCGCATGTGTAGGATTTTGTTCCCAACCTGAAGGATCACATCTTCCCTCGAATCAAAGAGATGCTGCTCAAGGAGAATCCTTCTTGGATGGCAGAAGCAGGGGCGCTTGGAGCATCATGTGCTGAACTTAATGATTCAGACACGCCAGCCCGTTGTAACTTCAAGGACCAAATACTATTCAAGAACAACAGGATATATTCACATAACATTCTGCACATCAATTACACCACATATGACGTTAGATGAGCCCAGGATACCATCAACCCCAACACAAAGCATTGTAACATCATGGTTCTTGCTGATGAAGAGGGTTCTGATTCCCATCCATTTCTATATGCTTGTGTTCTGGGCATCTATCATGTCAATGTAATTTATACGGGTCCAGGGATGCTGGATTATTGTGCCAGAAGGGTTGAATTTGTATGGGTGCGTTGGTATGATTGTGTCAGGCTGTGTGGGGGTTGGGATGTGCTGTAAGCCTGGCATCCCCAGCCTTACCACATGCCTTCTTACCCCTAGCTACTCCTGCCCCTGCCCCAATGGCCAGTTGTATGTTTCTGTTGCATTCAGGCTTACAGTTTGTAAGCCAAACCTTATATGTAGAAACTGATCAGTGGCTGTGACATTGTTGAACCTTAGACATTGTAGCACTTGCCTCCATGTAGTCCCCGTGCTTTGGGAATATACGGTGGTCATGTTATGCTTGGGTCTTGTCTCAGTGAGCCTGTAGACACAGGCTTTCACTTTTTTTTTAACATCGGCCTTTTTTCACTTGGAACCCCACTTGCTGGCAACCTTAGCTACTCTTGTTCTGCCTCAACGGCCCCCCCTGCATGTTCCCCCAGCCTCGTACTCAACGGCACCACCTCTACCCCCCCCCACTCGTCCCTGAGACCCCCAGCCTGTCGAGCGCACCCCACCGCTGCTGCCATGACACCAACGCCCTCGACGACATCATAGCACATCCCCTCCCCTCTCGTTTGACAATGTGAACCTCCACCACACCCGGCGTGCCCCCTGCTTCTCCAATGGCCTGAACCCCCCCTCCACCTCCTACCCCATTCCTAGAACCCCACACCAGCCGTGCCACGTCACTGACGACGCTGCTCGGCCCCCGTTGCCCCCAGAGCCCTCCAGCGGACATGCCACGTCACAGACGTCGCTGCTCCCGTCCCCACCTGTCCCCTGCCGCCCATAGCACCCCGTCTGACCACCCGAGCCCACTGCCGCCTCTGCCACGTCACCAACGTCGGCTGCCACCAGCTGCCCTCCATCACCACTGACCCTGTTCCCCCTGTGTTCGGCCCCCCTGGGTCCCCCGTTCCCCGTGTTTGGCCCCCTGTGACCCCCCCGCTCACCCCCCTCTGTCCCCGTTCACCCCATTCGCCCCTGTTCCCTGCTGTCCACCCCCTTTTGCCCCCTCGACATCACCTTGCCGCTAGCACATGTCTCCCAGCCGCCCAGCGTCCGCCATCCGCCTACCCTCCTAGTCATCGGGCCACCGTGCCCGGCGATGCTCGAATGCTGAATCAAAATCCTAGTCCCTGTACACCACGTTTCCGGTGTGCAGCATCGCGTTTTGACGCCACCTGCGGCCAGGTCTTCTAGTCTCCCAAAAACCCTAGTCCCTGTGCGCCCGTGTTACGGTGCCCGTCCCACAGGTGTAGGCTCCGCCTTCCACCCCAATGTTCTCAGTTCCACCTCTCGATCCACCAGCACCGCCCCGTCCATCCCTGTCTACACCACTCTCTTCCCCTTCGACGTCACGCCCTCAGGCCCCTCCCCGTGTTACGCTGCCTCGCCACCCACTCCCACCCATTGCTGTCACCTGTCCCTCCCCCATTTTTTTTTTAGCTGTCCGGACAGCATGGCCCTTGTTTTTCTGTCACCCTGTGCATGCTTCCTGCCTTTCCTGGAGAAAGTGGAGATCTGGATATGTTTTTGTGTGGGGAGGGGTGTAAGCCTGGCATCCCCAGCCTTACCACATGCCTCCTTACCCCTAGCTACTCCTGCCCCTGCCCCAATGGCCAGTTGTATGTTTCTGTTGCATTCAGGCTTACAGTTTGTAAGCCAAACCTTATATGTAGAAACTGATCAGTGGCTGTGACATTGTTGAACCTTAGACATTGTAGCACTTGCCTCCATGTAGTCCCCGTGCTTTGGGAATATATGGTGGTCATGTTATGCTTGGGTCTTGTCTCAGTGAGCCTGTAGACACAGGCTTTCATGTGCATAGGCTTGATCAGCTATGTTTCCCACCAGCGGAAACAGAGGGTGCGTTTGATTTCATTGACCCTACTCACATTGTGAGGGGCTGCCATGTTATCCCTGCATTTTCTCAAGGCAAGCACGACCAGAAAAAATGGCGCTTGTTGTCACCCGAACACACACAACTCACATGGGACCAGTGGAATAGATATTATCTCAACCGGCAAGTTTGGCTTTTTCAAATACAATCGTTGTCCTAATATTTTAATGCAGGTTTGCTGACAGAGATCTTATTATGCGATTCCATGTTGGCCTCGGTGTGGGTCATGTCCGGACACGGACTCGGACCTCCTGTGGACTCCATACCCCAAGCTCTGGAGCAGGTATTCGTTCAGATGACCATGGCTCTTGTTTAGCAGTCACAGCACCAGCAGAGAGATCAGAGGTGGAATATGAACCAGACCGCAGTTCGACATCCCCAAGCTATGAACCAGGTGGTGAGGGTGCTGAGTGCACCGAGCGGGGCCCAGCAGCTGCAAATGACTTCAACAAGGAGCTTGATGATGATTCAGAAGGTTCTGGCGTTAGTGAAGAGCCTGAGTCAGATGAAGAATCTGATTTTGATGAAAATGGTGAGGGACACCTGGGCAGTGAAAGTAGTGGTGAAGAAGATGAAGAATTCCAACATTGGGATGAGATGTGCCTTGGAGAAGAAGCAGCAGATTACAAAAACTAGTTTTTATTTCTCTGGTTGATTATGAACCATATTTGACGAAACAAGTATTGGAACAGAACAAAAGCGCAATGCACTATAACCCTAACCCTAGTAAAGCTTATATGAAAATTTCACACGTCGAATAATGCTTACTACAGAACTTGAATATACTTTGGCTACTTAGCTTTGAATTCTTTTTCTCTTTGCAATTTGTGCAATACCAACTCCAAGATGAAGGTAGCAAATAATCTGCTTCATAGCATCCCAGTGGACCCATCCTGGATTGAGACAGTTGATGGGGCAAACGTGATGTTGGGCTGAGCTCCCATAGCAGCAATGCAACAGCTTCGCGGTTCAAGACGTTTTGTATATGCATGATGTCCTCAAGTTTTGTTGGGCCCTGTGAAATTGTGAGTTGCATGATCGAATCCAAGGGTGTGTCACATCAGGATCAATTCGATGTAGGCATGTTGGGAGACAGCAGCTGTGCCTGCAAGATTTCATTTCCAAGGAGCCAGTTTACAGGTCCAAGATCAGTAAGCTTGTACTTCTGGTTGATCTCGGCCTTAACCTTCATGTTCAGCTTCACAGAACCATTTGTCATCAAGCAATCATCAACATGAATAGGCAGGCCATTGACTCATTGTTCTCCTCCATGAAGAAAAGCCCGTGACCTGCCTGCCCTCTGAAACCCCAGTTCAATCAGCACTTTATGCAGTGAGTCGTACCAATTCTTCACACCCTGCCGTAACCCATAATCAACCTGCAGGTGTTGCTTGTGGCTTCTTGGGGTCATCGTGATCCGGTGGCTGCTGAGAAAGATAACTTCATCTCCAAGCAAGGAATTCAAATATGCACCACCAAAGTCAAATGAATCAAGTGGCCATCTGTTGCAAGCTGCCATTGCAGTGACGGGTCAGAATGTTCCCAGCTTTGCCACAGGTGCCTAGATCTCGTAAAAACCCACCCCGTAAACTTGAGTGAATCCTCTCGCTACTGGACATGCCTTGTACTTCTCAATCTCCCTTGCAGCATTCTTCTTCACTTGAAGAACCCACTTACAGCCCATCACATTCACTCCACTGGCCTAGTGGACCTCTCGATCACTCCAGGTACTGTTTGCCTCAAGGTTTGCAAGTTCCATTTCGATTGCTTCCTGCTATTTTGGCTAATCTGGACATCTATTCACTTCCTCAAATGATTGCATAATCCCCTCAGATGCTTCAGTCATGCTTGCTATTTCGAAAACTTCCACGTTCACCCCCCTCCCCCTATTCATCTCTTATTCGTCCACCACGCCGTCTGCCACGCCCTCTGGGTAACAGGGAATTACTTGGTCTTGCGCCTGTCACCCCTTCACCACTGTACATAGCTGGATGTTACTCGTACACACCTCATTCCACCTTCAGGTTCAGTCACTTCTTTGCCTTCATCTTCAAGGGGGAATTTGCAATTTATTATTTGTCCAGGATTCTTTTGCAATCATCAATCCACAGATCTCTGATAATATCTCCTGTGTACATCAATTGACTATCGATTGCCTCATTTTGTCAGGACAATGCCCACCGAGGCATACTGATGACCACCAAGGCACACTGATGCCTACACCGATACCCGATGGGAATGGGAACAGGAACAGGAACGGCTGCACCATCAAACGGTCAGCCTCTCCCTCAACCACTACGCCCTTACCCCCCTTCGGGAACCATCACTGACACCGTACACAACGTATGCATCCACTCGGCAGACTACCTGTTCCACCAAACGCCATGCCTGACGCCGCCGCCGACACGGCACAGCCACTGCCATCGAAGCAACACGCTGCCACCACTGGCACACACATGCACAACAATACTGACACTGACACCTCCAAACACTGTCCCTGCCACCCTCACTGCTGTCACCACCCTTACCGAACATAGCCGATACACTCCCGTGCCACCCTCACCATACCGAACCACCGTCGGCTTCTGTATGATGCTGACACACTCCCCCTCTATCCATTGATACCAACACCCCCAGATGCTCACTGTACCACCGGCACAATGGACCGGTCCCCATCACAGCCGACCTACATGTCACCTGTTGGGAACAACTACACTACCAATGGCATATCCTCATATTCCCCCTCCAGGAACTTCTACAATGACACTGACTCACTCCCCTGCCCTGACTCACTCCCCTGCCTTCCACCCACTGATGCGGATGCCACCTGACACTCACCGTGCCTCCGGCAGGACATATCCAATACCTACACATGTACACAATGCGATGGTTACCCGAACGGAAGCTATGCCCAATGTGGCCTTCTACATACATGCTCCGTAGCCTACCGTATATACACCTTACCTCACCTTACCCTTCCCTTCATTCCAAACTTCCATGCAACGAAGGTACAGTACATACCTTCTTTTACTTGTTGTACTTACTGGTTCCCACTTCCGTGCAACGAAGATGTTTTGACCCTGTCTGACTGTTCACCTCAGTGTAGGCTGTCCCACCAGGCTCCAATAAATCAAGTTTTGATGCCATATCTTGAAGAAATTTTTGTTCAAAAACTCAGCCTTGAGGGTTTTACTGTTCTGGCTGCCTTATCTTGCTAAGATGTCATGGTGCAATTGGTAATGTGTTGCTTTATTTTTCTACTTTTGCATTACAAAAGCCTGAATTCAATTTATGGTATTGGCAAAAACTTTCTCTTAAGGGTAACTGTCACTTTTACTGTTAACAAACTAACTAGGATGCTATGTTCACTGATCATGTGTTGCTACTATTCCTAACATTAATTAGCAAGGTATCTTATTATAGAAGGGCTGCAGTTTCATTACACACCATACCAGACTTGTGCTGGCTGTTCAGATGCCATCAGACTGCAGATGCCAGATATTGCTTTCTAATGGCAATTCAATTCAGATGTCATCTTATAAACTCACAACAGGATTGTGGGCCCATTACATGGTTTGATCAGTTAAAAGTAAGACTGGCATTGGAAGATCATAGATTACTACCTTGCTACAATGATTGGACTATAAAATAATGTCTGAACAGACAAATAGCAGACTTGTGTTAGCTGTTCAGATGCTGTCAGACTGGGACTGAGTTGGATTCATTTGTATCATTTTCTAATGGCTGAACATTCAATGTAATTCTGACATGATCTTATAAACTCTGCCTGACTATACCAGCACCATGCCCATTTCCTGATGAATAGTATATAAACCGTAATATATTGCCCAGAGACACTAGTTGTGTTCTCTTGGGTTATCCACCAGTACCGGTGTGACCACCCTTGACTACTAGGCTATTTTATTTGTTTGTTGTCATTTGTCTGAGGGAGCTGTCATCATTGCCTTAGGGTATTGGTGATGTCCTAACAGAAGAACACAACTACCTTCGATGATCCCTCCCTCTCACATCTCTCATCACTCTTAATTCTCTTTCTTCAGGCCTCACTTGAGTCAACATGTACAAATGTGCCTGCCTTGACAAGGTACAAGTCACAACCCCCATTTCATTTACTCACAATTCTCTCCCCCCAACCCCTCATCCTTCATTCTCCTGGAGCTCACTCCACTGAACCATTGTAGTGACTGTTCAGCTGGGAGTTTCCCATTGAACTACCCCTCAAGCAGCTTGAACCTCACCTAACACAGACCATCATGGGATGCCACCCAACCATTCTGAGTGTGCATGCATAGCAAGATTGACCACAGCACTATCATCATGAAGAGGGCTCAACCTTATTGATCTCTCAAATGCCTAAGCTGCAAGACAGGGTTGTGTGCCTGCAGCAAGGCACTATTGTCTTTTCCAATCCCACCATTACCACACACTCTTTGCCACCAACACCCCTTTCATCCCTACCCCTTTTATCACCAATCAGCATGGGTGACCTCTGAGAACTAGAGAACCTGTCACTTGAGGACATGCCAGAACTGGGGCCAGTGAAACCCCTGGAGCAGTTACTGGCAGAAGCATGGGAGGAACGAGATACCCTCCTCATGGCTTTGATGGAAGAAGAGTGGAATTGCAACCAAACCGCTGCAGAAAGCATCAGAAAAGAGCAGGGGTGATGCATGCCAAAAGTAGCATGCCCACTCCCTTTCTCAGGCAAGGGTGATGAGCTCAACTCATTCAAGACAGCCATTTATATGTACATGCGGGGACACCCCAACAAGTTCAGAACCAAGGATGCCAGAATTGTCTGGATCCTGTCTTATTTGCAAGGAGGGACCAGCAAAGTGGTGCAAGGTGGTGGTCAAGGAGATGATGCATGGCAACCTGCCCTTTGCCACAGTGCAGGAGCTAATGCAAGCAATCCAGGAGTCCTTTGGGAAGTCTTCCAAATCATGACAATGGTACATGGTAAAAAGACCATGGACGAACATGTCCAGGACTTCAAAATTGCTGTGCATGAATCAGGCTACACAGGTATGCCCCTAATCTATGAATTCAAGAGGTCATTCAACAAGGGACTGCACGAGCACCTCAACAACCTGGAACAGCAACTGGCAACAATAGCAGAATGGTATGTGCATGCAATGTGCATGGACACGCACTGGAGACAAATGCATGCAGAAGAGTGCCTGTTCAGGTCAGGGACACACTGGCTGCTGAAGCCACCTGCACCAAATGCGCCAAGGGCACAAGGGGCCATGCAGCCCCATCCACAGATGATTCAGGGGAGGACTGCTCCCTAGCAACAACATCAAGGAGAATTGCAACCACTGTGAGACCCCAATGCAATGGACATGGACCATTCAGCATGATGGCCACCCCTTGTCTGCTACAAATGCCACAAACCCAGGCACATGGCCCACAATTGCAGGTCCTGGCTGAACATCCAGGCTATGAACTATGATGAATTACAAGAGTACTGGATATGGAAGTTGGATGAAGAGAAGGTGCAGAAAGAGGTGCAGGATTTTCCAGAAGGAAGCAAGTGAGACCCCCATCACTGGCTTCCAAGAACAGTTTTGATGGACTTACAGTACAGGACATGGACTTAGATACAGACACTGACAGTACAGCTGTAGATAGTTTAGATAATGTCTCAGTATGTAGCAACAGCAAGGGGTCTGACTCAGATTGGCTTGGCACTCTGGAAGCATGCTTAATTCCTCGTAAATCTGTAGATAACAAATCAGACAATGTTACCAACAAGCCTAAAGAGGGGGTACACCATCTTGTATGATCCAGTAGAATTAAGAACAAGATTATGATACCAATTATGATCACTACTTTAGACACACATGGTCAAGGCACTTTTGGATAGCAGGGCTACTGGACTTTTTGTGGACAGGGAGTTCATTCACCACAGTGGACTTAAGACCCAGACTCTCAATCAACCAATCAGGGTCTACAACATTGATGGCATGTTAAACCAGGGTGGCTCAATCACAGAAGAGATCACCCTGAATGATGTCATTCAGGGGTCACAAGGAGAAAGTGGTGTTTGAGGCATGCAATCTAGGGAAGACAATGGTTATTCTGGGACATCCATGGTTACACAAACACAACCTGGAAACTGGCGATGTCAAAATGATGTGCTGCCCTTGGGAGTGCAATGTATTTATTAGGGTGACAAAGAAGGAATGGGCCAGGCAGAAGTTGGCCAAACAAATGATGAAGTGTCCAACAATCGAGGAAGTAGAGGACAACAAAGCCTTTATCATGGCCGGAGGCAGAATGGAGGACAGAGATGGAATCCTGGAGGAGATTGCCCAGGAGTGGAACAAGAACCTGGAAGATGAAGAGGAGCATGAGATCCGCATGACACAGCAGGAGCTCAAGGCTAAGATCCCTCAGAGATTCTGGAAGTGGATGAAGGTGTTTGAGAAGAAGGCGTCTGAACATATGACAAGACGGAAACCCTGGGATCACACAATTGAGATGAAACCTGGGTATGAGCCAAAGAAAGCCAAGAACATTTGGCTCTCTCCACAAGAGCAGGGTGAAGTCAACAACTTCTTGAATGATCAGTTGGAAAAAGGGTACATCAGGGAGAGCAAGTCACCACAAACTTTGGCAGTGTTCTTCATAGCGAAAAAAGACAAAAAAAAGAGGATGGTGCAGGACTACAGATATCTAAATGCATGGACAATTCATCACAATTATCCATTCCCACTTATCAGTGACTGAATAGATAGGGTAAGTAACACTTGAGTATTTACAAAACTGGACTTGAGACGGGGATATAATAATGTCAGGATAAAAGAAGGAGATGAGTGGAAAGCGGGATTCACAACCCACAGGGGCACATTCAAGCTGTTAGTTATGTATTTTGGTCTCTGCACCAGCCCAGCCATGTTCCAGGCAATGATGAATGCTGTGCTGAAGGACCTCATTGACCAGGGATCAGTAGTAGTTTATATAGACAATATCCTAATATTTACAAAGGACAGAAACAGACATGACAAGATAGTAGAGGAAGTGTTGAAGAGATTAGAAGAGAACAATCTATTCCTGAAACTGGAGAAGTGCAAGTTCGCAGTTGAGAAAGTGGAATTCCTTAGGCTCCACATCGGCAGGGATGGGAACAAGATGGACCAGGAGAAGATGAAGGCAATAGAGGAGTGGCTGGTGCCAACCTCAGTGAAAGATATCCAATGCTTCCTGGGGCTTGGAGGTCTTTACTGTCCCCCACCCAATCCATGCGGACTCCGCATGGAATCTGAGCTGTCCGCATGGAGTCCAAGTTGTCTGCTTGGACTTTACTAGGAATTTTTTTGGCAGAAGGTCACTGCCAAATCTCCATTCCTAGTCTGAGTTTTGTCTGAGTCTTGTCCGAGTTTTGTCCATGCAGACTAACTCGGACTAGGAATTCCTAGCATGGATTCCGCACGGACTGTCTTAGCAAGTCACTATTTAAAAGTTAATGTAATGGAAGGGTTTAAACCCAGGACCTTGTGGCCACGTGAGTGTGACAGGTAAGTAATATAACAACTGTGCTACCAGGCTGTATGAGCCTGGGCAACATATGCCCATTTACTGGGCACCATCGTCACAATGTCGGTATGTGTCACCCCATGACTGCCAACTCATGCGTTGCCACCCACCATCACAACAACGGCCTCCCTCTCCTCTCCACCCCTCCCTCCCTCTAGTGCAAGATGGGGGCCTTAGTATTTTAAAATCTATTTCATTCTTATTTAAAGCTAATAAAATGTTTTTTTCTCTTTCAGTTTTTCTTTCTGTATGCAATGACGCGCCCCCCCCCCCCCCACCCAGCTGGGAGGTGGGGGGCTTCATGGGGTGAGGGAAGGTGCCAAGGACCTTCCAGATGCGCCGAACAACAACAACGACCAGTGCTGCCTCCCCTCTGCCGCCCCGTCCCTAGCCGAGCGCTGCCACATCACCCCAGTGCCACCTCCCTTCCGACCGAGCACCTACCGCCACCACCACGTCATGCCCACCAACCCAACACCCGCCGCCACATCACCGCCCACCGCCCACAGAATCAGCACCCTCCCCCAGCCACAACCCCCACCGACCCAGCACCCACCACTGCCACGTCACCACCACCCACCAATCCAGCACCTGCTGCAGCGGCGCAGCCACGTCACCGCCCACCAATCCAGCAGCCTCCAGCAGCCGGGGACAACCCCCACTGACACACGGGACGCGCCAGGGACGACAGGACGCACCGGGGGACAGGGGGACATGCCAGGGCCGAGGGGGACACGCTGGGACTGAGGGGGACACGCTGGGAGGGAGATGGACAAGCCAGGACCGAGGGGGACAAGCCAGGACTGAGGGGGACACACCAGGAGGGAGGGGACACGCCGGGGGATGGGGGGACGCCCTAGGGGGGAGGGGGGATGCGCCAGGCACAACACCCAGCACAATAGAGCACCCCCACCACCACTGCGGGGGATAGGCACGGGGAAGGGGGGGGCAGGGAAGGGGGGCAATGACGGCAACACACCGTGCCCCACTCCCCCCCTCCCCTTTAATTTTATTTCATACATATTTATTTTATTTATACTCTATTTTAATCAATATAAGTACTACTCTGTCAGAGTGAGGGGATGCGCCAGACGCCTGACCACATGACAGCCAGCATGACAGAGCACCCCTCACCACTGCTGCAAGCGACTGCTCACAGGGCAGAGGGGGTGCAATAGGCGAGGGTGATGGAAGGGCACGGGGAAGGGGAGGGAATGGGGGACAGGGGGGGGGCAACGATGCCCTTTGAGTGCCGTTGCTCGATGTGAGCAACAGTAACTTTTTTTTTATTGCTAGCATGGATTTGGAATAGGTAATAAATAGTAGTAATAATATTAATATTGTGTGCCCATTTGGTACAGTGGTTAATTGTGCCCAGTTTGTGTAATCTTGATCAAAGTGCCTTGGGTTCAAACCCTGCCAGGTACAACATATTTTGATCTTACTCTCATGACAAAATTCACCAAGTCTTTATTTACTCGAACATTACTCAGACCAGCTAGGACAACTCGGACATCATTAGGACTTCTTACAGTTTCAAGATGCTAGGACTCGGCCCAATTCTTCAGTTCGCATGATGTCTGAGCTGTCCGTGTGGACTACTTGGACTTTACTAGGACTCCGCATGGACAGCTAGGAGTCCGCGTGGACTAGGTGGGGGAGTGTAAAGTACAGGGGGCTTGCAAACTTCTACTGACACTTTGCCAAAGGCTTCACAAAGGTGGCAGCACCAATGAATAAATTATTGAGGAAGGACAAGAAGTGGCAGTGGATGGAGAAAGAGCAGGAGTTGTTTGATGGACTCAAGGTGCTATTCACACAAAAGGCAATCCTGGCAACCATGGATCCAATCCACCCACTGAGAGTCAAGGCCAATGCCTTTGGAGTAGCAACAGGAGCAGTGTTGTTGATGAAGATGGAAGATGGGAAGTGGAGGCTGTGTGCCTTCATCTCAAAGTCGCTCAACAACATCAAAAGCAATTATGATGTTCATGACCATGAGATGCTTGCAATCATTCAGGCACTGGAAGCATGGCGACACCATTTAGAGGGTGCAGCACATAAGATTGAGATTTGGATGGATCACTCCAATCTCCAATACTTCATGACATCGAAAAAGCTGAATAGGAGACAGGCAAGATGGGCACTGTACCTCTCAAGGGTCAACTTCAAGTTGGTCAACAAGCCTGGAACAGCAATGGAGAAGGCAGACACATTGTCAAGGAGGCCAGACTGGAAGGCAGGAGTGGAGCACAACAACAAGGACATCATGTTGCTAAAGCCAGAGTTCTTTGCAATCAAGGCAACACAGCACGGGCACTTGTTGATCAAGGGCATGGAAGATAAATTATCGAGCAGAGTACAGAAGGCAAAGGAGTGGGACAGTTGGTGGTAAAGGCAGTAGAGGAGTTAAAGAGATCACTGGCGAAGCGGCTCAGGACAGAGGAGTGGAGTCAGGAGCAAGAGCTGGTGCTCTTCAGAGGGAAGGTATGCATCCCCAAGGATGAACAGCTGCAACACGAGATTGTCCACCTTCATCATGACTCAGCAATTGCAGGACACCCTGGGTGGTGGAAAACTCTTGAGCTGGTGGCTCATAATTATTGGTGGCCAAACATGACCAAGTTCATATTTACCTATGTCAATGGGTGTGACAAATGCCAGCAATACAAGAATGCACCCAAACCTCCAGTAGGTAAGCTCATGCTGATCAAAACCCCCCCAACAGAGCCATGGAAAGCAATCTCTGCGGACTTCATCACAGGACTACTGGAAGCACAAGATTATGACATGCTCCTGATAGTGGTTGATTGGGCCAAGAAGCAGATGCACACAATCCCGACAATGGAGGAAACAAGTGCACTCAGACTGGCTAGATTATTTACAGACAACATGTGGCAACATCATGGGCTGCCAGATTTGATCATCTCTGATTGGGGCCCACAATTCTCTGCTGCACTCATGTGCAAACTTAATAAATTATTAAAAATACAACAAAAATGTCAACAGCTTATCACCTGCAGACTGACAGACACACCACGTGAGTCAACCAGGATGTAGAACAGTATCTGAGACTCTTTGTTAATTATAGGCAGGATGATTGGCCCAAGTGGATCATGCTTCGCAAATTTGCATACAACAACCGAATTCATTCAGCGCTCCAAACATCCCCATTTTATGCTAATTATGGCTACAACCCACAGATGGACTTTGAGCCTCAATGAGAAGAAAAGGTGGAAGCTGTGGAAGACTTCACTGAGCAAATGAAGAGAGTACATGAGGAGGTGGAAGCTGCATTGACAAAGGCATGTGATGACATGAAGTGCTATGTGGATCAGGTTAGAGGTGATGCACCAGAATACCAAGTCAGCCAAAAGGTCTGGATTGAAGCCGGGGACTTGCACAGGCCTTCATTCAAGCTTGCCAAAAAGCAAATCGGCCCCTACCCCATCACAGCTTGATGTCCAAGAATGCCATTCATGTGAAACTCCCATGCACGATCAAGATCCACCTGGTCATTAACGTCTCTCAGACCCAGCCTCATCAGGCACCAGGAGTCGAGGGACAGTGAGCCAAAGCACTGCCACCTGTTGAGATAGACAGAGAACTGGAGTACCACATGGAGGAGGTACTAGATTCACAGATGCATTGTAACCAGTTGCAGTACCTGGTTAAGTGGCAAGGCTACAGATGCAATTGCATCCTTTCACTGCTTACACCCTGCTGCCCCACGCCACCTTTGATCCCTGGCACATCTGCAATTCCACCTGTACAAAAACTTCACCAACACTCTGGAGGGATTAACTTCTTGTCTGGAATCTGAGCCTTAAAGAGGGGGTGATGTCAGGAGTACAATTTTTCTAAGACAATATTTTCATTGTTTGGCTGAGTAGACACTTTTATGTACACATGGTAGGCACAAGGTCCTTATGATTGAGCGCATGGCTATGGGTAGGTACAACACATGGTACACACATGGGCAAAATGTTGCATGATCAGACTTAGAGTTCTCAGGTCTGGTTGGGGTCCGGTTTTTTTGGCCATTTCAGGCACAACTTGACCTCAACCAGTCACTCACTCATCAAACAGAAGCCCAACCAACGACTGAACCAGGTGCAACCAGTTGGTGTCGGTTGTACAGCCCATTACAACTGGTCTGGACCGGTCACAACCAAACTTGGTTGCAGTCAGCTGCAGTCGGTTGAGACCAACCACAACCAACAATATGTTCTACTTAATTCAGATACAATGAAATAAAATAATAATAATAATAATAATAACAGCGCAGGTGCCAGTCTCTTGCGACAAGGCATGGGGACCTAGGGGGGGCAAGGGGCAGCTGGTTGTGACACTTTTGACTTGTGAGTACCGCTGGTCTCTTGTGGCAAGGCATGCAGAATGAAGGGGGGGGGGGAGAAGGGCAGCTGGTCATGACACGTCCAAGTTGTGCATGCCACTGGTCTCTTGCGACAAGGCACAGGGAACGACAGGGGAGAAGGGCGGCTGGTTGTGACACTTCCGAGTTCCAAGTGCCGCTGGTGTCTTGCGACAAGGCATGCAGAATGAAGGGGCAGGCGGCTTTGTCATGACCCTTCTGAGTTGAGTAAACATGGTAATGAAAATGTTGCACACACACCAGACATGTCAGAAGAGGTGGGCTGTAGCAGCCTTGTCAACGTCAGTGAGACCCATGCAGGTATAAGTCTTCATGAAGATCTGCATGCCACCCTTCGAATGAACAGTAAAATGAGGGGTTGACTCCTTGACCTGGATCTTGGCTTTGATGTTGTCGATTGTGTCAGACTCTGGTTTTAGCGAATGTGAGCGTGGGTACTAATGAAGGAGATGAGCTGGCAACAAGTTATGTCCCAGCAAATATGTGCAAACATAAGCCTCCAGTGCCACATAGGTACCATTGGCCGCTGACCATGGCATTACATGGAACATAGAAACAAAACGTAGTAGTAGAAAGGACATGTAAACTATTCCAAAAAAGTTGCCAAGTCTTCCTGATCCCACTGCATCATCTCCTTGTCAGCAAGAAAAAAGTCATTGAAATCTTCTGAGTCAGAGACTTCATCCATGGCTTTGGAATTCAGTTGTGAGAGGTCGACAATCTCTGCCCACCATGCTGCTTTCAACATCTGCAGCTCAAAGGATTCTGCCTTGAGTCTCACATGCTGATCAGTTGCTGTGAGTTTGCTACTTGAGAAAACTCTTTTGCATGGCACAGAGGATGCTTGGCTTGGGAGGATGTCCAGCGCAATGTGAGCTAGTGTAGGGTACAACTTAGAATTATTCTGCAATTGCACGTCATTACAATTATAGAATTAATGGAGTTGCACACATGTACCGACCACCAGGTAACAATATCTGTCTCCCATGTCACATCTGTTGGCACATCCCGCAGATATCACTGTAGCTCCAGCTGCCCTTCCTCCTCAACACCTTGCAAAAGGAGTGTGAGCCAGTGCTTATTGAATTCAGATCAGAATGAATCTTGATGATTGGGATCAGTGGTGGATGGTGGCGGAATGGTGGGAGGGGCTTGCTGGGGACATGGGCAGATTTTCCAGTATTCATCCACCTGATATCCATGTTGCCTTTCAATTCCAAATACCAGTAAGTATACAAATATTAACTCACAACATTCTTGATGACTTTCAATGCTTCCTCTTGCCAGTTCTTGGCATTCTGGTTTCCTTTTGCACGTTCCATGGCCTGTTCCTCTGCTCCTCCCCATGCAAGTTTGATGTAGTGGAGCTTGAAGTACAGGTGAAGTACTGAAACGTGTTAATATTAATATCAAACACAATGATGTGATATAACACTTACTGATTGAAATAATATACGCTGGCTTCTCATCGAATTTGCAATAGTACTTCATAATTTTGGCGAGTCCATCTTTCAGTGCATCATGATATATCTCGAATCAAGGATCCTTCTGCTTGGCTTCTCAGGCACTTTGAAGGTCCTCAAGGGTGGGGAGTGCACAATGTAGAGTTGGGTGTTTGTCAGCCAAGAAATGAGGTCTTTACAGTGCCCCATATGTTCCGCGCGGATCCACGCGGATTTTCACGGACTCCGAGTTAGTCCGTACGGACTTCTGAGAAATTCATTTGGCTTGTAGTCCTGCTTAATTCCAGATTTTGAGTTGGCACGGATCCGTACGGATCCGTATGGATTTTTTCTTTTTACGCGGATTCCACGGAATTATTCCGTCCAAGTCCGAGTACAGCACAGGTCGGACAGCTCGGACGTCCGAGCCCATCCGAGGGAGTAATTAATTTAATGAATAATTTTTATTATTGTAAATCTCTAAAAGGTAGGGGGGGCAGGAGGATTCGAACCCACGACTGCAAGGCCACGTGAGTGTGACAGGTAAGCAATTAACCACTAGACAAACAGACTGTATAAGCCATGCCAACATGTGCCAATTTACTGGGCACCGTTGTCACCACGTCACCAACGTCACCCCGTGACTGCCAGCTCATCACCCTCACCACTACCACCCACAACGCCGCCTCCCTCTCCCTCCTCCCTCCTCCCTCCTCCCTCCTCACCCCCCCTCCTCCACTCCACCAATAGGGGGCCCTGTGGCCCCCATATTTAAGTTTTTTTATAATCCCAATCAATTTATAAATAGCTGATTATTTCTTTTCCAGTGGTTTCTACTGTCCATGCAACGACGGCCACCCCCTTCGCCCCCTCACTTCTGGGTCCCCCCCCCTCCACCACTCCACCATTCTGGGGGCCTGGGGCCCCCATAGTAAGTGTTTTTGTGTTCTAGTCATTTTTTATTAAGCTAACTAATTTTTTTCATTGCTTCTATTGTACATGCAACGACGGCCCCCCAACGGCACGCCCTCCTCCCCACTGAGCTGGGAGGGGGGGACTCAGGGGAGGATAGGACAGCCCGAGGGAGGTCCCGGGAGGCCTGTGGAGTGGGGTACCCGCGAGGTAAGACCCGAACGCACCCCCTGCGCTGCCACGTCACTGACCACCGGCCAGCCGCGACGATTGCCCCCCCCCGCGACAGGAGCCGACCAGCAACGACGCCAACACCACCAGCCGCGCCACGACACCACCCGCATGCGAGGCAGCACCCGCCCCCACCGCCATGAGCGACTGCTCGTGGGGTGGATGGGTGGGTGCACTTGGGACATAGCGAGGAGGGAGGGGACGCGCCGGGGCGACAGGGGACGCGTCAGGGAGAGAGGGGACGCGTCAGGGAGAGAGGGGACGCGTCAGGGAGCAGGGCAACGCGCCAGTGGGGAGGGGTACGACGTCACGAGCGGCCCCGCCCAGTGCCACATCATCACTGCCGTACGGCGTCCCGACGACCAGGGGAAGCACGGGACGCGCCAGATGCCCCAGGGCGGACGCCAGCCGAAGGGGGGACGCCCAGACGACAGGGGACACGCCACAGAAGGGGGGGATGCCAGGGAGACGAGGGACGACGGGCGAGGGGAGGGAACCCAACGACGACACACCACCCACCCCCAGCCTCGCGAGCGACTGCTCGTGGGGTGGAAGGCGGGTGGAACGATGACGAGGGGGGCGGACCAGACAAGGGCGGGGGGGCGGACCAGACAAGGGGGGGCGACGAGACAAGGGGGGGCGACGAGACAAGGGGGGGATGCCAGGGAGACGAGGGACGACGGGCGAGGGGAGGGAACCCAACGACGACACACCACCCGCCCCCAGCCTCGCGAGCAACTGCTCGTGGGGTGGAAGGCGGGTGGAACGATGACGAGGGGGGCGACGAGACGAGGGGGGGGGGCCGACGAGACGAGGGGGGGCGACGAGACGAGGGCGGGGGGGGCGACGAGACGAGGGGGGGCGACGAGACGCGGGGGGGCGACGAGACGCGGGGGGGCGACGAGACGCGGGCGGGGGGGCCAGTTTATAAATGTAATTCATTTAAATATCTATATAAAAATTACAGAGCCTATGGGAATCCGCGCGGATCCGCGCGGAACATATGGGGCAGTGTAAATTACTGCAAGAAATGATGAAGCACACAGTCAGAATCCTGACAGAGGCATGAGTGATGCTATGTTGCAGTTAGCAAAAAAAAAAAACTTACAGCAAGAATTACCTGTGCATTGAGGACTCGCGCCCAATTGCTGTCTGACAGGGCAAAGGCCATCCAAGGTAATTTTTCGGGAATGTGACCAGCACGTTGAAGTGTTGTGATAGGTCCAAAGAGTTGATTGGCTGATGAGATGAATAAATTGATACCCTTGCAATATTTTATGAGACAGAGTACACAGTAAGGATGGCATGCAAACTTACAGCATGAAGTTTGTATGCTTGGTCCAGCATGCCGAATACTGAGCCCCAGCGTGTGTTGCCATGTAGTGTGATCTTGAGTGGTGTCACAATGCCACATTCGATCTGGAGGGATTCAAATTTCTGAATTTGTTGACCTGAACTTTGTATCTACAATATCCGGGAAGTAAGCACAAGACAGCAACCAAGTATTCAATATAACTGCAAACCTTGATTGCTAGTGTGCGGATCATTGCAATCACGTCCAGGCCACCACCCAACACATGGTTGTCAGGCTCAGAAGGGTCATATTCCCAGATGGCACTCATGGTTTCAATAGCAGCAATTTTTGTGATGTGGGACATTACATCTACATTTGCCAAGTTGACAACATGCTCAAGACACCTAGGTAACAATTAGTCATCACAACAAATGGTTGCTATGTTCATGGTCCTCATGGCAGTTGGTTTTCAGCTGCTGACCAGACAGGCAGTCCATGGAGTTGATGCTGAGACTCAACAGTTTCACAGGAAGTGTTGTTTGATGAAGTGTTATCCAGCATTGCAGTGTATAGCTGGATTACAATGTCAGTAAGATCAATGGAGATTTGTGACAGTGCACCTTTGAATGCAAATGTGTCATTATACCAACACGATCACAAAGACCAACAAAATAACATCCAAGGTTTGATCCTGCATGTGAGCTGTGGATAAGACAAAAGCCCACAATCTCAGCTTGAAGAGTCCATTTTCCAGTCACTTTCTTGACATCAATCCAGTGCACGGTCATGCCAAGATAACCCTGTTTTGTATTATCAGTGGTCCAGCCATCAGCAGTAGTCGAAACCTTTCCTGGAGCATTCTGAAAAAAATGTACCAGTGAACATTTGAACATTGTGACTGACATATGGGCAAGTTGAATCCTCAGCTTCAGTCCTGACCTCAATATCTTGCTTTAACTGATTCAGACACTGAACAAATGCATTCCAAAGATAGATCCTGATGTCATTGATGCTTGGCAGATCTGGCTTGTTGGTCTTCAGTTGCATGACAACTAGACAATTGTGGAATGTTGCCTTATTGGTGGGTGTCAAGGGCTAGGCATTCCCTCACTCGTGAACTCAGTGGGCACCTTCACCATCGGATAATTCAATAACAACTGACATCCAAGTTGCTTCAGCCTTTGCCTTCTTCACCCCCTCTGGAATGCAACAGAAATTGAGCTTGATGCATGGGGTCACATCGTTGCACCTCTTTTCATACTCCTCAAAGTGGTGGCTAGCAATGTGGCCTCGACACATCGAGTTGGATACACGTAGGAAACATGTTCTCAGCATTCTTTTCAATCATGTACCTTTGTTTAGTGCCTTCTCCATCACTTCTCTGGATTGGCATGTTGAGTTGTCCCTTACTAGTTCCTATTGAGTACTCACTTGCAAATTTTGCACCATCAACTGTTCAGCATCTGCACCTCCCCTATCTTCAGCTTGTCCAAAAAGACTGTGAGAAGATTGTGTGTTGAATCCTTCTTGGCAGAGAGTGTGCTGGGAGTCCCCACAGCTTGGTGTGGATTGAGATCCTTTCATGGATAAACTGGTCAGTTGGTGAATTCTCCTAGCACAATCTGTACTCACCTCATCTTCAGCAATTTCTTCAACCTCAACAACTTCAGGCTCCTCCACTTCCTTGTCATCATCTTCAATAACTGTGGCTTTCTGCTTTTCCTTTCCCTTCCTCCTTGATGACCGTCGTGCTGTTTCCCCACTTGTGCTGTCTGTGCCACCAGCATGAGTTTTCCTTTTCTTCCAATGCTTCCGGGGGTCAACATCCTTGTTCTTCACATCTGAGTCCTCATTTGCATCTCCACTGTCTTTGGTATACTCTGAGGCATGCCTCTTTCCTTTTCTAGCAGATTGTGATGCTCTGCCTTTCGAACTGATGGGTGTTGTCTTGTTCTTTGTCTGCATCTTTGTAGAAGGCTTGAGATTCTGTGATGGGCCAGTTCCATGTGCCATGAGATAAGATTATTTATTTGGGGGTGAGAATGAGTGTTGTGAATGTCTTTGTTTGAATTCAAGGCTCCATTTAATCCTGAACACCTGCACCTTCCCTTGTGTTACTCATGTTTTCTTCATGTTATTCATGTTTCCTTTGTGTTACTCATGTTTTCCTCATGTCATTCCCATTCTTCATGTTTCACTTATTGCAGCTTAGTATACTACATGAGGTCAACATGAGTTTATGGGCAACATTGTCCTCACCATGGTTTGTATGCCAGATTTGGGGCTGTATCTGATTGTTCCTTTTGAGGTTCAACATGGTGCAAAATTCCAGTTGCAACTGGTTGGGATGAACATTCTTCTTGGCACAACTGCAACTGCTCAGTGTTATTCTATGGCCCAACTGCAACCAAAGGTCCAGTTGCTTGTGGTTGCAGTCCAGTTGAGTTGCAGTTTTTTGCAGTTCATCCAACTGGACCTGAGAAGGCTAATCAGACTCATGGTAGGCACATGTAGCTGCACACCACATGCTGTAGGCATGGTGCTGTACCCACTGACAACTCATGGTCTAGGGATGGCTAACACATGGTTACCACATGTATAATAGTATATAAACCATAATATATTGCCCAGAGACACTAGTTGTGTTCTCTTGGGTTATCCACCAGTACCAGTGTGACCACCCTTGACTACTAGGCTATTTTGTTTGTTTGTTGTTGTTTGTCTGAGGGAGCCATTGTCATTGCCTTAGGGTATTAGTGATGTTCTAACAGCTTTCCACTTCTTTCCTGTTGAGATTGGAATGGGAAGAGATGGAACAGAGGTTGTAGGTTTTGCAGGAGTTATAGGAGGGGTAGTACCACAAGCAGGGCTAGAGGGAGGTGTTGCTGATGAACAGCTTCTGAGTGATGGAACAATGCTGTTTGGCAAGCGTTTTGCCACCACTTGATGGATTGCTGATATCACCCTTATCAAAGCCCAAAGCCACCTTATATGCTGCACTGTCCTCAATGATAGCAATCAAGTGGAAGGAGAGGTCCCAGTTCTCCTCTTTTGACCAACTGATGAGCATGAAAAGCATATATAGATTAAGACTAAGGAGATATGGACTTATGCAATGGCAGGTGGCTTGCACTTCAACTTTGTGTCACCATCATGCATGTCAGCCTGAGGATTCACATTTTCCTTGGATTTCTTCCTGGGCTTGGCCTTCAAAGCTTTCTTCTCCTTTTCTGCATGAGCTACTACAAGCTGGGCCTTGTAAAGTTCCAGGTCTGAGGGTTTATCATTAGTCATCTGGCAGTGAAGAATGCAGCAAGTACACTGTCGCACATTAGTCTTGTGCCCATCTGGTTTTTTGATCTCTGATCAAAATACAAATGACACAATTGATTTGTATACTGTCTGGAGACATTGGCCCTTCTGGGTGTAGGTCTCTCTCATGTGACATGTGACATGTCTTTTTTCACCATATGTCTCCATCTCCTACTTGACTACCATGCCAAGTCAAGCTCTCCATCCCTCCTATGGCTTACTGAGAACAGCCTAGGCTGAGGCAACTAAATCCCGCCAGTACAATTCCAAGGTGACAAGGGCTTCGATCTCCCAAAAGTTCATGGACACATTCAATGACAAGCATGCATATGACTGGCAGATTGATACTTGTGAGGCTCTGTTACTGGGACTGGACACTATTGTGATTGCAGGAACTGGTGCCAGCAAGACATACCTGTTTGCAATGCCCCTTCTGATGGACCAAACATGCCACAAGATTGTGATATTCATCTCCCCCCTCAATGCATTGGAATATGACCAGGTGCATGCAATCCTTGTAATATTTCATTCTCAACCATATTAAATGCAGGCCAAACATTTCAACAAACTTGGGCTTATGACAACAGCTGTGAATGGGGAGGTTTGGACAAAATCTCTCCATCAGGTATGCCAGCATCTGCTGGGCATCACATTTCTGATTGTGCTCCATCAAGGACATTATCAAAGGGAGATATCAAATTCTGATTACATCCCCTGAGATGACCCTTGACCATCCGGACTTCTCTCAGCTCATACGGTCAGCTTATTTCATGAAGAATGTTGCTATGATTGCCATTGACAAAATACACTGTGTATCTGAATGGGGCAAGAACTTCAGGAAACGGTTTGCTGATCTGGACATGCTTTGATCTTTTGCTTTGTGTATGGTACCCTTTCTCAGCATTACGGCGACAGCTCCACCACTGGTTCTCAAACAAATATGCTCTTGCTTGCTGTTTCATGAGGAATCAACACTTATTATCCACATAGGAAATGACTGGCCCAATCTCACAATGGTTATGTGTCTAATGCAAGGTGCTGCCTGTGATCTCAGAGTGCTGGACTTTGTTCTTGACCAGGCCCTCACTGGCAAATCCCTCGAGCAGCCTGTTATCTTTTTCAAATCACAAGAATTATGTTCACAGGGATTCAAATATTTTCATGCTCAACTTCCTGAGGCGCATCGTCACAAAATCAATTTTTTGCATTTGTTACATGCAAAACACAATGTGTTGGAAAAATTTCAATGGGGTAAAACTCGGATTCTCTGTGCAACAGAAGCTTCAGAAATAGAGACTGTTGAGCTTCTGGACCATACAGCTTTTCTGAGAGGAGGTGTAAGTTGCCATGGCAATCATCATTAGAATAACCTAGGACATAGCAAATTTGGTGAGAAAATTGTAAGTTGCAAATGAACGGAAGTATACAGCTGTAGAGTTTTGATCTTCATTGAATGGAGATGGCTTCATAGAGTGTTCTAGGAGTTTCCAGTACACCGGCACAGCAGTTGATACTTTAGTGACAAGCTCATTGAGTTCAACTTTAGCAAGGTCAGTCATCAAGTCGGATGGTGGCAATCAAAGTATTTTCTTCAATGTTATCATTTTGTGTTCAATTGAAGAGGAAACAGTCTTAAAGGCCTGTTGTGCCAATGGGTGTTGTCCAGCTTCAGTGTGGATGCCAGCAGAATGCTGTCGAGGGGGCTTGAACCAGTTATTGAGGATTTCCGGGAGTTTGTCACTGACAAGCAGGCTTGTGCACTCAAAGATGACAGTATGATTTGAATTGAGTTCATCAACACCCCAGCTAACAGCCCAGAGTAGTGTTGACAAGGTGACATCCATTGAGCGCATGAAATCCAACACAGCCAGTACTTGTTCAACCAATTTCCTGTTTTGCTCCAGGAATCAATGAGAATTGTGTGTGTGTTGAAGGTAGGGACTTGTTTGGCATGGTATAGATGGTTGGTGAGGGGAGGCAAACAGCAAATCCATTGGCGACATGTAAATAGTATTGTGAAAAAATACGCATCATGTGTCACATGAGGGAGACCTGCACCCAGAAGGGCCAATGTCTCCAGACAGTATACAAACTTGTTTGTGATTAGATTGGAGATTGAAAAATCCAGCTGGGAACAAGACTAGAGACTAGCATCCAAGGTCTGTGAATTCAAAGTCCACAAGGATGCCGAGCTTACAAGTTGTTGCCAAGCAAAACCAGACTATGAAATTGGAAAGCTGGTTTCAAACAGATTTGAAAACACTCAAGTGAAATCAGAATTGAAATCAGGTCAAAATCAAGTTGAAATCAGCCTCAAAACAGCTACTGTGAACTACCCTATTCCACCTGATGCCTTTGACATATTTATGCACCATTATCATATGCTTCTTGTCCTTGGAATTCTGGAACCCTGATCCTGACTCGCCCTCACTACCCATCATTCATTTCCATATTGCTTTTGGTGGTGAGGATGCATGACTCCTTCCTTTAACTTGAAGTACTATGACACTCCACTGAACCAAGACACAGGATGTATACCACCATCCTCACTTTCCCTTTCATCTTGGGTGCCTGTTCTGGGGCTTTCAGAGCTTTATTTGATCTCTCCAACCTTCACTGGACACTCAAGAATCAATGGGTCTATCCAGATCCCAGCAAGAGGGCTGCTGTCACAGGCACACTTGGATTTGTTGAACGTGGGTAAAATTACTGAGCCTTTGTTGGGGATTAATGGTGAGCACAATTTCTGCACATTGTCAGCACCCAAAAGCTTTCTGCAAGACTTTACTCAGTGTTGGGTTGTTAATGAAAATTGGACATACATTGCCGACTTGTCACCTTTCACACGTTCATTGAGCTCTACCACACCAGAAACTACCCTCTTGCTGCTCTATGGAATCAAAACCATAGCAAACATTGTGAGTTTATCAACCCATGAGACAGCATTTCCAATACCCCTTTCAGACCTTAGCTGGACATCCTGTGGCGTGGGTCAACAACCAATTCTGACAGTACATATTTGACATTTCCAAGCTCATTTCTTCTCCTGACCCCAATGACTACAACCTCACCATCATATTTGAGTCAGCGTGGTACTATGGTTTGAGCATTACTGCTAGACCAGATGCTGAGTTCTTCCTGAATGGGGGAGGAGTCAGAACAAGCGACAATGTGAGCCTTCCCCATTTTGGTCATCAGTGCGACTTGCCTTGTGTAAGTATGAATACCCAGGTATGCATATGCAGGTTCATAAAGTTGCTTCATACTTTGGTTAGGACTGGGTAAAGGCACCTCATTCAGCATAAAACATCTTACTTTTTCTCAGGGTCCAGCTTTTGTTCCTAGTGGAATATACAAACCGGCATACTTGGTGACCCTTCCTCAATCAGTGAACAGTGCATCTACACAAACTGGCACTCCACCAGTATCACCCAGCAAGTCTAGTCTGCACCCATCCCTATTTTTGTTGATGAATCATCCATTGATGTCTATAAAGTTGGGCAAACACCCCCCGTACCCCCAGTTCAAAAAGCAAATTGGGCTGTTAACGTTATGCTCGCCTTGCAGTCAGCGACTGCTCTCCCAGCCTCTGTTCTGACGCTCTCCATCCCTGAGCTTAAGATCACCTCCAACCCTTTCATTATTCCCAATGTCCCTGTCTCCATGGATTCTTCATCGTGGAACACCACTGTCTGAGAAATCCCCGAAGGTGTCCCCCAGAGGTGGTATCCCCACAACCTTGGGACGCCCAAACTGTGCAATCTCATGGTTTCATTTGATGTCCCAGCTTCTGGTAACTCAAAGTCCACCATCAATCTCATCAACTTCGTTACCAGAACTGGCTTCCGTACAATCCAGCTTGTTCAATCACCATACTCACAAAAGGACATCATTGAATGTGGGATCACACCTGGCAATCAGTGGCAATTTGAGATCAATGGGAAAACATTCTACAGCCTTGGGACCAGCATCATTCTGTTTGATCTGTTCTATGCCTGGATAACTACCAATTTAGTAAGGTGGATACTAGAAAGTGCAGTGAAGGGTGGGCAAAATATGGTTGGCATTATTACCATTGTCATTGTCTTTTTCATGGTTTTGCTCACTGTTTCCATGTTCCATAGCTCAGACTTTTGGGTGGGGGAATCTATCAGCCATCCAACACCTCAGGTGGGGTTTATGATTTCTACTCCATCTGTGATGAACTTGGGATTCTTGCCTGGTTGGAATTCATCTTCTCTACTTCAATGTACCCAACCAATGACTGGTTTTTGGATTCAGTCGGGCCTGAGGCTCAGCAAAACATCAGGAGGGTTAACAAACACCCAAGCAATGTCCAGTGGGCTGGCGGCAACAAAATCAAAGCCCTCGCAATTCATGCCAATGCCACCATGGCCAATGGAGCACATTATCTAAATGAGGTAGGTTCAATGCCTTGCTATTCTTGGTACTTGCTTATTGACAACTCACTTCACAGTTTCTTATGTTGTTCAGGGGTTTGTTGCCAGGGATTGTTACTTCCAAGTCAAAATTGGTAAGTGTCTTGGTTTTCATTTCCTCCCTCTTTGCATTCAACAAGTTGTTTTTGTCCATGTAGATAGCCTATACCGATTGCTCAACCACAAAAGGCATTCTCAGTCTTGATCCATATGTGTTGAGGCTGAATACCACAATGCATGGTGAAATGTATGGAAATGGGGGTAAGACCAGCATTTATCCCCAAGACCAGGTTTACGAATGAATTCAGGTCCATCTACAACTTCATTTTCGATCGTGGGTGGAAAATGCTAATTACCACTAAGACCAGGTTCCACTCCATGCCATCATTCTACAGCTGGGAGGAGGTCCTCACCTCCCCCAAAGACTTTTCATTCAACTCTACTGTCATCTTGTCCAGAAACTACCACCCACAACCTGGGAACCTTAATTTCCCCAACCCCAATGCACCCCAAAGCCAAGCTCAGATGGCAGATGCAGTAAGGCTTTGGCTCCCCAACCCATCCACACCCGACTCCAACCACACTTTTGCCCAAATGTGCTGGAGCATGCAGATCTTCCAGAGCATGGCTATGGTTTCTCAAATTGCATTCTACCGGCAGGGTGTGGGCCGAGGCGAGAACAACTTGGGCGCACTGATGTGGCAGCTGAACGATATATGGCAAGGCATCAGCTGGTCAAGCATCGAGCATTCTGGGAGGTGGAAAGTCACGCAGTATAGGCTGATGTGCATCTTTTCTCCGTTGGTGATCTATCCATTTTGGACTGCTGTAAATAATTTGCTGCAGGCTGTAGTCATCTCGGATAGGTGGGAGGAGGTCTGCAGGTCTGCACAGCTGATGTGGTATGACTGGCTGGGGACACCCTTGAACACCAGCACTCATGATTTCATTGTTCCAACCTTGAATAATTCCTTGGTGTTCAAGGCTACTGGGTTGGACAACCTGCTTCCCAAGGGAAAGAACATGACCGATGTGTGGCTGCTTCTTAATTTGACAGCTGAAGTCAATGGTCATACTGTTATGAATGAGCAATTCATGAGTGTTTCACCTGGTTCTATATTGATTCTTCTGCTAATGATATGTGAACAATGCACAGTTCACACCTGTGTTGCTGGCCACTGCCAATCTTGTTGATCCCAAAATTAATGTTATCAGACACACCGACCTCATGTTCATGTTATCCACCAAAGGAGGTGTTGCACCTTGGACATGGCTCAACCACCTGGCTGGAACTATTGGTGTATTTGTTGATAGTAAAATGGGCATACCTTTGAATGGCTTTTATCTTGTTCCTGGGATCAACCATATGGTGAAGTTTGTGTTGAACCCAGCGCTCTCCAAGGTTTTGAAGCCAAACCCTGCAGATTTCATTCATCAGGAAAATCCAAGTTTGGCTTAAACCTCAAAGTTCCTTAAAGTCTACTTATCATGCTTATTGTCTATTGAGTAAAATAAGCATCAAATTAAGCAGAGGACCCTACTTATTTGCTACTTATTCTCCTTATCTCTCCTTATTTCATGCTTAATTTCTTTATTCTGTTCTTAAAAATACCAAAAAATCAAAATAAGGAAATCAAGCAAGAAATAAGGAGAGATAAGGAGAATAAGTAGCAAATAAGTAGGGTCCTCTGCTTAATTTGATGCTTATTTTACTTAATGGACAATAGGTATGATAAGTAGACTTTTAAGGAACTTTAAGGAGGTTTAAGCCAAACTTGGATTTTCCTGATGTTGTTAGGTCACTGTGGAGCAATATGCATGTGTAATAAATGGCTATATCACATTTGATTCATATACTACTGACATATATGTATATTGATTAATAAACATGTATAGGAATTGTGATAACAAGGGCTGGAAACTGTTCTGGCTAGTGTTGCCACAGGTAAGTCATGACTCAGGTGTTGATTTTTCATAAACAGGCATATGTTGTTTTCATGCAAAATTTACCTCTAATTAGCATATAACCTCATGCAAAACACCCTATAATATTACTCTAATTAGTAGTTGCTTCACACATACAAATTTTAATCTTGCTTCCAGATATTCATCAGGAAATTGAGGGGATGCTGGCATGACCAGGTGGAGTTTGCAAGCAGTAAGCAGCCCTGTACTGATTTGTACTGAAATATATGGGTATAATACAAGAAATTTGTAGGTGATAGTTAGATCCAATAATCCTGACAACAGATCATATATCTCCAAGGCTGGCAGAGAATAGATATAATTCTGCAAGGAGCAGGAAATAATTATGTGGGTTTGATCTACATAATGCATAGTTCCAAGGGTCAAGGGTAGGGGTCAGCATCTGGAAATTGGCAGGGGTCTGGTATGACTAAACAGATCTGATCAACAATTAGCACTCTGCAATCAGTAGATAAGACTTGGCAAGGCCTTACAAGATGCTGAAATAAAAGTGACAAGATATCATATGCTGATGCTTCAACTGACAGAACTGTGAGGCATGATAATATTTTACCATTACATACAGTTACTCAAGTGCCAGAAATGACCACATATTAACATCTCCTTTAATACTATTTTTCTGTAGAATTTTCATGCATTGATAAAATATTCAAATTCTTGCAAAAAATGTTCAACTGCTGATCCTTTGCCTGACCAATGAGGCCTTCACCAGGTATGGGCAATGAAATTACATTTCACAGCATTCTAGGGTCGCAGGGTGATCTTCTCTTTCACTCCATTCCTCTTTATTTCCTTCTAAAAGACATGTGAATGCCCACCGCTAACCACACACACCATTATCTCACCCTCTATGGACTTTGCACACTTCACAAGTACTTCATGGACTTCACGAAGTGACCCACTCCAAATTTACCTGGGTTACCTGTAAGTAGTTAGTGTAGGTAGTCCATTAACGATGGACAAGGACACTATCCACATTTCCCATAGTACCCACTTGGCTATAAAGTCTATGTAACATATTAGAAAAGAGAATTCTTTTCCCCCTCTTCAGCGCTAGAATTACTGCGCCCAGGAACTGGAACAACTCTAGTTCATTGGTAAAGTACTCTTTTATTATACTGCATTACTAGACCACAAACTTTTGACTACTTTTATCACAATGTTTTGCTGACCTTTCCTGCTAACTTCACATTCTTTGCATTTCATTTAGACCTCACATTGTTGCTAACAGATATTGCAGACCTCCTCCCTAGTTAAAGAAGGCTGGTTCTGGGACCCTTTAAGCTAACTCCTCTCTTTTCTAGTTTTCTAGTGCTTCTTCACAGCTAGGAATGCTAGGAACACATCACTGAATTGTGAGGCATGATAGTATTTTATCATAACATACATTTTCTCAAGTGAAAGAAATAACCATATACTAACATCTCCTTTAATATAATTCTTCCCTAGAATTTTCATGCACTGATAAAATATTCAAATCCTTGCAAGAAATGTTCAACTGCTGATGCTTTATCTGACAGAATTGTGAGCCATGATAGTATTTTATCATAACATACATTTTTTTGAGTGAAAGAAATGACCATCTCCTTTAATATCCAGGGTGTGCAGATGGGGCATTCAGTTCTTTGCCTGAATTGAGGTCCATTGGGGTCGAGGTGTGGGGGCTCAGAGTGAGGAATTGGGTCTGCCATGTTATTGGTAGGAGGTTGAAGTTGTTCAGAGTCTGCCATCCCGAGGGTCAACTTTGCTCTGGTGGCCTTCCAGGGTTTTTTTGCAGGGGGTTGGGTCCAAGATCCAGAGGTGACAGGCAATTTGCTCCAGAGGTGATGGAGAGGCACCTCAGTGGGCAAGATGGTGAGTTTCACTTTCTTTGATGCTGCATAGGTGGCCACCTGCAGCTTGTTTGCCTTTGCCTCTATCTGCTGAGCCTTCCCCACTTCCATTGCATTGGTGAATCCCTTCCCCTTTGACTTGGTCTCTCCATTTCCACCACCCCCCATGCTAGGCATTGTAGTTATCTCATGAGTGGCAGCCAGAGGTTCCAATGGCAGGCTCATGATTGGTCATGGGGTGATCACCAAGGGGTTGGATTCCAGGGCTGCATCAGGGCTGGAGGCAGGTACTGGGCAGGAGGCACAGTTGGGACAGTGAGAGTGACCATGCTATACTCTGTGATGTCCCTGATATTGTGCCAGGGGGTTGGCTCTTTGGGGTGTGCATTGCACTACTATACCCAGTCTCCCACTATTCTCAGCACATGCAGGAGATGCTGGGGGATTTGAGAGATATCAGTTCCCTTTCATGCTCTAGAATACTGTCCCTAGATGGAAGTGGTATTAACATGTATGGAATGTTAGGATGGTAAAACTCACCAATTCCCGTATCACTGCAAAGTCCTCATCCTGACTGTGAGGTCCAGCCTGGATGAAATTACAAAGTTGCCATTCCATGTCAGGCTGCTGACCAAGAATAGAGCAGGGCCCTGAGGCAGTTACTGCAACACCTGAGGTAGACATACATTTTGCAGTATAACAGGAAGTCATTAATTGTAGTCAATGCATAATTGGTGGTGGTCACAGGGCTTTGTTTATTTCTCATGACCTTTGTTGACCGGGACTTGAACAATTTTTGTTTCACTTCTGTGCCAATCATTACACTTTTATTAGCTTTGGATTACCATCTTTCACATTTAGTCAAACACTTGATCAATGCCAAAATCATTCATTGATATGTTATCATCTGCAGAGGATTTCAACCTAGACATGCACCCCAAAGATGGCACTCCCCACCTTCCATTGCTAGCATCAACAGGAAGGTCTGGAGGTTGTACAATTTATCCCCAAAGGCTGATCGGTTCAAAGTTTAGTATCTACCTCATCTCTGCTTGAGGTTGCCAGTGTCATTCCAGATGCATTGGAGTTTGACATGGAGGTTATTCCTGCCAGGCATTCTATGGACACTGCTTCTGGAGCAGTCCTGGGCTCCAGTATTTCCCACTATTACAGGGGGAACCATCGCTAACATATCCCCATGGCCCCACAGGTGCTACTGATCTTCCTGATGTAGATGACTTTGAGTTGTTCACAAAGAGCCCTTTTCAGAATTCACCTCCAATCCAAGATCCCCCAGACCCATCCAACTGTCCTTCCCACCACCCTTCTGACCTCCACCTGTCCAATGCACAATGGGTGGCTTTGGGCCAGGATACAGGTGAGTTAAGCACATTGTCCTATCCTTGTGAACAGGGCATGACGCAATGCACCAGACATTGCATTGACCATCTTGCCAAGCTCACAGGGTCTAATGGCACCCCAGAGGTTTCTGTCCTCTGGTGGGTGCTCTGCTCAATCCAGGCAACTTTGACTTTCAAGATGTACACATGGGGGCTCTGGAGGGTGTACTAGATGCAAGTGGCTTTGACCTCCCCAGGATCAGCAATGTGTCTGTCCAATGCCCTCTGGCAAGTGGCTCCAATGCTGGAGACTTTAACCTCCTGGGGATCAAACAGGCTTCCACCCCACATCCTCTGGCAGGTGGCCTCCCAGATGCCAGTGACTTTGACCTCCCCTGATGCTAGAGACCTGAAGCTCCCAGGGATTGAACAGGTTTCCGCCCCACACCCTCCAGCAAGTGTCCTCCCAGATGCTGGCAACTTTGACCTCCCCAGTGCTGGCTGCTTCAATCTCCCAGAGATGGTTAATTCAGCCCCACACCATGCATCAAGTCTCCCAGATGCCAGCAACTTCAACCTTCCAGGTATTTCTCTGGCCACCCCTTGCCCTCTGGTGGGTGTCCCAGATGCTGGTGACTTTGACCTTCTGGGGATCAATGATTCTGCCCCACACCTTCCAGTGAGTCTCCCAGCTGCCAGTGACTTTGATCTCCCCAATGTTGGTGGCCTCAACCCCCTGGATGCTGGAGACTGCATCTGTGAGCACTTTCTCCAGCCACCTCATGTCCTCTGTTGGGAGGTCCAGATGCTGGAGACTTCAACCTTCCCACTGCCAGAGACTTTGACCTCCCCACCACCAGAGACTTTGACCTTTCTGCTGCCAGAGACTTCATGCTCCCAGGGTTCTGTGATGTTTCTGCCCAACTCCCTGAGGATCCAGTGGCCTCAAACCATGTGCCTGCCCTGTTAAACCCACATGGCTTTGAAAATATGGAGATCAATACTCAGGAGTCCTGCCTTCCTGATGCCAAGGACTGCCACATCCAGATTGATTCCCCAACCAGTGAGTGACAACTATCTATTTGTTGGGCATGTCCTTCAATTTCTTAGATGATTTTAGGTTCAGTGATTTTCTGTCAGATGATGTTGACTCTGGAACATTTTTCATCCCTCCGCCACTCTGGAATATTGCCTGTAATCCTATGGAACACGATATGGGAAGAGAATTAGCATCTGAGTATCATGCATCCTGCTCTACAGAATATGACTCTGATGATGGGGCCATGAAGAGCCCCTGTTATTATTGCTTTTGCTTTGATCCACCTATGGAGGATGACTTCAACAATGATTCCTTCTCACTTACTAACTTTGAATTACCAGACATCCCCCAGCATACTGTGAGGTTGCTTCTTCCTGGTTGATCAGACCATGCTATCTCTGGCTGCACACCTTCCACTCTGGCAACCTCCCAGGAGTTTGCTCCCAAGGTGAGTTGTTTCAGTCTTGAGATGGAGATGGAATAGCTCAGTCTGCTTAGTAAATCACTCAGTATCAGGAAGCTATTGAACTTGGCTATCATGAGTTGTTTAGTTTAAGATGTTGAGATCCCACATTGCTGTAAATAATCAACTCCAAAAGCAGTTCTGGGCTTTGACAGCCACAATGGAAAACACAGAATTGCTGCTCAGACAGAAAGAACATAATATGATGTTTTCTCTACCTCGATAGTTGTCAGGAGTATGATTTTCCAAGACTATTATTTTCACTATTTGGTTGTGATGACAATTTTATGTACACATGGTAGGCACAAGGTCCTTACGATCAAATGCATGACTAAGGGTAGGTACAACACATGGTACACACATGGCTGACACGCAGCCCAATCGGATTCATGGTACACACATGTAGCTGTGCACCTCATGCTGTTGGCATGGTGCTGCACCCGCTTACTGATCTAGGCATGGTTAACGCATGGTTACCTCATGTAGAGTAGTATATATACTGGAATAAATTGCCTAGAGACACTAGTCGTGTTCTCTTAGGTTATCTACTACCATTGGTGTGACAGCTTGAGACTACTACTAGTGTTCAAAGGTCTGGTCCAGTCCGGTCTTTCACCCCTTTGGGCTTGGACCAGGACCAGGACCAGTCTATTTTTTACTCAACTACATAGGGACCAAGACCAGACCGCACAAGACCGGTCCTAAACAGTCCGGTCTCAGTCTTGGACCAGTCTTGACTGGTCTTCACTACATTATTTATACTACTGAGCCTTAGAGTACTACTCTACAAATTAAATTAAATTATGTAATCATGCAAGGAGGGGCTGGCAGCACAAGTCGGGGGTGGCAGCATGAGTCAGGGGGGGGGTCGCTAGTTGGTGGCAGCCATGTCGTTGTAGCAGCAGGTCAGGGGCAGCACCATGGGTTGAGGGAGGGGGGGGTCACTAGTTGATAGCAGCTGCGTTGCCGTTGGGTGGTGCAAGCAGGGGGTGGCGGCACAAGTTGGGGTGTCAGGTGGCGGCGCAGGTCATGGGTGGCACTGCAGGTCAGGGGGGGGAGGGGGTCACTAGTCAGTGGCAGCACATCGCTGTGTAGCAGCAGGTCAGGGGCAGCACCGTGGATTGAGGGAGGGGAGGGTCACTAGTTGGTAGCAGCTGCATTGCCGTTGGGCAGTGCAAGGGGGGGTGGCGGCACAAGTTGGGGTGTCAGGTGGCGGCGTGGGACATGGGTGGCACCACAGGTCAGGGGGGGGAGGGGGTCACTAGTCAGTGGCAGTGCATCGCTGTTGGGCAGCACATAGAGGTGGTGATGTAGCAGTCACCCAGACTCCACCCCATGAGCAGGGGCTCATGGGGCTGGGGCCAGGGCCAGGCAGCATGCTTACATCAAGTTCTATCCTATAGAATGAATAGTAAATCAGTAATAAAAAGTACAATGCAAAAAAAAACTTACACACAACCCAAATGACACTGGACATCGTTTGGGCCAGGGGGGGCATGGTGGCAGTAATGTGAGGGGATTAGCATCGTTGCTTGATGTGGTTGTTGGCAGTGTTGTTAACTATTTGTGTGGCATCAAAAAAAAGAAAAAGATGGGATCGAAAAAAAAAAAAAAAAAAAAGATGGTATCCATCACAAATCACCATAGAAACACTAGCCCTATCAAATAAACATGTACAAACCCACTAGGGGTATATAAACCCTTGAGATTTCGCTCTTTTGATCCCCTGGGCTTGTCCCATGTAATGTAAGATGTAGTTAACTTAGAATATATTAAATATTTGTATGTAGTATCCTTAACCGGTCTCATCCGGTCTTTATTTTATTAAAATAATGAGAGACCGAAGACCGGACCGCGGTTGTGGTCTTCATCAGTCTTAATATTTTTTGGTCTTTGTTAGTCTTGGTCTGGTCCAGTCTCAGTCTTTTTCCAGTCTTGCAACTGGACCTTCAAACACTAACTACTACACTATCCCTCTTCTTTTTTCTGTTGTTGTTTGTTTGGGAGGCCTCATTGATCCTTGTGGTTGGTGTTGTCCTAACAGAAGAACACGACTCCCTTTGATGACCCCTCCCTCCTCTCTCATTTTTCCCTCTCTTATTCTTTTCTTACCTTCAGGCTCGCTTGAGACAACATGCACCAACGTGCTGCCATCGTGAAGGTACGAACCCGATCCCCCATCTCCCCCACTCACAATCCCTCTCCCCTCATCATCACTCCCCGTTCTTCTGGGTTTACCCATTGAACAGTCTTAGCAACTGTTCCTCTGGTGTTGACACCGTTGAACCACCCCTCAACCGGACTGAGCCTCACTTGACACAGACCATTGTGGGATGCCACCCGACTGTTCTGAGTGGGCACGCATGGTGTGATTGACCATGGCACTACTGTCACACAAGAGGGCTTGACCTTACCTTTTCATCAAATGCCTAAGCTGTTAGACAGGGTCATGTGCCCGCAGCAAGGTACTATTGTCTTTTCCAATCCCACAATCACCACATGCTCTCCGCCCCTGACACCTTTTTCCTCCCTACCCCTTTTATCACCAATTACGATGGACAACCTCCGAGATCTAGAGAACCTGGGACTTGAGGACATTCCCAAAGCAGGACTGAACAAGATGCTCAAAGAATTATTAGCAGAAGCCTGACAGGAGCACAATGCCCTCCTTGAGGCCCTCATGGAAGAGAAACAATGGCGTGACAGACCAGCAGAACAAACAGCAGAAGATCGCAGGGGAAACCGCATGCCGAAAGTAGCATGCCCATGGCCCTTTTCAGGAAAGGCTGACAAACTTGATTCCTTCAAGATGTCCATCTATATGTACATGTGGGGACACCCCAATGAGTTTCGAATGGAGGATACCAGGATCATCTGGGTCCTTTTGTATTTGCAAGGAGGGACCACCATGAAATGGCACGAGGTAGCAGTCAAGGAAATGATGCATGGCGACCTGCCCTTTGCCACAGTGCAGGAGCTGATGCAAGCCATCCAGGAGTCATTCAGTGACCCCAATGTTCAAGATACCAAGGTCTTCCAAATAACGACCATGGTATAAGGCAAGAAGACCACAGATGAACATGTTCAAGACTTTAAGATTGTGGCACACAATTCAGGGTACACCGGCACACCACTCATCTATGAGTTCAAATGGTCATTGAACAAGGGGCTGTGTGAGCAGCTCAACAACTTAGAAAGGCAACCAGCAACTATAGCCAAGTGCGATGCACAGGCAATGCGCATGGACCATCAGTGGAGACAAGCGCGCACCAAAGAGTGCTTGTTTGGAGCAGGGGCGCGAGGACCACCCAGGCCACCTGCACCAAACAGACCAAGAGTGCAAGGGGCAAATCAGCCCCATCTACAGATGACTCAGGGGAGGAGCGCTCCCCAGCAACAACACCAGACCAGGCCATGCCCACCACATGACCCCAACACAATGGATGTGGACCGTTCAGCATGACAGCCACCTCTTGTTTGTTTCAAGTGCCACAAGCCTGGGCACATGGCCCAAGACTGTAGATCACACCTGGACATCAGGGCAATGAATTACGAGGAGCTGCAGGACTACTGGGTTTGCAAGCTGGATGAAGAGAAGACACAGAAGGAAGCATGGGATTTTCCTGATGGAAGCAAGTGAGACCCCCATCACTAGCTTCTGAGAACAAGTATGACAGGTTATCGGTAGACACTATGGACATTGATATGAACACAGACTCTACTACTGTAAATAGCTTAGATAGTGCATCGGTATGTAGCAATGGCAAGGGGTCCAATTCAAATCAGCTTGGTGCTCCGGAAGCATGCTTAATTCCTTGTAAATCCATAGACAGCAAAATAGACACTGATACTGAGAAGCCTAAAGAGGGGGTAAAGCATTTTGTACAAGCCAGTAAGATAAAGAACAAGATTATGATACCAATAACTATTACTACATTGGATACACATGACGCCTGCACAGTCAGGGTGCTTTTGGATAGTGGGGCTACTGGACTATTTGTGGACAGGGAGTTCATACACAAAAGCGGACTTAAGACCTGGACTCTCAACCAGCCAATCAGAGTTTACAACATTGACAGAACACTAAATCAGGGTGGATCTATCACCGAAGAGATCACCTTAATGATGTCATTCCAGGGTCACAAAGAAAAGGCTGTTTTTGAGGTGTGCAACCTAGGAAATATGACAGTGATACTGGGTCATCCATGGCTGAGAAAGCACAACCCTGATATCGACTGGGAAATAGGCAACGTGAAGATGACTAGGTGTCCTCACAAGTGCAATGTATTTATCAGATCAGCAAAGGATAGGGCCAGGCGGAAGTTGGCTGAGTGAATGATGAAGCATCCAACAATTGAGGAAGTAGAAGACAATGAAGCCTTTATCATGGCAGAAGGAATCATGGAGGATGGTGATGGAATCCTGGAAGAAATTCATTAGGAATGGAATGAGAATCTGGAAGACGAAGAGGAGCATGAGATCCAAATGACCAATCAGGAACTTGTTGTGAAGATCCCTCGAAGATTCCAGAGATGGATGAAAGCAGAAACCCTGGGATCACAGTATCGAAATGAAACCAGGTTACAAGCCAAAGAAAGCCAAAAACATCTGGCTCTCTCCACAGGAGCAAGGCAAAGTCAATGACTTCTTGAATGACCAATTGGAGAAAGGGTACATCAGGGAGAGCAAGTCGCCACAAACCTCAGCTGTATTCTTTGTACCAAAGAAAGACAAGAAAAGAGGATGGTACAGGACTACAGATATCTAAACTCATGGACAATTTGTAACAATTATCTGTTGCTGCTTATCAGTGACTTAATAGACAAAGTAGGTAGCGCTAAAATATTTACAAAGTTGGACTTGAGATGGGGATATAATAACATCAGGATAAAAGAAGGAGATGAGTGGAAGGCTACATTCATGACCCACAGGGGTATGTTTGAGCCAGTAGTTATGTATTTTGGATTATGTAACAGCCCAGCCACATTCCAGACCATGATGAATGCTGTGCTGAAGGATCTCATCAATCAGGGATCAGTAGTAGTGTATATAGACAATATTCTAATATTTACAAAAGACCAAAATGGACACAATGAAATCATCGAGGAGGTGTTAAAAAGATTAGAAGAAAATGATCTGTTCTTGAAACCAGAGAAGTGTGAGCTCACTGTACAGGAAGTGGAATTCCTTGGACTCCACATTGGATAAGATGGTGTAAAGATGGACTGAGAAAAAACAAAGGCGATAGAAGAGTGGCCAGTTCTGAACTCAGTAAAAGACATCCAACACTTTCTGGGACTCACAAACTTCTACCAACACTTTGCTGAAGGCTTCACGAAAGTAGCAGCACCTATGAATAAATTATTGAGGAAGGACAAGAAGTGGCAATGGACAGAGAAGGAGCAGGGGAGGTTCAACAGGCTCAAAGTGCTATTTACACAGAATGAGATCTTGGCAACTGCAGATCCAACCCACCCACTGAGAGTTGAAGCCAATGCCTCAGGAGTGGTGACAGGAGCAGTGTTGTCAATGCAAGTGGAGGACAGAAAGTGGAGGCCGTGTGCCTTCATCTCAAAGTCACTTAATGACATCCAAAGAAATTATGATGTCCATGACTGAGAGATGCTCAGGATCATTCGGGCCCTGGAGGCATGGTGGCACCATTTAGAGGGTGCAACACATGAAGTCGATAGGCATTGGCACAGGTAACCCGTGGGTACTTTTGGGCTTACCCATACCCATACCTGCACTTACCCTTTACCCTCAACCAATGGGTCACGAGACACAGGTCACAGCAGGCACGGGTATGGGTAAGGGGTCATGCCATCATACTAATAAAATATATCTATTTAATTATATACTTCACTAGCATTGGCAGGGGGGGGGGTGGTGTTGGTGCTGTCAAGTGGGTGCTATGGCCAGGCTCACATCCCCATTGCCTGTTGTACTTGTCACATCAAGTTCTGGGTTTCGGCACTCAGATGAGTGCTGCAAACCATTCTCTTACTTATGTACTATTTATAGTTACTAATATACTTATTTTACATATTATATATGGGGGAAGCGATGCCCCAGAGGAGAGGGAGGCTTGTGGAAACAGCACATTATATACAAGTTGATGTTTGTTACTATTTGGTTCCAGTAAATGAATGCGACGCATCTACACAATGAGATGTGTTGTGTTCATTTACTGGAACCAAATAGTAACAAACATCAACTTGTATATAATGTGCTGTTTCCACAAGCCTCCCTCTCCTCTGGGGCATTGCTTCCCTCATATATAATATGTAAAATAAGTATATTAGTAACTATAAATAGTACATAAGTAACAGAAGGGTTTGCAGCACTCATCTGAGTGCCAAAACCTGTAAATACAAAACTCGACAACATATAGACATTTGGTGATGGGTTGGGTATGGGTCACGGGTACCTAGGCTGTGACCCGTACCCATACCCAGCAAACCCGTACCGAGGTCTTTACTGTCCCCCACCTAATCCGAGCTGTCCGCACGGAGTCCGAGTTGTCCACTCGGACTTTACTAGGAATTTTTTTGGCAGAAGGTCACTGCCAAATCTCCATTCCTAGTCTGAGTTTTGTCTGAGTCTTGTCCGAGTTTTGTCCATGCAGACTAACTCAGACTAGGAATTCCTAGCACGGATTCCACATGGACTGTCCTAGCAAGTCACTATTTAAAAGGTAATGTAATGGAAGGGTTTGAACCTAGGACCTTGTGGCCACATAAGTGTGACAGGTAAGTAATATAACAACTGTGCTACCAGGCTGTATGAGCCTGGGCAACATATGCCCATTTACTGGGCACTGTCGTCACAATGTCGGTATGTGTCACCCCATGACTGCCAACTCACGCGTTGCCACCCACCATCATGATGACAGCCTCCCTCTCCTCTCCACCCCTCCCTCCCTCTAGCGCAAGATGGGGGCCTAAGGCCCCCATGTTAAGTATTTTAAAATCTATTTCATTCTTATTTAAAGCTAATAAAATGTTTTTTTCTTTCAGTTTTTCTTTCTGTATGCAACGACGCGCTGCCCCTCCTCCCCACTTAGCTGGGAGGTGGGGGGCTTCATAGAGACCTGCCACGTCATGCCAGTGCCACCTCCCTTCCAACCAAGCACCCACCACTGCCACCAAGTCACCGCCCACTGACCGAGCGCCCATCGCCACCGCCATGTCACGCCCACCATCCCAGCACCTGCCACCACGTCACCACCCACCAACCCACCAACCTCCCCCAGCCACAACCCAGCACCCGCCGCCACCACGTCACCACCACCCACCAATCCACCAACCACCACAGCGGCACAGCCATGCACCCACCAATCCACCAACCACCCCAGTGGCGCAGCCACATCACCGCCCACCGACCCAGCACCCTCCCCCAGCCAGGGACAACCCCCACCGACACACGGGATGCGCCGGGGGACAAGGGGACATGCCAGAACCGAGGGGGACGTGCCAGGAGAGAGGGGGGACACATGGGGGGGCGGGCGGACACCATAGGAGGGAGGGGATGCGCCGGGGGATGGGGGACGCGCCAGACACGACACCCAGCACGACTGGGAGGTAGGGGACACGGTAGGAGGGAGGGGGGACAACACTCAGTGCGACTAGGAGGGGGGGACACTGCAGGGGGCAGGTGGATGCACTAGAAGGGAGGGGGATGCACCAGGACCAAGGGGGATGCGTGGGGGGACGGCCGGACACCATAGGAGGGGGGGGGGACAGGCCCCGGATAGGGGGGACAGGGGGATGCCCTAGGAGGGAGATGGGACAAGCTAGGAGGGTGGGGGACGCGTGGGACGCACCAGGAGGATGGGGGGACACGCTGCACCCCCCTCCCCCCCCTCCCATTAATTTATTTTGTATAAATATATATTATTTTTACTCTACTTTAATTAATATAGATACTACTCTGTCAGAGCGAGGGCATGGACGCGCGACCCCATGACACCCAGGATGACAGAGCACCCCCCACCACTGCTGCGAGCGACTGCTCGCAGGGTGGAGGGGGGTGCAAGGGGTGAGGGTGACTCCTCCAAAGTGAGTCCAGAATTTCCGGAATATGTGGAGGAGTGTAAATTACAGGTAATAAATAGTAGTAATAATATTAATATTGTGTGCCCATTTGGCACAGTGGTTAATTGTGCCCAGTTTGTGTAATCTTGATCAAAGTGCCTTGGGTTCAAACCCTGCCAGGTACAACAATATTTTGATCTTACTCTCACAAAAAAATTCACCAAGTCTTTATTTACTCGGACATTACTCGGACCAGCTAGGACAACTCAGACATCATTAGGACTTCTTACAGTTTCAAGATGCTAGGACTCAGCCCAATTCTTCAGTCTGCATGATGTCCGAGCTGTTCGTGCGGACTACTTGGACTTTACTAGGAATCCGCACAGACAGCTAGGAGTCCATGCAGACTAGGTGGGGGAGTGTAAAGTACAGCCCATACAGTCCTAGACCATGAAGTGGGCCACCTAAGGCCATACAGCACACAATGTGATTTTAACTGAGCCTAGGAGTGATTTGATGGGCGAAAACAATGGACAAGGATATGAGGAAGATGGTGCGTACAAGTGGTAATTTTAGAGAATGTTGTTGTTGCGCTGGGAATATTTTCCCTCGGAGACTGCCAAATCGGGAAAACCAACGATCTGGGCCATGCGTGGGAATGCACAATGTCGTCAACACCCTTCACTTCGCATCGCAATTTTGAAGGACTGGGCACATGGATACCCTTCAAACTTTGTGGTCATGTCCAGAGATGTCAATTCTACTATATCCTATACTTTCTAGCTATCTGATTGTTTTCCCTGCCTAGGATTTCGACGTCGAGGCAATACCATCTGATTCTGGTTCCTATCCACTCCTACCTCCTCTGGCCATGCACATCCTCCCTCCTGCGTCTCCAAAGTGGTCTCTGCTACTACAGTACCTGGGTTAACATCAATTTGAGGCAACATTGTTTCTGTGGCATGTTGTATAGCTCTTGTAGCGACTTGGTTACCCTGTTGCTCTCCCACATCAGCACCATCAGCATTTCTGTGAGCGACAACCTCTTCGCCATCGGTGGGGTGATGTATCATGTGAGGATGGGGGAAGGGCTGTGCTGCAACTGCCGGAGAGGGTATCTCAGGCTCAGGACCCTCATTTCCTCCGGTGTCTGCGATTTCGCGAGTTTCGCCACCTTTGGTTTTTGCAGGATGATGTATCATACGCGGACGGGGGCGAGACTGGGGAACTACCACTGGAGGGGGTAATTCAGCTTCTTGGGGCTGATTTGCATCGCCCTCAGTAGCCACCGCTTCTGGCTGTGCTTGAATCAACCGAACAGGACGTTGTCGGCGTGACCGAAGGACGGGTATCTCAGCCTCACTCTCAGAGCCTGAATCGGAGCTGCTGCCAGTGCCTGATGGTCCAGTGTCGTCCTCAGAATCAGAATTGGAGTCTGAGCCATCGTCACCACCTCCCCTCACCATACCGGCGCCTCTGCCTCTGCCTCTTCTACCCTGGCCCCGACTTCTACCCCCTCGCGTGCCTCTTCCACGACCTCGTGCCCTCGCTGCCCTTGCCTCTGCTGCTGCTGCTGCTTTTGCCTCGCGCTCTGCTGCTTTCTTTCCCCTTTCGATCTCTTTCTGGTAATCGACGATATTCTTCTTCAGAATCTTGAATCGCGGTGCTGCTTCCTTAAAAACGTCCTTCATAAGACTCTCCCAGTCATTACGAGCAAGCCAGTCAAGGGTTTCAGCCGCCGTCATGTGCCGTGCTCGTCCTGATGCAAGCATTGTGTACTTTTTCCGTGTATTCTTCCCAAACGCCCGTTTTCTCAGCCTCTCGTTCTCCAATTCCATAAGTTTCATCTGTGCAAAGTCTTGTTCTAAGGCAATACCTGCTTGCACAATGATGTCACGAAGCGCCACATTCTCCGCCCGCAGTGCTTGACGCGACGATGTGCCTGGAAGTGGAGAAGGAACCTCAATGTGATATCGTTGCATGGGTTCCTCCTCATCTGGATCCTCATCCAGTGGCGCATCAGCATCGTCCTCGAGTACATGAGCTGTTGCGGCTGACATAACTGGTGTCGGGGTAGGGGTAGGGGTAGGGGTTGGACTAAGAATGGATGGGAGCTGGGCTGGCAGGGGCTGCGCAGCTTGTGTCGTCGTGTTTTTGGATGGTTCGAAGGCCGATTGAGGGATTGCATGACGGTTTAGTGGCCAGATTCCTGTTTTTCGGAAAGCAGACTGGATTGTTGTCAATTTCAATGCTTCGCTTCGTGCTCTATGATAGTGGGCCAAGAAATTATCTTTGGTGATCGCGATAAGGGACTGTGATGCAAATGTTACGACCTGCTTCCACAACTGAGCTAGAGGTCCAAATGCACCAACGTCACAAGGCTGCAGGGCGTGCGTTGTGTGCGAAGGAAGGCAAATGATAATAATCCTATTGTCTGCTGCGTATTTGCAAAATTTGAAGGTACAGTGCGAATTATGGCCATCAAGGATCAAGAGACGATAACATCCTGCAGCTTTCTGCTTTGTTGCGGGATCAAAATCATTCCATAACCATGCAGACCCCAACTCCTGATCTGTCCATCCATTCGGGGAGAGCGAAATACTGAAAATGTCCACTGAGAATGATCACATATGAAACAGAAGTAAAGCAATACCTAGCGTTTGATGGGTTATTGCGGCCCCATTCAGAGTTCTGTTGTTTCCCCTGGAATATGATAGAAGGATGGAGGGTAGAACCATCAGCACATATAGCTTCTATAACAGTAACGAGCTCTCGGTTACCATCTTCGACGGAATAGGCTGTCTTCTGATCTCTATCAACCATTACGGTCACCTTCGCACCAATACCTAACTGGACACCCTTCTCGTCCATGTTATACATGTTCCCTGGCAGGATGTTGTACTCCTTGACTAGTTCGTCAAGCATGTCGAAGAATTCGTCCACCGCAAACTGATTCAACGCCTTCGCACGAGCTGTCTCCAATCCCTGAGTCTTCTTCATCCTCAAATCTGGGTGACGTTTGAGGAACCTCTTTGGCCAAGATCCTCCAACCTGCCGACCACAAATTTCTCCAGCATACATTCCAATAGAAGTGTACGTTAGAGGAATGCCACGACGACCTTGTACTTTGATCCACTTTGCCAGAACTTCTTCCTGTGCAGCTGTGAGAAGTTGTTCATGGATATGTGCTTCATGACGAGTTTTACCCCCTTTATGAGACCTCAGCATCATCCTTAGAGATCCATGGGATGACACACCCTTCAAACGGCGGGCAATAGATGTTCTTGGGACATCAAAATGTGTTGCTGCTTGGCGTGCCGAGTAGTTGGGATCTCCGTTGTCTTTCGTCCCAGACCCTTGGATCACTGCAAGGGCAAGTTGCATACGTTCTTCCTGAGGTCTCTCAAGAATGTCATCGGGGATATTCACAGTGGGATACGGGGAGAATGATGAAGTGGCCATCAGAGATGAAATTACGATGCAGAAAGGCAGGTTTTGTGATTTCGTGGGGGAAAGCCCCAGAGTGCGCCCACTCTTAAATGCATGCTGCATGTCAGAGAATATCAAGACCTCATGTATACCAAGTGTTTCTACTACAGGACACGAAGCAGCCACATGGATAGATGAGGGCATGGAAGCAGAAATTTGTTCATATTCGATATCGATCAACGATGGTAGCTTTGAATTTCCGGATGTCATAGGACACTTTGAGCATTGAAAATGAAAGGAAAATGGCTGGTTTACGCACTGCAATCAGTATTTTCTGCCCCCATCACCCCAGGAGCACACAGTAATTTTGTGATGCAACCATGCCGAAAACACATGTCCAGATGTAACGGTTCACCTGGCCACATGAATAAATTCTGAAAAAACATAGGAGAGGGGTGAAAGGAAGGACCAAGTCAGTATCAGAAGGTTCTGCCAGGTTTCAACAGCGTACCATGTCACTCGAAGCCACCAGATGTCGATGAACCCACCATTGTCAGGTCCCGAAAATGAGGGATGGGGCTGGAAGAACTGCCTAAGGTGTGCTATACAGACATTATTACAGGTAAAGCAGTGCTAGATTAAACATGAGCAGGTGTTGGGAATGTGTATGCGACGTTTGAGGTGATCCGGGGCAAAAACACGTTGGCCACGATGTTTTCCGATACGTGCCTGTATCAGAAATCTTACGAAATCAGCCGGTTTGCCGGTTCGGCAGCAGAAACGTGCCTGTGACACACCAGATGGTCATCCCATTTGGCCCAAACGGTGCAGAAGGCTACACCCGACCACATTCTTGTTGCTGAGCATCAGAGTGCTTGAAGTTGTGCTATATTGTGGGAGAAGAACACAAAGTGGCCCACTAGTCAGGGTGGCCCACTTCCTGACCTGGTACTGTACCCACAAACCCGAATGGGTTGTGAAACCTGTGCAGATCCCTAGAAGTCGAGATTTGGATGGATCACTCCAATCTCCATTACTTCATGTCATCAAAGAAGTTGAATATGACAGGCACGCTGGGTGCTCTATTTATCTAGGTTTGATTTTGAGCTGGTTAACAAACCTGGGACAGCAATGGGGAAGGCAGACACACTGTCCAGGAGACAAGATTGGAAAGTGGGAGTGGAGCACGACAATGAGGACATCACGCTGCTAAAGCCAGAATTCTTCACAATCAAGGTGACAGAGCATCGACACTTGTTGATCGAGGGAGCAGAGGAGAAGCTGCTGAGCAGAGTGTGGAAGGCAAAGGAGTGGGATGAGTTGGTGGTGAAGGCTGTGGAAGAGTTGAAGAGATCACTGATGAAGTGGCTGAGAATGGAAGAGTGGTCGCAGGAACAAGAGCTGGTGCTCTTTAGCGCAAACTCCGCAAAGTGGCTGCGAAGTGTGCGAAGTCCGTAAATGTACAATATAGGTAAGTATAGTTAGTAATGGACATTCGCATGTTTTCAGAATGAAATGGAGGGAAACGGAACAAAAGGACAATCGCTCTGCGACCTCAGAATATGGCGAAATGCAATTTCACTGGCCATACTTGGTGGAAGCCTATCAATGCTGAAGCACCACCCCCTATAGAGATTGATGGAGAGTTGGAGTACCACATGGAAGAGGTACTGGATTCACAGATGCATCATAACCAGTTGCAGTACCTGGTTAAGTGGCAAGGCTATACCAAGGAAAATAACACCTGGGAGCCAGCCAACAACCTGGAACACACAGTGGCTGTGATCATGTCCTTTCACTGCTCACACCACACTGCCCCACACCACCTCAGGTCATTGGTGCATCTTCAATTCCAACCATACAAAAACTTCACCAAGACCCTGGAGGGACTTATGTCTCATCTGGAATCCAAGCCTTAAAGAGGGGGTGATGTTAGGAGTATGATTTTCCAAGACAATTAAAACTATTATTTTCACTATTTGGTTGTGATGACAATTTTATGTACACATGGTAGGCACAAGGTCCTTATGATCAAACACATGACTAAGGGTAGGTACAACACACAGTACACACATGGCTGACATGCAGCCTGATCAGACTCATGGTACACACATGTAGCTGCGCACCTCATGCTGTAGGCATGATGCTGCACCTGCTGACAACTCATGATCTAGGCATGGTTAACACATGGTTACCTCATGTAGAGTAGTATATATACCTGAATAAATTGCCTAGAGACACTAGTCATGTTTTCTTAGGTTATCCACTACCATTGGCATGACAGCTTGAGACTACTACACTATCCCTCTTCTTTTTTTTGTTGCTGTTTGTTTGGGAGAGGCCTCATTGATCCTTGTGGTTGGCATTGTCCTAACAATAGTATTGTTTACTCCAAAATTCAATATATTCCATTATTTAAATGCCCCCAGGTTCTGGCATCCAGATCTGCCTGCTCCAGTCCAGAGCTCCTCTCTGGTCCAGGGGTTGTTTGGCCAGTCTCCAGCAACAGAAATATGGCAGTGATACAATGCTCTAGCTTATCAGCCCACACGTGTTCTTCTGGTACTTTCCCTCATCAGCCCATCTGTCACCTTCATCCCATTGGCCCAGTCTGCTGGACATGAACTTTAGCCTATATTTGCATCCTTAGGGGAAGTGAAGACCATGTTTTTTTTGACTGAATGCCCTGGGGCAGGTATCTGATCCATGCAGGTGAGGGTATGGATTGATGCTGGAGTACCCATGGGATTACCCATGCCAATGCCTACATGAGGGTGGGGCCCTGGAAAGCATCAGCTTGTGAATGGACAGCTGAGAGCAGTGCTGTGAGCTCCACCATCAGAGGGTGTTGAATGATGTAGAGGGTTTAGCAGGCCATTGCAAGTGGTGAAGCAAGTTGGTGCCCAGCCCAGATGTTTGGATGTTCAGAATTTCCAATATTGAGATGTCCATTGAACTATGGCTCCAAGAGCTCCCTGGCAGGACCCAATTGGCCTAGAAATGATCAATATCACTCATACCAACATGGCCAAACAGGCTGCATTCAGTACAGCTTGAATCTGTTTTACTTACATCACATCATATTTTACTCAAGTCTGTTCTCCATCATATGTATGATCACATACTGCATACTTGAAAACTCTGCCTCAGCTACACTGAGTACTAGCCTTAGTATAAAGCCACTTTAGACACTTTGTATTCCTCAGTTCAAATATTAGTTGTTATCAACTTATCACTTGTCAACTCAAAGACTTCAAACTTTTGTCATAACCTTTGAAACTCTGGACCTCTGCTTTGTTCCTGTTCCTTACTCTGGACTTCCTAATCAGAACTCCACTTTGCACCTTTTTCTTACCTCAGACTTCCACCCAGACTTCTGTACTTATCAGTCCCTTGCAAATTGGACATTAAGTGTAGAGAAGGGCACAACCTCTTAAAGGTTGAAGCCAAGTCCTTGTTGCACCTCAGAACTCTGCTGGACTCCACCATTTTTCTACACCTTAGAATCAGTTCTTGATATCATCCCTTACAAGAAACCTCCTTTACTCCTTTTGGTAGTAGACTTTCTTACCAATTCCTGATTATTCTACTTTTGGGTTTATATACATGCAAACTATACCATAATTATATCATTGTACTTTACTCAAGTGTTTGATATCTTCTTACCAATACCATGTGGGTTTCATTGTGACTCCTTTGCAGAGCATATTGATTGCTAAATGAATGCATCTGTAAAAGCCAGAATATTGTCAGGCAATTTTGGCCAGTGATATAGATCTGGCACTCATGTTGTATTAAACTGCATACTGGCAATGTGATTATGGCATGGATTTGACAAATGACGGCCCGGCATTTATACTTATCGGGTACCGGTGAGCAGATTAGTAGCCGTGGTATTGGTATTTGTTCTTTCAAGTTTTGGCTGCGTCAATGACGCGGAGAACGTCGAGCGCAACGATGCGCCTGGGCCACGACGCCGTCGACCACAATGGCGTCGCCCTCCAGCATGACATCATTGTCTCCCCCAATGACGACTCTGTCATTGCTCCCTGGATCGACGACCACCCACGACCACATCCTCCACCACCACCATCGGCAGCACGCTTTGGCTTCCCACTGCAGGGCTCGTTCTCGAGCATGCGCCAGGGCAGCAGCTCGAGCAGTGTTGTCGCTGTGCATGATGATGTTGCGTACAACCGCCACTCTGCGGATGAGGTGGTCCCCCTGCGCCACAGACTTGACAGCTCTGCGTCCAGCTTTCTCTCGACGCCGCTGCCATCCGCAAAGGAGCTGCGCAAGGCCAAGTCCTCGATGTTCTCGAGGCTGAAGAGCCGTTCGAGGAGTGCACTGCGCGCCGATGCCGCGATGGAAGCAGAACACCCGTCCCTCCGAGCCCCTCCGCCCCCGCTCCCAGACCACACCGCCGCCTCCTTTCTCATTCCCGCCACCGCCGCCTCCCCCTTTCGCAGAAAAAAAAAGTCGTCCCTCCCCCCCTCCCCGGACTCACCCCACGCAGCTGTCTTTGCCCTAGACACCAACATCGATCAAATGGAAGGTATCATCAACCTCGACTCCCTCCACCGCACCCCCAACCCCTCCCTCACCCTCCACACCGACCTTAGCTCCCACTCCTCCGGCTTAGACTCCCTCTCCCTCTCTCTCTCCGACCACTCGTCCTCCTTTTACTCCACCTACTACTCCCCCATCACCTCAGCCGACTTTTCAAATCCATTCCTCCCCACTCCAGCCACTAATGCTGCAAAGCGCAAGGGAATTCAGCCTCGCCCCAGAGACAACAGAGACAAACCGCCCATAAACCGCCCCCTCCCTGCCCTCCCCCCCACCATAGGCTCACGCTGGCCCGACAAGACCGACTGGATGCCACCAGAGAGCTGGGCCGTTGAAAAGGACGGCGACGTGGACGATCTCGCTGTCGGCGAGTCTTCCAGTGAAGAAGGCAGTTGCACCGGTGATCGAGATCGCGGCCAGCGCAGACAGTGTGGTGTCCCGCCCCATGCCATCAGCACCACAGTTGCTCCCACTGCTGCTCCGACCGCTGCTACTGCAAATGGCACCTCGCCCCACAAACGTAAACGCATCCACCCCCGCCCCGGTTCTAAACACCGCCTCCCCCCTTCCCCCGCACTCACACAATCCCCCATTTCGGGTCAGTCCCCATCATCCGCAACCCATGCACAACCGCAATCCCAACAGCAAGATGCCATCCGCATCCGCATATACCGCGCCAACAACGCCTTTCACATTGCCACCATCGCCCCGCATGTCAGCGTCGCCAGCCTGACACCGGCACTCAACGAGAAGCTGTTGCTCGGCAAGGACGTCGAGACACACAGACTTTACCTCAAGGAGCGCGGACGAGGTGTGTTTTTTCTTTCGTGGCTTCGCTGTGCGTCCGCTGAAGTGCCCCGTAGAGCGTATATTGGGACAGACAGAGCGCCCCGCTGATATCGTGAGACGCAGAGTGGAGCAGGCGGGGTATGATCAGCAGGATGCGGCCGATCTGCTCAATAGTGATTTGTCGTTCATTCTCAAGTTTGTGTATAAAAGCCAACTCCTCGGTCCAACGGTGCGTTATACACCCTCGCATTGCACACACACACTCAGGGTACCCTAGGAAGAAGAACTAATATTTGAAAATTTTGAACACGTAGACCTCGCCGGGCGCAGCCTACGCACCATCCCGGTTGTCCTACACCAACATGCCGACTCCATTGTCTCACTCAAGCTTTCCCGCAACCCCATGCTCGAGATCCCCCTCGACTTTATCCAGTCCTGCACCACCCTCCGCGACCTCCGCCTCTCCAACATGGCCATGAAGAAAGTCCCCACCTCCGTCCGCCAAGCGACCACCCTCCACCGCCTCGACCTCTCCTCCAACCGCATCGGCGACCTCGAGGAGGCTTACCTCGACAACCTCGCCATCCTCACCTCCCTCTTGGTCCAGAACAACAAAATCGAGAAACTCCCCTGGCACTTTCCCCGCCTGCGCAGCCTCGTCACGCTCAACATCTCCAACAACAAATTCCGCGTGTTCCCGCCCGCAATCCTGCACCTCGAGGCGCTGCGCGATCTAGACGTCTCCTTTAACATGATCCGCGAGCTACCCGAGGAGCCGGGGCGCCTCGTCGGCCTCGAGCGCCTCGTTCTCGTTGGCAATCAGATCGGCCGCTTCCCCGACGAGTGGGCAGGTCTGCGTAGCTTGAAAGTTCTGGACTGCAGGCGGAACTTGATCTCGGGCCTGGGCGTGGTGAGTCGCCTCCCGGCGCTGCAGACGCTCAGCGCGGATCACAACGCGGTGCAGGCACTCGGGCTCGCGGTGGGCCCCTGTCTCGCGACGCTGGACGCGTCGCACAATGAGATTACTCAGTTGGAGTTGGTGGGCAGCGGGGTGGGAGCCTACCCGTATGCGCTGACGAGCCTGGACATATCCCACGCGAAGCTGAGCTCGCTGGACGACCTCGCGCTGGGGACTCTCGCGGCGCTGCGTACGCTGCGGCTCGACCACAACACGTTCCGCGCGATCCCGGAGACGCTAGGCGAGCTCGCACTACTCGAGACGCTGTCGTGCGCGGACAACAAGCTGGACACCCTGCCAGCGAGCGTGGGGCGACTGGGGCGGCTGGAAGTGCTGGACGCACATAATAACTGCCTGACGGAGCTGCCGGGCGCGCTATGGGCGTGCGGGCGGCTGAGGCGGGTTAATGTGACCTCAAACTTTTTGGGGGTGTGGAGGGAGCCGCCGGGGGGGTTTGGGGGTGTGGAGGGTGGGGGCGGGGGTGTTGGGTGGGGGTTTCAGTCGACGTCGACGTTTACGCTGGGGGAGTATGTTGTGCCGACGGGGCGAAAGACCTCTACAGCATCGCTTGGGGGGAGCAGCGGGGGTACGACCGTTGCGGGACGCAGCAGCGCGCTAGTGCTCCCGCCGCTGGTGCACTCGCTGGAGAAGCTGTATCTTGGCGAGAACCGGCTGACCGACGACGTGCTGCAGACGCTGATGGTGTTCAAAGAGCTGAGGATACTGAACCTGTCGTTCAACGACCTGCAGGAACTCCCGATAAATTTTTTGCGCAACTTGGGGGTGCTGGAGGAGCTGTATCTGAGCGGGAACAAGCTGGCGAGCATACCGACGGAGGATCTGCATAGGATGGCGAGGCTCAGCGTACTGTATTTGAATGGGAATAGATTGCAGACGCTCCCACAGGAGTTGGGAAAGGTAAAGAGCTTGACGGTCTTGGATGTGGGCAGCAATTTGTTGAAGTATAACGTGAATAATTGGGAGTTTGATTGGAATTGGTGAGTTTTTGTTTTTCCGTCTATCTTGTTCTTTTTTTCCGGTGTATTTCTTTTTGGGTGGAACACTGAATGGCTTGGGTTGGTGGATATAGGAACTTCAACAAAAACCTCAAGTACCTCAACCTCTCTGGGAACAACAGACTGCAGATCAAGACGGACCCGTCAAAGCGTCTCGTAGGGCACCGGCGGGGCGGCAGCAGTGCCGTTCCTCGCCAGTCCCTCTCCGGCTTCACCGACCTCACGCAGCTGCGCGTGCTCGGGCTCATGGACGTCACCATCACCACGACTGGGATCAACGACACCGTCGATATCCCGGACGAGAGCGACGACCGCCGCGTGCGCACCTCGCTCTCGACCGTGCACGGCATGGCATACGGTATCGCGGACGCCCTCGGGAAGAACGACTACCTCAGCATGCTCGACCTCGTGCAGGAGTGGCCGAGGGGCGAGGCCATCTTCGCCATGTTTGGCCGCTCGCAGCCCCCCCGTGCGCTGCCGCCGGGTGCGACCCCGAACCGGCTGGCCAAGTTTTTGAGAGAGCGGTTCGTGGATGCGCTGAGGGCGCAGCTGGGCGTGCTGAAGCGTGAGCGCGGGGAGGGTGTGCCGGATGCGCTCAGGAGGACGTTTTTGAAGCTGAATCAGGATTTGCATGATTCGCTGTTCTCGTCGAGCCGTAAAGGGTCGCAGGTGAGCGTGTCGGGGCCGGCGACGGCTGGTGGTGGCGGCGGTGCAGATATTAATATTAATGTTAAAGAGAAGGGCGGGAGAGGTGGTATAGGTATGCCGGACCCTGCAACACTGAGAAGCGGGGTGTCGGGGATCGTACTGTATTTTGTGGGGAAGACGCTGTACGTGGCGAATGTGGGAAGGACGCTGGCGGTGGTGTCGAGGCAGGGCGTGGCGTGCGCTGTGTCACGCCCACACGACCCTTTCGACCGCGCAGAGACGGCGAGGATACGGGCAGCGGAAGGGTGGGTATCCCCCGCGGGCCTGGTGAACGAGGAGGCGGACAACTCCCGGGCGTTTGGGTACTACCATCTGCTCCCTGTGATCAACGCCCGCCCAGAACTGGTTACGTACGAGCTGACGCCGCAGGACGAGTTCGTGATCGTGGCGAACCGCGGGTTGTGGGACTACGTCTCGTACCAGACTGCAGTGGATATCGCTCGCACGGAGCGGGGCGACCCGATGATCGCGGCGCAGAAGTTGAGGGACTTCTCGATCAGCTATGGGGCGGATGGGAGCACGATGATTATGGTGATTGGGGTTGGGGAGATGTTGGACGTGGGGGTGCCGAAGAAGAAGCCGTTGATTTTGGACCGCGAGATTGATAGGCTGAATGGCGAAGTTCCGCCACCAGTGGGGCATATCGCGTTGGTATTCAGCGATATTCGCAATTCGACGCCGCTATGGGAGGCGAATCCTGGCATGCCGACCGCCCACCGGTTGCACAACACGGTTTTGAGGCGCCAGTTGCGGTTTTGCGGTGGGTATGAGGTCAAGACGGAGGGGGATGCGTTCATGTGCTCGTTCCCGACTGCGCTCGCGGCGGTGTGGTGGTGCGTGACAGTGCAGCTGCAGCTGCTCAATGAGGCGTGGCCGTTGGAGATTTTGGAGTGCGAGGATGGGAAGCCGGAGTATGATTTGCAAGGTCGGCTTGTTGCCCGGGGGCTCAGTGTCCGCATGGGTATTCATTGCGGCTCGCCGAGCCCCGAACCAGATCCCATCACCCATAGGATGGACTACTTTGGGTCTATGGTTAATCGCTCCGCGCGAATCACTGGACACGCTGCTGGAGGTCAGATCATGTGCAGTGCTGACATTGTCCGCGAGATCAACGCGACGATATTCGAGACGGAGCCAGAGACGGAGTACTCCAGGGCGCAGCCGCCACAGGCCATTGACGCTATCCGTCAAGCGAACGTGAAGATTTTCCCCGTCGGAGAGGTCAAGCTGAAGGGCCTAGAAATACCAGAGTACCTATCGCTGCTGTACCCGGAGGCCTTAGTCGGGCGGCAGGAATTGGAACGGGAGAGAGGCCCTGGGCGCGCGGCTGCTGATGCTGACTCAGGATCGAGGGTGCCGTTTAGCGTGGCGCAGATGCGCGAGCTTGGGGTGATATGCCTGCGTCTGGAGAGCCTGACGTCGGGGGGGCGCATCTTCCAGCCAATCACCCAGCGTAAAGCGAGCATCCAGACTGCTGTCAGCCTGGAGAATGAAACTCTAAGCGAAGCGGGTGCTGGTGCTGGTGCTGGCGAATCAGTGCGCTACTTGTATGGAGACCCGAATGTGCTGTTGCCTCCGATGAATGAGCAGTCGACGGACGAGGATTTGATGTGGTTGCTGGATTCTTTGGCGATGAGGATAGAGAATGCGACGGAAGCTTTGGCACGCATTTATTACCCTGCTTCTGATACCCAGTTGTTTGACAGACGTCAACTTGTGTCCGCTTTGACGCAGAGCAGGGAGCTCGACCATCGGACGTTGCACCATGTTTTGTCGTTGTTGGGGAGTATGTAGTCTGATTTTTTGATTGGTTTGTTTTTCTATGTGAACTGGGTCTTTTGTCTCTTCAATTCTGTTGTAGTATACATGCACGATTATCACCATTTCCTACAGGTGTCGTCAACGAACACAAAACGTCATCTGGCCGGTCTGCAAGCGTACGCACTATACACTGATCAGGGTGCTACTTACCAAAGATATCCATTTCCTGAGGTGACCATTCTTTCCGATTCATCGTCTAGTAACTAAGTAGAAGCAAGGTATCTAGGTCTCGTGTCCTTTATCCTCCATTCCTCCTCCATTACAGTAATTTCCTTTATTCCTTGTATATATACCGCAGCACTAGTAGACTCGGATTAGACACTGCTCAGTCCACTACTATACACTAACAGAGACCGGTGATGCCTGAACGGTTTTATCCTAATTGGCACTTGTATTCATGTTAACATGGGCCGTTCAATGATCCGTCACTCGTATAATCAGGATAACTTCAGAAGCCCTCCCCTTGTCCCTCCAATTCAACGAAGTTTCGGACTCGTTGTGTTATCTTATCTTATCGTCTCGCGACCAACTCACAACTATCACATCGTCTCCCGCGTTTGCTGAAGAATGACTCCTCACAGAGCTCTGGCCATCTCCGAAATCATAACAGAGATTGTAACGAACTTGAGAGTGCTAACTGATGCCCTCGGATGACAGTGACTCGGACCTCGGGCTGCTGTCAGCTTCGATGTGCTGTAAAGCATTCTGTGATCCTACCCAGAACATCCTTTGGTATACACTGTACACGGGCAGTATCGATCCCCTTCTCAGGCTCATTCCAGGAATCCAAAACCGTCACGGTCAAATGGTACTTATCGTTGCCTGCTTCCTTCCAAATGTTAATCAGTCGTTCAAGTTGATCTTTAAGTTGTTTCTACAGGTCCTTTCTGGGGACCTGGATCTAGGCAATATGCCTGTTTTCTACGCATACGCTCACCGAGTCCGCCATTGTAGCATCTCGGTTCTCTCCTCAATCGAGCTGGACACATGCGGTTACGACTGGAACATGGACTCCTACTGCTGCTATCTTCACATGAATCTATAGGCGGTTAGGCACTAGAGAGCAAGTAGGTTCTGTAGAGAGTTAACACGCCACGGTGAGGAAAATTCCATCCTTCGTCCCGCTGATTGTCCGGTCTCCCGCGGTCTCCCAATTCACCTTTTACTGTAACGACCCCCTAAGCCATTCATCTGGCCCTCTCTTGTCGATACTCGTCGAGAATGTCAACGCCAAGGCTCGTTGGCGCCTGGAGGTTCACAGCGCTCCACGACGTGAATACGTTACCTCTTGTCGTATTTCATTCATCTCCAATCAGTTTCACTCACTTGGCTCGGACTGAGCTGTTACAAAATCATTGACATTCTTTCATGCCTCCAACTGACTGAACTTCTGTTGAGTTTTACTGCGGCTCCCCCGGCTCCACAATGCGCCCCTGGATGATCCATTTCCCGTTCGTTACCAAGTTGCGGCTTCTCGGGGAGACCACCCATCATCTATATCTTGAACGCGATGAAAGGACATCATCTCGAGTCTATTTCTATCGAAGAATATAATTGTAAGACGACCAAGCAGGCTGCAGAGAGACATAAGGTAGACGAAATTCATACACACAGCTCGATCACATGACGTGACTTTGACTGTGACCTTCTGTGATCCTCCGTGCCAGTGACGTCTGGTCATTTCCTCGAGTAAAGTGGTAATTATTTTTTTGATACTGTAGCTACATATAACTATTAAAATTATTAAAATCAAATTCCAGCCTTGTCAAGGGCTTCCATAATGTTTGGAGGAAGAGCTCTGTGACCCCTATACTTTTTAGCTGCCCAGTCTAGGCCAAAAGTTTGCAGGGTGCCTAACATGTTAGCTCGGTCCTGTCCATTGAATAGAGGAGTCTTTCTATGTGGGGAAGCTTTAGGTTTCTTTTGGACTAGCCCCGAGGACTAGGAGTAGAACGAACGACCATTTCGTGAGTGAAATCAATTTTGAAGGTGCAATGCTTACATTCTCATCGTTTTCGTCCAGTTTCGAGGCAGTTCTTTTCAAGGGAGAGTTGCATTTAGTCTTTAGAAAGTTCCACAGTTTTTTACGACCCATAGTAACCCAGTAGCAGAACGTAGTCTCGTAGCGACAAATTTTTAAAGTAATAGGCAGTAGAAAGTCATGCCGAAATGGTCCCATTTGGGACTGCTGTCACCAAAAAGCTAATATCATTTGAGCACGGCTTCGATTCAAAAATCGGGCTTCTAGAGGCCCTCTGGAAGTGCATTTTCGAGGCTCTCTAGAAGCCATATTTGCGAAAATGTATCACTACGGGTGTGAATTGAGAATCTCGCGAATTTTTGCATTTGTCGCTCAGATCATGTGATCGAGCTGCGTATGAATTTCGTCTACCTTGGTCGAATTTATTTATCAAGATTTCCTTCGTTGCGCAGCATATGTTATAAATTGCATTGCTGTTTGCCCTTCAACTCGCTGGATGTCAACCAACACATTATCCCGGTGCCCATTTCTCAGCCTGTTTTGGGATTGAAACACCTGGAGTCGTTAACGTCGGACTTCTTGGAGCCATGATTTGGAACCTCAGACGACAATATTTTTGGACTTGGGATCCGCTTGCCCGGCACTGGAGATCCTCTGTTTATGTTCCTTCCAGGCACCAGGGACGATTAAGTGTGTACGGCCCACATTTGGATCTCTGCTACATGTTTCAGCGACTTTCAATGCTCTCACTCAGCTTGTCCTTTATGTTAATCTGGAGAGTTTACCAACGGAATTACCCCACGATTATGTTCGCCATAATCTAAAGGAGCTCAGTCTTACTTTTGCTTCCGACCAGCACGTGGAGCCTCTTGCAAGACTTCTTCATCAATTGTTTTCCCCTCTGCACACCGTAAGTGGGAACGGCGAAGATCTCTGTTGTCACGAATTATGCATTTGAGAGATCAGTGGGCATTATTTAAGGAGTTCAAGCAGGATGTTTGTCCCCACATCAGAAAGCCAAGCACATTCTCATACTTCCTACTCTAGACGGTCTGTCCGACCCACGAACGGATTCTGGGACCAGGCTTTTCACGTTTGCCATACGCGTTCAACTTTTATCCTTGGGTTGCGCCCTGTCAAATCATATGTTGCTGTGATATTCTGTACGACGGCTATAACTTAGCTGCCACGACATGTTCTTGGACCGGTCAAAATTACATCGGAACTGAACGAGAACAATATCACTGTTATGGCTTCACGGTAACTTATCCCAACAGATGTTCAATTGGAAATGTCAACCACTTCTGTCAAGCAATTCCTGAACCGCTGCTTCCAATCTGGCACAGCGTTCTTTGCTGAGAGTGTACTCCAAAACAGTCCCCCCATCATGTGTGCGTCCAGCGATAATGAGAAGATTAGTCATGAACTTGAAGAGAGGAAAATCGGTAACGACAATCTGATAACGACAGAGGGTAGCCTTCCCACCGACGCCCGTCCAATTGATATCGACGATGCGTGCAATCGACGTGTTGCTCACAGTGAAAGTTTCCTGTGCGTCGGAATCGACAGGCAGCACTGTCGCGACGTTCTTGTCTCCGGACGCACTAAGACAGACATTGTAAAATGATTTGGGGTGAGCCTGGGTTAACGAGTTCCGGACTGTCGCAAAGGAGTGCGCTAGGGTGTACAGAGGTGTGGATTGGAGATCTCCTACTGAGATAGTTGGGTAGGGCATAGGGAGATAACAGTTATGGGGATAGCGTTGGAGCGCTTCAGAAAAAAACGGCCGGACCGTTGCCATGTTTGAACAATGAACAACTGTTGTAGGTGGTGTTCCGTCAGAGTATATTGTCTATAAAGATAATCGATGGGTGAAAAGTACATAATGATAATGTAGAGGCGTAAGTACCTTGAAAAACCAAGCGACGAGGATATCACCTGTTGATAGTCGAAGATCGGTGTTCCCATTAGCTTCCATTTCTTTTCTGGTCTGATCGACCAACATTGTGCGAGCTTTCTCAGGAAGAATAATCACTCTACATCTAGCCTTGTGCCACCATATCTGCCACAGATGCCACAGAAGGAACGTGACTGCCATCCAGGGAGTGGCAGGAGTTACGGCTCTGTAGTCAACCAACGAATCTTTTCCAGAGGTTAAACTCTGATCATTGGGGGCGTCCAACGATTCCTGTAGTATATTGACATTCAAACCCTCGTGGAGACGAGGTGGAACCTCCCATTCATGCCCGAGCATTTCGGCTTCAAGTGCGTGCAAAAGGTAAGAGATACCCATACCATCCAATACGCCATGTGAGAACGTAACTCCGATACAGGTATATCCTTCTCCATCATGCGGAAAATGTGTAACGTGCCAACAAGTGAGAGGATGCCCTCGGGATGCCCATGCAGCTGAAGATCGAGGGGTGGAACTGTGAAGGAATAGCGAACTTGGCGGGGATGCAGAAATGACGGGGAGTGGAAGAGAAAAGAAGTGAGAGATAGGAACCGAGGATAGCGTCGACGTAAGGGTATAGGTTGGGTACTCCTTTGGGCATTTACCTACTGGAAACCTGATCTGAAACAGAGTTTTCTATAACGCGTTGGCCAACGAAGGATTCCGAGGTCAATATTGCACATACTGGATTATCGGGAGCAGCTTCAAGCCTCCCAGCGAGTACCGGCCATTTGGATAGCAGCCTGTCCAGCGCGGCAGAGAGGAGATTTAAGTCGAGGATTCCTTCGACAAGCCACTCCATCACAACAGCCGATTTTGTGGACATGTTATCGAAGAAGGTGAGGGGATAGATGCCATATGGTTCTGGTACAGGGATAACAACCATGACGGCTCGCCAAGCACCTCGTATTTCAGCAAAGCCTAAGTTTGCAGAGAGGAACTTACTGCTCCTCGTTCAATTTCCTACAATACTACTTGTACGAGTCCGATTATGGTACGGGCCGACTAGTCGCCGCTACTTTTCTATAGTGACCAAATAGGGCTTTTTGATGTTGAGGATTTTGACGGCCGAAAAATCATAGAAGCGAGCGTTTCAGCACATAAACACCCCTCAAAATCACTCAACCCCCATTACCATGAGACGACATTGTTGAGGTAATGATATTGCGAGTGCGCTTTTCGACGCGCCGACTAGTGATACAAATATAATAATATGAGAATGATTTTAATAAAATAGTTTGTCGTATCGCTTCTCAGAATCACGCGGGGATGGAAGGGCGCATGCAAGGAATTAATTGTCTTAGAACATATCCGGTGCCGATTATATATTCCGGATTAATGTCTTACTTATTAGGGTTGTTCACAGTAGCCATTCTTTGCTCATTTTCGGCTCATTTTCAAACTCATTTTTGGGCCATTTTCGTGTATTTGGCAGAGGAAAGCACAAAAGGGAACCGAAAATGAAATGAAAAATGATGTGAAAAATGGTTACTGTGAACACCCTGGGAAGTGAAATTAAGAAAAATGATGCGAAAATGCATTTTGCTTGCCAGGCACAGTGCCAAAAAGATGAAAAATGATCATTTTTCGGTTCCCTTTTTGCAAAAGTGAGGGTAGGGTTCCATTTTACATTCATTTTTTATTCATTCTCAGTTTCATTTTTGAGAAAAATGGAATCAAAATGAAATGGAAAATGATGACAAAATGAGTCAAAAATGAATGAAAAATGGCAACTGTGAACAACCCTATTATCAACCCCGATCGGGTGCACGTGCCTGACCGCTCAACACTCCCCCTCAAGCGAAGGATATTCCCATAGATTCCATATGAATCTTATGAGCTTGCCTCGGTAAGGCTTTTGTTAACACGTCTGCGGTCATTTGTGCAGTTGGACAGTATTTTAAAACATTTGATTCATTTTTGATTTGATCACGAATATAATGATGCTTAATATCAAAATGTTTTGTCCTTTTGTGATAACGCGGATTTTGGGCGATTGCCAAGGCACCCAAATTATCTCCTTTAATTGATATTGTGGGTAACCAATCTCTGAATAAAGATTGCGAAGCCATGTGGTCTCGCGTGCCGCATCTGATAGACAAATATATTCAGCTTCTGTAGATGAGAGGGATACAATATTTTGTTTCTTTGATCCCCAACTGATCGCGCCTCCTGCAGAAATAGACGCGTATCCAGATACTGATGTGCGATCATAATTATTGCTCAAAATTATTCTCAGATTTAATATATTTTATTCCAAGGTCTTTTGTACCCTTGAGATATCTGAGAACACGTTTGGCAGCTGTCCAATGACACATTGATGGATTGGCCGTAAATAATGCGAGCCGATTTACGGCATACGCTATATCAGGCCTTGTAGCTACGGCAGCATACATCAAGGACCCGATCAAAGACGCATAACTTGAATTTTGATTTCCGGTATCCGGTTCACCGGGCTCGAGCGTTATATTTGGATCCATAGGCGTGCTTACCGGATTTGCGTCCTGTAGATTATATTTTGCTAGGATTGATTCAATATATTTAGTTTGTGCGATCTTCAGTGTCTTTTGATCACGATCCCGGGTTATTTCAATCCCAACAATTTTACTGGGTTCACCAAGATCAGTGACCTCAAATAATTCTTTTACTTCTTCTTTAAGAAGTTTCATTGAGTGGATTGTTGTAGAAAATAATAATAAATCATCAACCCATACAGTTATTATTACTGTACCATCTGGTGTCTTTCGGATGTAGACACATGGGTCAGAATAAAGATTATTGAAACCTCATTGTCCGAGTTTTTCATTTAATTCAATATTCCACTCACGTCCGGATTGTTTGAATCCATATAAGGTTTTGACAAGTCGGCAAGCTCGTCCAGCATTATCATGGAATCCCTCAGGTTGGGCCATATAAATTTCTTCCTTGAGGTTTCCATTCAAATATGCACCCTTGACGTCCATTTGTTGTATTTCCCAATCTTCTTGTGTAGCCAAAGCGAGTAGCACACGAATTGTTTCAAGACGTACAACAGGGGAAAATACATCAATAAAATCCATTCCGGGTACCTGGGAACAGCCTTTTGCCACTAAACGGGCTTTGTATTTTGTTAATAATCCCTCTTTGTCATATTTCTTTGTAAAGACCCATTTATTTTTAATAAGTTTACGCTCCTCAGGTGGGTTGGTTAGTACCCATGTCTTTTTATTATGTAATTGATCTAACTCGGCTCGGATGGCTTGGTCCCATTCCGGCCACTCAGGGGACTTTTTAGCTTCCTTTAACGATTCAGGATCGTCTGAAGCAAGGTTTGCACAATTAAATGCTGCATTAATTACCTCATCCAGTGAGTATATTAGTTGACCTTCTTCGGGGTCATTGGCTAATGCCGCTAACTCCGTGTCATATATGAGGGGCGGTTCATTCAACATTTGATAATTATGCTGAACTCTGGGTCTCGTGCTTCGGCATGAAGATGGCTCTTCTTCTGGACATTTCCTTTTTAGGTTATTTGTGGAATCATTTGTAATCGCATCATTTTCGTCCTCTTGTTGAGTCCGAATTTGTTCTCCTTCATTCTCCCCCTCAAATTGGACATCTTGGGGAAATTTATTGAAATGAAAATTTCGGGAAATAGAAATAGTCCTTTTATTAGAGTTATAATATCTAATAGCTTTAGGACCATCAACAAATCCCACAAAGATTTGTTTTTCGGATTTAGGTTCAAGTTTAGAAATATTTTGATGATCACATAAAACCCATACAGGTATCCCAAATTCTTGTAAATGGCTAACATTGGGCCGTTTATTAGTCCATGCATGTTCGGGAGTTTTCCCCTTTAGGGCTCATGTGTGTGAAATATTTCTAACATATGCGGCATAATTTATTGCCTCATGCCATAAATATTTTGGTCAGTCGTCGATAAATAATATATTATATCGTGCACCTGATAAAGCTGTAGTGCGCGCCAGCCCCCACACATCGCTGTAAATAAGTTCACTGGGTACCTGAGATCTAGATGAGGTCATTTTTGGAAATGGATTACGTGTTTGTTTGGCTTGGATACACGCATCACAATCATGAATTTCCGATTTTTTGTCAACATTAAATCCGTCTACTAGGTTATCATGCAGTAACCTTTGTAATCCTTTAATGCCGACGTGACCATACTTTTTATGCCAACTGTCCCAGGTTGCACATTTATTTTCATTAGTGATATTACTATATTCAATATTATCTTCTCTTTTATACATATTAAGGATGTACAATCCATTGGACAATTGTCCTTCGGCTATTATATTACCATCCTTGTTGAGAAGAGTGGCCTGATTATTGCCAAATTGAATTTTACCACCAATTTTATCTAATCTCCCTATTGATAAGAGATTATCTTTTGAATCAGGTGCATAGAGCACATTTGTTAGCTTTATTGTCCTTTGTTTATTTCCCTTAATAATAATTGCCTCAACTGTGCCACGTCCATATGCTTGGACATAAGATTCTCCTGAGCCGCATACTTTAATTGGGCTTATTGGATTATAATCTACAAATGCTGATTTTGCATTTGTGATGTGTGATGTTGTGGCTGAATCAGCGATCCAGGGGTAAAAGGAAACATGCTCTTCATTCATATTGACTACATCAGTTATGTAAGCCATTTCTTTGTCCTCCTGATGATCGCGCGCAACATTAGCACGTTCCCTTTGAGAATTTTTGGGTGGACGATTATTTCCCCAACATTTCTCGGTTTCATGCCCAAACCTTCCACATTTCCCACATTTGGGTTTGCCTTTAAATCGGCATCGATCAGAGGTGTGATTACTCTTTCCGCAAATGTCACACTTTGTCACATTCTGCTTTTGTGAATCATTTTTTGTCACCTTCCGCTTTTTGCTGGATGAGATGTTTTGGGCATAGTACAAGTGATTGTAGGCATCATCATTTTTATTATGATGACGTTGGTATTCGTCGATTAGGAGGGAGGTTAATTCCTGTGAGGTTATACCAGAAGTTCCGTCCCTTTTAGTAGTAGTGCCTTGATATGACGATGTAAAAGGATCCCACGATTCGGGGAGTGACATGATGAGTACAGATTTGAATTCCTCGTCTGAGAGGACTTCCCCCATTTAGTGTAAATAGTTTTGTTGATGACAGAGATCATTGATGTGATCCGGAATATTGGTGTCATCGCTTGCCCTAGTTGTATAGAAATTTCTCTTGGCAGCTGTAATACTTGTATGCCCTCTTATTTCGTGAATGGAGCGTAGATTATTCCACATTTCCGCGGCAGTTTGTGCCTCAGTCACATGTATAATCTGTTTGTTGCTCACATTTATTTGTATAAGAGTTTGAGCCACCAAATCTCTCATCTCCCAGTTTTCACAGTCTTTGTCACCCTGAGGTTTAGCTATTTTTCCCTCAACATAATCATAGACTTTATGTAGCTTTAGAATCCTCGTAATATGAGTTTTCCATGCCAAACAGTTCCCTTCCTTAAGGGAGTCTACTTTATTAGTCGAGAGGCCCCCCAGGTTAACATATTGATCGGATTTAATTTCCGGGAGATGGGGATCAACGGAGCAAGCTTCTTCCGGAATATGATCGTAGTCGTTGGACATTGTATGTAGGTCGGATATTGTGAGGGCTTATTGTTGGGATTATGTATACAAGAGTATACAGGCAAGCCAAGGCAGTTAACATGCCTAGGGAATATTGCCAGAATATGCTAAAGTCAACACTAGGGTTAGGGTTAATGCACATTAACCATAACCCTAGGGAATGGAACACATGCAGAGACATATAGGGGAACCCACAGTTAACACATGCTACAGGATTACTCATACTGCAGCATGTCTATGATAGCCTATCCAAGACAAAGCTATGGATAGAGTGTCTATGACACACCCTGCAGGAAGTCTAGGACTTACCAAGCCATGATATCATATGTCACTATTATTGACACTGTTATAGGGGATATGACATAACTATTCCATTATTAACTGGTACAGGGGTCTATTACAGAATACCTCCTTTATATATTAAAGGAGTGCATTACACTATACCTCCTAACTGTGTAGTATAAATATTGCACATCTTGTAGGAGATGATAATAACATTCCTCCCTGTGGCAGACTCCCTCACTCACTAGCCTTTGAGATTAACTTCATCCTCTAACCTTGTCCTTAACTCTTCCTGTCACTGTTCACCACTCCATTCTCAACACTTATGTTTCTGATCCGAATAATATGATAACGCGCCTAATCCCAGGCGTCAGGGCCCATAACCTGTTGAGGTAATGATATTGTGAGTGTGCTTTTCGATGCGCTGACTAGTGATACGAATATAATAATATTTGAGAATGATTTTAATAAAATAGTTTGTCATAACCTTTCTCAGAATCACGCGGGGATGGAAGGGCACATGCAAGGAATTAATTGTCTTAGAACATATCCGGTGCCGATTATATATTCCGGATTAATGTCTTACTTATTATCAACCCCGATCGGGTGCACGTGCCTGACCGCTCAACAGACATATATCGGCATGCAAGAAAATTAGATATCAGGTGTCAGCGTGAGGACAGATTTGTGCTCTTCACCCAAAGGATAAAGAGGGACCATTGATGGTGGCCCTCATTATCAGTAACTCGACTCCTTTTACAAGTTCTAGTCACATTTAATGCTGGCCTTGAGAGCTGTGTCAAATGGCAGCCCGACCTGCTCTTGTCAGAGTTGCAAGACCAACTCGAACTTGCGGAGTACGAGCTTCGCCTGTAACAATACATCGTGCAGTGTGCAGCAGTTAGTTGGTAGCTTTCTACTACTGGCCACTGGGTCCCACAACGAGCACTAGATCCGGCTCATTGGTGTGGGTTTCCATCACTGATAGAACCAATGAAATCGGTTGTACGATTACATAACCGTTTTAGGAAGTAATCCAAAACGTTGATAGGGTCGGTATCTAAATTGGAGGTTGTGAATAGACTCACAAGGTTGCACGCACCAAACCCGAGACTGACATTATTGGACGGGATGAGGTCTCCTTCAAGTCGGGGGCGAGTGATCTGATAGGAGTCTAGTGAATAAATGCCAAGCAACTCGATTTCACATACACAGTGTCGGGAATATCCAATAGACCATGTCAATAATAATCCTAGGTTATAATCCAGAAAAAGTATTTAGGGAAAGCATACGGAGAGAGCTAATTCATGATGATGCGGTGTCCCAACCGCCGTCATCCGAGTCCATGTCCATGTCGTCCATGTTCCGGGTTTGTGAAGGGGTCTGGCGCGATGGGAGTTCAGGATCGGACTTCTTCATAAATGCATAAAACGGATTATTGGATTTGTACTGCGGGGTGGATGGAGTAGTGTGCTGTCGAGGGAGAGGTTGTCTGAGCGGATGCGTTTGCGTAACTGGATCCTCCGCCTGGCGTAAGCCCCCACGTGCCCCCACCTCCTCTCTTGCTACCACAGACTCCCTAGTAGCCTGTTGCCAGTACTGCGGCCTCCTTAACGTATGTTCGATTTCCTTCAAAAGCGCTGCGTGCTCTATAGAATCCATGCTTTTCACGCGATTTTGGGCTTGAGTACGGCGCAGATCTCGAATCGGTGCTAAGAAGAACACGAGTAAACCATATTGGAGTCGAAATACATAAGATGAACGAACGAATCCATCCAATCTGGTGAGGCGCTGCGTGTTATTGCGACTGTTAACGCTCTGCATTCTTGTCAAATGTACGGGAATAAGGACTTACTCCCGATGTAATTACGGACGGAGGAATCGTTATGTGAGCCTATAGTGGTAGTTGTACTATTATTGTGGGAATTCTCGTGGCGAATATGCTGGCTGTGGTCGTTATGGTGCATATCGCCATGGACGTCGTTGAACTGTCCACCATTAATAATTACTTCCTTTGAGTCTTGGAAGAATGGCATGTTCAGCTCGAGAGGTTGTGGTGGCACAAAGACAAGGACGTGGGATGGACAACAGCAAAGAGGAAAAGCATTCTGACATGCGAGCTGTGTATGTCAAGCAACGAGGTCCTCGGATGTAAAACTCATGCAAGTTACGTAATCCACAGATCGATACATATATAGCTTCTGAATCTTGGGCGTCTGCCACGATAAGCCAGTGCGCTTGTCAGGGACGATTCACTCAGGCTGAACCTCAGACTGCTAAGTGAAAACGAACTTATACTTCTAGACTCATTCATACTCCCGGATCTGGGATAACACTCAGGACACTTACAGGGATGGATGTCTAGAATTTATTCAAGGTTGCATGATTTTAAACACTTCCTAACCCCTCAAACCTCAGGAGCACATATTTAGAGGAACGGTCACCATCAACCACGTGCTCAATATACAGCAAACTGAACATTCACGAGGTTGATGAACTGCAGAAGGCTCGTGTTGTAACGAAAGCTGCACACACAGGGCAGGCCCGGGATCGTAGCAAGCGGTGAATCGTGATAGGGATGAGGATACTACCATCGCCATGGCTGGACGCATTCCGAACAGCGCTCGGGCAACGACTCGGATGTAGCAAGAGTTGCCTCACGTCATCCGGGACATGTCATTTTCGATCATAACCCTTCTCAATTGTCCTCTCCATCTCGTATCGGAGCCGCCTTTTCAGATCCCCCCCCCCCCAGGGAAGCTCGTTATCAATTTAAATCATCTCGCTTCCTTTTTGTGGTGGTGTTTGCATTTGCCCTGGGCTTTTCGCTGCAGAGGATTCGGTCTAGAGTTGACTCATCTTAGCCGCAAAGACCGCATCGACTTCTTTGTTCCTAAGGAAAAAATGAGGTCACACAAGAAGGGAACGGACTATTGGAACATAGCTCTCGCTTTGGCCTTGAGAGAATGTACGGAGCATGGTTGACCTCATATGGTGAATCACCTTCTCCTCGACTGCACCCCAAAGTCAGCCAAACCACGTACCTGTCTTCTTGTTCTTCAAATCTATGGCTGAAATATCATTTCAGGTATGCAAACCCTTTTCCATGCTGTGAGAGGAGGTTGACTCGGAGGAGTCATCACCATTGTTGGAGGGTTAGTGAGAATTAATTCATTCTTATATGATGAAAGTGCCACTGCTGCGTAACAAGGGTGATACATACTACAAGAAGGACAATTGACAACGTCTCTCCTGCATGGCCTTCTAACGATATGTGTCGTAGTATTCCGTGAGCTGTCGCTACTAGTACACGCATTCCCATCAAACTCCGCTAAATGGTCATTTTCTCTTCGAATCCACTATCTTGGTGTCTGATTCTTTCCCCGTCATCCATATCGCCGCCCGCTCCTGCTTGTCTCCCCAGTGACTCGAATTCTTTAACCTTGTTCTTTGGCCTGTGACTGGACCTTCAAGCTTCAAGCTTCAAGTTTTAGGATATCTATCGCAACGTGAGCACATAATCTCATACATTCAAAAGGGAGGAAGAAGATAATACAGTGGCCGATGCCATGGCCGACTCTTCAGTCAGACATCTGTAGGCATGGCTATCGGGCACTTTGAATCTTATCTTCCATATCTACCCCCAAACTCACTACTGAAGTAGTGGGAACCTCGCCCTGATACCGTGCAAGCATGAGCGTTTCAAGTCCTCAGTGTGTTCTCTACTATTACACAGCTATGGAAACAAGGAAACTAGTTATAGCCACTATGAGCGCTAATATCAATAGTAACGTCATAAATAAAACGAAAAAGTTCTCGTAACATACATACAACCCCCAGGACCAGAAAGCTCTCAGAACATATCTGGACGCCTGGGCTGCACGAGTCTAATGCCACCAGGACTGTGTTCCAGAGGTGATGAGCCCTCAGCCGAGTCATTGTCGTCTGGCCGACTTCTATCCCACAGACTGAGACTCTCCTCCCGATCATCATCCTCCGACGCCCCTGGATATCGCTTCCCTACTCGCAACGTCGCTCTCTCTCTCTCTCTTTCTCTCTCCCTCTCCTGCTCCACCGTTTTCTGCCGCTCGAGGTCCCACTCCTTCTGGCGCCGTGCATGTCCCTCTGTGTCCTCCTCCCAATTCTCACTCGGGCCCGAATCTGTTACAGACGGGAATGACAAAAGTGACATTGTGCTCGGCGTTTTATCGAACAGCGACGTCGGCCCTGACATCATCGCTGCAAACCGCTGGTGCACAGTAGGCGGTGCACTCTGCACCTCGTTGTCCAGCTTGAGGCGCGATGTAGGGAAGTCTAGTGAGTGTCGGCTACTGATATTGGCCACCTCTATGGGCTCCTCGGTTATACCTAGCAGATCCATGTTCTGGTGTGATAAAGTAGGTGGCAATCCATCCGTCCGTGGTGGTATTGATGGCAAGGGCGGGTATCCAACGGAAGGTGAACCGACCGCGACCCTACGTTCTGTGGTGTGGTTCTCCCCTGATCCGGGAACATCATACTTGTACACTACATCCTGAGTGTCGAACTTGATCGTCGCACGCTTCCCCGACATCGACGCGGATACATTGGTATGGATAGACGAACTCCCGTCATTACGAGGGACGGGTGCATCATACAGCTGATGACGCTTCATCCCGTCGAACGGGTCGTGAAGCCTAGAGCCCGGGTCCGGGAGAGCAGTGTCCCTGTCGTAGGGCTGCATTGTGCCTGGTGGTCGTCGATGGCTGGGGAGGCGTCCGCTGTTCTGGCTCATGCGCCGTGCGCTACGAGCACGGATGATGCTGCCGAAGGTACCAAACGAACCGCGGAGGGTGTCCATGCCCGGATCTTCAATTCCCGTAAGACTCTTCTCTTCCGTGGTTTCGGTCTTTTGTCGCGCGGCTTGGAGGAGGATGGTGGAGCGGCGATCGAGCTTGGAGAGTGAGGTGGGGTCAACCTTGGACATTTGGAGGATGGTAATGCCGAAGCAGATGACGATGAAGCCCATGACAAGAGTTATTATTGAGGTGACAGAGGCTTCAAGGCCTTGAAAGAGGATCTATGAGTGTGAAGGTGAACGAAGGTATGGAGAGCGTTGTGATGACATAACGTACTATTGTTGTGAGTATTGAGAAGAACGTAACTAAAATTGTCCACTTAATCAATGCAATAGGGATCATACAAAAAACCTTACAGATGACATAATATGTAGGTGTAACTGCGCATGGGTTCAGCAACTCGAAAATTAATATATTTTAACACATTACCCATAGCTGTAAAAAAAATCATCAGTCAGATTAGCAACAGGAAAACGAAAAAAGACCCACCTGTATTAAACAGCGCCAGCGCTACATTGAGATAATACACCTCGGTTACTGCAACGATATCAGCTATGCAAAACGATCCTCCAAACACCCACTTACTGAGCGTAATGATAACAAACACGAGCAAAAAATACATGAACCAGTATTTAAACTATGATCCACCTTCAGCAAAACGTGATGCATCGAAAAGAAGAAAGCAAACCTGATTATCACCCAACGCGGTCTGTACAATAGCAGCGCCAAGACCTGTCGTAACACTAACACTGATCCCGCCAATCATACTACAGACGAAGATATACCACAACATGCTCCTCTTCCCGTATCTGACACGAATCCAGTCAACGTCAAGAAACACAAGGTGACGAAACTCACTTGGGACCATAATAAAAAATGATAACGAGAGCAGCGGCGATGAGAACCGAGGCATATGTAAGGAAACCGGGGGCCAGGAAGAGCTTCTGGAATTCTCGGATTTGACCAACGGATTGTTCTTGGGGTCCTGTGGAAATGCGATGGGTTAACGTCAATCGAGCTAAGCGGGGTAGAAGGTCATACCATTCAGAGCAATGATCACTGATCCAATCTGAAACGAAGGTCAACGACGTACGTGGATTGACAGAGGGAGCTCACAATACACAGTCCGCATCCCAACCAACCAAAGAACGTCAGAGTTTCTTTGAGGAATATCGATGAGAGGATAGCACAGATGACCACGGAAAGAGCGCCGAGAGGTGTCTATAGAAGGTCGAATCAGATAGAGGATGTCGGGCTAACGCAATGACACATACGACGACAATTGCTTCCACAAACGCATACGCTGTAGCAAACAAATTGAATGTCAAAACAGCGGCGATGAGGAGCGAACAATGGCCCTTACCAGCAAAATTACATAGTTCCCCTAGAATCATCACTGCGACGGGGTTAAACGCATCTGCAGAGAAAATGGTAGATCAAGCCTGACTTACTGGTCATTCCTATCCACCACATTGGCTTCGTGCAGCTCTCGTGAGCCTACGCCTACAATAGTTCAGAATCACGCGCTCACCGACTTGAGGTACCCGACGCCTTCCCCAGCCAGTCCGCCCGCCTGGGAACGGAGGAGACCCTTCTTCTTAAAGACGAAACTTGACCCAATTAGTAGCCCACTGACAATGGCCAGTATAATGCCGACAACCTGGCTCGGGTTCAGCTCCTTCCAACAAAATGGACGATTCATTGTGTTCTACTTACCTTGAGGTTCTTGCTTGCTTGGAGGGTCTTGGTGGCAGTTGAAGAGGTGGCGGCTGCCACCGTCGAGGTCACCGAGGAGGTCGTGGGCGTTGTGGATGACATGGATGTCGGTGGACGACTTTCCGTCCGTTGCAGGGATGTCCAAGGCAAGGGTTATTTCTGTAAAAGGTAATTGTTTCGCACAATCGGAGCCCATCTGCACAGCCGCATCACTTGAAGTTTGAAAAACGGGCCGCCTGTCAACATGTCAACTGCCAGTGGCCGCAGTTGGAGAGGCCGAAAACTTCAGATGGCCGTTTAGTCAAATGCAAGTCAATTCCACTATTATCCCATTCACCCCGTATAATCGCCCAATATGAACCCATGAAGCTCAAAGTCTTAGTTACGACGGTCGTTGTATGATAACAACCAACATTTGTTATTTTCTAAGTAACATCCATATATGATATAGATGTTACTTCCAAATACAGTATGTGGTCTCTTAGCTGAGCCTGGGGGCAACGAGGCTTTTTTGAGTCATACTCGGGGCTCTCAGAGTAGCGCAGACCCGAAATGTGTATCGAGTGCTTACAGCCAGCCCCCGTACGTGGTAGGAGTACAACATAATTCTTAGTTGAGACCCTACTTGCGCAGCCTGTGCCGTGTTCTCAGAGTTGAAACGTTGATTCATGGACGTAGGAGTCGTCGAGAGGATATGAAGCATTCGGCATTTGTCACATAAGATGCGACACTAAGTATATTTCTATATAGCAACTCAGATCCTCAGTTGAGTATGTTCTGACTCAGAAACACACTGGTTGCAGGGTACCGTACGGTATACCTTCGTAGGAAAGTATCCCGAAGGACCCCCAAATATAATTCCCTTGGCAGTGTATGATGCAGATGGGAAGCTTCCACCTCAGGCCTCGAATAGTATTCTAGATATGTGGTATGAAAGTAGTCCAATGAACAGTGTCATATGCTCCATGAGGAAGTGTCCGAAGCAAGACAAAAGCCTGGATCAATAATATGCATCGGGCTACAACATACAAAAATGATAATCCTACGATAACCACGATCGCACAGAACTCCCAGAGTTTCTTGTTTGTTACTGCGGCAAGCCAAAGAGATGCAATCAGACACATGGGTGCCGCTGTGGCAACGACAGCAGAAATGCGCCACAACATTTGCTCTACCTGCGACGGCATCTGAAATGACCATGGGACGCAATGGAGGGCCCCAAAGACCGTTGCAATCAAGGTTACAGTCCCGGGATGCCATTCGAGGGCCCTGCGCTGTTTGTGCGAGGGTTTGACTAGATCGTTACCCCAGTGCAATGTAGGGACCCTCTGCTTAACCTCATAAAACTCATTTATGGTGGTGTTGTCGCGCATGGAGGAACCTAAAGTTGTCGTGAGTGCATTTGCAAGCGCATGGGCCCCAGCGTCCACCACCGTCCATGAGTGACCAGCGTGAACGGAATCTCCTAAAGTGACGGCGACCACTGGTGCCCCCTCTCTTCCCAGAATGTGAGATTTGTCAGAGCTGCTCGAGGCTGGCACTTTTTCTTGCATATCAAGATCTCCTTCCCGTGGTGCTGTCGCGACCTCCTGATCTACAGGTGTAGAGAACTTCAAGTTGAGGTTACTATCCGGGTCACTACCGGAAGGTCGTACAACAAAGGGGCGCCGCACATCGAGCGGTTTATTCCACCATAACCCGTAAGTTATGAAATTAAGGACGGCGAATGCGAGAGTGACGATTTCGAGTTCAGTGATTGGAAGGCGGTTGATTGCACGAGCAAGTAACTGCAAGGTAAACCATCCTGTCTGGACCAAGATTATCCCTTTAGAAAGTAAGTCGCCTTTACTCCTGTCTTCGATCTCTTCCTGGGTGATATTTATTGTTCCCTGTGAAAGATGTTCCTTGAGGTCAACGAGCAATAATCGGTGCTTCTCATTTCCAAGCTGAAGTACAAAGCCTCCCATGATTGCAAAGAATCCATGCGTTTGTGTCCATTTATATTTTTCTATCAAGATGTTTGATTATTAACTATCTCAAGAGTTGAGGACTGAATGTACGAAACTCACTTTTGAATTTCTTTGCTAAAAGACGAGCCATGTACCACTGGCGAAGCGCCCAGAAGATAACCAATTCGGGTGCAAGCAGTGCGAACACCATTAGCTTCAGGCGGTGCAGATTAGCACAGAGAAACCCATCATGGGGAGCAGGAATGTTTGGGTGAATGGCAAGCCATGTGCATGCAAAGATAGTAACCAGACAACTCCAGATGATATTCCATACGGTGCGACAATGGGTCAGATCATCACATGTTGATGACGCAACCACAGTGTCAAGTTGCTCAGTTTCTGCAAGGTTTATAGGGAGAGCGACCACTCCATAGTCAACGAGGTAATACAGGAAGAGTATCGACAGCATAGAGGTCGCAGGGGGTGGTTTGCGGTGTTTGGAAGATCAGCCTAAGAGAGATAACAGGAGCTGTGTCACCAACTGCCTGTTTAAGTTATGACCTGTACGTCATATCATACCTCGATCATGTGTTCATGGCGAACTGCCTTCCGCAGCTCACAGTTGTTGCACTGACCAACTAGTCCGGGGGAGGTGATAAGCTCAAGTTGAAAACGTTGGAAGAGATATGATCCGAAAAGTAATCAAAGAAAACGGAAACATAGGCCAATCACTGGGTCGGCAGCCAGACTAACATCAGTATACGGCTGCCCAGATTCATCCGCTTGATTGACTGTTGAATAAGGGAACCTTCCGATGCAAGGAGATCAAGTGAAACGGTAAGATCATAAAGTTTCAGGGGTCGAGGCTATGGGGATACCACCTCTGAGAAACGGATGCCGGTATGGCTCAGGGAGTATTGATACAAACAGAAGTGTGGGTTGATATAGGAATTGAGGAAATGATGAATGGGAAGCCAGATCCAGGCTCAGGAAATGCGAGCGTTAGGATAGAGGGTGGGATAACTACTGTCGATCTCGACGGTTGAAAACGCTGTTTGGTGTGGAGGAACAGTGAAAGATTGACCGGCTGAATAGGTACATGCGGTTGGAGGGGCCCTATGCACCGTCATGTTTATATGTTGGACAGGCCGGGAGGAAGTATGACAAACTAGTTTGGCAACCGATGGTGGGGGCTTGGCGGGGGCCACGCTTCACTTGATTAATGCCCTACCAATCTCTCAGTGGCAAAATTCACAGAGATCTTCGCCGTTCACATTTACAGTGGGAAGGAGCGGGAACAGTTGATGAAGTTTTGCAAGAAGCTGTGAGCGATCTATATTCTCGGAAGTCAAGGTAAGATGAAGCTCCTGTAGACCATGGCGAATAGGATCGTGAGGGAAATCCGGTGGCAAACTCTCCACATTAACGGAAAGGGTAAGCTTGATGAGATTACGGCAAGTCGTTGAAATATGTAGCAGAGATCGAAATGTGAGCTGTCCACCCTTAATCATCCCAGGGCTTTGTAAGGAGTGTAAAGAGATGACCTGTAATGCTGGGCATGCGGCCCCCAAGTCCAAAATATCGTCGTCTGAAATTCCAAACCATGGCTCCAAGAAGTCTAACGTTAACGACTCCAGGTATTTCAATCCCAACACAGGCCGAGAAATGGGCACCGGGTTAATGGGTTGGGAAATATCCAGTGCAAAGAACAAACAGCGATGCAATTTATAGCATATGCTGTGTAATGAAGGAAATCTTGCAAACGATTGATAAATCCGACCATGTCTCTCCGCGGCTTCCTGTGCTGTCTCACAATCATATTCTTCTATAGAAATAGACTCGAGGTGACGTCCTTTCATCGCATCCAAGATGTAGATCATAGGTAGGGTTTCCCCGAGAAGCTGCAACTTGGTAACGACGGGAAACGGATCATCCAGGGCGCATTGTGGAATCGGCGGGGCTGTATCGAAACCCAGCCGAAGTTCGGTCAGTTGGAGGCGTGAAAGAATGTCGATGACTTCGTAACAGCTCGTACCGAGCCAAGTAAGTGAAAATGATTGGAGATAAGTGAAATGTGACAAGGAAGTGATGTATTCACGCTGTAGAGTGCCTCGAAACTCCAGGCGCCGAAGGGCCTTGACGTTGACGTTCTCAACGAGCATTGACAAAAGAGGGCCAAGTGAATGATCGTTGTCGGGGTCGTCACAGCAGATAAACAGACAGGTGAATGAGGAGAGCGTGGGAGAACGGACAATCAGTGGGACAAAGAATAGCAGTTCCTCGTCGTGGCGTATCAACTCTATACCACTTATAAATTCAAGTGAAGACAGTAGTGGTAAGAGTCCATGTTCCAGTCGTAACAGCTGAATGCATGTGTCCAGCTCGATTGAGGAGATTATAATACCATTTGACCGTGACGCTTCCGCATCCCTGGGATGAGCTCCAGAAGGGGATCGATACTGTGCAGTGTATTCCAAAGGATGTCCAGGGTAGGATCGCAGAATGCTTTACAACACATCGCAGCTGACAGCAGGTCTCCACTGCCATCGCCGGCGGCACCAGTTACTCTCAAGTTTGTTACAATCTCTGTTATGATTTCGGGAATGTCCAGAGCTCGATGGGGGTCCATTCTTCAACAGGTACTAAGTACTAGTGTCAGTGCCAACAACCGGGTCGTCCAAATGATCCCAGTCGGATCTGCAGTGGCAGTAAAACTCAGTGAAAGCTACCCTGGCAGCACTTTCTTCTGGGATTGAACAATCCCGTGGCAACGTGACACATCACAATAAATTAATGCTGTGCCTTTGCACAGCCCTCGTGTGATCATTCCGCCAATCGATGATTAGATGATGGTAGAGCGGCGAGCCGTACCAAGTGTCAACGTACCCATGGATACAAGGTGTGTGGATTGAGACGGCTGGCTTGGGACTCATGATGCATGATGCATCAATGTTCAATGTTACAGTACGCTGCGCTATGTAGATAAAATCACACATCCATCAATTGATACTGTGTGCTGATGGTTAGGCTGTGTAATTGTCTCGCCTACCACTTGCCTTTGTAACCTCTGCTTTCATTCATCAGATAGAGCAGGCCTCTAGATTGAAACAAACCTTTCCATACTTCACCCATCCGAGAGCCACCTCCAACATCAAAGTGTTGCGGAAGCGAAATATGCACCTCTTGGCCAAGCTTGCTTTTCTGTTGGTTTTCTGCCACACAGCTGCACTTGGAAGGCCAACTTATGTCCCTCTTGGCAAAGGACTATGGAGCGGGACACTAAGAGGCCACTACTTTTGTACAAAAAAAACTCAACATGCAAAAACAATCAGATTTTTTATTCCTCTAGCCAAAACGCTCCTTTTGATGAAAGCTTTCGATTGGCTAGAGGACTTGATCTAATTCTCAAAATTGACAGAGTTATAAATTTTACTGATTTTAAATTGGCCACCGTGACAGATTCTATCCAAATAAGGCAGGTATATCACAGTGATGTCACAGTTGGTCACATGTTGACATCACCTTGAGTTGCCAAATATCGTGAAAGGCATGCAAACAGGAACTTCCACTGTTGAAGCTGCAGGTCGCCGCTAGGCGTCCACGCAGAGGAAGGCATTATGGTCCTACATACCTTGTGTGTGGTGCTAATATACTATCTTACTCTGGTGGTGGTTAGAGGGAAAGAACTGCTTGTATTACTACGAGGTTTACAGCGTCTTATATACGTTTAGTACATGCGCATGGACCATGTATATGTAATCAAGCACGTGACTCAGTAAGTGAGTCGTTGAGGTAGGTATTGGTTTTCAACACCCCCCCACAAGTAGTGCAGCATCTGCAGCCATAAAAGGCGCTGTGTGCGCTTACTTGACCTTGGTAAATTCAATACCTAGGTGCTCTCTGCATTTTAGGAATAAGGCGGCGGGTAGGTTCTTTGTGAACATGTCGGCCGGGTTATCCTTTCCTTCGAGGAAAACCCAGAGACTTTGTCGTTCTCGATGCATTCGCGTATGTAATGATAGCGAATGTCAATGTGTTTTGTCCGTCTTTCTTGAACAGGGTTTGATCCGATGAAGATGGATCCTTGATTATCTCCGCAAATCATAGTGCGGTTCAAATTAAAACCAAGTTCTTGAAATAAGGACTGTATCCACGTTATCTGCCGACAAGAGTCAGAGAGAGCCATGTATTCGGCTTCTGTGGACGAGAGTGCGACCGTCTTTTGGAGGCGCGATTGCCAGCATACAATGCCGCTAGCAAGGGTGGCAAAGAAGCCAGTAGTGGATCGGCGTTTGATAGGATCACTCGCCCAGTCGGAATCTGTGTATCCGATCAATCCCTCGGATTTTGCACCATTATAGACGATCTGGTAGTTTTGAGTTCCTACGAGATAGCGCATGATGTACATCGCTTTGTCTAGGTGTTCTTGGCTTGGATTAGCCGAGAATTGCGACATTTTAATGACAGCAAAAGCAATGTCAGGTCGCGTTCCGAGCATCAGGTACAATAAAGACCCAATGACTTGCTGAAACTTCGAACGGCGGGTGGCATCAACCGGCTCAGTATTTTCCGATGGTATATAGCCAGTGGGTAATGGGGTTTGAGCTATTTTAGCATTTGTCATGTTAAAGCGATCAAGGACCTTTTTCAGGTACTTTTGTTGATCAAGCTTAATCATTTGCGCAGTCTTTTCGACGCGCATCCCCAAAAAGGAAGTGACATCGCCAGTGTCACGACATTCCCAGTGCTTCAAGCACGCCTGTTTCATTTTGTCGGCTAACTTCTTGTCTTTCGACATAAAGATACCGTCATCTACGTACACAATGGCGATTACGATAACGCCTTTTTTGTTTTTGTAAATGAAGATGCCAGCGTCAGAACTGGCGCGGTGAAAACCTATGGTCTTCATGAACGCCTCTAGTTCGCGCCACCAGGCAAGCGAAGCTTGTTTAAGACCATATAATGCGCGCAAAAGGCGCATGACCTTCTTCTCTTGGCCTTTTACTACAAAGCCTTGAGGTTGGAGCATGTATATCTCCTCGTCCAGTTTGCCATAGAGAAAGGCGGTTTTAACGTCTAATCCGGTCATGTACATGCCTTCTAGACTCGCCAGGGCGAACATCAGGTGGACGGTCTCGTAGCGGACTACCGGAGAGAATATCTCGTTATAGTCAACGCCTTCGACTTGTGAAAAGCCTTTGGCCACGAGTCTGGCACGTTTTCGATCATCAGCTTTGATGTCGAAAACCCATCTGTTTTTGATCGCTTTGCGACCGTGCGGAAGATCCACGAGTTCGAAGACCTGTCGTTTGTATAAGGCGTCTAACTCGCCACGACACGCAGTCTTCCATTCTACTTGCTGCTTTTTGTCTTTCAAGCGAGCAATGTCACTGAATTGTGTAGGAATTTCCATATTAGAACTCGATGGTATTGCTTGGTTAAGCAAATAGTTCATCAATGAAGTTCCACCTTCTTTGACACGTGCAGCGAGCCATGTGTCCTCGTCCATCGGGTCATATTCGCGCTGAGATTCAACCCTCTGATTATTATCAGTTGCAGTAGAAGGGTTGTTTTTATTGGAGATAGGCACATCAACATGTGGTGCCGTAGAAGTGCTTGGTCCAGGTTCCATGTCACTTCGAGAAGTTTGTTGGGGTCTCCTCAGGCCTTGAGGAGGCTGACCAACTGTCTTCTTCCAATAATTCTCACGTCGGATATCTCGCTCAATATCCGTTGGTAAACGTTGTTCACCATACACGTTTCCCGGACGATTTGGTACGTTCCTGGATCTACCAGATCTGCGTGGAAGTTCATTCCATTCGCGTTGATCTTCCCTTCGCGGAGCAAAGTCTGCGGGGGTTACTGGAGTAGATGGTGCAGGAGGAACATCGGCATTGTCATGTGCCTCTTGTTCTCTTGGTACGTCAGTCTGTGGTTCAGACCGTAAGAAGGGGCAGTTTTCAGGCGGAGGATAGTCATCGTCGCCAACCTTTCCATGTAGAATGTCGTGATCTCTCTGTTCCTGAGATTCGTCATCACGATTGAAGTCATCGCCGATAGGCGTTACTTCAGGTGTGTGGGCACCAGGGCAACGAGGGAATAACTCCTCATCAAATATTGCTGTTGCGCCAATGAACATTGAGTTGTCCGAGCGCATGAAGTAATATCCCTTAATCCCGTCCACATCTGCCGAGCCTAGGTAGACCATTAGCTCAGAGCGCGCCGCAAGTTTGTTTGCGCGTCTCTCTTTGGGCAGATAAACATAGGCTGCACATCCTAAAACTTTGTCCCTGGTGAGATCAGGCTTAGAGCCGTTAATCATCTCGTAAGGGGTTATCCACTTTAGTCTCGCTATTGGCGTGACGTTGTGGAGATGGATGGCATGCCGCACACAGAATTCCCACCAGGAAGCCGGTAGACACGCTGTGAAGCGTAATGTCTGGGCTTTTTCCGTGATTGTCCGAATGGCACGTTCGGCACGGCCATTCTGTTGATGTTGGTAAGGGACACTTTGTTCAAGTTTTATTCCCAAACCAAGCAAGAACTTTGTGAGCTCTGTACTTTTTAATTCTCCCCCAGCGTCAATACGAACTCGTTTGACCTGTTTGTTGTGCTGTGTCTTGGCCATGGCGATGAACTCTTTGATTGAAGAGCTCGCTCCTGACTTTTTAGCTAAGCAGGACGCCCAATAGGTTGACGAACAGTCGTCCACAAAAACAATAAAATATTTGAATTTGTGGTAAGACAGCACGGAGAATTCCTTGAGATCCATATGGATTAACTCAAAGGATTCCATTGCTCTGGTGTGCGACTCAGGGAAAGACTTTGACGTCATTTTACCCTTGGCACAACCTGGACAAATTGGGATGTTCCTAGGAATCGAGATTTCCTTAGGTAATCCGGTGCATGTGGAAGGCATCTTTTTCAACGCTGCGTCGGACGGATGTCCTAAGCGTCGGTGCCATGTTCGATAGTCTGCAGCATATATGGTCGCGACAGAGGTTTTGGTTAAGCCCATGCCTCTTTCAATTGTCGACGTTACCACATACGCTGATTCAATCCTCTCGGAAGGAAGACTCTGAACAGTGATGCGATTTGATTGATCGTAAAAGTTGATGCCGTGAATGGAACCTTTCACGGTCATCTTAGATCTTAATAAAACCCCCATGGAGATCAATCTCATATCCATGCCGGGGATGTGATGAACAGGGTATAAGCGAGTAATTCGCTGCCTGTCATTCACAAGATGTCTGATAAACACTGCACCCTTGCCTACCATTGGGACTGGTCCCTTGGCGGTTTGGATGTTCTCAGGTTCATCGAGCTTCTCATAGGAGGCGTAATCTGAGATTTCGCCAGTGTAATGTTGGGAAGCTCCTGAATCTATGATCCAGGTAGCTAAGTTTTGTGAGTCTTTCTGACTCGAGCACTCAGGTCCGTTGCACATCAAAATAGTATTTATTTGTGTCATAAAGACACGCGAGTCAGGTACATGCATGTAATTTATAGGCGATGAGATCGCCGTCCTGGAGCTAGAATAGCATCCTGGAAAACTGCAATTAGGCTCGCTGAGTGCATTAGGAAAGAGTACTGACCTTTCGTCAAAAGTGCCAGTATCAAGCCCAAAGGGCTGATCGTCGCTATCCATCCTGTTCTGGATTTCCTCATCTACTGAGTCCCAGATGAGCTCCTCACTGGGAAGCTCGGGAGTTGATCCGAGGGATACTAGATCCTCATCAGACACTTCCTCGATTTGAGCTGTAGGCTCGGACTGAGTCTCCTCGAGTTTTCGGCGTTTGCCGTCTCGCCTATCAGTAAGGCGTGATTCGAGGGACTTCATGTTACCTTGGGATCTAGATAGATCCAAAGCCTCGAGAGTGTCTCGGGCTGTCTGGTAGTCCTCATATACAGACGGGGTCCCGATTAGGGTTCCCGTGAAGGCCTGAGCGGCGGGCCGCTTTCTCGGGTCTTTCGTCGTGATGGGAAGAGCCGTAGTAGGCTTGTAGAACGATGGTGGGATGATGGCGCCGCTACCAGTGATGGTTGTGAAGAGCGGTGCCGGCTGATAAGCCGCTGAGGCGAGCTGTGAAGCTGCAGCCTTAGCCTTTTTCTCATTTCGGTCTTTGACCTGTTTGCCTGCGCGGCGATTTTTCCTCTTCTCATTGGAGGCCGAAGCCTCGGGCTTATCCTCATGCCTGTCTTTAGGTTGCCACTTTGGGTTATTACCTTTTCTTTTGACAGCAGAGATCTTCTGAGCCGATTGAGTCTTAGAGGAAGAGGAGTGATTTCTCCTCCCGCTTTCAGCGGTGATCGCCTCCTGGACCACGTTGAATGTCAAGGTGGTTGTGTCAGGGTGCGTTTGCAGGATTGTAGAGGCCAGCGAATCGTACTCTTTGGGAAGAGCGTTCATCAAGATCATCGCTTGGACGATCTCGGGAATTGCAACTTTGTTGGAAGTCAGGCGGGAAAAGTATTCCGCCATTTTCGAGATTTCCAGTTGCGGATTCGCTACGGACAGGCGCATGGAGACTGCGGCCTTGAAGTCCGTAAAGATCTGTGAGGGACCGATTTTCCCAAAAGCCTTGAGGAGTTCGTCCCAACATTCCTCGGCTGTCATCTCATCCGCGATCAAGTGGCGCATGGAGGGAGATATTCTCATCCCTATTGATCCAGCAGCCTTATCATTCTTGTCGTTCCAGTCGGCAATATCCTTCTGCAGCTCTCTTCTTTCAGCGCTCGAGAGAGTGCTGGCGGTGGAGCGCGAGGTGCCATCTGGTCTCTCAGAGACTTGAATGGTATGATCCGTCGGACAAGGATAAGCCCCTGACGTTATCTGCCAGAGACCCTGGGATCGGAGATAGGCTTTCATCATTTCAGCCCATGAAAGGTAATTGGAGCCGGTAAGGACGGGAATGGAAGTCAAGGTTGACGACATTATTGATGCTGCGTGATAAACACGAATCAGCTTCAATTCATTTCCGTTGCCATGAGGCGATAACGCCGAAGGCAAAACACATTGTTCCCATACTCCTTGAGAGCATGTTTGATAAGAACGTAATTTTAGACTTAAGTCACACAGCAGCTGTGAAGCGCTTAAGGTGTAGGGGATAATGCTATCGGTCATCTGTCTGCATTAATGCTGACATTTTACTCTATTTTGCTGCGCTGAGCGCTGCAGAGAGTGACAACGATAGGCACCAGGGCCCATAACCTGTTGAAGCTGCAGGTCGCCGCTAGGCGTCCACGCAGAGGAAGGCATTATGGTCCTACATACCTTGTGTGTGGTGCTAATATACTATCTTACTCTGGTGGTGGTTAGAGGGAAAGAACTGCTTGTATTACTACGAGGTTTACAGCGTCTTATATACGTTTAGTACATGCGCACGGACCATGTATATGTAATCAAGCACGTGACTCAGTAAGTGAGTCGTTGAGGTAGGTATTGGTTTTCAACATCCACATCCATTCTGACTGTTGCTGGTGTTGAATTTGCCCTAATCTACCTCGAATCTAGCACATAATTTTTTTTTTTTTCCTCCGACCAATTTGGCCACTGTCCAAAATTGGTGGTGACTAGGTGGCGCCACATTGAAGTTGTCAACAGCAGCAAATAGATCTTGGTGAGCCTTTTGACATTTTGCTTTTTGAATGTATCATTTATATCTTTCTGTTAGTCATGAAAAGTCCAACTTTGGAAGCAACAGAAGCTATTGATGATGATGAAATACTTGTCATTGATTCTGCTTCTATTGCTTCTCAAAGTTCCATGTCTAATATCAATAAACTCCCTATAATTCATGAAATATTATTAAATCCTACATCTGCAATCTATTGTGAATACCATTCTGATGATTTGCTCCAATCTCATGGATTTGATGTCAACAACTGTTGGGATATAGGCAAGCCAAGGCCAAAGACCCCTTTTAGGATCTGCCACTGGTAGAATCCAACACAGCCACAGGGAATAATATTCGTTGAGCGGTCAGGCACGTGCACCCGATCGGGGTTGATAATAAGTAAGACATTAATCCGGAATATATAATCGGCACCGGATGTGTTCTAAGACAATTAATTCCTTGCATGCGCCCTTCCATCCCCGTGTGATTCTGAGAAGCGATACGACAAACTATTTTATTAAAATCATTCTCAAATATTATTATATTCGTATCACTAGTCGGCGCGTCGAAAAGCGCACTCGTAACATCGTTACCTCAACAACAACAATCATTGTTCTTCTGTTATGGCACTTATACATCATCTTTACCTTCCATTAATGATTTTATTTTAACTTAAACTTCAAACTGACAAATACTAAACACAATCATTACAAAAACATCAACAAGTAGTGGGCTTTGCCGCCGTCCATCGGCGCGCTACTTGGTTATTAGTCAATATGCCAGTAGTACCGTATGAATCAAATGTGATATAACCATTTATTACACATGCACATTACTCCACAGTGACCTAACAACGAAATCTGCAGGGTTTGGCTTCGAAACCTTGGAGAGCGCCAGATTCAATACAAACTTCACCGTACGGTCGATCCCAGGAACAAGATAAAAGCCGTTCGAAGGTATGCCCGTTTTACTATCAACGAATACACCAATAGTTCCAGCCGGGTGGTCGAGCCACGTCCAAGGCGCAACACCTCCTTTGGCGGATAACGTGAACGTGAGTTCGGCATTTCTGATAACACTAATTTTGGGATCGACGAGATTGGCAGTGGCCAGCGACACAGGCGTGAACTGTGCATTGTTCACATATCATTAGCAGAAGAATCAATATAGAACCGGGTGGAGCACTCACGGATTGCTCATTCGTAACAGTACGACCGTCGACTTCAGCTGTCAAATTGAGAAGCAGCCACACATCGGTCGCGTTCTTTCCCTTGGGAAGGAGGTTGTCCAACCCAGTAGCCTCGAACACCAAGGAATTATTCAAGGTTGGAACGGTGAAATGATGAGTGCTGGTGTTCAAGGGTGTCCCCAGCCAGTCATACCACGTCAGCTGTGCAGACCCGCTGACCTCCTCCCACCTATCCGAGATGACTACAGCCTGCAGCGAGTTATTCACAGCGGTCCAAAATGGATAGATCACCAACGGAGAAAAGATGCCCGTCAGCCCATACTGCGTGACTTTCCACCTCCCAGAATGCTCGATGCTTGACCAGCTGATGCCTTGCCATATATCGTTCAGCTGCCACATCAGCGCGCCCAAGTTGTTCTCGCCTCGGCCCGCACCCCGCCGGTAGAATGCGATTTGAGAAACCATAGCCATGCTCTGGAAGATCTGCGTGCTCCAGCACATCTGGGCAAAAGTGTGGTTGGAGTCGGGTGTGGATGGGTTGGGGAGCCAGAGCTTTACCGCATCTGCCATCTGGGCTTGGCCTTGGGGTGCATTGGGGTTGGGAAAATTAAGGTTCCCAGGTTGTGGGTGGTGGTTTCTGGACAAGACGACGGTAGAGTTGAATGAAAAGTCTTCGGGGGAGGTGAGGACCTCCTCCCAGCTGTAGAACGATGGCATGGAGTGGAACCTGGTGTTAGCGGTGATTAGCATTTTCCAGGCACGATCGAAAACGAAGTTGTAGACGGACCCGAATTCATTCGTAAACCTGGTCTTGGGGAATGTGGTATAATCAAAGGCTACGCGCGCATTGTAGTTGTATCGTTCTATGTTCGGCAGTAAGCACTTGAAATCCAGCAGGATAAATGCTGGTCTCACCCCCATTTCCATACATTTCACCATGCGTTGCGGTATTCAGCCTCAACACATATGGATCAAGACTGAGAACGCCCTTCGTGGTCGAGCAATCGGTATAGGCTATCTACATGGACAAAAACAACTTGTCAAACGCGAAGAGGAAGTCAATGAAAACCAAGACACTCACCGATTTCGACTCGGAAGTAACAATCCCTGGCAGCAAACCCCCGAACAACGTAAGAAACTGTGAAGTGAGTTGTCAATAAGCAAGTACCAAGACCAGCAAGGCATTGAACCCACCTCATTTAGATAATGTGCTCCATTGGCCATGGTAGCGTTGGCATGAATCGCGAGGGCTTCGATTTCGTTGCCGCCAGCCCACTGGACATTGCTCGGGTGTTTGTTAACCCTCCTGACGTTTTGCTGAGCCTCGGGCCCGACCGAATCCAAAAACCAGTCGTTGGTTGGGTACATTGAAGTAGAGAAGATGAATTCCGACCAGGCAAGAATCCCAAGTTCGTCACAGATGGAGTAGAAATCATAAACCCCACCTGAGGCGTCGGATGGCTGATAGATTCCCCCACCCCAAAGTCTGAGCTATGGAACATGGAAACAGTGAGAAAAAGACGATGACAACGGTAATAATGCCAACCATATTTTGCCCACCCTTCACTGCGCTTTCCAGTATCCACCTTACTTTATCGGTAGTTATCCGGGCATAGAACGGGTCGAACGGAATGATGTTGGTCCCGAGGCTGTAGAATGCTTTCCCGTTGATCTCAAAGTGCCACTGATCGCCAGGCGTGATACCACGATCGAGGTCCTTTTGTGAATACGGTGACTGATTGAGCAGGATGGTACGGAAACCAGTCCGGGTAACGAATTTAACGAGATTGACGGACTTGGAGGTAGCAGAAGCCGGGATATCCAGTGAAACCGTGAGATCGTACAGTTTAGGCGTCCCGAGGTTGTGGGGATACCACCTCTGGGGGACGCCTTCGGGGATTTCCCAGACGGCGGTAATCCACGATGAAGAATTCGTGGAGATCGGAACACCAGAAATCTTGAAGGGGTTGGAAGTGATCTTAAGCTCGGGGATGGAGAGCGTCAGAACAGACGCCGGGAGAGGGGCCGCCGACCGCAAAGCGAGAGTAACGTTGACTGCCCAATTTGCTGTTTGGACTGGGGGTACAGAAAAAGATTGTCCCACTTTGTGGATATCGATTGACGTTTCGTCGACAAAAACGGGGCTGGACCGAGTACTAAACTCGTCGGGTGATATCGTTGGACTATTAGTTTGTGGCGCGGCGGATACGCTGGCCGTTGATTGCCGAGGCAATGTCACAAAGTACGCCGGTTTGTGTATTCCACTGGGAACGAACGCTGGGCCCTGTGGATAAAATAAGACGGGAAGCTCACATTGTCAAATGAAGCGCTTTACCCAATCCCAACCAAAGTCAGAAGAAACTTTACGAATCCATGTACGCGCACGTGGGTACACGTACTTTGCGAGGCGAGTGTTGAGAATCCGTGTGCAGGTTATAACCGATGGAAGCTCACACTGTGATTTGGGATGTACTCAGCATCCGGTCTGGCACTGACATTCAAACCATAGTGATAGGCGGACTCCAACGAAACGGTGAGGTTGTTGTCATCACGGACAGGAGAAGAAATGTGCTCCGAAACGTCAAACGTGTATTGTTGAAATTGGTTGTTAACCCATGCTACAGGGTGTCCACCAAGAGTCTAGGCAAGTCAATGAACGTGGAAGGATTATAGAACCATAGGCTCACGATATTTGCAACGGTATCGATTCCGTGGAAGAGCAGGAGGATACTATGTGGGGCAGTAGTAGACAATGTACGCGTGAAAGGTGTTAAATCAGCGGTGTATGTCCAATTTTCGTCAACAATCCAACGTTGAGTAAAGTCTTGGAGGTCAATCATAAATTCATGGACTATAAATGAGTTGGAATTGGATTTACCGTTGATTCCCAACAATGGTTCAGTAATGATACCCATGTTCAACAGATCCAAGTGAGCTTGGGACGGTGGCCCTCTTGCTGGGATCTGTATGGACCCATTTTGATTCTTGAGTGTCCAATGAAGATCGGAGAGATCATATAAAGCCCCCAGAGCTCCGGAACAGACGCCTAGTACTATGAAAAAGACAGCAATACTGGCGTTATGCATTAGATGAACTCCAACAATTTTTGTTGGGTGAGCTGGATTGGCCATTTTATATATAACTATGACTGCGCAGTGCGAACACGCATATGCGTATGCTGACAAGAAGTTAATCAAAATCGCCATAGAAAGAAGCGACCACAGACCATACGTGAAAGTGCTATATATAGCCACAAACCTCTTACAGCACGAGCACCACACTTGCCGTGCTTGAATTCTGAGCTTGTCCTTCATGATCGTGGGCCATGGAAACCAGTGCCGGTTCAGTGAGGTGCTAATTTTCATGGTAAATAACACCTAAGGGTGGATAAGACACAGGCCCCGATACCGAAACCACTGGATCCCGGGCCAATCTTGGTTGCAAAGTCCATCTCGCGCTCACGGAACGCGACAGCGGAGTTTGAACAGAACACGTGTGGATATCAGCACGTGCGTTCCCGCCCGGATCTTACCGGTGACGACTATAGTCTGTAACTCGCGTTTCTCATTAATCTTTCCTCGATGTATAACTAATATTCTTACCTTGCAGCGCGTGCTTTTATATTGGATGCCTGGTCACCGGTCAGCTATTGTTTTCCCCAATGACCCCAACTGTAAAACAATTCAAGCAAATATATTTATATATGAAACAATCTCCTGCGATCTATCGAGCGTTGTCGATATGACTTCAGGAAAGAAATCTATCATACATACATAAGTAAGTAAAGATATACCATACACCCAGCTGCAGCCGCAGATGCACCATTCACAATGACATCCACCCGTGGCACTCCCATAACCCATCCCCATCATCCAGTTGTACACCCACCCGTAGCCACACTCGCACGCATCTGGATCAACGCCAGCGCATCCCCAAACGCCTTTACGTCCAGCCCCGTATCGCTCAACGCCCGTACCGCCGCGGCGCCAATATCCATACCTACAGCCCCACCCACACCTGCACCCGCACTTCTCTCTTCCTTCTTCCCATTCCTCCCGATCCCGATCCCAACCCTAACACCCTTCCCACTCTCACCACCACCAACTTTATCCTTCTCTTTACTACTCCAGCAACAACTGCCGTCAGAAAGCGTGTTGACCGACCGACGCGCCTCTTCCTCGGTGCGCCAGGCCTCAACGAGAGGGTGCGCCGCCGTCGGGGCGTAGTTGCAGGCTTCGAAGAGCTCGAGGTGGAGCGAGAACGTGCGGGTCGGGTTGAATAGCGGGAGGGCTGGGGGCGACGACATGTACATTGGTTAGCATGACGTGGGCAGGCCGTCAGGGGAGGGAATTCGTTGGAAAGGAAGGCGTACTCGCAAGTACTACTGTCACTTACCCTCTTCTAGGATCTTGTACGCGGCGTCTGGGGGTATATTCCGAGAAGCCATTACTGGCGATCGATGAATGAATGGAATAGAAGAGAGATGGCAAGACATACAATAAGCACAGACGACGGTGCACGCTCTGCTCTCCATGAGGCAGTGCACGAGTACACACCCCCCTTTGTCTATTGCCTTGCGCATAAATTCGCAGGCGTCGGGGAGGGCGGTGAGGAGGGCATCGTGGCGCGATGGGATGTTGATGTGGTGGTGCGTCGTCGACGGGGATGGGAGTGCTGCTGCTGCGGAGGACACGGAGATCTGGGCAGGCGAGAGGGAGAGAAGGTGTGTAATTTCGAGGTCCAGGAGGAGCGCTTCGGCCTGTGAGGGGTCTTCGGGGAAGTCGCTGTAGGTAGGAAACGTTAAAATTTCATACACAACGAAAAGTTTAACGGGGGGGGGGGGGGGGGGGGTGGGAGGATGTACCTGCTGAGAAGAAGTTGGTTGTCGACGATTTGGGTGGTATCAACCATGGAGTTGAGGAACTGGGTGATGGTACGGTTTTGCTGGCGTTTCCATTTGGAATATGCTTCGTGCGTAGGAGAGGGATCGTAATGGCATTCGGCGAATACTTCTAGCTGTGTGATGAAGCCGTAGTTTGGGTGCACCTGTGGACGCCGTTGCTTTATAAACTTTATAGCAGCAGCTCGAGACATGTTTCTCGTCTTCATCACTACCACACAGCGGCCGTCAGCGGGGCGATCCTTCCCAATCTGCTGGCAATACTTACGATACGCAGCCACCACCGTGGTACTCCTAGATATCCCCATGGCACAGTGGACCAGCACCCTGCCGCCCTTGTCCAGCGCATCTTGGATAAACCTGCAGGCTTGCGGCAAGTGTATCAGAAGATTCTCGTACTCCGAGTCCTCGACAGTGACCGTAAGGTGGTTCGCCCCGGTCGAGGGGTATTCTGGACACACCGACACAATGTGTGTTATCCCAAGCTTGGTGCGTAGCTCGACGGAGAGAGCCGCAGAAAGGCTAGATAAGGCTTTAGTGAGTGCCCATGTCTAATGGGAATAATAAATGAACTTGCTTGCCAAGAAAGATCTGGCCATCGAGGACCTCGGATGTCGAAGGAGTGCCAAATGGCATTGGGCTTGAGAAATGAAAGTGCTATGAATGACCCAAGAGAATATTTTTGACGAAGATGAAGAGCGCATCAGTGTTGCTCCACTCGCACATATCAGTGTGAACATGTGACTCATTCAAGTCAAACGTTTACTGAGTCTCTCCAAAAACATATAGAGTAAATCTAAATGTTGAAACGCGACTTCCTAACCCAACGTCAAATCAACTGGCAAGGGCTCAATATTGATGCTCATCCGGAAGCCTTTCACAGCCAAATCGCGAGGGAAAACAACCATAATTCCATGCCCAGGCTCCATTATCACTGGCACACCTGGGCCATGTGGAGTGCACAGCATCTTGCTATGACTCCCATCCTCCAAGTTCAAGTTCCTAGTACTCACTGGCAGGTTGACGACAGGATCTGAAATTCCGCCACCTTGCAACGCAGGCTCCGGAGCCTGGACCGTCTCCATTGTGGGCACAGACGTCGACCTGGACAAGGCTTGCTTCTGCGCTTCCACTGGCATCTCAGTCTGCTTCCTCAACTTCGCAGCCCTTTTCTTCTCCCTCCTAGCCTCGCGCCTCTTCATCTTCTGTGCATATTCCTCCTCTGACGACAGGTCCTGTGAAGGAACTGAGGGCTTGTTTGAAACGTGGACGGTCCTGGGGTTCGCTCGACTCTGGACTTTTTCTTGAACAAAGTATTGTGAGTGGAATTGGCCTTACCTTGGTCGCTGAAGCTCTAGTTGGGGGCTGTTGCATGTCATCCTGAACGGTTCGACCACTCGCAGCATCAGCTTCACTTGGTGAGGATAAGAGGACGCCGTTCCGAGCTGAAGCCTGTGCTTGCCTGCTTACTACTCCGCTGCCGGTGCCGCCATGGGAGGCTTGAGATCCCCCCCGCAACGCCGAAAGCGACTGTTTCGGGAAGTAGGTCACGGAGCAACGTTTTAAAGGATTGGCATTTACCGGTACCTCCGACTCCAGTGGTGGATTCAGAGTGATGCGGGAACGCTTCGTTCTCTTCCCCTTTGTCATCCCATCCTTATAAATTTCCTCATTACCATCTCGGGCTCTGATTCGCTTGGCCTTGGAGGACTTGCGTGTCTATTTGTATCGTTTTGGGCTTTAGTACCCAACCGATACTTGAAAAAAAAACAGCTCACAGCCGCATTTGGGGGTGGGCCAGTAGTGGTGGTAGCTGCTGCCGAGGCATTTATTCTGCTCAGAGTGGCTGGCTTCGTTACCGTTGGCGTTCGCTTGTGCGACACTCCACCTTTACCAGGCAGTCAGATTAGAACGATGGGAAAACTCACATCACATGCATGTTCTGCTTGAAACTCATCCCCAATATACTTCCAATCCTCGTCAAGCTCGTCTGAATGCTGGCCGGAAGTGGCCTTGGTAACACAGCTGGTCCGGTACACCAGTTCCGCTCCAATATCGACGTCGTTCCATCCGAGGTTGCTGAGAAATCGTGCCTTTGCTCTTAAGATTCGGTAATCTTGATGTGTTCGCTCCTTGGTTCGGTCTCGAGCACTGTATGGGAGAAGCCTGAGACCATTGTCGCTTATGTCGCTACTATACACAGTGAATGCATCCACTCACGGTCGTTTCGTTGCCATAGAATACACGCTTCTGATGCTCGTGGTCATAGGTGAGTATGTGGGCTCCCTCAGGGTAGTCCAGGGGGGGATCTTTCTCGGGGTTTCCACAAGCTCGTCGACTTCGTCGTCGTCGATCAAGGGACGGATCGGAGACGCATGCACCATGGGTTGTGGTGCAAACAGAGCAGGGAACCAACCGTGATTCTGTTGAGTTCCCTCAGCCTCTTCAAGTTCAACATGTTCACGGGCACAATCATTTCGTAAGATCGGCAACTCAGGGTCACTTATTACATTTACATGTCATTGTCACGGTCGCCGCCGGCCCGCCTCTGTAAATCGATTAATTATATGTAGCCATGGACGGCGATGCAACGCGTTCGTAGCATATCTCGTGGCAACTCTCGTGCATCTGTGCGTTTTGAAAAAACGATCACAATATTGCGAGTTTCAGCGTGCGGAACCATGAAGTCCTACAAATAAAGCAATACATAATTTTATAATAAATAACCTACTAGTACTTACATACGAAGCGCGCTGACGCCACAAAGCCCGCTACCCAGCTTGCCCCTCAATACGAGAGCTCATGGTTCGTGTTCAAGGCTTCTGAAGCTAGAGGTCTTAACTTGAAGATCTCAAAATCTCGACCTACCGTGGGAATGTCTCGCGATCAAAAATGATCTCAAACATTCACCGATCAAACATCCTTTTCATTTCCAAGAAGTGACGGCAGTGAAAGTTTGCAAGTACTCTGACAACCATGGAGGTATGGAGCCATGGTTTGAGTGGATAAGCAGGGGTTATTTCACATTCTTTCCATTGGAAAGAGACTTCCCAGGTTCTGTGATTAGTTGAGGGCTTCAAGGTTGTAGATAGTTGGGAGTAGCAAATTAGAGTGTGGTAGAAAAAAGAATATTAGTTGTCATCTTCCATCACACCGTTCTGTAGGTCGTCATTCTATCTGACGCGCTAAATACGCTGCCCCTCCAGAGAGAGAGAGCTGCAACGCCAAGCACTTGTTTATGCATGTGTGTTATTCCACAACGACCTAACAACAAAATCCGCAGGGTTCGGCTTCGAAACCTTGGAGAGCGCCAGATTCAACACAAACTTCACCGTACGGTCGATCCCAGGAACAAGATAAAAGCCGTTCAAAGGTATCCCCGTCTTGCCATCGACGAAGACGCCGATAGTTCCAGCCGGGTGGTCGAGCCACGTCCAAGGCGCAACACCTCCTTTGGCGGATAACGTGAACGTGAGGTCGGCATTTCTGATGACACTAATTTTGGGATCGACGAGATTGGCAGTGGCCAGCGACACAGGCGTGAACTGTGCATTGTTCACATATCATTAGCAGAAGAATCAATATAGAACCGGGTGGAGCACTCACGAATTGCTCATTCGTAGCAGTACGACCGTCGACTTCAGCTGTCAAATTGAGAAGCAGCCACACATCGGTCGCGTTCTTTCCCTTGGGAAGGAGGTTGTCCAACCCAGTAGCCTCGAACACCAAGGAATTATTCAAGGTTGGAACGGTGAAATCATGAGTGCTGGTGTTCAAGGGTGTCCCCAGCCAGTCATACCACGTCAGCTGTGCAGACCCGCTGACCTCCTCCCACCTATCCGAGATGACTACAGCCTGCAGCGAGTTATTCGCAGCGGTCCAAAATGGATAGATTGCCAACGGGGAAAAGATGCCCGTCAGCCCATACTGCGTGACCTTCCACCTCCCGGAATACTCGATGCTCGACCAGCTGACACCTTGCCATATATCGTTCAGCTGCCACACCAGCGCACCCAAGTTCTCGCCTCGGCCTGCACCGCGCCGGTAGAACGCGACTTGTGAGACCATTGCCATGGACTGGAAGATCTGCGTGCTCCAGCACATCTGCGTGAAGGTCTGGTTGGAGTTGGGCGTGGATGGGTCGGGGAACCAGAGCTTCACCGCATCTGCCATCTGGGCTTGGCCTTGGGGTGCGTTGGGGTTGGGGAAATCAAGGTTCCCGGCGGGAGGGTGGTGGTCTCTAGACATGACGACGACGGAGTTAGATGAAAAGTCGTCGGGCGAGGTGAGGACCTCCTCCCAGCTGTAGAACGATGGCATGGAGTGGAACCTGGTGGAGAGGCGATTAACAATGCCCATGGTGCGAAGGTGTCTGCATACACACCTGAATTCATTCATAAACCTGCTCGTGGGGAATGTGCTATAGTCAAAGGCGGCGCTTGCATCGTAGTTATATCGTTCTGCATTCGGCTGTAAGAAATCACAGTCCAGAACACGGGAAATGTTTCCGCATACCCCCATTTCCATAGATCTCACTAGGCGTAGCTTTATTCAGCCTCAATTATTTAATAGGGTTGTTCACGGTAGCCATTCTTCGCTCATTTTCGGCTCATTTTCAAGCTCATTTTTGGGCCATTTTCGTGTATTTGGCAGAGGAAAGCACAAAAGGGAACCGAAAATGAAATGAAAAATGATGTGAAAAATGGTTACTGTGAACACCCTGGGAAGTGAAATTAAGAAAAATGATGTGAAAATGCATTTTGCTTGCCAGGCACAGTGCCAAAAAGATGAAAAATGATCATTTTTCGGTTCCCTTTTTGCAAAAGCAAGGGTAGGGTTCCATTTTACATTCATTTTTTATTCATTCTCAGTTTCATTTTTGAGAAAAATGGAATCAAAATGAAATGGAAAATGATGACAAAATGAGTCAAAAATGAATGAAAAATGGCAACTGTGAACAACCCTAATGTATATGGATCAAGACTAAGAACGCCCGTCGTTGTCGAGCAATCCGTGTAGGGTACCTACACAAGGAAAGAAAAAAATTTGATCGAAGTGCAAAGAGGAAAGACATCAAGACACCCACTGCTCTCGTCTCAGAAGTCACGATGTTATGCAGGAAATTTTGGAATAGTGTGATGAACTTTGAAGCTGTCGTTAACAGGCAGACACCAGCTGCAATGACATTAACACCAACCTCATTCAAATAATGTGTCCCATTTGCCAAGGAAAAGTTGGCCGCCATCACAATGCCTTCGATTTCGTTCCCGCCAGCCTACTGCACATTGCTCGGATGTCTGTTAATCCTCCTGACGTTTTGTCGAACCTCGGGTTCAATCGATTCCAATAGAAAGTTGTTGATGGGGGACATCGAGTCAGAGAAAATAAGTTCTGACCAGGCAAGAATCCCAAGATCGTCGCAAATGGAGTAGAAATCGTATACACCGCCTGCGACTGATGAGTCGGATGGCTGATAGGTTCCCCCGCCCCAAATCCTGAGCTGCGCATTGGAATTGAGATTTCATGGGACAAAAGATAAATAAAATGGGGCCGACCATGTTTTGTCCGCCTTTCACGGCACTTTCTAGTATCCATCTTACTTGATCAGAAGTTGTCCGGTGTGGTAGGGTCAGCTGCCCTGCTCGTCAACTGACCCATTCCGGAGATTTTATTCCAGTCCTACTGCCAGCACCAAAAATCAAGAGTTATCATATACATTTCCCTTTGCCATACCTTTATCAATATTTTGTATTGCTAACTCCATTTAATTATTTTCTAGTTCATTGACACTGTATCCAAACGACACATCAATTCCCGATGGATTGGTACTGGATCTTTGATTCTTTAATTAACTTTTTATTTTTCCTTCTTGGTAAAAGTTAGTCAACATCCAGATCGACGGGCCAAACAACTGGATGGTAGGGTCGAGAGGCTTCGTTTGGTGGCTCTCCGCACTTGCTGGGGTCACAAGTCGCGTTCCGCAAATAGAGACTCCCATCAACAAGCCTTTCCCCGAGTCATTCCCAGCTGTGAAGCTCCGAGACAAGGATTTGGCATGCTTATTTTGGGTTTCATTACATATCAAGACTTCTTTTCTACTTCATCTATCTGGTTGTTTGGTCCCTTTGACGCAAGAGAATGCGCGCAATGGGGTTGTTTGTAGTCTTCTACACCCGCTTGTACTTAAGGTGCTCTCCCACCTGTTGAATGGACATATAGACTTCACCCCCACTCTTTCTGTTCCCTTATTTTTAAGTGTCGTCGCACCCAACTGTTCCATTTTTTCCTCCCTTTTTCCCACTCTCGCTTACCCCACTCTTTGCGACATGACGACCACGTCCTTGGTTCCCCAATAGGACCATTGACCCTGCCACACCAGGCATAGAACGGGTCAAAGGGGATGAGAGGCTGTAACGCGCATCAAAGAAGTTTCCTTCACTAATCAGACTGATCGCCAGGCGTGATCCCACGTTCAATGACGTCCTTTTGTGAGTACAGTGATTGAACGAGCTGGATTGTACGGAAGCCAGTTCTGGTAACAAAGTTGATGAGATTGATGGTGGACTTTGAGTTACCAGAAGCCGGGATATCCAGTGAAACCGTAAGATTGTACAGTTTGGGTGTCCTGAGGTTGTGGGGATACCACCTCTGGGGGACGCCTTCGGGGATTTCCCAGGCAACGGTAATCCACGACAAAGAATCCATGGAGACAGGGACATTGGGAATATTGAAAGGGTTGGAGGTGATCTTAAGCTCGGGGATGGAGAGCATCAGAACAGAGGCCGGGAGAGCAGCCGCTGACCACAAGGCGAGTGTAACATTAACAGCCCAATTCGCTTTTTGAACTGGGGGTACAGAAAATGTTTGCCTGACTTTGTAGATATTGATGGACGACTCGTCGACAAAAACGGGGATGGGTGCAGTACTAGACTCACTGGGTGATACTGGTGGAGTGCCAGTTTGCGTAGACATGCTGTTCACTGATCGAGGAAGGGTCACCAAGTATGCCGGTTTGTATATTCCACTAGGAACGAAAGCTGGACCCTGAGAAAAAGTAAGATGGGGTTTTATGCTGAATGAGGTGCCTTTACCCAGTCCCAACCAAAGTCCAAAGCAACTTTACGAACCCACATACACACACCTGGGTATTCGTACTTACGCAAGGCAAGGTGTTGGAAAGTCACACTGATGAACAAAATGGGGATGGTTCACATTGTTGCTCGTTCTGACTCCTCCCCCATTTGGGAAGAACTCGGCATCCGGCCTAGCAGTAACGTTCAAACCATGGTACCACGCTGACTCAAACGCGATGGTGAGGTTGTGGTCGTTGGGGTCAGGAGAAGAAATGAGCTTGGAAATGTCAAATATGTACTGTCGGAATTGGTTGTTGACCCACGCCACAGGATGTCCAGCTAAGGTCTGAAAGGGGTATTGGAATGCTGTCTCACAGGTTGATAAACTCAATGTTTGCTATGGTATCGATTCCATAGAACAACAAGAGGGTAGTTTCCGGCGCGGTAGAGCTTAATGAACGCATGAAAGGTGACAAGTCGGCGGTGTATGTCCAATTTTCATTAACAACCCAACGCTGAGTAAAGTCTTGCAGAACGCAGTGAAACTTTTGGGTGCTTTTTTTTTTTTTTTTTTTTTTTTTGGTTCAACAATTTATAACGCGGTGCACGATCGCAGTCCGCGGGCCTGAGGTAAAATACAACCTAGTACACTACGATTCGATCATACTCTAACCCCCGCCAGTGTGATACCCCTTTCTCTTTTGGTAGCCGCTAAGGTGAGCAATAAGTCCACGGATAATGCCCGCAGGGGCGAGAAGGTCCGCCGCGTCTATGCGGCTCGTGAACCAGAAAACTCCCCCCCCAGTGGTTACCACGGTCCCCCCACGCGCAGCCGAAGCCGGTGAGCGGTGTTAATTCACCGTAAGCCCCCAGACCACAAGGGCCCGGAGGTTAACCGTTTCCCCGTCCGGAGAGAGAATGGTGGCCGCTGCCCGTGAGCAGCGGACCATGGGCCCAGTGCTGACACTGTCCCATGAAGGCACCTGGCTGTGACCGTGTACGGCCCAAACGACGCCGGTAAAGGTGGGCAAGCAGGGGGAAGAGGGTGGTTGGTAACGACCCACTTCTCCTGCTCATCCAAACAAGCCCGGGACGAGTCCCAGGAACACTCTGCCCGTAGCGGCAGAGTGTGTGAAGGGTCCCGCCCCTATTTAGAGGGCGGGATGCCTGACCGCACGGACTGGGGACAGCCGCAGCCAGCCCCAGCCTCGAAGTGAAGGATCAGTTGTGCCGCCATCGTGGACGATGGCGCACCTCAGACATGGCGCGGCCCTCATAAAAACAGAGGGCGGGGCTGTAGTGGAAGGGGCCACTTAGGGGGCCATCGCGGAGGGATGGCAGCCCAGAAAACGGCTGGTGCGCGGTATGCGCCCATTGCTGTGTAGTGCGGCCCCTGGCGCTATGCGTCATGGGCCCAGTAATAGTGGTGCTGGAGGAGCGATTCCCCCTGCCCTCCACTGTCCGATCTTGGCGATCGTAGATAATCCGCTACCCCCTGACCACAGGCGGGCAGTGGGAGATGCTCGATCTCCTGTCGGCAGCGGGGAGCGCCAGCCCCGCCGCAGTCCTAGTGAGCAGGTAAATCCCATGAGCGCACACATAGAGTGTAAGCGCCCAAAAGGGAGAAGGAGGAGGGCCGCGCCGGCGCGCATACCCCAAGTGCGGAGCGAGGACCCACCCAGAAGAGGTGAGCAGTATCCTGTAGCCGTAGAGTAGCTTAAACATCGAAAGGAAGATGTAGCAAACGCACCAAATCCCTAGATCCTCTCCAGGGATCTGAAAACCTCAAAATGAGCGCCCCCCCTACCCAAGCGTTCTCCCCCCGACCCCAGAGCGGGACCCCCAGCCTAAGCCGGCAGTGTTGATTCACCGTCGAACCCCCCCACCGATGGTGGAAGGTGCCCCACCCCAGAGCCCAGGATCCTCGAGCCCAGGTAGAGTAAAGTGGCGGACAGTAGAATGCCCACCCAGTGGACATCCGCGGACGATCCGTGGAGATCGGTAAAGCCAATCATCAGGGGGGTTGGGATAGCTCCCAAACGACCCCTGGAGAGTGAGATAGGCTGGTCTGATCAAAGATCAGGCCAGGGGATGGACTGCTGGGCGCTGTGCCAGGCAGTGTGAGGAGCGTTCCCACGGTACAAGGTGGCGGTAACAAGTCAAGAAGAGATGAAACTTTTGGGTGCTGACAATGTGCAGAAATTGTACTTACCATTAATCCCCAACAAAGGCTCAGTAATTATACCCGCGTTCAACAAATCCAAGTGTGCCTGCAACGGTGGCCCTCTTGCTGGGATCTGGATAGACCCATTTTGATTCTTGAGTGTCCAGTGAAGGTCGGAGAGATTGAATAAAGCTCCGAAAGCCCCGGAACAGGTACCTAAGATGAAAAGGAAAGTGAGGATGGTGGTATACATCCTGTGTCTTGGTTCAGTGGAGTGTCGTAGTACTTCAAGTTAAAGGAAGGAGTCCCGCATCCTCACCACCAAAAACAATATGGAAACGAGCGATGGGTAGCAGATGGGTAGCAAAGGGGAGTCGGGATCAGGGTTCCAGAATTCCAAGGACGAGAAGCATATGGTGCATAAATACATCAAAGGCGTCAGGTGGAATGTTCATCTACATAATTTGAATTAGTGTCAGTGGTGTCATTTACAGCAATGACAAATGATATACATATTGTACATACTTGCGCTTGTGCATCAACTCCACTAAGTCTTAGCGCCATTCTAAAGCATTAAAATGAGCATCTTGTGTTGTTAGAATGAACATGGAGTTATAGGTGATTTTGAGTACCTGATCATGAACTGGTGTACATGGTCCATCTCCAAATGTAGTGGAATGGTTACGAGGTTCACCTTCTATTCCCAGTTCTGTTTCCGTTGACTATGGAGTAGTCACTCGGTTGGTAGGTTCTCGCCAGGATAGCGCATATCTGTAACTGAAGCTGTCAGCCAATCAGCTTACCACGATCATGAAAAATACAAAAAAGAGCGCTCTAATATCATATTAATATTAATATCAATAATAATATGACTATCATACCTCCTCGGAGTCTGTCAACTTTACAAGTCTTTCCAAGTACATTTCTCCTGTCCATGGCAATACCTCCATTATAATGTAGGCCGCCAATTGCTTTTTATCTGGATGAGAAATGACTGTCAAAGCCTGGTTGGTACCTTTCCTACATCTTTTTACCAGGTCCCTTTCCTGGACATGTTCTCTCAGGGCATGGAGTTCCTTGTGGACCTTCCTTTTGTTAGCTATATCAACCTTGCACTCAACCATCCTGTCCTTGACTTCGAGGAGTCTTTCCCATGGAAGGTCATCCATGGTTGGGTCCAGGCAGACATCCACATTGACATAATCCTGCAGCTCTGGCACATCTGTCCTGTAGTCATGTTCATAGTATCTAGATAGCACATTGGCTACCTTATTCAACTGTCCTTTGACATATCTAATGTCAAAGTCAAATCTTGTGAGGTATTCCATCCACCTTGTTTGTCTGCTAGACAGACACACTTGAAGAACTCAAGAGCCTTGTAATCTGTTACTATATGTATATGGTATCCCAGTAGTTTGTCCTCCCATTGGAGGAGGGCTTCTAGTATTGTGAGGATTTCATGTTTGAAAACGCGATAGTTCCTCTGTGCATCAGTGAACTTCTTGGACATGAAACCTGCTGGTCTGCAGGTCTGCCAGGTAGTTCCATCAGGAAATTGTGGAGGTGCTGGCATGACCAGGCGGAGTTTGTAAGTACAGGGAAGAGTGGCTGGTGATGCTCAGAGATGTCAAGGCAATATCATCTCATGTAAATTATAGTGATCCTGTGAGCAGTTGAACATGTGTTAAAAATATGCCCTTTGTGTGCTCAGCAATGATATTATTGTCCAGGTATTGTGTCATATCCCATGCAAGCACCCCTCGGAACTCTGCCTCGGAACTCCGACAGAACTCTGTAGGAACTCTGAGTATTTCAAATTCCTCATTTCAAATTACCTCTCCTGTTTTACTTACATCACATCTTCCATAGTTTACTCAAGTCTGTTCTTCATCATAGATATCATCATGAAATTTGTACTCGGAACTCCGCAGAACTCCGCCGCAGCTACACCGAGTACTAGCCTTAGTATAAAACTACTTTACATACTTTGTATTCTTCAGTTCAAATATTAGTTGTTATCAACTTATCATTTGTCAACTTTAAGACCTCGAACTTCTATCTTAATCTTCGGACCTCTGGACCTCTGCTTCATTCCTGTCCCTTACTTTGGACTTCCTAATCGGAACTCCGCTTTTGCACCTTTTCCTTACCTCGGACTTCCGCATGGACTTCCGGACTTTTCAGTTCCTTGCAAATTGGACACCGAGCGTAGAGAAGGGCACAACCTCTTAAAGGTTGAAGCCAAGTCCTCGTCGTACATCGGAACTCCGCCGGACTCTGCCGATTTCCCGCGCTTTAGGATCAGTTCTTAACATATTGTAGTAACACAGCAAACCCTGATCTCTTGGAAGTTGAACAACAGATAAAATTATGATCGTCAATACCCAGGGGGCTGCCCAACCACGTTAATAAGGAAGTTAAGGAGACATTTAAGCTGAATTTAAGCAAAAGGTAGGAATAAAAAAAGCATATATTTGGCTATCGAAATAGAAGTACAGTACACATAAGTACCCCTCCTCACACAAGATGTGAGGGGTGGGCACAATATAATAAAAAAAGGATGCGGCCCCTGTCATCACCATGTTGTGGTGGCCCCTGCTGTCTCTGTCCTGCTCCCCTTATGCCATCCCTGTCTACCCTGTCCCTGTCCCCAGCTTGGTTTTGTCATCTTTGTGGTTGTCGTCGCTGGTGTCCCCATCATTGTCGTCCATTTCATGGTTAACCCGGTTGTCATTGTCCCTCCTCAGTGCATGTCCCTGACACAGTTTGCTCCACCTCCCTGTTGTCCCCGTTATTGTCCATAGTGCCTGTGGTCCACCCTGCAAGCAGTCGCTCGCAGCAGCGGGGGACGGGCGCATCGTCCATGAGCCTTGGGGGTTGGTGTCCTCATGGTGATGGTTGGTGGTGTGGTGTTCATCATCGTCGTGTCCTTCTCTCTTGACCTTGTTGTAATTGTCCCATGTCCTTGGTTGTCCCTGTTGTCTTCATCCTCATCCATCCCTGTCAACCCTCCCACCCCACGAGCAGTAGCTCATGGCAGTGGTGTGGGGTGGCAGTGGGAGTTTTCCATAGGTACAGTAATAGTAAATCTTAAAAATTAAGTTAGTTGAGTAAAAAAGAAAGAAGTGAAGGTGAAATGGGTTACCAGGGGCCCAAATGATGGATGTCATTTGGGCCCATCCTCCCCCATCCCCCACTGCCCATACCCGCGTGTGAACACCCAGCCGCCCCATGGCAGTGGTGGGGATAGTTGTTGTCATAGTTAAAATCACATTTTGTTAGTAACAAGAAAACAAAATGGGAAAAAAAAAAAAATACCTATGGCCCAAGAGACATTGATGATGTCAGTCAGGCCATTTCTTGTTCTCCCACATCATTGTCATCCCCATTTGTCCCAGTTGCTCCCGTTTCCACCCTGTGAGCACTTGCTTGGGATGGCAGTTGATGGTCATGGTCATGGTAGTGCTGCTGCTGTCTTCTTGTCATCATTGCGGCCTCTTTCACCCATGTCTCCATCATAGGTGAGAGAGAGAAAGAAAAAACAGGAAAAGAAAAAACTTACCAGGGACCCAGACAATGGTAGACATCGTCTGGGCCTGTTTTGTATGAGATGTGGCCTGTCCCTGTCTTTTACTGGCATGGTGGGCACATTGGGTGTGGGTGTTGACAAAGTGGTTGTGGTGATAGAGGGAGGGCAGAGGGAGGGCAGCGGTGGCGGCATTGACACTGTGGTGGTTGATGACAGGGTTGACATCATATGATGAACATGTGTATTTCCCTTTTTGGGAAACACCAAGGAGGGACTTGGCAAAAATTTGAGGTCAAGTTGAGCCTTCCTTAAGGTCCTTACCATCTTAATTTGCTGACAAGTTTCTTACAGCCTTGGTTTGCTTAAATGTCCCTTATCCTGCTTAGTAGACTATATCTGCTGAACTGATCATCAATTTTAAGGAAAAAATTGTACTTATTTTCCTTATTTTCTTTATTTACTAGTAGGCTCTACTAGTAAGCAAGATAACCCCCTAGTGGTTCAAAAGAACTTTCTCAACTTGAGTCCATCAGAGTGCCATGGTTTAATAAGGGCTTAATTAGTGTAATAAACCAAAATTAAGCACTGTACTTCAAGTTGGATGTACTGATCCAGTAATATTTCTGCAGGTTTGAAACAGACAGGATACCAAGTAGATTGCCATCATGATTCCTAGATGTTAAGTGGTGTCCAAGAATGGCTTTTATGCTCATAGGTTACATTCATTATGCAGGAGTGCTGAGAAGATGGTAAAGAAATTCCATGATGTGAAAGGGGTTAAAATTGAGGAAATACAAGAGTTGCGACATTAGCTAGCTGTAATATGGATAACTTGACAGAGAGTGGTATTGAAGTAGCAGTTTCCCATGCTAGGCCACACAAAGCATCTGTGTACAACGGACAACCATACCCACAGTATCATTTCCTGTGCTGAGCTAAGCATTTAGCTGTAAGCATGACAGACAAAGAGTGAAGATCAGTGTGCAGTAGTGATTTCCCATGTTGGGTCACTGGACACCTGACAGATAACCTGAAGTGTTTCAATGATAGGCTTGATATTGTGTACTAGTAAGATGAACAAAAAGGCATGAATCAATGTATAAATGGCCTGAATCACTGAGAATGCAAGAAGAAAAGGGCTTGTACAAACCATCGTGATCTCAATAGTAGCCAACAGGATTATGTCCGAGTCTAAATAAGATGAGAGCCTGAGGAGAGAGGAGATGTGAAGCAAAAATTTCATGGGCGAGGACCAAATGGGAGTGTTGTCGAGGACAGCAACCTGAGAGATGGTACTTGGCTACCTTAGCTCAGAACTGTTCTTCGTTCTAGGCATTGTTTCTACCAGTAGTCAGTTAAAATTGCAAGCCATAATGACACATACTGCGATTCTCTTCTCTCATCACCTCATCACTGCTGGTGTCAAGCTCCTGTCTTTTAGCTCTTCCCTTGTGCTCTTTTTCCATGAATTCTAATATGATGTCCTTGACGGATTTTTCCTCCTTTGCTGCTTGGACATGGATTTCAACAAACTCCAAATCACCTGCAAAAGCTCCCAGTTTGTATATTCCTAAACCAGTTGCTTTATATTAATTAGTGAGAGAGTTCAATAAGCGATTTGCATTAACATACCAATATCAGTCACGTCGGGGATTACTTTGGGCCCTACCTTCATTGACAACATTTCATCCCAGGCAAAGGTCAGTAGGCAATAGCACGGGTACTCCCGCGGGTACCCAGAGCTCTACCCGTACCCGTACCCGCGTCTACCCGTACCCGCAACCCACGGGTCACGAGTCACGGGTCACAGCGGGTACGGGTAGACCCCCGTCTCCCATTGTGTAACACCTCCTGCATAGGCCCCAACAATGACGGTGACAACACCATGTTGTCGCCGTCATTGTTGGGGCCTTGGATTTGTTACATACATTTAACTAATGGTTTCGTCACTCAGATGAGTGTCGACAACCTTTTAATTATTTATGTACTATGTGTATGTACTAACTAACTTAATATATATATTATTTACGGGGGAAGCGACGCCCCAGAGGAAGGGGAAGCTTGTGGAAGCAAGGTCTTATATACCAGATAATGTTTATTACTATTTGGTTCCAGTAAACGAACGCGAACGCGACACGTCGTTTAAGTTGATGTTTGCCATTGTTTGGTTTCAGTAAATGCGAACGCGACTCGTTTATGTGCTGCATTCATTTACTTCAACTATATACTAGTATTAATTATCAACTTGTTTCAATAAATGACACATCACATTCAGAAAAGTTAAACCAAACAATATGTACTAGTAAATATCAACTTGTTTCAGCAAACAACGTGTCACGTTCGCGTTCGTTTACTGGAACCAAATAGTAATAAACATTATCTGGTATATAAGACCTTGCTTCCACAAGCTTCCCCTTCCTCTGGGGCGTCGCTTCCCCCGTAAATAATATATATATTAAGTTAGTTAGTACATACACATAGTACATAAGTAATTAAAAGGTTGTCGACACTCATCTGAGTGCCGAAACCTGTAAATACAAAACTGTATGTTAGTACATAGACATTTGGTGACGGGTTGGGTGCGGGTCACGGGTACCTAAATCATGACCCGTACCCGTACCCGTGCCTACCCGTACCCGTAACCCGCACGGGTTGGCCAAACCCGTGCTGTTCCCTAAAGGTCAGAGGAAGTTGGTTATGGGGTGATTGCAAGTCCAAGAATATGGCCCTGTTAGTGTAGATGGTAGCGTAATCAATGATGGAATGGGGGGACCAGTGAAACTGCTAAAAATTCTTGACATCAAAGCTTTAGCTGTGCATGCAGGGCAGTCAGCATCCATGCCACGCCTCTCTGCCTGTGTCTTATAAGTGATGAGGGCAGTGACCTGGTTTTCCAACAGCTGCTGGAACACTGCATAGTCCTTATGTTTCAGGCTGCCACCTGAAAACCATTCAAACCTCAAGTGCCACCACTCCAACAAATTCCTTGCACATCCTCTTGCATATATGGTATTCATTCTGTGCTGGGTGTAGTCTGCATCTTGTTCCTTGCCATACAGAAAGGGGTCAAAGAGTTCACCAAACTCCATGAGTGCACACAGATGGAAGAGATTGAGGGTGCCTTCAGTAGTATCCATCTGTGGAACATGTGGATCAGTCTTCCAGATGTCTTTACCCCCCATTATGTGGTCATGAATATATCTGGTGAGTCTCTGAAGCAGCAGCTGACTTGCCTGAGTATGCTCTGTATTGGTGACGATGCTGCTAGCCACAAAAGTGTGAAAAATACCATATGCCAATTGGCAGAGGGTAGATGTTGTGTATGCATGTCCACCATAGCAAATGGCAGACTCAGGGGTTACAATGTAGTGGGGTGTGTTAGGGCCCATGATTCTGGATGTTTTATAAATTTTAATTTAGCTTCATGGTACATCTAGCATGGTGGTGAAACAACTTACAGCCTAGATCCATGAAGCAACAACACAGCTTCCAAATCCCATTTCTCTTCATTTGCAGCTTCTTGGTCAAAGCCAGTTATGAAGAGAGAGGTCTTGGCAAAATCAAGTGGTTGCTTCAGCCTTGCCACTACCCAATATTTGGAGCCTGTCTTTACATCAATCCAAGTTGCAAAGCCATTGGCATCTATATGGAAGTAGGAGAGGGTGCCTGCTGTAGCTGCCAATCCCCAAACAGCCTCCATCACTGGATACTCCACCTGTTTTTTTACACATGGGCACCTGGAGTGTTTGTTGAAATGCAACCCGATCACTGCTCAAGCCTTTGGGTGAGCTGGACACTATGGCCATGGGAAGGTCTAGAATGTTCAGAATTTTACCTTGCGTGTTGTGTGCTTGTTTGACATTGAGGAGTGTTCCACTTGCATGTCAAGAAGTTGCCTTATGATTTAGCCTCTGAGATTGGTCTGGAGGGAGACTCTGGACATGACATTGGGGTGAGCTCAGCACTGGCACTCACCATGTACAGTCCTCTGTATTTCCAATCCTCCAAGAGTAGCCAAGCCTTCTTCATCGAAGACAAGCCCTTTGTGATACAAGCCTGTGACTACAATGTGTTGCCTCTGCAGAATCTCTTGAATCTTGAACTCTGAGAGGCCCTCATATTTGGTCTTTGTAAGGCAGCAAATCATGGAATGCTGAGGGTCATATTTTTGCCATTCATCTGCCATCATCCATCTAGGTTGATTGTTCAAGTAGAGTTTCTCACCCAACGTTTGGATGGCACTGAAGCTTTGTAGGTCTGAAGAAAACTGACAAGCACATGAAATGCAGCTCATAGCAAATAGCCAAAGGACTCACATGGAACTTTGGAGTGTAGGCAATAGGCTGATCCCTGCCTGGAGCCCAAAGCAGCACTGAACCACCAACCACCCTTCTTTTGGACTACAGACAGCGATGTGAGACAACACACTTAACACAATTGGATCACAAACCTATTTTGAATCTATGCCCTTGGGGTCCTTTTCAACATCAGTCTGCCCCAGATGAATTAATATTATGTATGCCATGCATTTTGAAACACAGAAAACAGACCATTTTGCTTGTGAAGTCATACACCTCCACAAGCAGAATCTGGCTTGGGTTTTGGCTTGGGTTTTGATTTGGGTTTATTGGGATTAGGAAGTTGAGCACAAGATGAGGACAAGGTTTTTGAGGTATTGAGTTTAAGTCAAAGGTAAGTGTATGAGGGAATCTGCCACAGGGAGGAATGTTATTATCATCTCCTACAAAATGTGCAATATTTGTACTACACAGTTAGGAGGTATAGTGTAATGCACTCCTATAATATATAAAGGAGGTATTCTGTAATAGACCCCTGTACCAGTTAATAATGGAATAACTATGTCATATCCCCTATAATAGTGTCAATAATAGTGACATATGATATCATGGCTTGGTAAGTCCTAGACTTCCTGCAGGGTGTGTCTTAGACACTCTATCCAAGGCTCTGTCTCTGATAGCCTATGATAGACATGGCTATATCTTGCCTATCCTTTGATAGACATGCTGCAGGATGTTTAATCCTGTAGCATGTGTTAACTGTGGATTCCCCTATATGTCTCTGCATGTGTTAACCTCTGTTAACCATGTGTTAATATGACTTAGCATATTCTGGCAATATTCCCTAGGCATGTTAACTGCCTTGGCTTGCCTGTATACTCTTGTATACATAATCCCAACAGGGTTTCAGCTTGGGTTTGGGGTTTTTGTCCTTCTTCTTTGACTGCTCCATATTTTCATCAATTCCATCACCCCTGGAGATTTCTCCATCCTCAACTCCACCTGTGACTTCTATCTCACTCTCACCATCTGACCCCTTGCCCTCATTGTCAGGCCCCTTGCCCTCCCCACCCGATACCATGTTGTCAGGTTTTCTGCCTCCACCATCATAGCAAAAGTCACCATCTTTCACCTCGCCTTTGTGTCTTGAATTTGTTTCATCACCTTGGCCTCCATCACCCATGGCTCTTGGGTCCAACACACCTGAATCACTGGCTTCTCTTCTAAGCTTGTGCTCAACATCACCCAATGGGCCCTCACTTGACTTAGTGGCACTCCACTCACCCCATGAAAACAAGCCAACAGGCTGTTGTTCTCCTTGGCTCCACCTCTTGACATGCCCTCCGATGCATTCATTCCATCATTGCCAGTCACTTGACCTCCCTCCCCTCAATTCATCTCGCAATCCTTCTCACCACTGCCACCTGGACCCATACCACTGCTTTCAACTCCACCCATTGGACCACGTCCCATATGGTTGGTTTCGTCTATATCACTGCCTGACCTGGACCTGAGTGTGGGTTCATGTCCTTCCTTCCCCTCCTTTGTGTGGCCTTTCTGGTAATAAGGGGGGGAGTTGAGTGGGGACCCTCTCCCTGGGCCTTCAACAAATTGCCTGCTGCCAAAGGTCAACTTGCTTCATATAGGTGATAAGATAAGTAGTTAACCTGAACTAAACCAAGTGGCAGCTTCCCCATTGATTTCAATGCTAGAAAGCATTTTGTCAACTTCTCCCAGACTCTTCTCCACTAGCTCAAAGAGTTGTTCTGGGTCGCAAGAAATGGCATATACCAGCTCCCAGAGCTTTTTTTCCACCTCATCAATTAATGGTGGTGAGCGGTTTCCAAATGATTGCCATAGCTGTGAATCCAGCTTCAGAAGACCTTGCTCTGTCAATGATCAGATTTACTTACTTCTAACAACAAAGCCTTGCTGGCACTGACGATTGGAAGAGACCGATTCCCTAGCAGAAAGACCAGAGATACCATAAGGGTGACATGCAGTGGTGTTTGAAGCTGTGCCCATGTTGGCAGGTTTTTCCATCTCCTCTCAGATAGGTTCAACCCATAAGATCTATGTAAGACAGTCCATGAAAATTGGGTTTTGTGTGCTGATGATGCAGCTCACTGAGTTTCTGCCAGGATTCTTGGTCACATTGAGGAAATAGGAAAGACAAAATGCAGCTGCTCCTAGTGCTTTCAGGTCAGGTCATATTGACCGAAAAAGACAGGGTGACCGAACTGGACCGTAACCGATTGTGACCAGACTTCTGGTCATGGTTACGGGGGGTTGGGGTGCTCATTGGTCATGGTCTTTCTATTCTTGAAGTTCACAGAAACCGGCCAAAAGCCAGTCATGACCAATTATGGACCAAACTGGTCCTATTATTAGTAGTATTAAAAATATATTTATATATATCTAATATTGGGTGCTGAGAGCAAACCCAGGAGTGTCAGAATGAGGATTGGGGGGGTTTATATAGCTTTGTGGCCATGCACAGACCATGTGTACTTGTTTGTTGCGGTCCAAATGTGGCAATGCATGTGATTGTACTGCTGAGCTGGCACTCAAACACCCCTCAACACCTCCGAACATCCAACGCTGCTCTTCAATGCCAACATCAACATCAACATCGCCGCCAGAGCAGGGAGAGTGCCAGGGAGCACAAGAGAGGATGACAGGGAGGGGAACACCTGTATGGCTGGGACCCAAACGACATGTATCATCATTTGGGCCTAGGTTTGTTTTTTCTTTGTTTCACTGCTTGTTTTATGACCTGACAATAATTTTTAACATTTAAACTTCACCTGCCACCTAATGACACCCACCACCATGAGCCACTGGCAGCTTGCAGGATGGTGGATCTAATGCCACACAACGCTGCTCCCTGGCTGACCTCGCATGCCATGGCACCACCATGCTATGTCATCTGGCATCCAGATCACAATTTTTTTTTTTTTTTTTTTTTTTGGTTCAACAATTTATAACGCGGTGCACGATCGCAGTCCGCGGGCATGAGGTAAGGATACAATCTAGTACGCTACGATTCAACTACACCCTCTCCCCCGCCAAGGTGACACCCCTCCGTCTTTTGGTAGCCGCTAAGGTGAGCAATAAGTCCACAGATAACGCCCGCAGGGGCGAGAAGGTCCGCCGCGTCTATGCGGCTCGTGAACCAGAAAACTCCCCCCCCAGTGGTTACCACGGTCCCCCCACGCGCAGCCGAAGCCGGTGAGCGGTGTCAATTCACCGTAAGCCCCCAGACCACAAGGGCCCGGAGGTTAACCGTTTCCCCGTCCGGAGAGAGAATGGTGGCCGCTGCCCGTGAGCAGCGGACCATGGGCCCAGTGCTGACACTGTCCCATGAAGGTACCTGGCTGTGACCGTGTACGGCCCAAACGACGCCGGTGGAAGTGGATGAGGGGGTGGAGAGCCAGAGCTCCCCCCCCCCCGGTACCCAAGACGAACCCAGGGACGAATCCCTGAGAGCACCCCATCCGTAGCGACGAGGTGCGTGAACGGCTCCGCCTCTAGCCAGAGGAGCGGATTGCCTGACGATGGATGGGGGGTGTTACCCCCCCTGATCCACAGGGGTTCAGTGGCGTCGCGGTCGGGGGGGACGGCGACGATGGGGAAGGGGCCCCGTTGGAGTCTCGGTTGCAGCGGCAGCAGACGTGCCACTCGAGTGTCCGGAAGTCTCGCGGGCTGTGTTGATAACAGCGGCCGGGGAGGAAGTGTCTGGGGCGGTCGCGAAGGCCGTGGCCAGAGGTGAGTCCGAGAATCGGGCAGTGGCAGCAACAAACAGTTCCCAAGCCATCTGCCGTATAGAGTCCCTTGTCTCTAGAGGGAGGGTAGACAGAGGAACATACTCCACCCAGTAGGTGGCGCTGTCCAGAAGGTGCTCCAGGGCGTGTGCATCACCAAGGATGGCAGCACGCTCCCGATTGGAGGGGATGTAGCCCTCGTCCCCCCAACCTCGCGGTTGGGGAGCAGAGGGCAGTGAGGCAGGGTCCTCATCTGCAAGAAAGGAGTCGTTCAAGGTGAACGTGTCGTGGTGGGCTGCAGCAGCGCGTCGCTCTTCGCGCTGCCACCGGATGTCACTGATAGGCATCAACGAGGTCCGAGCCCCGAAGTCCAGCGCGGGGGAACAAACGGCGTGATGGGGACAGGGGGGAATGCCTGCCTCCTCATCAACGGAGTCGTCAGTCCAGGAGGCTTCATTCTCCTGATCTGATAGATCTAGCCTACTCCTCGCGTGGCGAGGGAGGGAGAGGGGACCCCCATCGAATGGGAGGGGGGAATCATCAAGATCAAAGAGATCAAAGGAGTCAGTGTCGAATTGCATTGAGAAAGATAATTGCGCACGCAAAGAAGGTGATGGTTTGAGACCAAGACCTTAGTGTGGGAAAAGATGTCCAGCGCCTAAAAAGCGGAGGGGAGGGGGTCGCCCAGAGATCGCTCGAGAGGGGGAGCAGGGCGCCAGGCCTGCAGAGTGGGAGGGGTACAAATGGGCCCAATAGGAGGGACACACCTGGAGGGAGGCGTGCATGCTGCTGTTGAGCGAGGTGGAGCCGCTGGCTCGAGCCCAGAGCCTGGGGAAATCTGTAGCTACCAAAGATCCCCGCATTCGTTGTTCATGCATAAATGCACAGTACGCACCTAGAGCCAAGGATCCTCTCCAGGGATCCTGCAGCCCCGCTAAGTGTCCCCCCCCTACCCCGACATGTTCTCCCCTCGACCCCAAGGCAGGGCCCCCAGCCGAAGCCGGCAGTGTTAATTCACCGTCAAGCCCCCCCACCTAGGTGGAGGATGCCCCATCCCAGAGCCTCAGATCATCGAGTCAGAGCAGGAGTGAGAGAAATAAAGAGATGACCCCTGAGGCAGTCATCCGGGATCCAGATCACAATGACACTGCTGCGAGCAACTGCTTGCAGGGTGGTATTTGTCTCACAACCGGTCTCCTGTGCCTTGCTCGCCAATGTGATCTGGGGTGACAGTTCTCGGTTGCCTCACAACATGTCTCCCATGTCCCCCATGTCTTGCTCACTAACGTGAGTTGGGACCTTGGACCTCTCACAATGCATCTCCCATGTCCCCCCCATCTTGCTCGCCAACACAAGCTGGGACTGTATCTTTGGTTTCCCTCACGGCATGTCTCCCCCATCTTGCTTGCCAATGTGAGCCGGTGTGAAAGGGGAATTTGCCCTGCTGGGGTCTTCATTGTTGGGTCGTCATGTTGTGCTGGCAAAGGTAAGGCTGAATGAAGAAAACACGTGACAAAAGTGTCAAACACATTGTCAGAGGAGAAAGGAGATGAGACAGAGGATCCTTGAAAGGATCAAGAACTCGAGAGTAGAGAGGTCAAAGTGGGGCGTGTCCATGAACGGCATGGAGTGATCAAGCTGCATGGGAAAATGGGGGAGAGACAGTCAATGGAAGGGGAGATTGAGTCCAATGGGGCTCGATATGAGAAAACACGCATTGGCGTGGAACGGAAATCAGTGGACACGTTGATCCACACTGAGTTGAGGTGAGAAAAGGGCCATGTTGCCCTATAACTGTAGAAACTTAAGTACTTAATGTCGAAACTACACTGTGGTGTGTAGTTGTCTTGAGGGAACTTGAGTCGTTGTGTGGAGTCCTTACACAGAGAGAGAAAGTGGAGGGGAAAGAACATGCTCCATTCGAGAGGTGGGAGGTCACCTTATTTATATACATACAAAGCTTTGGGGATGTACTAACATGTGATTGCACATGTACTCTTGCATCGATTGGACCGAGGGGAATGAAAAATAAAGTAATGAAGGGGCAGAAATGTATGAAAAGGGAAGTGTAGATAAAAATAGAATACTCAATAAAAATAACGGCTGGGAGGTTGTTGGTCCAGTGTCGTTGAGTCCTTGTCTTGGGGCCTCAGCATGTAGGGATGACTTGGGGAGCAGCCTACCTTTGGGGTGCTCTATTGACAAAACATGACTCAGACCCAAAACAAGTGCAGAGCACTCCCAAAAATAAACTCTCAACCCTACCTTCCACATGATCAGTCCGTTGATTCAGATTTTGACTTACTGTGGGAAGGGGAATGAGCCAAAGTGTCAATTCTTGAAGAAAAGTCCAAAGAATGAATAAAAAACAGAAAATAAAATGAAAACCAAAAACCAGTCCTTCAAGATGAGAGTGGGAAACTTGAAGAAAGCCTTGAGAGTGTGGAAAGTGACAGGTTCTTGAGATTGGCACATGGAGTGAATCCCTGGGTCTTCAGGACTGTCTCAATAATCTACCTGTAGCTCAGAAGTTGAGAAGAAGTTTATTAGAAATATGAATAAACAATAAAAGAAAGAAAGAAGGGAATAATACAAATACTTAAGAATACATGGCCATGTCGAGGGTCCCATGGTAGAAGCCTCAGAAGTGGGAAGTCAATGGGTATGTTGTCTTCCCCTTCCACACTGGGGCTGTAGTCCTTCCCTTACCCTGGATCCTTTTATGATGACACTGCCATGAGCAACTGCTTGTGGGGTGCATCCTGACTTAGCCCAAGCAATGATGACTTGTTGTCAGCATTGTTTCCTGCATGATGTTCTCCTACAAACCCCCCCCCCCCCCCTCTTGCTCTCCAACACGAGCTCTGGGGGGTTACAGTTCATAGTATTACAGCTCTCAATGTAGTCAGTAAAGTAGTAGTAACCAGTCAGCGACCGGTGCAGACCAGTTACAGACCAGTTGTGTCTGAAACTGGTTCAAACTGGTCATTAGACTGTAACCAAACCAATTGTGACCAGTCCTCTGCGGTCCGGTCATCGGTTACAAACTTTGTAATAAAATTTGAACTGGTCATGGAAATGACAAAAAAACTGGACCGAACCAGACCTGAAAGCACTAGCTGTTCCAAAGTTGTAGCATATCTTGTGCTTGTAAATAGCTCCTGTTCCCTGGCAAACCTGATTCAGACATGAAATCAACTTGTTTTCCTGGCTTCTTGAATTATCAGGATAAGTGGGGTGACTGTCTGACTCCATTGCACTCCTAGCAGCATGCACCATGTTTGGCCAGTTGCACATTTTTGCATGTCCCTGATGAAGGAAGTGTCGACTCAGAGGTTCAGTTGATGGTTCTAACAAAGATGTGACACACCAGTTGTGGGGCTGCTCGTCCAACATCCTGCTTTGGCACTGCTGCCACCAAACAACTGAAGCCCTCCAGCTTGGGTCTCATATGTGCATGAGCAAATACATCAATCAGGCGATACTTCAGGAGCTCCTTCACGATAGCATCCTTCTTTTTTGGTGGCATTGAGCCGTTCAAACAAAAAATGTTCCCCAAGCTCTGTAGGCTCTCTGGGGGATGGTGACTTGGAGGTGGCCTTGTCTGACCTCTTGCAGTAAGCTCTTCTGAATCCATTGTTTCAGTCCACAAAGCGTGTTCATTTTCTTGAATTCTTTGGATAAACCTCTGCTTCAAGCTCTTAGCTTTTTTGCAGTTTAAGATTATGTGCATGAGTCATGCACACTGATATTTCAACCACCCCCTTCAACTTGTCCAGACTGCCTGGCCTACACAGTATTGCAGTTTTCCAAGGAAGTTGTGATTCACATGAAAGTCTTCCCATCAGGTCAGAAAGAGCATGGTCAAAGAAATAATGTTGAGGCTGGAGGGTGATGAATTATGTCAACAACCTTTAGAAAGTGCCCAGAACAGCCCACCAGGCCGTAGCGGCCTCACTGGTCTTCAGAGGAAACCAGGAGGTGCGCCGGATTATCACAGCCGCGGGACGCGCTTCTGCGTCCGACGTGGAACACATGGCACTCCAAATTGGGGCAGCCGCGGCGGTCGCCGCTGGTTGCACCAAGATGGTTATTTTCACCGACTCCCTCGCTCTCCTCGAGACGTGGGCGGATTGCTCCCCCAAGGGAGGGCAACAGCATGCCATCAGAGCGTGCAGGTTATTGCGCCCCTGGCTCGGCAGAGTACAGGACCGCTCCATCCACTTGTGGTTCGTCCCTTCCAAAGCGGAATGGGCGGTCCATAAACTTGCTCATGATGCGGCAGCATCGCTCAGGGTTCCGCTGGGGGCGTCCCCCCGCACTACCCGTAACTGGCTAGTCGCCTCGTTTACCGAGACAGCCGAAACGGACTGGAGGGCCCGCTTTGCGGACCCCAAGTACCGAGGTCGAAACTTCCTGGACCTTAGGGCCCAGCGCAAGGGCCCAGCACTCCCCACTACTTCAGGTATGGGGCCTTGGCTCAAGGAAACTGCATTCGATTGCAGCTTGACGGCCCGGCTCTGCCGGTGCATCACGGCGCACGCCCCCATTGGGAGCTACCGCGCTCGCTTCTTTCCCAGCGAAGAAGATCGCTGTTTCTGCCCCCCCCGTCCCTTACAAGATCGGGATCACTTGCTCCGCGTGTGTCCACACGTGAAGCGTAAGAAACACCGTCAGGCGCCGCGATTCATCGCGGACCTGGTGGAGTTATTGGAGGCGAACCCCAGAGCGTTCGCCTTTGCCCCCCCCGAGGGGTGGGACCCAGGATGAGGGGTACGCGCAGGGCGTATGACCCCCGTCTGGTGTGTCGGGGCCCCTTTCGGGGCTGAACGGTTGCTCTGTCCCACGGACTGGGCTTCTTCTTGGTTGGTAACGCCGAACCTTGGGTTCGTCGCTGGCAAGGTCAGGGGGCCCACCGTATGGTGGGTACCCTCCCGTGCGCGGGGGGGCTAAGCGGCGTGGGGTTGTACCTGGGCGACCGGGGGACCTCGGACCCCACTGGGCCTTATGGCTAGTGGGTTGGGCGACTCGCGGGGAGCCCTGTAATCGTCATTCCTGCACCGCTGCGTCGGTGGGCGCGCACAGGTAATAGGGGCCGCTGAGGGGGGACGGTCTGGGGGGCGGTCTGGCTTAGTAGGGCCTGGGGGGAGTCCCGGCAGGGCTGGTTCGGGGAGGCGCCTGAGCGCTCTCTTTCTGTTGTTTGGCTTACGAGGTCGAGACTGCGGTCGTCCACCTCAGCCTTCGCGCGCTCATGCGCATTCTCGGGGCTGTAGCTTCCCCTCCAACTTACGTCGTATACCCGCTGCCTGCTTGTAGTAGATAGCCGTGGACTGCGCTCGTGCACCACGTTAAATATTGTTGAACAAAAAAAAAAAAAAAAAAAAAAAAAAACAACCTTTAGAAGAATTGGTAGGGTTAGGGTTATAGTGCTTCACTGCAGTAATACTGTAACACAGTCGATTGTAACTGTCTATGCAATTTAATACAGTTGATGACCAACTACTAGTACTTAAAAATAACTCAGGTGTACAATTCACATCACTTCAGTTTTGAACATCTCATGCAGTGTCCAAAGTGTCTTGTCATCAACATCACCTTCATCATGGTCATTATGCTCTTCCAAGTCAGTTCTGAGATCTTTGTTTTCTCTCTCCTCTAGTGCATGATCCCCATTGTCATTGGAGTCCAAGTTGAGTACTGGCCCAGGTTGATCAAGCTGACTCTCATCATCACCATTGAAATCTTCCTGGTTGGGTGTTACAGTGACTGTTCCAACAGCTTGAGAATATAGATGGCCAATGTCCCAGCCCCAGTGATGTCACATTAACATATCACAATCTACAAAGCTAGGTGACCACTGCCTCAGACATGATACAAAATACCCTAGGTTGAAGACCACACACTGGCCGATGTAGTAACAATTCCAGTCATGACTATCATGACCACAGATTGATAGGCCAACATCATGATGAGCATGATGATCATGACCAACTGGAAAGTGCTTTCCTGATGCAAATCTCGGAATGATGTGGCAGCTCCGCATGACATCTGCTGGATCCACAAAACCAAATGTACCAGGGCTCATCACAGGCAGGAAGGAGAGTTGATCAAGGTGATAGAGCTTATTGTTCTCTGGAGGGTGGACCTGGTACCACCTCACCCACAAGAACTCAAAGTGTCAAACGTTGTAATCAACCATCCCAGGACCCACATATATCACATTGACATGGTAGATCCCAGTACATGGGCATAGAGCCAATGATGGTGAGTCGATGAGGCAGTTTCCAGAGGATTGTTGGGAGCTGTGCCAGCAAGCATCATAATATTGTAATGAGATGTTCCAGGGTTGATGACATCTTGGTCTCTTTGAACATCGTAGGTTGTATAATTGATGCGGAATATCCAGTGTTTGTACAGACAATTGTTCTTGAACAAGATGCCACGATATTCATTGGGTTGTGAGAGAACATCCCTTGATATGTGGGCTGTGTTTTCTGAATCAATTCCTAGGGATTGCCTGATGCGAGGAAGAAGGTGGCATTTCAGTTTTGGTACGAAATTCTTGTCAAATCAATCAGCTAGTGAATAAGGCTGATGCTAGTTTTCTCACTCTGACTGCAGGATCCCCAGCATTCTGTTGCAGAAAAAGTAATATGCTCTCTCATTCATTTTGTGACTTGCTGATGTGGTATCAGGCATCTGGAGATGATCCAAACTCTAGATTAGTTTGTGTTGGCTTGCCTGTTGCACTCAATTGAGCTCAAATTCGCTGGATTTGAGCCTGTTGTTGCTCAATTTGAGTCAGTTGCTTAAGAAATTGCTTTTTGCTTGTTCACATATATTGAGACTGTGGTGTGTGGTGTTCAAGTTCTCCATGAGATAAAGGTTTAGTTTCTGAGGCAGTGAAATAGTGACAGCATACCAGTTCCGTTGAGTAAGAGTCTGTGGTACCATATCTCCATATTGTGCTGGTGACATCACCCATCACATGATATTTGTAAGTGTTTAGATTGAGGTGCTTCATTTTTCTCCCCCAATCGCCTACTGTAGACTCTTTAGCTGTAGTTCTAGCTTGAGGTTCCTCTGTGGTTAGGATTGGTAGAGCAGTTTCTGATCAGGCATTATTGGAAGTAGCAGAGTCTCCTCCAATTTTGGTTTTGGCTTTATTTCTCCATTTTGTGTGCCAGTGATTTTGAGCATCTACCTCCTTTTGAAGCTCCTGGGTTTTGTAATCCAAGGAAATTTTCATTGCAAACTCTCTAAGTCTGTTTCTGAATATGTGTGTTAACCTGTCCAGGGTTTTCAAGGTAGGGTTGATATGCACTCGTAACTTCGCCATGCCATGCCAATAGGCAAAGAGAAAAAGGACATCCATTAGTCTGCTGTTGTGTGGTTTAGGTAGAAGTCCATCAAAGACTGGAATGGCACACTGCAGAAACAACACTTCAGTAAAGGAATATTCAGTAAGCAGGTGAGTGGCTGAGACCTGAAGAAGATCCTTGTATTCTCGAGCTGTCATTTGCTTCAGCGCAGAGCAATTTTTGGAGAACTTTCTTATGGTATCATGACCAAATGTTGGCACTTCCTGGTATCTGGGACCCAGCATTGAATCATTTCACTTATAGTATAAATATGTTGGCTTACCGGCAGTCTAACTCTGGAATGAGTGTTGGACCAGCACTTTCTAGGATCTGCAACAAATGTATGAAAAGAGATCACCATGTTCCCAACTCTACTTCGTGCATGATGTCAACTACAAACATCAGAAACATGTTAAAGCCTAAGGGTGCAAGTCTTGTTGAGAATGCGTTCTGTGGAGGGTGGGCTCAGTGGCTGTATATTTGGGCACTGCTCAGTGTAGGAAAAACATACTGTAGCAGATGATCAAGAGTGTTTGCCCACCATTCTTTCAACAGCAGTGCTAGTGATGCCATAGTTATCATGGTAGATAGTTTTCTGAGCACTGGAAATTATCGCTTGCCGACTGAGATTATCTCTCTGTGCCCACTGATCATGCCTTGCAATATCTTGCTTTTGGCCAAACTTGTGGGCTTCTGTAAGTGGGATAAAACATTGAGGACAAGGGCAATGGCCTTGATTTTTGATGCCTGCTAGGATCACCCTATTTTGTAATAAGAATTGATAGAAAGACACCCAATGCTATGAGAAACTTACTTTTCTGGATAATCAGCTGAGTAGTGAATACCCAAAGGAAAAAATGTCTCTGTTTCCCATCTAAGCATGTAATGACAACTCCCTGGGTGTATGCTTCTAGAAACTCATCATCCATGATGATTTTCCACTGTGCATGAAGCAGTTCTCAGTGAACATGAGCCATAAATGCAGTTCCTGGGTCGCATCTGAAGTAAACATGAGCCCAACAACGACTCGTGGTAGATCACATCCTGGGTTCTTAGGCGAGTTCTGAAGCTTCTCATGTTCCTCAAGAAATGCTGGTGAATTGTACAATTCATTGTACACATGGGTGGCAGGACTGGGCACATGTTCCGGTTGCCAGTATAATTCAAATGGATTGAAATGGAAATGGTGATTATTTTCCACTCACTCCCATAAGATCTCCACCACACTGCAATGATAGAAGTCGGAAATGATGAACTCTTTGGCCCCAGGGTGCAACATCCAGTCAGAGAAAGGGACAAGTATGGTCACTGGTGTTCAAATCCAGTTCGCATTGGGTTCATCCATCTATACTTCATTATGATTGCTCCCTAACTGGTCGTCAATGAGGTCCCATTTTGTTTCACAAATGTCAGCTGGATTGAATTCAGGACCCCTGATGATATCCACAAGTTCTTTGAAGCTTCTCTTTGATTTCTGAACTCCTTCACACCAGAACCATTTGCAAAGGGGAAAGGAACTCTGATTGGGGTATGGCCTAAAAGAAGTGTAAGCCATCTGAGAACTTGTGGTGCATGAGGCATCCCACATCTCATGGAGAGTAACCAACTTCTGGATCATGAGAAGGGAAATCTCGTGCATGGTACTGTTGAAAAAGGCCAAAGATATTTTGAGGGGATTGTAAAATTTGGCGAGGGCTGCACCTTTCTAGTTGTGCACCATCGGTAGTAGCTGGTGATATTTGAGGAGACCCCAAGGCAGCTGTGCAAGCATTTATAGTGTTGAGTAGATCAGGCTGCTCAGAAGGGGGTAGGGCTGCAGAGGTTTGGGGAAGTGTGTCACAGAAGTGCTTAGGAAGGCGGGGTTGATGGCGCTGTCTTCGGATCGCTAATGGCAGATGGCTATTGCCAGGCACATTTGGAATCGGTGTGGGGTTCTGGGTGGGAGCTGAAACAAATGCAGATGAATCCTTTTCTGCTGTAGCCTATGATAATAATACCAGGATGTCAAGCTCTGCCTACATGAGGATGATGGTAACAACTCACTGGTGTAAGATATGATGCAGATAATTGGATATTGTCAACTTGAGGGGCTACTGCTGGTGCTTTTGTTCTGGCTTCATGTCGCTGTCTTTTGCAGCTCTCCCACATGTCTCTTGCTAGCAATAAAGCATCAGAAACTCGTCTCTTGGTCTTTTGGCAGGTGCAGGTATGATTGCTCAAGGCACTTTGTTGAGAAAACTGTTTTCCACAATAGCACTGTAAGTTAGGAGACATGATTGAGATCACTAGCCTCAGTCCAGAGGTGAACTTGTAGTCAGCCAGTGGCAGGAACAATCAGAAACCCAACTCTGAGTCAATAGATGAAATCCAAGAGTTTACATGCATATTTCCTGTTGAACTTCCTTAACTCACAGTTCCATTCAAGTTTTGAAATGGTGGCTGTGATCAAAAGGCAATGGTGATGGGAACTACTATGTTTACAGTAATACATGCAAATTTGTTCCAACTCCCCACCTATCAATGATCAACACCAGATCCGAGTTGGTATAATCTGTGTCACCAAAGTTTGCAGAGAGCTGAAGCTGTGCATGGCTCAGCCCAATTGAATTGATATCAAAGTTCAGATTGGCTTAGTGGGTTAAACAAACATACCCTACTACAAGCATGAGTAGAGCAACAATGGTATTGAGTGAGTTACTGAGTTACTGAGGAGTCAAGGCTAGATGAAAGGTCATATTAGTGCATCAGACTGAGGTGCCTCGGATGACACACTTCAGCTAAAACCTTGGCCAGCTGGATATAGGCATTCAGCTTGAGAGCATTTTCCAAAATGCTTCCTTGTTCAAAATTGAGGGAGCCATATTACGCAGTCCTCAATTTAGCTTGCCACATATAGCCACACATGGTTGTGACAAGTTTATGAAGCCAGGATATCAAAGTGTCCTTAAGGCCAAGATGGTGCATTGAACACAGAATCAGTAACCAATGTGGAATGGGAATGGTTGCAGTTCCATCCACAACTGAGACTGGAATAGGAGGTGGTACAGCAGTTGAAGGAGGTCCTGCATCTCTGAGCGCAAGCCTGAAATTTGAGCTTGGTTCCAGGTTCTGGCTTTGTAAGTTATAGCCAATGGCCCCAATATATGGTGTGGGCTGACTAGCCACTGCTACTTTTGTACAGGGTCCTGGCAGTGGCGAAATTGGTGGGGGAAACATTTTTAAATTTAACTGATGTCGGAGAGAATGGCTGGCATGTAAATCCAAGCCACAAAATGTTACATAATAGTGTAAAATAGTCCACATTGACTTGGAAGCAGCAGGCCACCAGTGCATTTTCTTGCCAAAATTTCATTGTGAACTCAATGAGTTCTTCTGGGGTGCTGTCAAACAATATCTTCACAATCACTGTGATTACACCTTCAGCACACTCAAGGAAAATTTACCAAAAGCTCTTGCCTCAGTTGAGTGCAAGACAATCTGGCTCTGGGAACATTGTACGATCAGGTGGATGGAGGCTTATAGATCAGGCCTGGGTGTGGAAGATGCTCAGATAAAGGTAAAGAAGTTTAGTTCTCATGTCTACACATCCCACAGATGTGTCCCAGAGATGCTAGCAGGTCAATTTGATGCCTGGAGGGGAGAACAATAATCTACTGATAGTAATTGAGGGCCCTTAATTTCCTTTTTCAGATGAGAGGCAAAATATTTCCAATGTTGAATTTTATAATCCCTTCAGTTTTCATTTTTTTGCAAATTCCCTTAACAATTATTCTCAGTTCATCAAGAGAATGTGATTGGTTAATTCATTACAGCTTTTGGACCCTTTTTCACTCTGGAATTAATCCTGTACAAACTAGTAGCGGTGGCTAGTCAGCCTGCACCATATGTAATGATATGAGTTGGTCATGTTGTGGCTGTGAACGATTGCAACCAAGATCATCCATTCTCAGAATTCTTGGTCCGGAATGATGCTTTCCACTAATGCCACAAAATGAATGTTGCATTGGGCCTCCAATGTTCAAACTGTAACACAAGAATTGCAATGCAGACTCATGAGTAACCAGCAATTTACTCTGGTGGTACACAGGCAGTCGCTGGATGACTTGGGACACTTTGAAAGGTTTTCAATTCTTTCAAAGTTAGTAGGATCCTGAACTATGATGTACAAAATATTATGGCAGCTTTGCAATAATAATATGTACCTGTATAAGGTAATCTGGACTTTGCCGCTAATTACTAGTTTGCAAAGCTGAAGGTCACTCATGTTGGTCGGTCTGCTCTGTCTTGGATGTGCACCAGACTGCTGACTGAAGCCCCGATTCAACATCAGTAAACCATGGATTCTGCATGAGCTCATTGCCATTTGGGTCTCCTTTTTCTAGTATCTGTGGGTGTGTAAACCAGATGGCTATTCTACTCAACTTTCCAATAACCTTGATGACCTGAAGAATGCTGGAAAGCCACATGACACTCTGGTGCCACTATTGTCATGATAACACACTGGTGGATAATACACTCCCCATCAGACCCTTGCATCACTAACCTTTGTGGTGCAGCAAATATGGATTCTGGTATTATTCCCTTGATAATTGATATCTAATAAACAATTGAATAGGTCCCGGAACACAAGATAGCAAGGCTTCAAGATTGTTATTTGATTCTACTACATGCATACACGTTATGCAAACTCACCAGTATGTCAATATTCCACCTCAAACTCAGAGATCTTCTTCTGCTCCATGTCAGCAGTTTGTGCAGGGGATGGTTGAATGTAGGGTTCCAAGAGCTTAAATATGGTGTTGTCCTTGGGGCACAGTATTTCTATGTCCTGAAAGTCCAGGTTCCATCCTTGCTGTGCCACCCATTGTTGAATGTACAACATAGACTCTTCACATCTATCTATCATTGTCCAGATCCTCATGCACTGGTTGTACAAGGGAGGGAAGTCAGCAAGATACCATGCTGGTTGCTGCATCTCAAGGAGAACTTGATGAATCCACTACAAATTCCTGATCCAATACACATGGGAGAATTCCTCTGAGATCCTCTGCACATTGGGGAATTGCATAAGTGTCTATTCAGACAAAGCATATGGATGTTTGATAAACTAGCTGACAATGTGCTGCACACCAGTGACTTTGCACCTGGGTTTGGTAGTTTCTCTGAAAGTGCTGAGGTATCGTATTGACCAATTGTCTTCTGCAGGTGTTGGTTGATGATTTTGCAGATGGACTTAGGAATATCTGTCCGAAAATAAAGTAATCTGTTACATTTCTCCTCATTTCTTTGTAGGCATATGGTAGAGCTTGGCTTGGCTAGCATCTCTGTGACTGGTGGGGGTGGGATGAGAACTGGCATACACATGAGCTGCCCATGCAGGGATGTTGTGAGGATTGAAATAGCCAATGGGATGCAATACCAACATTCTGATGCTAAGTAAGGGGCGGATCAAGTGAGTGTCACTGTCAGTATATGTAGTAACAAGTTACCCATGGACATGGGCAGTGGAGTTCAGTAGGACTTAGTACTACTCCTGGTGAACCAGTCAACCAATGAGTCATGATCCCATGTCTGTTAAAAATTCTTAGTCAGCACAGTCACCTGGCTGTTGACTAAACAGTTATGGGAGTTTTGCCACTGCATTTTGTCATATGCCCAGGGTTCAAGTTGTTGTCATGATGTCACAATCTCATCATTGTATTGCACTTCATATTCATGGAAATACTCTCATGTTGGAAATGTGCTTGCAACTCCCTTGATCTCACCAACAACTTGAAGAAACTTATCATGACAGGGAGTGCTACAATTCAAGGGTAAGGAAGCTGAGCCCTTACTCTTTTGGCAACTTGAAATTATTCCTATTGTCACAGGCAAAGGTCCTACTGTCACTTTAGAAACATTAGTCAGATCCTCAGGCTCCCACCAAAATCTTCCACCCTCTTCTGGCAAAGATGATAATACTGTCACCTCAACATTGAAATTACAACCATCAATGAAAGAATTGACTTTATCTTCCCTTACGATGTACTTAACCTATCAAGTCTCTACAGGCCAATATGTACGCTGTGTGGAGACCTGAGCACATCATCGATGTTGGATCCGTGACACATGTGGCAGCATTTATTGAAACTGTCAGCCACTTCTCAGTAAATTATCACTTTATTTTCTAAGAGTACTATGCAGCCAGTAAAGATTAACATGGGGCAGTAATAGTTTACTGAGGTAGTACTTCCATACTCACATTTTTCAGCCCAACAAGGGTGAAAAACTCTACCAATAATTAAAGAATGGTAGCATGTTAGGTGGCAAAAACTAAAAATAATCTGATACTTTGTTTGACTTTTTCCCCTCAGATTTCTGCTCAGTTATCTATCCCCTAACTGTTTTCTGTAAGTACACATCCAGTAATTACTTGCTCCATTTAGTTTGTGACAGGAGGCCTCTGATAGATTGGCAGGGCACATCACCATTTTGAGCAGGATGATACTTTGGATTGATCAGTGGCTGAACACTCTGCCACTTCAAGCAGGGTGAAGATATGGTTTGGTTCTGTGAAGTAAGTGCACACATATGGCTCGTAATCTATGGAACTGATTTCTCAGGATATGGGATCAGTGGCAGGGTAACCTCCCCATGATTTTCATTCTAGGATAGTTCAGAACAGCAAGTTCACCTCCAGAGGGTGCCGGGGAGATTTCAGGATCCCACAGAGTCTGTGGGATCCTGAAATCCCCCTTGGAAAGTGTGCAGTGCGACTTGCTAACCTTGGCAAATTTTGAGGCTTTGGGATACCAGTGGCCAAGCCAAACATCATTTTGAGTTTAATAAACTGAGTAGGCTACTTGAAGGATTCACCAGCGTTCCAATCTGCTGCTCATCTATGAAATGGGGCTAAGAAGCACCCTTTGTCCAGGGTCAAATATTAGCTTCTGCCTTGAGCATGGGTATTAAGGTGGAAACTTTGAATTCCAAGTCAGTGTAGTAATTATTGGATTCCTTAGAATCCTGTCCTGGTGTCTACTTTACATCTAACCCTTTCAGCCACTGCATTTTATACCACATTTTATATCATCTGATAATGTCTTCAACCTGGGGTACATTCGAGATCACGCAGGCTTTGGGGAGTCAGGTCCAAGATGATAATTCATCCACAGGCTACAATATCCTGTTGCACACCCTCTACAGCGACCTTTCGGATTCTTCAATTCAAGTTCCACGATTTCTGCCAGAGGTGAGTAATACTACTAGTCTTGGGTCAAATTTACAAGAGCTCAAGCATCCACGGAGGCAAACGCTGCAGCTTCGACTAGTTCCAACCCCCAGGTTGATGATGGACATACATTTCCTACAGATCCAGCCCACATGTACAAATTACGATTCCAAAAATCATTACAGGATCTGGTGCTCAAAAGGGCAGTGGAGTTGGAAATTCTTTCAATCCAATGGAGGACCATAAAAGAATTAATGGGGGGAAACTGGGTCTACCCTCAGCAAGTTTGGGATATCTGGACAAACAACACACGGCTCCTGGATTGCTTCATCTGCAGGGATGAAACCGAAAGGTTGTACACCTCAATGTCTTTTCTCAGTCATATCCAAGTGGCGGTGAGCATTTTTTTCAAGTTTGCAAGTTTGGCAGATTAATATATTATCATCCCAGCTGGAGGCTTGGGTGATCCGCACCCATCAAAAAGTCAATTACCGAATAGATGATTACTTGCATCTAGATGTTTTTTCAGCAGCACTCCACCAACCCCAGGTAATGGCACAGGAGGTAGCAAAACACCTGGAGTTTGGGACTTTTTTTCATGTTCAAGAGGTTTACTGAGCTAGGCGAACTAATAGCAAGGTAAGAAAGCTCTGAGAAACCACTGTGCAGGTGGAAGAAACTTCAGGTACATGGCTATCATCTTCCATACTTAGGTGGCAGAAATGAATGGTTTTCCAGGTTTAGAAGTGGAGAACCCAATTGCTTCAAGCACTGCAGGGACCTCCTCCATCTTGCAGGCCATCACACCTGTTGTCCTCCATGATGACACAAAAGTTATCAAACACTTTTCCAGTGCCATTTTACAAAACATTCTTCATATTATTTTTGTGGCTTTGTTAGAAGAATGCCCTGGGCTCCAAAATAAATGATCCAGAACAAGGCCGATATTCTGTCGATCCTTGGCTACCACTGCCACCCTAGTGAGTTGCTCTCCCATGTCTCCTCTCAATATTTTGATCCTGATATACCTTGAGCTTCATTCATGGCTCAGAAAATACCACAGTGGGTACTTGGACCCTTACACCATCTCATCAGGTAATGGCAATCTGGATGATATAGATTTCCAAACTCTGGCAGATTTCAAAGGCCTGATCAACCTGGCAGTGGAATACAATACTGGCCAGGAGCTGTGACATTTAATGGAAGACTTTACAGTGGAAGTATTCTACCTTCCACCTCTGGTGGTAAACCCCAGGTAATTCTTAGGTTAACTATTACCAAAATTTATGCTAAAGAAGGACCTTCAGGAAACTGCCTGAGCCTTATTTTTATGTCACCAATCAACATCTCCTCCAACCTGAACAAATACAAAGAGGAGTCCTCAAGACAAAGCCCTGTGCTCTCGTAACTTTCCCAGGGGTTTCTCCCCTCCTCCCAGGGAATCTCATAGCTCCCCAGCAGGAGCTGGAGCCAGAGCTGGAGCAGGAATGGGTCAGAAGAGAGGGACAAGAAATGCATAGCTTGTCAAAAATCCTATGGCAATTGTCATATCAAGATCCTTGAGGTTCAAATTTGCCATAGAGACAAAGATTAGGGGGAGAGAAAGGGGGCTTAACGTTTAGCATCAGGGTTTGTAGGCAGGTGAGGTTATATTTTTACATAGGACATTGTATTTTCTTACTAAACCAGGTGAACTTTTGTAATTAGCAGCTTTTCAGTCAGAACCTGGGTGGGACACAAGGAAGCCATAAGTTTCTTGAAGCCATGAGTTTCTTTCCTCCTCCTACTAACCACGTGGGAAAGATGGGTAAGGTCAGGGAGAAGTGTAAAGTACATGGATAGGACATGTACAATACAGGTACAACACTACACATAAGGTGCTATGCATAGGGTGCTACATGTATGGTACTACATGTACAGTACTACGTGTACGGGACTAGGCATACAGGACTAGGCATATGGGGCTACATGTATGGGGCTATATGTATGGGGCTACAGCTACATGTAGAGTACTATGTGTATGGGGCTACATGTATATGGTTACACCTACAGGGCTACATGTATGGGGCTACACATAGAGTACTACGAGTAGAGTACTATGCATATGGGGTTATGCATAGAGTACTACATGTACACTACTATGTGTACACTACCACACATATATAACATGTATAGTACATGTACAGAACACACATAATACTTGTAAAGTAAGAGTATATACCTTACATGTATTTTATACACATACAGTAAACCTTAGGATACCCTTGTGGAAAAAGGTATAAGTCTGAGAGCTCTGCAGGTGTCAAGAGGTCATAGGAGAACAGAGTGCAGAAGGGATAACACTAAGCAGATGGAATATAGGATCAAGTCCCAGACCCTCTCCTCCACCTCTGATGGAAGTCTGCAGTAATGGTAGGGACCCAACCAAGGGTCAACAAGGTCATGGGTGTGGCATCTGACCTGAACTCATCAGATCACATGGCTCTGATAGGCCTAACTTACTAAGGTAGAAGTCATTCATAACCCACAAACATCACGTGATATTCCAAACTAGGCGAAAAAGAATGAATCTACATCCTCAGTCCTCTACAACCACTTAATAAAAAATGTGCTTTCTGGGAAATGTGCTAGTATTTGTGTTTATGAAGCTGTGATAGTCAATTTTGTGTGAGACTTATTTGGCAAAGGAGAATATCAATGAGATGTGTTGCATCCTGATTTTTGGAATAAGTCAGTGGGAACATCTTCCTGTACCAAACCCTGTTGCACAGACACACTTGAGATGTATATAAAGAGATCTCTGAAAGCGGAATTCTAATATTCTCTTTTGCTGTACTTTAGTGGCCAGCCTACTCAGCATAGCATTCAAATATGGACTTAGGGAAGAGGAGTGACATCCAGAATAAAAGATCTGCTTTCAGAGATCTCTTTATATACATTTCAAGTGTGTCTGTGCAACAGGGTTTGGTACAGGAAGATGTTCCCACTGACTTATTCCAAAAATCAGGATGCAACACATCTCATTGATATTCTCCTTTGCCAAATAAGTCTCACACAAAATTGACTATCACAGCTTCATAAACACAAATACTAGCACATTTCCCAGGAAGCACATTTTTTATTAAGTGGTTGTAGAAGACTGAGGATGTAGATTCATTCTTTTTCGCCTAATTTGGAATATCATGTGATGTTTGTGGGTTATGAATGACTTCTACCTTATGTAGTAGCTTCTCTGCTGTCTTGTCCACTGAAGAGAAGAGTGATTCTGAGTCACTGCAGCCCCCCACCTTTAGCCACAGAAGAGGTAGAATTGGGTCATTGTAGGTTGTGAGCAAAGTATTAGGGTCCTCTGTACCTGACCTAGCTCAGGATTTGGCACTGTGGCTGGGGTGATGCTCTACTAATTTCTAGTCATCATCTAGTCCAGAAGAATCCCAATAGAGCAAATCTAGGTCCACCACCATACTGAGTACTATTAATTGCAATGATGATCACTGTATTGGTGTGTGTGGCTTTCCAAATTGGTTCTAGAGAAACTTGACTAGATTTGCAAACGGAGGTATCAGACAAATATTTTATCTGTCACATAGCCACTTATAGAAGTGCACAGCGAGGGTTTGAGTGACTTGGATTGCGCAAATTTGACCCTGAACAGGTGGGGGTGTATATAATTCAAGACCATGCCTAGTACCAATGCATGGTACCACAGTCTGCCACTACTCCCCAGTGCCAGTGTAAGTTCTTTGAGTCAAGCCAGATGCCTCGTGCTCCAACTAAAGCACCTACTTCTGACTCAGATCATAAACAGAGGTCAACCCACCATGGACAACAGTTGTGCAGCAGTTGCAGTCAGGGCCTCCCCAGTCATTGTGTCCGACACAAACACTCTTCTGTCATTCAGCAAACTTATGACACTAACTCCAACACTCAGAACATCCAAGGGAAAGCAAATGGTATGTAGATATGTAGGTTTCAGCAGAGGCAACCCCTGACAACTTTGTACATCTACTAGTAGTTTCTATGGCACAAGCACCATCGTTACCCCATTGTCCTCTTCAGCGCAAATACATGTTCATTCTACCATCCTCATCCATATTCCTTCATCAAGTTTGTTGGGATTATGTATACAAGAGTATACAGGCAAGCCAAGGCAGTTAACATTCCTAGAGAATATTGCCAGAATATGCTAAGTCATATTAACACATGTTTAACAGAGGTTAACACATGCAGAGACATAAAGGGGAATCCACAGTTAACACATACTACAGGGTTAAACATCCTGCAGCATGTCTATGATAGGATAGGCAAGATATAGCCATGTCTATCATAGGCTATCAGAGACAGAAGCCTAGGTGGAGTGTCTTAGACACACCCTGCAGGAAGTGTAAGACTGACTTCCAAGCCATGACAGCATATCTATAGGGGAAATGACATAGTTAATGAAACATTAACTATTACAGGAGTCTATGACTTCATCTCTCCTTATATATTATAGGAGTACATTACAATATACCTCCTAACTGTGTAGTATAAATATTGCACATCTTGTAGGAGATGATAATAACATTCCTCCCTGTGGCAGACTCCCTCATACACTTGCCTTTGACTTAAACTCAATACCTTAAAAACCTCGTCCTCATCTTGTGCTCAACTCCTTGATCCCAATAAAGTTCATACTCCAACTGAGAGAGGTACTGACTTGGAAGATGAATCTGACAATTCATGTCTGCCAGCTCTTGATTTGCCCTCTGCCTGTAGGTTAATTCTGTCAACATTCATCCTATATCTTTTGTTGATCAGCATTCTAAGTGACTTATACTTTGTCCAACCACAGCAATAACTGTACAGCGCCACAATCAGAGGCTGCAGGTTTTGACATGCAACAAGTTGAGGCTTTCAAGTTCAGTGGTATGTGTCAGCTAGTTCTGTTATGTGGTTGTCCAGGTCTAATGATACTGCTAGATTTACAATTTGAGGTCTTCAACCCTCAGGAGATTCCTCCATCCAAAATTCTTCTTCTGGTACAGCTTGATGCACTCATGGATGCAGGTGTCTGTCCTGTCCAATTCCAAGGCTTATTCATTCAGTGCAGTCAGTGCCATATTTGCATTGCACAATGAAACCTTTCTCACCATTGCTGCAAAACTGTGGTATCCACCTTACCAACCAGCTCCACCGGCGACAGAAAACAACTCTTGCATTGTGTCTGATCGGATGGGCTTCCTGTAGCAAGATTTGAGGCAGTGTTTGATCATTGCATCTCATGTGATCGAATAATGACCAAGAGTGGTGCTACCCATCATGACTGTGGTTGGGACTTGCATTTCAAGACCGGAGCAGGCGGGCAAGCGAGTTAGAGACTCATAATAATAATAATAGGGAGTAAGATCATTTTTATACCATCTATAAGCTTACCCCTGTGATTGAAGTGTCTTACAGTCTTACTCGCTAGGGTGATGTATTATACAAATATAGTATGCTATGTTGGTAATATCAGATGACAGAGTATGATGATGAACAAAGGAATAGCATTAATGGTCTACATTGCTAACCAAGGTCAAGGGGGCTACTAGTAGCCATATAAGATGAAGCGCCACAAACCTAACCCTACAAAAGGTTATTGATGAGATACAACCTTATCTTATTGTTTCCTGATTGGTTCTCATCAGGCATCGGTTCCAGTACTTTTTGATAACATTCCCCTTCATTGCAGGCAAACATCAAATATTCATAGTAAACAGGATACAGTTGCCAACAACCTTTAGTAGGGTTAGGGTTGTGGTGCCTCAACTCTGAATATTGGGATCAAGAGGTTGAGCACAAGATGAGGACGAGGTTTTTGAGGGATTGAGTTTAAGTCAAAGGCAAGTGTCTGAGGGAGTCTGCCACAGGGAGGAATGTTATTATCATCTCCTACAAGATGTGCAATATTTATACTACACAGTTAGGAGGTATATTGTAATGTACTCCTATAATATATAAAGGAGGGATGAAGTCATAGACTCCTGTAATAGTTAATGTTTCATTAACTATGTCATTTCCCCTATAGATATGCTGTCATGGCTTGGAAGTCTTACACTTCCAGCAGGGTGTGTCTTAAACACTCTATCCTAGGCTCTGTTTCTGATAGCCTATGATAGACATGCTATATGTGTTTCACTGTGCATTCCCTAGGGTTATGGTTAGTGGGCACTAGCCCTAACCCTAGTGTGTCCTAGCCATGGCTACTGCCTTGGCTTGCCTGTATACTCTTGTATACATAATCCCAACACTGAACCAGCAATGTATCAAAGAATAATGTGGTCATGGTAGTAGATAGGACCCAACATCTGATACTAATGCAGTGAATGCTATTCACCCAGCACTTTCAAGTTCTCCACCCAAATGACATCTTTCATGATGACAGACCTTTCAGTGGATTGGGCCTGTTTTTGTGGCTCAATTGATGATGACCGGCATTTGCTGAAAGTCACATGTTGTTGAAACTTGTTGAAAGTGCTATGTTGGTAACCCATCTTTCATACACCAAATACCTGAACACATATTATGCACTTACACCCTGGCTCCATCCTGAGGATCATATGACACAAGCCCATCCATTACTGTCATTGGCTTTCAAGGAGAGACAAGGAATGAGAGAATCAAGAAGGGGTGAAGAGGTTGAAAAATGGAGCAGGAAATTGAGGGAAGCACTCAGAGTTGATAATGACTGGGTAAGTAGTCATTTGTATGCCCAGCCTCAATTGTCTCAAACAGTTTGATAGGTGGACAGGATCCAGCAGTGGGTAGAATACTGCACAGCCATTCAAGTTGAAGGAGTGGAAGTAGATAACATGATTGATCTATTTATCACTGTCCAGTGGCATAGAGCTCTGCAACTGGATTCTGATGCCAAGGAATTACTGGCTCACTTTCAAGAAGAGATACTAGGGCATAGACAACTCCAAAGAAACCATTTGATAGATTATTACAGGGTGGCTGGTTTAGTTGAAAGTGACATAGATTCTCAAAGTGAAGGGGGCTGGAGTGATGAAGAAGATGGATCTGGGGTTGACTTGGACTCTGAGTCAGAGTGGGCTGGTGATGGGGGAGCAGATGAGTCTAGTGCTGAGGAGGTTGACAATAAAGGTGAAAAGTGGAATTCTGGCAGGTTATTGGATTCTTTCCACAACTTTTCACTCAACCAACATTTCAATAAGGTATCCGGGATCATGTAGGGGAGTTTTTAGGGTGTCCTTTCACATCAAGGACAGCCAGTCAGTGGTCACACCACCTCCACAACTCCCCACATATGTGGGTCAGTGTATGCAAGCATTGGGCAGATTCATTGGCTCCTGTGATAGCAGAGCAGGTATGCCACCTTCTGGAACCAAAATATACAACAGAGGTTTATTTATTTTTAAGGACTCAGATAAAACTGCCCCACTTAGCAACATCAGGTTTTGCATCAGATGAAATCTGTGCATTTTCCAAAAAAACAGGCATATCATGAGAAGTGGAAGCAATCAGTAAAGGTGGGTTTTCTTGCTGTGCCAATGTTGCAATGTTTTGACCTGTATCTTCTCTCCAGGATTCAGGCCTTGGTACTCTCATATCAAACATATGTCACCCTGAAGTTATCTTGTGCCAATTCCCTCATACTCAAGAGTTGTTTAAGAAAAACAGAGTACAGGATGTACTAAGTTTAATTTTAACTGCATGGACTCCAGATTCTGTGATGGAAGAATGGGGATTAGATGATTTGATATTCCACCCCTCCAAGGTATTTTGTCCTTATCATTTTATCCTTTGTATAACTGTTATCTACAGGTAGAAAACAAAGTTTTGAGACCTCTCCCTAGGCAAACAAGACATGGAGACCCTGGGGTGTTTTTCCTCAAGGCAATGATTTTCAACCCTGATCTCATTCCTTGCCACTCTCATCCCCAGGCTGTTTTCTTTTTGTTGTCTCAAGCAAATTTCATACAATCATGGAATTCTTGGCTAGGACCTGGCCTTGAGTATTTTGAGTATGATACAAATGTGAGAGCAATTTGATCACTTCACTCTCTATTTGCAGAGAACTAAAAATAACTTGAATCTGAGTAGGACATTGCAGAAAACCCTGGAGACTATTTCTCTGTGGTCAAAAAGTATCTAACTGGGCAATGGAAGGACAAGAATGACCAATTCAAAAGTATTGAAGATCCTATCTTACACAAAATTCTAGTCCACACAATGGAGGCTGAGATGCTGCGAAAAGAAGTCTGTCAATATGTATTTTCTCAGCAAAAATCAGTGAGTGAATCTAAACTGTAATTCTTGCAAAGTGTTAAATATTAATCAGACAGATGAGCAGAGGCCTAGCAAGAAAATGGCCCAAAATTTGAAGTGAAAGGCTGGAGAGGACAGAGCAGGCTTGCTGATCCCCTAACGCTCCTCCACCTTCCATGTGCATCAAGTGTGCAGAAAAACTATTGAAGAGCAATGCATTCAAAGTATAAAGGTATCACTTCAAGATGCAGACAAAGTTGCTAGTATAAAAGGACAAGGGATTTCATGTGTTCCAGAACCATTCTGAGTAAAGGTATGTTTCCTCTGCTTGTTTTGTTATATTGAGGACTTCTAATGGTTGGATGTGTTCAGCTAATCCCTTCCAAGAATAAGAAGAAGGCATTACCTAAGGTATTACATCCTGATGATTTGCCTATCAAAATTTCTGGCTATGCTGCAAATGAGGCCATTATATCACGGTGTGGTAAACAAGTGTTCAACTTTGTGGATGAAAATGGAGATTTAGTGAGTCATTGTTCTTATTATTCAATTGAAAGCTTGGTCTGAGTTGTATACAGCAGGACACATATGTGTACAATGCATTCCAGAAGAAGCATTTGGACACCATGGTGGAACATTCTAAGAAATTATCAGCAATAAAGCCTATCAAGCAGGGTGAACCGTTTCACAACTTCTCAGCAGGATCTATGAGGGGAATTGGTAGTCGACTTCCTGCCAGTGGTTCCCCTGCTGATTTATATCAGGTTTATGATGGTACAAGTGCTAATTCCCTGGAAGAGATTGACTTGCTCTTCAACCATGCAGAGGTTTGTCACTACTTCACTACTAATATTTCATAAACAGTCAAATGTTTTAATTGAAAACATGTAACAGGATGTCACTATTATCTTTGAGACCATGCATGCACATCACCCCCAACCGGCAGAAAAGTTCAAGAAGTCTAGTGAGGCTTTGGACCGTCTTGGGAGATCAGAATGCAACTTGTATCAGTGTCTCAATTACACATCTCCACAGCATCAGGACAATGATGCTTGTCAGAGTCTTTGTACCCAGCTGGAACTTGTTGCCTATGTACCATGGAAAGAATATGGTTTTATTCAAGCATCTTATGGTTATTATATCGAAACTTGGCCCAATATGTTGTGGTAGGGTGTTTCTTCTCAGTAAATGTCATATTTCACCAAATACCCACTATTCTTTACAGGTAATTTGATCTGTCAATGATGCATGGAACAATGCTCCCATTGTATATACCACTGGAAAAAGTCTTAGTGGCAGATCACAATGTGCAAGTCACACCCTCTGCAGGTCTGTTGATGTGGTCCTAGCATTCCTAGCTGTGAAGAAACACTGGAAAACTAGAAAAGGGAAGAGTTAGTTTTAAAGGGTCCCAGAACCGGCCTTCTTTTACAAGGGTGGAAGTCTGTGATGTCTGCTGTTAACAATGTACAGCCTAAGCAAAGTGCAAAGAATGCAAAGTTAGTAGAAAAGGTTAGCAAAATGTCACGATAAAGATAGTCAGTAGTTTGCAGTCTAAGAACGCAGTTTGATAAAAAGTACTTTACCAATGAACTAGGATTGTCCCAGTTCCTGGTCACAATAACGTAGTGACAATATTTGAATAAGTCGTGAGTCAACTTTGCAGTTGAACATGAGAGGAGATGAGAAGTGAAATCTTAGTGCTGAGAAAGGGGGAGAAGAGATCTCTGTTTCTAATATTTTACATAGACCTTTTTATACAAAATAGAGTAAAGTGGATACTATGCGAAATGTGGATACTGTCCATGTCCATTGCTAGTGGACTGCCTACACTAACTAGTTATGGGTAACCCAGGTAAGTATGAAGTGGATCACTTCACAAACTCTGCAAAGTATGTGCGAAGCATGTGAAGTCCATAAAAGCTGAGATATAGGTAAGTGTGGTTAGCAATGGGTGATTGCATGTCTTAGGAAGGGAATGGAGAGGATCAGAGTAACGGCCCTGCGACCCTAGAATACTGCAAAACGTGATTTCGCTGCCCATACTTGGTGGAAGCCTATCACCGTCAGGTTCTGGTTATTTAGGGAATGTCCCATTGCAGTGTAGTCAGGGAAATCATCCCACTGTGAGGATGAAGGATCAGAGAATGGCTGAACGGTATATGAAAGGATGTGCCCAGCACTCTGCAAGATCCCAGTACTGGGGGTAGGACTCAGGAAAATTTGTTATATACTCTTGTACTCTTCTTGGGCTACAATTGTTATGTACTCTTGTTCACAAAACAATATTTTAACTGCACTATGGGCCACTGCATATGTTGGCAGATCTGCCATGGGCCTGCATGATGCATCTACAGTACGTGCATCCACATTTCATATCTCTCCTTGGACCCAATCAATCTCAAACCCAGACTCTCATGAACTCCTCATGACCTCCTCACAATCCCCCATCCCCACCCCCCTCCTGTCTGACTTCTCACACCTTGGGATTTGGGAAGGTAGCATCCTCATTTTGCACACCAAACCAAACCTGATCTCAGGCAGCCACCAAATAGGGTTGTTCACAGTAGCCATTTTCAGGCCATTTTTGGCTCATTTTTGGTCTCATTTTTCGATCATTTTGACTGATTTAGAGCAAACAAATAATAATGATGTCAAAAATGATGTCAAAAATGATGTCAAAGATTGTTACTGTGAATGCTCTGGAATGCCAACATGATGAAAATGAGAACAAAATGCATTCTCCATGATGCTTGGCAGGTAGACAAGGGCTCGGCATATTCAAACCCCGTCTCAGAGTTCATATAGTACTTGTAGTATGATCGTGGCCAAGTGGTACTAATGCCTACACCAACAATACGTACCGCAATGCTCCAGGAACTTACAGAATACCACCGCACAAGTCAGCAACAACGATTCCGGCAACGCGTCGCCTCTGCACTGTCGGATGTCTCATCATCAGGGACTTCCGATTCAGCAATGTCCGTAGCATCAGACCTTGCTTCTCCGATGTCCATTGATACACCTGATATCCATGTTTCATCTGATCCACCCATACATTCCGATGGCCCAGCATCTCCCACATCAAGTTCTGACAGTGATGGCTTGTCGATATCTGATTTCGAGGTTGAATACTACATCAACTGGGAGCAACGCTACCATGAGTTACTGAATTTAATTGAAACAACTCGTGTTCTTGATCCTGCTCCACCCATGCCAAAGTCCTCACAGCTCCATTTCCTAGATCATTGGAGGATCTACAGCCCCGAGCGCTTTTGTCGTAAACTTCGTGTTGAGCCACTGACATTTGACAATCTCGTCAACCAAATCAAAGACTATCCCATCTTTCACAACAGCTCTAACGACCCCCAGCTAGCAGTACATATTCTGCTTTCTATCTTCCTCTTTCGTGCTGGACACTATGGAAATGCCTCATCTCCTGAGGATACTACACAGTGGGCAGGGATTTCTGTTGGTGGAGTTGAGAAATCTACAGATCGTGTTATCGTCGCCCTCTTATCACATCATGATGTCGCAATCCACCTCCCTGATGCTGCAGAAAAGGAATGCTCAAAATCCTACATTGAAGAAACTGTGTGCCCAGAATGGTGTGGTGGGTTTTTGTTGGCAGACAGATCAAAATTCCCATTCTACCAATGTCCAGGGTTGCATGGCGATGCATAGTTTGATAAGGATAGAGCATACTCTATTGACTGTCCCATCCAGATCTGTGTAGTGTCAAATCTGATAATCCCACCACTATAGTTTGTTACCACTCCTCATGATTTGATGATCGTTGATTACTCTGTCGGACATACTGGTAGCATACATGATTCATGGGCATTCCAGAGCACAAGAACCTTCAAGGAGCATGAGCGCATCTTTGGTCCAGATGAATGGATATGGGCTGATTCAGCTTATCCATCCGAAACGTGGTCTGTCTCGCCATTCAAAAAACCGGCTAATGGTGAGCTAGATCCTGATCAGAGGACCTTCAACTACCATCTTTCAAAGGTAAAGTTGGGTTCACCACTTAAAAAAATTGTTCTCATTATGCAAGTAGATCCGTATTCATGTTGAGCATGCAATTGGATTGCTGAAGGGCAGATTTCAGTCCCTGTTTGAGCTGCGAATCCAAGTCTACACTTGCAAAAAGCATCATTGGGCCATCATGTGGATCCGATGCTGCATCATCCTCCACAACTTACGTATTGAGACAGGGAAAGACTGTACAGAGTGGCGAGAGGAACTTTTTTGATATCTGGAATCGAAGGGAAGGGGCTGAGCACAGGCGCAGGGATGGGGAAGCCGACACAGGAAGTGATGACGAGAGGGCAACAGACCTTCAACGTGCTCGACATCACCTTATGACGGATGGACAGAGATTTCGTCGTAGGCTCATGAGAAAGCTGTTCGACAGTGAAACAAGTGGGGCTGTACGTCGTATGTAGTAATTTGCATACGATAATATTGCGAAAGATAAGTAACTAAATCTAAGGACGAGTCAGCAGCGTGTGGTCAGCCATTGAAGGGTGGAAGAACCAACCCCCCCCCAAAGTTTGCCATGCCCCCCCTTGCCCCTCCTCCCAATGTCTCAGATTCTCCAAACAGTGGTGCTCCAAACTGCCCCACACCAACAGCCCCAGCTCCCTGATACTGCAGGCGAAGGCGAAACATTTGCAAATTGTGGGCTTCCTTTTCACGCTCTTGTTGGTGCTGTGCAGCAAGGCGGTGGTCTTCAGCCTGTAGCCATTTTTCGTTTGCGCAGTCTTCAGCCTGCAGCCGTTTTTCGGTCACATCTAGATCCATCCGCTGTTTCTTGATTTCCAACTCAACCATCCGTTGTGCATGCTCAGCCATCTTTCGAGTGTGTTTCTCAGCTGCAAGGGTAGTAAAAACCTCTGCCTCAGCCTTGTTTTCATCGGCAAACGCCTCCTGACGTGAGCGTTTCCCCTTGTTTTTTTGTGACAGAGACGTTGCATGGGTGGACGGGGTCGAGGCTTTGGAGTGAGGAGCCGAATTAGAAGCTGATCTGGAGGATGGCACAGAGCCCATGTTCCCACTTTCTTGGAGAACCAAAGTACGTGGGAGGCGGCCAACAGGAGTAGGGCTCTCAGTCAGGGTTGCAGGGGGTGAAGTGGTCTCATCAGGAATTTCGGGCTAGACACAATAGTCATTAAAGCATGATGTGGACAATGACGATAACAATGAACATACTTCATTGTTTCTCTTGCTACCATCTTCCTCATCACCATCTGTTGGATGATGTAATCTGTCACATGATGTGGGCCATAAGTGTTGTAATAACCTCACTGTATAAATGTGCATCCCAATGAGGTATAGGACACATATGCAGCTAAGGGGGTGTCAATATGGTCTTAGGTTACATCAACAATAACCAACCAAGTTAAATCCAATAAGACCTGATAGCTCAGTGGTAGAGCTACTGGTATATGTCCAGGAGGTCCTGGGTTCAATCCCCAGTCTGGTCATCTTTTCTGTTTTAACAGGTTATGGGCCCTGCGCTAAATAAGCCAGGCTGTGCTGCTTAGTCAGCATGATGCTTAGTCATCCAAATTACCTAAGCAGAATTGTATGATGTGCCAGATTAGGGGAGTGTGTTGGATGATGTAATCTGTCACATGATGTGGGCCATAAGTGTTGTAATAACCTCACTGTATAAATGTGCATCCCAATGAGGTATAAGACACATATGCAGCTAAGGGGGTGTCAATATGGTCTTAGGTTACATCAACAATAACCAACCAAGTTGAATCCAATAAGACCTGATAGCTCAGTGGTAGAGCTACTGGTATATGTCCAGGAGGTCCTGGGTTCAATCCCCAGTCTGGTCATCTTTTCTGTCTTAACACCATCGCTATCAGTCCCAATCACATCATTAGCATCAAAAATATCCATGCCGTCATCGCTGTTCTGCCCCCTTCCCTGGATGAGGGTGAGCGCTTCGGAAGCAAGATCCTGCCCAGGCTCTGATGAAGCTGTATATGGGTTGAAGTTGGGAAGTGTCCGCCAAAATCCGTGGAGACGCTTCCAATAGGGGAAATCCTGTTCCAGTTGCTCTAAAAAACATTAGCATGGGCCATCGCAAATACAAGGTTAACTGACCGACAAGATTCTGTAAGTCGCTCCCCTCTTCAATGTCCTCATATCGCAGACCAGCACCCGTTTGACCAAGTTTCTCATTGAATAAGCGATACTCCTTCCGTAACCTGGAGGGGACAGATGAGCACAAACCAAAAGATGCCTTGACAAAATGAAAAATTCACCGCCCGATATAGTTATCGACAGACTTTGCATAGTTGCCAGCATTCACAGCGAAGTCCGCTCGAACAGCTTCATCGGCATCAACAGAGAAGACAAATGTAGCTATCAACTTGTGAAATTCAGACTTGGTGCCTTTTGCAACACATTTTCGTCATCCCTCATCCTTAGCATCCTTTGTAGAGTCAGAGAAAAGTTTTTGATGGTTTGCAGGATTCTCTTCAAGCCAGTCAAGAAGGCGCTCAGTTCTGGCCATCGTCCATGAGGTGCGGCAGACCTTGGTTCATTGTGTGCTGACCTCTTCATCTGTGGAGTCGTCGAGTGGAGCAGACTGCGTAACTTTTGACGATGGCTTTCGGGCTTGTTTGGCTGATCCAGGCTGGCATTTGGATATGGCACCCTTCTTTGACTTTGGTGCCATAGTCAATGGTAGGCGTTGAGCTTCCTCAGCGGAGTTTGAAAAGGGAAATTGTGCGATCAAAAATGGGACATAGAATGTGCTAGAAAATGGTCATTTTTCCAAAAGCAATAGGATGGTTCAATTCCCGAAAAAGGATAAAATTTCGACTCATTCTTGATCTCATTCTCAAGTTCATTCTTAGAAAATGAGATTGAAAATGGAATTGAAAATGAACTAAAAATGGCTTGAAAATGCCAACTGTGAACAACCCTAATATCACCCACAATTTGCTTCATGACTGGCACCCATCATGGTGCATAGTAGATGAGATGCACCTAAACAACAGCAGAAAATTTTATGCTCTGTCATCAGTGCTTGTGGCCCAGCAGGCAAGCAAGTCTGAGGACATTGAAGCCCGGAAGCAAAAGGTGTGTGGGGGCAGATTGCACTGTGTGGGTAGAGTTTGTTCAAAGACATGCTTCATTTTTTACAGGCCACTCCGAGTTGTTGCTTGCCAATATCATCCTTGTTGAGCTACGGGTTCCAGTTTGTCTCCCCCATCTGCTGGATCCCGGCTGATGTGTTTTGGCAAATGCCACTCAGCTTTCAACTATCACTTTTGTTGTAAGCATTTAGGGGTTTCTGATGCCCCTCCTGTCACATCCTATCATCCAATACCCCGAGTACTTTTGTTATATATACACAGAGGACAGGCATCATTACTGGTTGATTCTAACTTATATCACTGCCAAGGTATAACATGACAGGATTGCACATTATTGAAGATGGAGAGATTGGTTGTGGATGCCAAAATGATTCATCGTGAGTTGCTTGCTTCTTAATGCTATGCTCATTGCACATGGATTGAACACTATTGAACAGAACTAGCAGAAAATCTTCTCCTTGATGAGTAAGCTGTTTGTACACTTAGTCTGTTCACCATTAGAAAGGCTCAGTATACATCTCACTCTGCCAGTCACAGAAATGGTCGTTCTCTCCCACCTCAGATGATGGTGATCTTGTGGTACCACCAATTGTGGATGATGATACACCACCACCACCAGAACATCCACTCCTTCAGCAGCCTGTAGCCTTTGTGAGGGGCAACTCCTCATCTCTGAGTACAGCTCCTCCTGCCATAAATACATATCAGGCCCCTATACCAACCACATCTTTGTCCAGCAGCACTTTCTTCCTTCCTGGCCAGGAAGTCCCTTCCTTGCAACCCAAATCCAAGGGCTCCCAGTTGAAAAAATTCAATGGAACGTCAGTGAAGAAAAGGCAGGTGACAGAATAGTCAGGGCAGACTGGGCATTTTTGTCTGAATGTGTATGATCCAACCCAGACTCAGGATCAGCTCTTCTCCGAGCTCATGCCTGGAATGCAAAAAAGATTGACTCTCAGTATGAGGACAAGGTCTACAGAGAGTGGAGATGAAGTTCTAGCAGATCAAGTTACACCAGTGGCTTCACTTGTTACACAAGCTGTCCTGTTGCTGCTTTGGCATCTCCTTTGGGCCTGTTGTCTCAATCAAGGACACTGCAATTAAATTTGAAGCTTTGATATCCTCGTTGTTGTCATTGTGCAGAAATTAAAGAAGCAAGTCGATGAGGTGCCACTGTCAAAGTAAATCAAGGACCTAGCTAAGGCAAATTGACTTTACAGAAAAAAACTCTAGGTGATCTACAGCAAGAATTCACCTCTGCTCTTGAGAAAGGCTAAGAGCTTCTGGTCTGTGGGTCAGGATTTAATGTTGTATTTGCCAATCTGATGGAATCTGCCTGTTTGCTGGTTACAAAGTTTGTCATGCACATTTTACTAACATTGATTCTCTGATCAGCAACAGCTGTAAGTTGTTACAGCCATTATCATGTCAATAGGCCCCGTCACAACAACATCTGTTTAGTGGTTGGCCGGAGAAGCAACATGATGCACTAATCAGGTACAGAAATATCCTGGCCATTGGTCCATTGGCATTTAATGGGATTGAACCAAACCAACTGGCCAACCAAACAAAGCATGTTCAGGCCCTATTGACCTGTATTGGCTATAAATTGTAGAGTTGCCTTTTCGCATTTGGAGGCCCAGTGGCTGTGCAATTCACTTCGCTTGTCTGCATTGCTACAGTTTCTGTTGCTCGTTCCCCCAGCAGTAACATCAGGGGGGAGTGGCTGCCACTGGGAACTAATTTTACCACAGCCACAGTATCATTTTTGATTGGCCTGGTGGTTGACAGAGGTAGGGTCCTTCCATACTAACCTCATGACTGGCCATGGCTGTATGCTTGAACTCGAACAGGTCTGTGACATATCTTTTGCCTTCTAATGTCTATGCTTGATCACATTGATGGTGGTATCAGCTTACTCCTTTGAAGTCCACGATATCAATTGCCTCAAACTGCCTGTCTGAACAATGTCACAGTTGATGTTTACATGTCACCCTGTGAACTAGAGGAGGGTGGACTTGAATTATGATCTGTCATTGTCAGGTTCATACAAGCTTTTGGGAGAGATGTAGTCCTTGCTCACTTGTGACATTTCTCCACCTGTTGTCACATCGAGGGCATGCGACCACCTAGGCAACCAAGTAAGACAGCTTTCCAAAATGTAACAGTTATGATCTAAAAGTCTATGATGTCCAGGTCCTGGCATTCAGATCTGTGGGGAACATCTGTTGATGTTTCCTGATGCTTCTCCACCTGGTAGCTCTCATTTTTGATGCTGGTGTTGGTGCTCTGCACAAAGTCAGAGCCTTGTCACCAGATCAGATCTAGAACTTGGGGTTCCTACACCACAGTTCATGCCCAGGAATGCTGCACCATCTTGGACTTCAAACTCTCCATCTTCTCTCATTCCAGACCCAGTTGTGGATCATCTTGTTTCTGTCATTCCAGCTGTTGCTACCATCCCCATCATTAGCATTGGTCCTAACACTGACTCTGCATTAGACCATCTTGGACTTGGTGACACATTGATTCCCAAACTTCATAAACTAGTGACAACAGTGTGCAGCGGTCTGTGGGAAGCTAAACTGAGAACTGTGGAATATGGCGACTTTGATTTTGAACACATGAGCACCTTATCAAATGCCCTCAAGGCCGATATCCATGTTGCCAAGGTTCTAGCTCAGGTACATAATTTAAACCCAATTGAGCCACATTGAGGTACTAATGTAACCTTTCCATATAGCATCATAGTGGCTTTGTTGATACCGTTATTGCTTCATGTGCAGTATTTCTACTTGTCCTCATTGCTTACTTCCTAGCATACTTAGCATACTAATCCAAAGCTGGATAATTTTGTAAAATAATCCCAGTTTGCTGAAAATATGGGAATTACATAAAGTGCAGTAAAGCGATCTGTCCACTGGAGCTGGATGGCCACTATTGTACAGAGGGTTCTCAGGAAATATAGCACTTGCCTTAAACATCTTGCTTGAGCTTTCCATGCCCATGTACTTGGGGATGAAATTTTGTCATAAAGTTCTTAGGTCTTGGCAAATAGAGTGACAGCACAAATGCTCAGCCATATCGAATGCCATGAATACATAAGTAGTGCTCAGCCACAGTTCAATGCTCAGCCACAGTTCAATGCTCAGCCACAGTTCAATGCTCAGCCACCAGCCATGATTGAATTGGTGATCTGCAGCACTTAAAGGATGTGGAGCCAGGCCTCCCATACCCCGACCTTAACATCTTTCACCCCCTGAAGGGTGTTCCTCCCAATGCCTGCCAATGTTGAAAATGATCCTTTGAATCAAATTGGAACCCTGGCACAATATCAAATTTGCGAGAGTGCTCTTCAAGTTGGGCCTCAAAAGAAACCATAGATATTCTTGCAAACTTGATGCCCTGGCACTCATCAATCCTCAGATGTATAAGTGACCCTCTCATACACCATGGGCATCACTTTGGTCAAACTGTTCATGCCTTATGCAGTGTGCATGCTTTAATCACAAATGGCATTTTTTGGGAGGGTGAACATGCTGACAACCTGGCAGAATCATTCACAGCTGAGTGAGTATTATTCACTGCATTTGTGTCCTTCTCAACAACTTGGCTGTGAAGAGAATGTTGAGAGCATGCAGTCTATTGCGCCCTTCTTTCCCTGGCTCCTGGCTTGGAAGATCGCCTTATGAATAGTTCCAAGGCAGAAATTCAGATGATATCTGATCTGGTCTGTATTGCAAGTCATTTAGGGGCTGTTCTAACACTGCATGTTTTTTGTAATCAGATTCAGAAAGGATCATCTAGTGCTCAGTCAGATGATACCAAGAGTGTGAAAAGTGCGATCCTGGATTGGATAGTGCCCCAAGGTCAACCTCTGATGCCACCAATTGCTCGGAATGTCAAAGTGGACCATGGGTTCAATCATGACAAGACTGGCTCTCTTCTTTGCCCAGCTGGGCTTGACTGGGCAAATGACAAGTTACGTGTGTCATCATCACCTCTTGATCCAATCTTTGAAATGTTTTCCTCCTCTAGGGTCAAACAACAACTCTGAAGTGGAGAGCTTTTGATCACTGGAGATCAATGGCCCTTGTTAGTTTACAGGGATCATATCTATGATCCTGAAAATCCATGGAGTGGACTCTTCCAAAGTGTCATTTTGATTTCTGTGTGTGATTCATATATTTTGAACTGGTTATAACTTTACTGAATATTGACTTTTGCATGCAGACTTTCAAGCATATTTTCATGTCTCCCAGTTCTGTTGAAAAGGAACCTAAGGCGACACGCTCTGGTAATGCTCACATCCATGGGATGACACATGTGGCCCCTGCCTCTATTGCCTATGTGGCCACTCAAGTACATATCATAATCTTTTGATTTTCCATGAATCAGTTGCTAACCCCAGCAATGTAGGCATGGTTCACGTTAACATCATCTCCAACATTTACAAGGTCAGATTCTGTGACAGATTTGGAGCAATTCTACAACAGCATTCTAAAGCTTTTTGAGGATCCTGATGAGCAGGAAGAAGTCAGTGATTTACTAGTCTGGTGGATTATTCTGAGATTTCTCTGTATATTTCTAATAGACGATATCCCAGGCAGGTCTTTCCTGCTTATTCTTCTGCTCAGCATCCTGTTATGAAGGATAGCACTCTTGGTAGGATTCAGGAGAAACGGGCCACTCTTAAGGCTCAGAATTCAGGTGGCCAGTAATATTTTTACATCGGTAATAGTACTAGTATTTTATGTTCCAATGAATCTAGAAACTTCTGTCAAGTCACTTCTAAGGCTCATTTTCATTGGCAAAGCTCTCAGGTATCTCATCTGCACATATCTTTTGGGTGCTGTGTTCCATTGCCAAGCACCCAATATGTCCAGGTTGCTGGTCTCTTCCAACTCTTTCTTTGATGTTTGGCAAGGGCTGCCATGGGTGAAATTTATGGCCTGTGGATGATCAATATTTGATCGATATTCCAGATGAGATCACCATCTCAAGACTGCCACCCACTGCCACCCCATGGTTAGTGTTACTTTTCTGCAGCATCTTGTGATGACCATCACTCATGCCTACCTGCTGAGCACTTACCTCTAGTGCATTTCATTCACATCTGAGCTCAGAGACCACCGGACAAACACTGCTACCCTCAGCAAAGCTCATCTCTTGCATCTGCACCTTGCTGAAGAGCCCATCTCCTAGGGGATGTCACCTACTGATAATTCATTTCTCCCTTGACTGCACCCCATTTATCAACCACTTCTACCTCATGACTTTGCTTGCCATTCATCAGTGTCTTGCTGGAGTGGCCATATGCAAATTATCACTCTTTAGTCTGCATCTGGCCATCTGCAAAAGATCATAAACTTCTGTCCAGATCAGGTAACATGTCTCTCCCGCCTGGACCTTGCATTAAGTACAATCTTTATTGTCCATTAGATAGCCTTGTACTTTTGCCCCAACTACTCATTAGTCTGACCACTTTCCCCATTTTTATAGACATAGCACAGTTCACACAAACATTTTGTTGTATATCAGCCCTTGTATGAAATGAACAAACCTTACCATTCCATCCTTCATTTCCTGATGTCCTTGGCCATACATTTCCCCTGCTCCATAGACTGAGGCATCACAAATGACCCATTTTGGTTCATTTGTCTTATGCTCTATCAGATGTAATATCGGCATCTGACAACAAGCTTCCTTTATTGATTGGAAACACTTCTCATAGGTGGTCTCCAATAGAATGATGTTCCATTCATGGTCATCCCAGCCAATGGACTGGTGTATGCCAATATGTCTGGCAAGAATTGGGCCAGATATTGGATGAGGCCTAAGAACCTCTGAACATCATTGAAGTTACACTGTGTCTTCCACTGGCGTATCTTCCTCATCTTGTCGGCTTCCATGTGGAGGCCCTTGTTGTCAATAACATGACCCAGACAGTGTATCCTGTCTGCAAACAGTTCGCACTTGTCCTCACACAAGTAGAATTTGTGCTCATGAAGACAAGCCAATACCAGCTCTAGATGTAATTGGTGGTCCTCAATTGTATCACTGTAGACAAACAGATCGTCTTGGTAGACATGTAGGAATATCCCTCTATAATCATGCAATATCATGTTCATGGACCTCTGAAACATGGAGGGCACATTGCAGTCTCCTTGCTGCATGACATGGCTCATGAATGAACCATAGACCATCACAGATGCTGTCTTGTGGACATCCTTGGGTACTATGTGCACCTGCTTGTATGCATCTGAGAGATCTATCTTCAAGTGGTATTTTGGTTGAGCTACATCAAGGCGGATCAGGTCTTGATTCAGTAAAGATGTTACATTCTTTATCATGTTATCATTCCACTGTCTACCATCAACAACTGTCCTCAGTTTCATGTTCTTTTTATGAACATGTAGCATTGGGGCTGCTTGCTCTGTATGAGTAGCCTCCCACCAGCCCACTTGCATGTAGCAGGCTATTTTTCCCATGAGTTTGGGCTTCAGGGAGTCCAGACACCTTGATGAGTGGTACTTGTACCTTTTGTTCTCATTGATCAGTGGCATCCTATGATTTACCTCTCATAGTGGAGGTAGCTTTTCTGGAACTCTTCATCCATTCCTCATGCAGCCAAGGAATGTCTTTGATTGTGAGCAATCCTTTGATTGGGATGGAGTGGCAGTTCTCCATTGCTGCCAAGTACATCAGATTTGCTTTTGTCCTCACCTTGTCCCTTGGCTGGTGATCCAGTATATAACCAAAAGGTCTCTTTTGCTGTAGTATCCTTGAACCTCTTGAGAATTCTTGGAAGACTTCATCCAATTACGATATGTCTCTCAATGTGACATCCTTGTCTTGTTCAAGCAGTGTTTTACAGTCCCCCACCTATTCTGGTCAGACTCCCTGGACTCTGGAAAGTCTGAGTGGATTCCAGTTATTCCAACTGATTCAAGAACTTTTTAACAAGTCAAACTCAAAATAATATTTTCTCATCCAGGATTGAACTCTCAACCTCCCAGTCTCAATAAACAAATTTGGTAGCAAGATAACAGGTAAGCCATAAGACCATTATTAGATAATGATATTATTGTTACTTTATTACCTGGTTACACAATGTTTCTGAATATTACATATAAAATCATTACTTGTAGGGGGGGTGGTGGTCATGGTCTCTGGCAATGCATCATGGCCTGTTGACTGCATTTTTTATTTACAAAATGTTTCTAACTAAGATATATTACATATAAACTTAATGTATACATGGGGGAGGGAGCGGGGGAGTGGGTGGGTCATGGCATCAGCCACCACAGCCCCTCCCCACATGTTGCCTTGCTGGCACCACTAATGTAGCACCCCTTTCCACTCCACAAGTGATGGCTCATGGCAGTGGTCATAGGTGCTGCTGTTGGTGCCACTGTCACCCCTCCTTCCCTGTCCTCCCCACATCTTGTTACCCCCAGCCCATCACACACTGTCTCCACCCTGTGAGCAGTGGCTCGCAGCAGTGGTTGGGGCCCGGGGGTGCTGTGTTGCACTGTGGTGTGGTCACCCATCCCCCCCTCCCCTCTCCCCTTGACCCTACCATTCCACCCACACTCCACCCCACAAGCAGTAGCTTGTAGGGCTGGGCTGGGTGGTGCTAGTCATAGGGTGGGCTGCCTATTGTGATTGTCTGGTTGTCAGGACACCGCCAGTTTCTTTTTCTTTTGTTGTCGTACAGTCTTCCTCTTCTTTCTCCTAGTACACTGTCTTGCTTCTTCTTGTGATATATCTGAAATGCTTCCTTCTTTTTGTTCTATCATTCTTCTGTCCTTTTCTTCAGACTTCTTTATCTAGCAACTTCTGTCCTTTTCTTCGGACTTCTTTACCCAGCATAGCCTCATCCCCATGTATATAAACAGTAGTACAAAGGTCCAAGCTCCCCAGCTTGACCTAAGCAATCTACCGCTTATTCCTTGCTCAACTCAAACTCAGACTAGTCCAGAAAGCCTCTGGAACTAGTAGACTAGATGACTGCCCGAAAGCCTCAAGCAGTAGACGACGATTGACCCTTAGTTGACAAGGATAAAGCCTTTGTCTTAACAAAAGGTCAAGCTTACCCAGAAAGTCCTCCTACCCAGGAGCAGACAAGACATCTTCCAGACAAGACACCAGACAGACCCAGAACGCCTGCCTAGAGGGGCACAGCCAATCCCACACTCCGTGTGGTACAGACAAGGAGACAGATTAGTACGCTACTCAGCATCTGCAGAAAGGTGGACTAGCAAAACCACCCTGAACAAACCTGCCCGATATCTAGAAGAAGAAGACTTTGAACCCCCTCCCTCCACTCCACACCCCTTCTCTTTCGGCAACAATAGCGAAACCAACGAACCAGACATGGCAACTAAAGAGATAAAACTCAGAACCCCCACTGACTTTGATGGAAAAAGAACAAGAACAGCAAAGTTCCTGCAAGAGGTATCCCTGTACCTCAGAATCAACAAAGACACCTATGACACAGATGAGAAAAAGATCACCTTTGCTCTCTCGTTCATGAACTCTGGCATGGCCGGAGCATGGGCACAAGACTGGGCATCAAAAGCTAACTTAGGGACATGGAACGAATTCAAGGCAGCCGTAGACAAAGCCTTCACCCCCACAGATGACGCGGGAGCCGCCAGAACAGAGATGAAGAACCTGAAACAAGATGGTGATCTGGAGGATTACCTCGCCCAATTCCGGATCTTGAAGGGAAGATCAGGAATCACTGAGGACACACCCCTCATCAACATGTTCATGGACGGACTAAACCCAAAAATTCTAGAAAAAATATTCAACATGGAGAAAGTCCCAGAAAAGTTAGACAACATGATGGAGGCAGCTGCCAAGTACAATGGACAGTGGAAGAGAGCCAAAGCCATCATTGGAAAAACACGAGGAAGCTACTGGCCAGAAAAGAAGACACCCCCTCCTGTCAAAAGAGAACCCAGCCTGGAGATCAACAGGCTCACCAATGAAGAAAGAATGGAGCATATGAAAAAGGGGCTGTGCTTCCTATGTCACAAGCTGGGACACCGCTCCTCAGATCACAAGGGAGGTAACATTTCCTCCTCCTACGCCACCCCTAAGCCATTCCAGAAAAGGAAAGGGGCTGACGTACATGCTTTGATCCAGGCTATGATGGCTGAATTAGATGAAGAAGAAAAAGGAAAGGCCCTGAGCCTTTTAGAAGACTTGGGTTTTTAGAGAAGCGGCCTGAGACAACACCAGGTACTGCTGAGATTTCCGTCTGTTCCACAATGCTAGCCACAATTAGAAATAAATCTATGCACTTATCAATTTCCATAGCAAAAACGGAAGGAGGAAAAGCCATCGGAACTAAAGCACTCCTAGACTCAGGAGCAGGAGGAGTATTCATGACTCACAAATTTGCAGAACAACTAGGTCTGGAACCCATCCCTTTGAAGAAACAGATCCTGGTTAGAAATGCTGAGGCACCATCACCCATTACATCACAGGGCAACTCCGGATCAATGGGAAAGAACTCACCACTGGTTTCCTCATTACCAGACTAGGAGACAAATCCGTCATCCTAGGGCTCCCCTGGCTACAGAAAACAAACCCAATTATAGACTGGAAGGAAGGAACATTAGAATTCAAGAACGACCTCAGACTTGCCCAAATCAAGAGAATAGTACAGAAGACAAGGGCAACCTGGGGAAACCTCGGACAAGCCAGACACCCTCGACCTTCGATTGAAGGAACGCCCAAAGATGAACCCAAAATAATGAAACTGACCAATGCAGAACCTATCGGACCACAGGAGGAAGAACCCACCCCAATCCCTGCCAAAGGGAACGAAACCAAACAGAACAATGAATTACTCATTGCCTACACCAGGGGGGAATCCGTCATAGGAATATTCGAACCCAGAAAGACCCCCCTCACCCAGGAATACACCAACCCAACCTACTCCTACTCTTGAAAGACAGCCACTATATCCCGACTCGTAACATCACAGACATCCCCTCGGTATTCCTTTAGTCAAAACGTCTGGATTAGGGCCAAAACCTTGGTCTCCCAACAACTCGCTCACAACTTGGAAAAGGATCAAAAAGAACAGCCAACGAAGAACCTAGACGAATCATTGCCAAAAGAATATCAAGGGTACTGACACGTCTTCGAAAAAGAAGCATCAGAGTGGTTCCCTGATTCGCGCCCTTGGGATCACGCCATCAATCTAAAGCTGGACTTCCTCCCAAAAGACTGCAAAGTCTACCCCCTATCCCCAAATGAACAAAAGAAGCTCGATGAATTCCTTAATGAAAACCTGGAAAAAGGGTATATTAGGCCGTTGAAGTCCCCGATGGCATCCCCCTTCTTTTTTGTTGTAAAGAAAGACACCAATGCCCTCCGTCCCTGCCAAGAATACCGGTATCTAAACAATGGAACAATAAAAAACACCTACCCGCTACCATTGGTAGGAGACCTGCTCGATAAACTTAAAGGGGCCAACTGGTTTACAAAGATGGATATCTGGTGGGGATATCATAACGTCAGGATCAAAGACAGTGACCAATGGAAAGCGGCTTTCAAAACTAACAAAGGACTTTTCGAACCAACGGTCATGTTTTTCGGCCTCTGCAACTCTCCGGCAACCTTCCAAGCCATGATGAACGAGATCTTCAGGGACATGATTGATGAGGGATGGATCGTGATATAAAGATGGAGCACTGAGAATGAACAAAACGGGTCCTGCAACGGCTTCAGGAGCACGACCTCTACCTAAAGATAGAAAAGTGCAAGTTTGACATCCAAGAGGTACCTAGGACTGATAATCAAACCGGATGAGATGGGCATGGATCAGACAAAATTGGCAGGAATCAAGGACTGGCTGGCACCCACTAACATAAAAGCAGTCCGTTCCTTTTTAGGCTTCAGTAACTTCTACCAATGATTCATCGGACACTTTGCGGAGTTGGCACAACCCCTAAATGAACTCACCAAGAAAACAAAAGTATTCGAATGGTCACCGGAATGCCAACAAGCATTTGAGGCCTTAAAGGCTAAATTTGCAGAAAGCCCAGTTCTGCTAATGCCAGACCCTACAAAGCCATTTGTGGTGGAAGCTGATGCATCAAAGCATGCAACAGGGGCCGTCCTCAGACAATGAGATACCAATGTGGACTGGCACCCCTGCGGTTACATCTCTCACTCTTTCACCCTAACAGAATGGAACTATGAGATATACGACAGAGAGCTCCTAGGGATAGTCTGAGCCCTAGAAATGTGGCGACATTACTTACTAGGCTCGGGACACCCCGTGACAATCCTCTCTGATCACAAAAATCTAACCTACTTCCGGACCGCACAGAAACTAAACAGAAGGCAGGCCAGATGGAGCTTGTTCCTATCAGAATTTGACTTGCAACTAACGCATGTCCTGGGATCCCAAATAGTGCAGAGTGATGCCCTATTGCGGAGAGCAGACCACGTCCCAGAAGAAGACACTGACAATGAGGACATGACCATGCTCCCCAAGACACTCTTTGTCAACTTCATTGACACCGACATGCATGACATCCTCGCTGCTAACATCATGAAGGAAGACCTGGTAAAAGATGCGATCACAGCTCTTAAAAACAATGGCACACCCCCAATTAAATCCTAACTCGAAGATTGGAAAATAGAAGACGGACTACTATTTTTCAAAGGCAGATGTTATGTCCCTGACAACGCGGACATATGATGACGGCTTGTGGAACAGTACCATGAATGCCTACCTAATGGGCACCCCAGACGGTGGCAGACCACTGAATTAATCAGGAGGGATTACTGGTGGCCAGGAATGGTAACCTTTGTTAAGAAGTTCGTCACTGGATGTGCCACCTGCCAACAGATGAAAGTCAACACCCACCCTATGACCCCCCCACTCTCCCTGATCAAATCCCACGCCACCCGCCCCTTCACTCTCGTAACCACCGACTTCATCACGGACCTACCAATTTGTGACGGATTCGATTTGTTAATGGTCATGGTAGACCATGGCCTTACAAAGGGGGTAATTTTAATCCCTTGTAACAAAACCATAGATGCACTTGGAGCAGCCATGGCCTACCTAGACAATGTCTATAAATGGTTTGGTCTGCCAGACAAAATAATCTCTGATCGAGACCCCCGCTTCACCTCCCAATTATTCCAAGAACTAGGAAGAATGCTGGGGATTAAACTGGCAATGAGTACGGCTTATCACCCGCAAACCGATGGAGAAACGGAACGAGTAAACCAGGAAGTAGAAATCTATCTCCGGATATTCTGCTCTAACAACCCAGAAAACTGGAAGCACCTCCTGCCCACTGCAGAGTTCACACACAATCAGAGAACCCACTCCATCCAGAAGAACTCCCCCTTTTACCTCATGATGGGGTATGAACCCAAGGCAATCCCCCTCCCATACCAGAAGACAAACGTCCCTGCAGCAGAACAAAGGATCATTCTCTTGCAGAAGGCCAGAGATGAGGCGCTGGCCACCCACGAACTAGCATGTCAGATGGTGGCAGAATGGGTCACTCGGAATTTCAAACCATTCGAAAAAGGAGAAAAGGTGTGGCTAGAAGTGAAGAACCTGAAAATGGCCTACACCACAAAGAAGCTTGCCCCAAAACGCAAAGGACCGTTTGTCATTAATGAAGTATTAAATCTGCCCTCCTACCGCCTCTCCCTCCCGAAACAATGAAAATACACCCCGTCTTCCACGCAGCCCTCTTGACCCCATTCTGGCAGACAGACAAACACGGCCCTTCATTCTCAGGACCACCACCAGACCTGATCAAAGGAGAAAAAGAATACAAAGTCGAAGCAATCCTCACCCACAGAAAAAGAGGCCGATGGTTTCACTACCTGATTAAGTGGATGGGTTACCCCTCATTGGAAAACTCATGGGAACCAGAAGCCCACCTCAAATACGCCAGAAACACGCTAAGGAACTACAAAAAGAAAAAGAACATCTAAACAAAAAAAAAACAACAACAACAACAATATAAAAAGAAGAACAGAAACAAAAAAAAAAAAAAAAAAAAAACAGATCAACAAAATGCACCACCCCACTCCTAACACTGTCGCTACCCGACTCTTCCTCACTAATCAGCAACACGAAAAGGACATCCAACGACTTGTCGATGAAAACATGCGGCTGAGACCCCTCTTCGCCGCCTGGGGATACAACCAGCGCCTGCTCCACGCCGCTTGACAACAGGAAGAGGCGCTCTTTTCCTCTTTGCTACTAGAAGGGATAGAAGACATAGTGGCACCCCTCCGTCAACCAAAAAACCTTGCTCGCTGATCCGCCCCCCGACCAGAAAGAAGACTGACCCCTTACCCCACCTTCCTCGCAAACAGGACTACCCTGATAAAAACCCCTCCACCGCCACCTCCCAGACAAGATTCCCTCTCTGACTACGTAACACCCTCTCCTTCCATTGAAATTTCCTCTCCAAAACCAATCCCACCACCCATCGACCACGTAATCATTGATCTGACCAGGGAGTCGACCCCCAGAACTCTGACCCCAATCTGGTCTCAGACCGACCCCTCCCCCAGAGAGAAGACATGTTTCTGTTGTAAGGGAAAAGGCCACGTCCGCCCCTGTTGCCCAAAATTCAAATGTTTTACTTGTGGGAAGAACAGCCCAGGTCACTACTCTAATGATTGCCCAGACAGACCCCCTTTAGATGACAATGACTACTCCGACATGTTCGACAATGCGGCATGGGCGAACGTCATGGGGGAGCCCTATGGGGATCACTAAACAAACATATAAAAACAAAAGAAGGGGAGAAGATATTTATTCAGCTCGACCAACCCTATTCACAAAAAAAAACTACACCCCCATTTCCACACTATGAACAATCTCTTTGTCCTCCTCATCACCGCTCTTACCTCCTTCGTTGTCCTGGGGACAACCTTCCTCCTGGCGCGTGTCGCACTACGACAGAATAGACAATGATCCGCAAGACACCCCATGCGCACCCCGCAACAACGGTCTGAGAGCCTGGTGGTGTTCAACCACCCGGAAAACACCATCCCCATGCTTCCCCAACACGCTTGCACCCGGTCCAGGCGAGTGCCTCGCTCTCTTGAGATCACGATTCCACCCACCCCCACCGCATGCCCACCATCACCCCCGGCCACTAGCCGGTTCTCCACCCCCTCTCTTACCGAGTCAGAAGAACAGCGGATTCTTCACCCATATGATCACACCCCCCAATCTCCGTTGTCGGTAGCCCTTGGGTCAGGAAAATCGAGAGAGTATTGCTGAAGAAGCTTGGTGACTTCTTGGATAGGAAAGGGGTGATGTTACGATTGTCTGGTCGTCAGGACACCACCAGTTTCTTTTTCTTTTGTTGTCGTACAGTCTTCCTCTTCTTTCTCCTAGTACACTGTCTTGCTTCTTCTTGTGATATATCTGAAACACTTCCTTCTTTTTGTTCTATCATTCTTCCATCCTTTGCTTCAGACTTCTTTATCTAGCAACTTCTGTCCTTTTCTTCGGACTTCTTTACCCAGCATATCCTCATCCCCATGTATATAAACAGTAGTACAAAGGTCCAAGCTCCCCAGCTTGACCTAAGCAATCTACCGCTTATTCCTTGCTCAACTCAAACTCAGACTAGTCCAGAAAGCCTCTGGAACTAGTGGACTAGATGACTGCCCAAAAGCCTCAAGCAGTAGACGACGATTGACCCTTAGTTGACAAGGATAAAGCCTTTGTCTTAACACTGCCTGTGGTGTCCCCCACCTCCTGGGAGGAACGTCATGCAATTGCGCAATAACACATCAGTGAATTATGGAGAAAATGCTTTGCCTATTTGTTATTTGTATTTGTATATCCAACAATTGATGTCCTGTATTGAATTGGACCATTAGTGGAGACTTAGTACCATATATGAAACATTATGCAAAGTGTCAAAAAATATCCACTTGCATTTAGTGTGTTGTATATGGCTTGGGGAATTTTTGATAACCTCACCCTTTATGTAATATCATCATAATATTTTTCCTCCATTTGTAATTAGATCTCAAGTGGGAGACTTTTATACAGAAAGTCAAGCATACTGTTTTCAAGCATATATCACATTAAAACAGATGTCATGGATTTAGATAATTTCATCCTTCTTGTAACATCACTGTAATATTATCTCCCTATTTATAATTAGATGTAGTGTTGCCACAGCTTGGCTCGGCCCGCTCATGGCTCGGCTCAAGCAGCTAAGCCAATTATGTGGCTCTGGCTCACAAGCTAAGCTGTTTTCCATGGCTCCAGAGCGGCTCAGAGCGGCTCAGAGTGGCTAAGCCATCCAAAATCAGGTGCCTGAGCTGGCTGTGGACTCACATGTTTCAATCACATCTAGTGATGTGCAAGGGTTGGTCAAGGGTAGGGGTCAGGAGGGTCAGGGTCAGGGTAAGGATTTTATGACCCACGACAAACCCTTGACCCTTATGAAGGATCAGGGGTTTTACAGGGGTTTTTATCTCTCTATTATCAAGGTACTCTAGATGTTGTATGCCTTTTAAACAATGTTGAATCAGAGAAAAGATCATCCAAAGAGGCCTCATGACCTTTGCAACCCTTAGTATTGTTCAGAATATACTGAATCCCTCATATTTCATTAATGATTTACTGAAAATCATGTGTATTGTCATAAGTATACTTGAATGATGTGTATTTCAAAGGTATTTATTTACTATTTATAAAGCTTGAGCAGTTATTTGGACCAAACCCTTGTCCAAACCCTGCTGAGGTTCCTTACCCTCCAACCCCTTACATACCCATACCCTTACCCTTCAAAACCCTTTACCCTTGGCTAGGGTCAAGGGCATGAGGGAGATAGGGTCAGGGTCAGCCTGAGTTGACCCCAGGGTTACCCCTGCCCATGACTAATCACATCTAGCCACTTGTCTAGTGTTGAATCTCCTGCCCTCTGCTCTTCTATGTTAGCGCTTCAAGGTCTGGTCCAGTCCAGTTTTTTGCCCTTTTCAGACTGTAACCAAGACTGTAACTGGTTACAAAGTTCTGTATATGTCTTATAACCATAACTGGACTGTAACCAGACTGTGCATAACTGGTCAGTCTTACATACTACACAATAAATATTGTAAGGTAAATAAATATTTGTGAATAAAAACCCAAGCCCCCCTTGCCAAGAGGGGCAGGGGGGGGGGGTGTAGCATTGTCAGTAGTCAGGGGGTCCATCATTGAGGGGGGGTCACCAGTAGTTGAGGGGGGGTCCATCATTGAGGGGAGATGGCAGCACCATTAGGGAAGTGCATGGGTAACCCATGGGTACTTTTGGGTGTACCCATACCCATACCTGTGTCTACCCGTACCCACAACCCACGGGTCATGAGTCACAGGTCACAGTGGGTATGGGTAGACCCCCATCTCCCATTGTGTAACACCTCCTGCATAGGCCCCAACAGTGATGGCAACAACACCATGTTGTTGCCATCATTGTTAGGGCCTTGCATTTAGGGATCCTCACGGGTAACCCGCGGGTACGCTCAAGCGTACCCGTACCCGTACCCATGCCTTACCCGTACCCGCAACCCGCGGGTCATGAGCCACGGGTCACGGCGGGTACGGGTTTCGTCAGGGGTTATACTAACAAAAATACAATTATTAAATTATATACTTAACTACAATCATTCAAACCACCCTACAAGTCGTAGGCATGGGGTGGATTGCAGGTGGGCCACCGAAACGAAAGAAAGAAAAAAAGAAACGGTCCAGGAGTGTGTCCCCTGGGCCAGAGAAAAGAAAGAAACAAAAATACCCAGGAGACGAGTGTCTCCTGGGCCCCTCTCATCGTCCCTCTCTCTCGTCATCATCCCCTCCCATTGTTCCTCTCTCTCGTCGTCATCCTCTCTCGTCATCGTCTCCCCTCCCTCGCGCCCACCCTGCGAGCAGGGGCGGTGGTGGTGGTGGCGTCATCCCCATCGTCGTCGGTCCACCCACGATCCACCCCATGAGCAGTCGCTCGTGAGGCTGGGGGCAGGTGGTGTGCTTCATTGTTGGTCCTCTCCCCGTGTCGTCGTTGTCTCCCGTCGTCGTTGTTTCATCGTTGCGATCCACCTTGCGAGCAGGGGTTCACAACGGTGGTGGCGGGTGCTGGTCGGCTTCGTTGTCCTGTCGTCGTCATCGTAGTATTCTAGTTAGTACCTAAAAGGATTGTTAGCAGCAAAATAACGAAACAGGAGTAAAAAAAACTTACCTGTTGAAGCTGCAGGTCGCCGCTAGGCGTCCACGCAGGGGAAGGCATTATGGTCCTACATACCTTGTGTGTGGTGCTAATATACTGTCTTACTCTGGTGGTGGTTAGAAGAAGAGAACTGCTTGTATTACTACGAGGTTTACAGCGTCTTATATACGTTTAGTACATGCGCACGGACCATGTATATGTAATCAAGCACGTGACTCAGTAAGTGAGTCGTTGAGGTAGGTATTGGTTTTCAACACCCCCCCACAAGTAGTGCAGCATCTGCAGCCATAAAAGGCGCTGTGTGCGCTTACTTGACCTTGGTAAATTCAATACCTAGGTGCTCTCTGCATTTTAGGAATAAGGCGGCGGGTAGGTTCTTTGTGAACATGTCGGCCGGGTTATCCTTTCCTTCGAGGAATACGACAGAGACTTTGTCGTTCTCGATGCATTCGCGTATGTAATGATAGCGAATGTCAATGTGTTTTGTCCGTCTTTCTTGAACAGGGTTTGATCCGATGAAGATGGATCCTTGATTATCTCCGCAAATCATAGTGCGGGTCAAATTAAAACCTAGTTCTTGAAATAAGGACTGTATCCACGTTATCTGCCGACAAGAGTCAGAGAGAGCCATATATTCGGCTTCTGTGGACGAAAGTGCGACCGTCTTTTGGAGGCGCGATTGCCAGCATACAATGCCGCTAGCAAGTGTGGCAAAGAAGCCAGTAGTGGATCGGCGTTTGATAGGATCACTCGCCCAGTCGGAATCTGTATATCCGATCAATCCCTCGGATTTTGCACCATTATAGACGATCTGGTAGTTTTGAGTTCCTACGAGATAGCGCATGATGTATATCGCTTTGTCTAGGTGTTCTTGGCTTGGATTAGCCGAGAATTGCGACATTTTAATGACAGCAAAAGCAATGTCAGGTCGCGTTCCGAGCATCAGGTACAATAAAGACCCAATGACTTGCTGAAACTTCGAACGGCGGGTGGCATCAACCGGCTCGGTATTTTCCGATGGTATATAGCCAGTGGGTAATGGGGTTTGAGCTATTTTAGCATTTGTCATGTTAAAGCGATCAAGGACCTTTTTCAGGTACTTTTGTTGATCAAGCTTAATCACCTGCGCAGTCTTTTCGACGCGCATCCCCAAAAAGGAAGTGACATCGCCAGTGTCACGACATTCCCAGTGCTTCAAGCACGCCTGTTTCATTTTGTCGGCTAACTTTTTGTCTTTCGACATAAAGATACCGTCATCTATGTATACAATGGCGATTACGATAACGCCTTTTTTGTTTTTGTAAATGAAGATGCCAGCGTCAGAACTGGCGCGGTGAAAACCTATGGTCTTCATGAACGCCTCTAGTTCGCGCCACCAGGCAAGCGAAGCTTGTTTAAGACCATATAATGCGCGCAAAAGGCGCATGACCTTCTTCTCTTGGCCTTTTACTACGAAGCCTTGAGGTTGGAGCATGTATATCTCCTCGTCCAGTTTGCCATAGAGAAAGGCGGTTTTAACGTCTAATCCGGTCATGTACATGCCTTCTAGACTCGCCAGGGCGAACATCAGGTGGACGGTCTCGTAGCGGACTACCGGAGAGAATATCTCGTTATAGTCAACGCCTTCGACTTGTGAAAAGCCTTTGGCCACGAGTCTGGCACGTTTTCGATCATCAGCTTTGATGTCGAAAACCCATCTGTTTTTGATCGCTTTGCGACCGTGCGGAAGATCCACGAGTTCGAAGACCTGTCGTTTGTATAAGGCGTCTAACTCGCCACGACACGCAGTCTTCCATTCTACTTGCTGCTTTTTGTCTTTCAAGCGAGCAATGTCACTAAATTGTGTTGGAATTTCCATATCAGAACTCGATGGTATTGCTTGGTTAAGCAAATAGTTCATCAATGAAGTTCCACCTTCTTTGACACGTGCAGCGAGCCATGTGTCCTCGTCCATCGGGTCATATTCGCGCTGAGTTCCAACCCTCTGATTATTATCAGTTACAGTAGAAGGGTTGTTATTATTGGAGGTAGGCACATCAACATGTGGTGCCGTAGAAGTGGTGGGTCCAGATTCCACATCACTTCGAGAAGTTTGTTGGGGTCTTCTCAGGCCTTGAGAAGGCTGACCAACTGTCTTCTTCCAATAATTCTCACGTCGGATATCTCGCTCAATATCCGTTGGTAAACGTTGTTCACCATACACGTTTCCCGGACGGTTTGGGACGTTCCTGGATCTACCAGATCTGCGTGGAAGTTCATTCCATTCGCGTTGATCTTCCCTTCGCGGAGCAAAGTCTGCGGGGGTTACTGGAGTAGATGGTGCAGGAGGAACATCGGCATTGTCATGTGCCTCTTGTTCTCTTGGTACGTCAGTCTGTGGTTCAGACCGTAAGAAGGGGCAGTTTTCAGGCGGAGGATAATCATCGTCGCCAACCTTTCCATGTAGAATGTCGTGATCTCTCTGTTCCTGAGATTCATCATCACGATTGAAGTCTTCGCCGATAGGCGTTACTTCAGGGGTGTGGGCACCAGGGCAACGAGGGAATAATTCCTCATCAAATATTGCTGTAGCGCCAATGAACATTGAATTGTCCGAGCGCATAAAGTAATATCCCTTGATTCCGTCCACATCTGCCGAGCCTAGGTAGACCATTAGCTCAGAGCGCGCTGCAAGTTTGTTTGCACGTCTCTCTTTGGGCAGATAAACATAGGCTGCACATCCTAAAACTCTGTCCCTGGTGAGATCAGGCTTAGAGCCGTTAATCATCTCGTAAGGGGTTGTCCACTTTAGTCTCGCTATTGGCGTGACATTGTGGAGATGGATGGCATGCCGCACACAGAATTCCCACCAGGAAGCCGGTAGACATGCTGTGAAGCGTAATGTCTGGGCTTTTTCCGTGATTGTCCGAATGGCACGTTCGGCACGGCCATTCTGTTGATGTTGGTAAGGGACACTTTGTTCAAGTTTTATTCCCAAACCAAGCAAGAACTTTGTGAGCTCTGTACTTTTTAATTCTCCCCCAGCGTCAATACGAATTCGTTTGACCTGTTTGTTGTGCTGTGTCTTGGCCATGGCGATGAACTCTTTAATTGAAGAGCTCGCTCCTGACTTTTTAGCTAAGCAGGACGCCCAATAGGCTGACGAATAGTCATCCACAAAAACAATAAAATATTTGAATTTGTGGTAAGACAGCACGGAGAATTCCTTGAGATCCATATGGATTAACTCGAAGGCTTCCATTGCTCTGGTGTGCGACTCAGGGAAAGACTTTGACGTCATTTTACCCTTGGCACAACCTGGACAAATTGGGATGTTCCTAGGAATCGAGATTTCCTTGGGTAATCCGGTGCATGTGGAAGGCATCTTTTTCAACGCTGCGTCGGACGGATGTCCTAAGCGTCGGTGCCAAGTTCGGTAGTCTGCAGCATATATGGTTGCGACAGAGGTTTTGGTTAAGCCCATTCCTCTTTCAATTGTCGACGTTACCACATACGCTGATTCAATCCTCACGGAAGGGAGACTCTGAACAGTGATGCGATTTGATTGATCATAAAAATTGATGCCATGAATGGAACCTTTCACGGTCATCTTAGATCTTAATAAAACCCCCATGGAGATCAATCTCATATCCATGCCGGGGATGTGATGCACAGGGTACAAGCGAGTAATTCGCTGTCTGTCATTCACAAGATGTTTGATAAACACTGCACCCTTGCCTACCATTGGGACTGGTCCCTTGGCGGTTTGGATGTTCTCAGGTTCATCGAGCTTCTCATAGGAGGCGTAATCTGAGATTTCGCCGGTGTAATGTTGGGAAGCTCCTGAATCTATGATCCAGGTAGCTAAGTTTTGTGAGTCTTTGTGACTCGAGCACTCAGGTCCGTTGCACATCAAAATAGTATTTATTTGTGTCATAAAGACACGCGAGTCAGGTACATGCATGTAATTTATAGGCGATGAGATCGCCGTCCTGGAGCTAGAAAAGCATCCTGGAAAACTGCAATTAGGCTCGCTGAGTGCATTAGGAAAGAGTACTGACCTTTCGTCAAAAGCGCCAGTATCAAGCCCGATGGGCTGATCGTCGCTATCCATCCTGTTCTGGATTTCCTCATCTACTGAGTCCCAGATGAGCTCCTCGTTGGGAAGCTCGGGAGTTGATCCGAGGGATACTAGATCCTCATTGGTCACTTCCTCGATTTGAGCTGTAGGCTCGGACTGAGTCTCCTCGAGTTTTCGGCGTTTGCCGTCTCGCCTATCAGTAAGGCGTGATTCGAGGGACTTCATGTTACCTTGGGATCGTGATAGATCCAAAGCCTCGAGAGTGTCTCGGGCTATCTGGTAGTCCTCGTATACAGACGGGGTCCCGATTAGGGTTCCCGTGAAGGCCTGAGCGGCAGGCCGCTTTCTCGGGTCTTTCGTCGTGATGGGAAGAGCCGTAGTAGGCTTGTAGAACGATGGTGGGATGATGGCGCCGCTACCAGTGATGGTTGTGAAGAGCGGTGCCGGCTGATAAGCCGCCGAGGCGAGCTGTGAAGCTGCAGCCTTGGCCTTTTTCTCATTGCGGTCTTTGACCTGTTTGCCTGCGCGGCGATTCTTCCTCTTCTCATTGGAGGCCGAAGCCTCGGGCTTATCTTCACGCTGTTCTCTAGGTTGCCACTTTGGGTTGTTACCTTTTCTTTTGACAGCGGAGATCTTCTGAGCCGATTGAGTCTTAGAGGAAGAGGAGTGATTCCTCCTTCCGCTCTCAGCGGTGATCGCCTCCTGGACCACGTTGAATGTCAAGGTGGTTGTGTCAGGATGCGTTTGCAGGATTGTTGAGGCCAGCGAATCGTACTCTTTAGGAAGAGCGTTCATCAAGATCATCGCTTGGACGATCTCGGGAATTGCAACTTTGTTGGAGGTCAGGCGGGAAAAGTATTCCGCCATTTTCGAGATCTCCAGTTGCGGATTCGCTACGGACAGGCGCATGGAGACTGCCGCCTTAAAGTCCATAAAGATTTGTGAGGGACCGATTTTCCCAAAAGCCTTGAGGAGTTCGTCCCAGCACTCCTCGGCTGTCATCTCATCCGCGATCAAGTGGCGCATGGAGGGAGATATTCTCATCCCTATAGATCCAGCAGCCTTATCATTCTTGTCGTTCCAGTCGGCAATATCCTTCTGCAGCTCTTTTCTTTCAGCGCTCGAGAGAGTGCTGGCGGTAGAGCGCGAGGTGCCATCTGGTCTCTCTGAGACTTGAATGGTATGATCCGTCGGGCAAGGAAAAGCCCCTGACGTTATCTGCCAGAGACCTTGGGATCGGAGATAGGCTTTCATCATTTCAGCCCAGGAAAGGTAGTTCGAGCCGGTAAGGACGGGAATGGAAGTCAATGTTGACGACATAATTGATGCTGCGTGATAAACACGAGTCAGCCTCAATTCATTTCCGTTGCCGTGAGGCGATAACGCCGAAGGCAAAACACATTGTTCCCATACTCCTTGAGAGCATGTTTGGTAAGAACATATAATTTTAGACTTAAGTCACACAGCAGCTTGTGAAAGCGCTTAAGGTGTAGGGGATAATGCTATCGGTCGTCATGTCTGCATTAATGCTGACATTTTACTCTATTTTGCTGCGCGGAGCGCTGCAGAGAGTGACAACGATAGGCACCAGGGCCCATAACCTGTTGAAGCTGCAGGTCGCCGCTAGGCGTCCACGCAGGGGAAGGCATTATGGTCCTACATACCTTGTGTGTGGTGCTAATATACTGTCTTACTCTGGTGGTGGTTAGAAGAAGAGAACTGCTTGTATTACTACGAGGTTTACAGCGTCTTATATACGTTTAGTACATGCGCATGGACCATGTATATGTAATCAAGCACGTGACTCAGTAAGTGAGTCGTTGAGGTAGGTATTGGTTTTCAACATTACCAACCGCCCAAGAGACATCAAACGACGAGTCTTGGGCCTTTTTTTCCATTTCCTTTGCCTCCTCGTTGTTTCCCCCTCAGCTCCAGTCGTCTCGTCATTCGTTTGGCCTGGTGGCGGCGTTGCCGTTGTCTCGCCATTTTGAAGTGGCACCGATTCCGACCCCGCGAGGAGTTGCTCGCGGCAGTGGTTCTCGTTGTGTCGTTTGGGCCCGTGGCGGTGCCAGTTGATGCCATCGTCGTCTTTGTTGAGGTGAGGGGACCAGGGAGCGGCAGCAACGTCCCCTGTTCCCAGTAATTTTGAAGAAGTCCCACCCCACGAGCAGCTTGCGGCGGTGGGTGTCGTTAGAGGGTGGTGGTGGTGGTGGTGGTGGTAGCATGTAGGTTACATCCTAAACAAAGGAAACATAGTCAATAAACAAAAGAATGAGAAGAGCGAAACATACCTGGGGCCCAACGACGATTTGCATCGTTTGAGCCCTGCTCCTGGTTCTCCTCCTTTCTCCCTCCCATTCGTCGTCACCGTCGCCTTCTTGTCTTAGCCCGTGGTCCTCGTTATCGACATATTCGTCCCGTTTGTCGTCGTAGTGGCCACGGAGCAGGGTGGAAGGTGAAGCGAGGTCCTGACTGGTTCTGAACGTTGTGGTGGGGAGCCAAATGTGTGTAAACAACGCGTCAACATTCAACGAAGACGCGATTACCTGTGCACACAAGGCCAAATGGCCCGTGCACATATATAAGGCCTCTTGTTTCAACCACCTCACCCTGGGTTCGCCCCACCTATGTATTTTTTAATATCTAGATATAATAGTTTTACATATAGTAATTAAAATTAATAGTTATTATAGACTTCGAGCCCTCGCCCCCACTTTGGTGACGGGTATGGGCACGGGTCCACGGGTACACCAAGCGTGACCCGTACCCGTACCCGTGAGTACCTGTACCTGTAACCCGCACGGGTATGCCAAACCCGTGCAGATCCCTACTTGCATTTGTTACATACATTTAACTAATGGTTTTGGCACTCAGATGAGTGTCAACAACCTTTTAATTATTTATGTACTATGTGTATGTACTAACTAACTTAATATATATATTATTTACAGGGGAAGCGACACCCCAGAGGAAGGGGAAACTTGTAGAAGCAAGGTCTTATATACCAGATAATGTTTATTACTATTTGGTTCCAGTAAATGAACACGAATGCGACATGTCGTTTACTAAAACAAGTTGATGTTTGCTATTGTTTGGTTTCAGTAAATCTGAACGTGACTCGCTTATGTGCTGCATTCTTTTACTTCAACTATATACTAGTATTAATTATCAACTTGTTTCAATAAATGACACATCACATTCAGAAAAGTAAAACCAAACAATATGTACTAGTAAATATCAACTTGTTTCAGCAAACAACATGTCACATTTGCGTTCATTTACTGGAACCAAATAGTAATAAACATTATCTGGTATATAAGACCTTGCTTCCACAAGCTTCCCCTTCCTCTGAGGTGTCGCTTCCCCCATAAATAATATATATATTAAGTTAGTTAGTACATACACATAGTATAAGTAATTAAAAGGTTGTCGACACTCATCTGAGTGCCAAAACCTGTAAATACAAAACTGGATGTTAGTACATAGACATTTGGTGACGGGTTGGGTGCAGGTCACAGGTACCTAAGTCATGACCCATACCCATACCCATGCCTACCTGTACCTGTAACCCGCACAGGTTGCCAAACCCATGCTCTTCCCTAAGCACCATTGAGGGGGGAGGCAGTGCTGTTGAGGGTGGGTTGCTGTTGAACTTGTTATGGCTTCTTATTTAGGTTAGTAGTCATATTACATAATCATGTTGATTTTCATTTGCAATCCTCGTCTCACACCTCAGTGCTTTACATATCACTGAGGTGTAAGTCATTCCTTTGACTACAGCATTACATTCTTTACTTATCATTCCTTAGCTATTACTTTATAGGTACCTAATGCCTAATACAGTGCTTTACATATCACTGAGGTCTATTACTTTATAGCTCTCTCTTGTTTCCGGCCCCCTGCCATTTCTACAGTTGCCAGAGGTTGGGGAAACAGCACTGCCAAAGGGGAGTCACCAGTAGTTGAGGGGGAGGCAGTGCCATTGAGGAGGAGTCGCCAGTAGTTGAGGGGGGGCAGCACCATTGAGGGGGTGTCACCAGAGGGTGAGGGCATTGAGGGTGGAGGCAGTGCCATCAAAGAGAGTCACCAGAGGTTGAGGGCATTGAGGGGGTTGCCAGATTTGGCTGTGGCATTGAGGGGACAGTGGTGTTGTCAACAGTGGTGGTGATGGTGGTGGTGTGAGGGAGAGGGGGACATGAACTTAGTGGCTGGAGCTGTCAGCATTGTTGTGTGTTTGGTCAGGGAAAATAAATCATCTCAAAAAGATGGCAACTGTCAAAAAATAAAAATAAAAGATGTCATCCATCAAACTGTCAAAAATGACCCTAGGAAAGATGGCCCTAGCAAACAAATAGATGCAAACTCACTAGGGGTCCTCTAGATTTGGAGCTCTTGATGCCCTGGGCTTGTCCCCTCTGGTGTCAAAAACATTAATAAGTGTAGCTAATATTAATACTAAGTATATAACACCTAAGTCCAGTTATTAACTGGGGTAGTGACTCTTGGTCTGGTCTGGGACCGGTCTTAACCGGCCCTAGTCAGTTCAATTCTTTTGTGTGAACTAAGTGAACTGTGAACCGAACTGGTGCTAGGACCAGTAGGGCTGTAACCAATGGTCCTATAGAACTGGTTATGGTTTGGGTCAATCCTTGGTCCTTTTCTGGTTCAAAGGACTGGACCTTGAAGTGCTATTCTATGTCCTTGTTGAAATCCCAATACCTCGATGACTCACTATTTGAGTAATGTGATATATTATGTAAACCTGGTCCATGCACATACTGTAAATGTATATAAAGCACTGTACTTCTCAGTAGTAATATAAGCGGTTCTCTCTCTCTAATCACCATCATCATAAGAACTAGACTACACACAAGGTACATAAGTAAGATGCCTTTCACAGTGCATGGTCGCCTTCTATGGCAAGCTGCCTGCTCAACAGTCCTAACACTCTGGTTTTATTTATTTTCCATTACTCTGTAGCCTGTAAGGCCCTTATATCATCAGGGGTAAGCTAATTAATCAATGTCACTCTCTTTGCAATGACAGCACACAGCACCTCATTTGTATTGCACATGTAAGTTTCTTTCTTTCTTATTATATCTACTCAGTCAATATTTTCTTCTTTGCCCAGGGTCCAAATGATTACTAACAATGGGAGTGATACTGCAATCTATGCCCATCCATGAACATCCAGATCCCCACCTCCCCATGCAAATAGGATGACAGGTCTTTGGATTGGAGAAGAGACAGCATGGGCCACAGGACATGGTAGAAGGCTTCTGGGAGACCCATGAAAGGGGATGGAGCAGGTGACCACTCACCCTGCTCCATGTGGCCCTCTCCAACATGGCAACATCCATGTCACCTCAGAAAAAGAAAGAACAGAGGAAAAAAAGAACCCAAGCAAAAAACAGGTATACAAATAATGTAGGTAATAAGACTAGAAAAAGTTATAACAGATAGTAAAATGGAATAAGAAACTCAATATGGAGGTGTCCATTCCAAGGCACAGAGAGCTCAAGATAAGTTTGCAAGCTGGGGGTTGCCATCCCAGTCGCGATTTGTGGCAGGCAGTGCTGGTGCAGGAATGCCAGAGGGCCAATGTCCAGTGGTGGAGGCCTGGGGATGGGGTAGCCAGACACCAGGCAGTGGGGATGGCTGGGAGAGCAATGTCAATGATACAGTGCCACAGTGGGGGTATCATTGGTGTCATGTTCATTGTCATATATTCCCAAATCACTTCAAACAGCCCATTTTTAGGCAGGAGAGGTCACACAGGGGGATGCCCAGGGGGATGCCCAGGGGGATGTGTTGGGATATAGCATACAGGCAAGCCAAGGCAATAACCATGGCTAGGACACACTAGGGTTAGGGCTAGTGCCCACTAACCATAACCCTAGGGAATGCATAGTTAACACTGTAGCATGTCTATGATAGGCTATCCAAGACAGAGCCTTGGATAGAGTGTCTAAGACCCATCCTGCAGGATCAGACTTACCAAGCCATGATATCACAGGAAATACTATGACACTATTATTATAGGGGAAATGACATAGTTACTCCAAGATTAACTAGTACAGGGGCCTATGACAGAATACCTCCTTAATATATTATAGAAGTATATTACACTATACCTCCTACCAGTGTTGTATAAATATTCCACACTTTGTAGGAGATGAATAGAGACATTCCCTGCCTGTTCCACACACTCACTACTTTGTCTGAGTTATTCCCCACTTGCTCTCAAAGACCTAATCCCAATAGGATGTGGCATCTTCAGCCCAGTCAAAGCATGTGGGAGGCAGGGGCAAGGGGACCAGGGCCATCAGGGGCTGTTTGGATGATGGTGGGGTGTGGGACAGTGGCAGGGCTGGTGGTGGCAGCTTCCACGATGCAGGGCTCAATGGGGAGGGTTCAGGGCACTTAGCAGGAGGCCTGGGGAGTGCATGGACAGCAGGCAGGGGGTCAGTTGTGATGTAAGGAGGCTGGGGACATGAGCAGCAGCAACACTGGGGATGTCTAGTCTCACAGGGGGCAGGCTGGGACACAAAGCAGAAAGCCCAAAGCACATGCATAGTGGTAGTCTAGGGATGCATACAGATCATGTCTATGCTATAGAACCCAAGGTCACATGATCATGTATGCCTTGCTGGCCACCTCAAAGGCAACATCCTCATTGCCTCTGGAACTCTAATCAAGAAAAGGACAGAAAAGAACCAAAATAGGAAGAGTATAGTAGAATAGCAAATGATGTATGTAACAAGAAGACAAAAGAAATGCTCAACATGGTCCATCCCAGAGCTCAGAGGCATGGCTGAGATTTGCTGGAAGAGGGTCACCAGCCCTGTTGAGGGTGCAGGGTGCTGTTCTCAGAGCACCAGGTCCTTGACATTGAGAACGTCAACATTGAACATGCCTCTGAAGCACACCAAAGGCAGGCAGAGCAGAGTGGAGGCCCAAAAGGTCTTGTGGGCCATAGGTGCTCATAGTGGGCAAAGATGCAGCATTGTTGGCCAATGTGAGGGTACAGGAAGGGACAGGGGCATGGGTAGTGAGCAGGGCATTTGTGGTAATGCAGGGTGGCAGGGGGATGCAGGTGGCAGCAAGAAGGCTTGTCTACAGATGAGCAGGTGTTGGGCAAGGGAACCAGGGGGTACAGAGGGTAGATGGGGGGCAGAAGGTGGTCTGGGAGGGCAGAGGGTGTGCAGCATTGTCGAACGTGAGGCAGAGGGGGCAGTGGGGGGCAAGTGGCATTGAGTGTGGGGCTGTTCGGCTGTTCTTGGTGCAGGGGGTGCATGGGTGCGTATCCTGGGCATCTGGGGGTCAGTTGGGGTGCAGTAGAGTTCACAGGGGGCTGGTTTGGTTGTGGTAGGCTGGGTGTCACTGGTGGCATCATGGGTGACATGGCATGGGTGGTGGGGGGCAGGGGACAGAGTGGAGGGCAGGGCAGTGTGCTGGGCAGTGTGCAGGGGGTTGGCGCTGGCAGACACCATTGTCCTGGGGGCACAAGAGGTGGGGGAGGCCGTCATTGGTAGTGGCCATCTTGGTGTTCATTGCTGGGGGTTGGCTGTAGTATATAGGGCAGGGCTAGGCAGTGGCCTAGAGAGCTGTAGAAAGGCTGAGGGGTGAATGGCGCCATTTGCAAGGTGCTGGGGCTGATTCTGAAGCTGGGGGGAAGGTGGTTGTGGCTGTTGTTGATGATGTCAGCATTGCTGATGAGGGCTGTGTGGTCATTGTCAGTGGTGATGTGGCAGGGGTTCAGGGACACAGGAGGGGGTGCAGCAGGGTGTTGAAGGTCATCATCAGTCTGTGAGGCCCTGCTGTAGCTTGTGAGGGGTTCAGTAGACATCCCCACATCACTCAGTGGACACAGTGGATCATCGTGGAGTGCTGTTTGTGTAATGGCATTGGCAAAGGTGGTGGAGGCCATTTGGGAGACTGTTTGAACAGTTGCTGTGGTTGCCTGGGTCACAGCATCAGTGGTAACTTGGATCAGGGACATTGACACCTCCAGGGAGGTGCAGAGGCCCTACCCATGGTTCGACACCCAGCCTTCTTTCTCCTTTGCTCTCCATCAGTCCTCTCCCTCATTCAGTCCTCTCCCATGGTTTCCAATATCAAGGGCTCTAGGGAAGCCTTCCAAAAAAACACAGAGAACCAAGATGGAGTGGCCTGAGGTGCCCTATCACAGGGGCAGGGCGACACTATGGTATTCATAGCAGTAGTCTTGCTATGAACATGTGACTGTAACATAGTCATATACATGCAAACTGTTTGTCAGCATGTGCAAACTGTTCATTGGCACATGCTAACTGTTTGTCAGCACATGATTGACTGCAGTTGACTTCATGTGTGTGGAAGTGAGTTGGGGTGTGATGTGGGTCAGTGTCAGTGTGCATGTGTGCTGTAGTATTGTTAGTGGTGTGTTGACATTGGTGTGGGAGAGTCCTTTGAGCACTCACTACCACCACAGGGGTATGGACAACATACTGCCTGCACCCAGCCCCTCAAGCAACTGGCCATGGGGTGGACTGCAGGGGGAATGGAGATGACAACACTGAGCACCACCATCACCATGGGTAAGATGTGAATCCTATAAGTGCTTCCATAACTTCTTTGTTAGTCATCTACTACTCTGGCAGGAAAATGAGGAGTTTTGTTGTACAGTCAAGATTGTATTGAGTCACTAGCAACAACATCAGTCATATCTTTGGACATACATGTACAGTATATAGAGCAGAAATGGAAATCATTCTTCCTCCTCTTCATCCTCCTCCTCATCATCATCATCAATATCATCATCTGAACCACTCAGAAGTTGCTCTTCCAATGCTTCCACATCTTTTTCTAGGTCTTCATTAATACCATCCAGATCTATCTCAGGTTCTCCCAAGCTACACCCATATGCCTCAGCATCACCCACAGGCTCTGTCTTTGCTGCAAATTCAGACTCTGTAAGCTCTTCTGTCCAGTGCACACCCTGTGTAAAGTTCAATGGTTGTCCTTTTTTCATTGAGTACTTTAGTGTCTGTAATGCTTCCATCAGTCTAGCTGAGATGCACCTTCTGTGAGGTGCCATTGTCTCCTTTCCAGATGAGAATACTCTTTAACAGGGGACACTTGAAGCTTGGATAGGTATAATATCCATTGCAAGTTGGCAAATGCAAGGATACTGTTGATTATGTTCCTGAATATATTTTAGAGAAGCAGTCAATTGCAGAGGAAAATACATATATTACCTGCCAAAATGCCAAGATACCAGATCCAGAATTTGAATTGCTCAGATACTGGTCTATTTCCTTCTCCAATGAAACATTTGCATGTGCTGATGTTTGAACTTGATTTAGACCAAGAATATCCATTGCTGTTGGGTGAGAAGATGAAGGCTTGGCTGCTGGTTGGTTAGGCACAGCGTTGACTTGGTCATCATAGGGATGAAGCTATCAGAATTAAAGTATCAGGTTTGCAACAGGTTACACATATGAAGCTTACAGCTTTCAAAAATATCTCTTTGGCTGTGGTGTACTTTTCTGGAGATTGGTCATTATAGTAACTTAGTTTGTTTGCAGGATCAATTGCTATTCCATATCATTTTTAGCTCCTCCAAGCCAATGTAATTGAGATCACCCATTGCCACCACATATGCTGGAGTTTCAGCTAGGTGGTTTTGATAATCTTCTAGCTTATCCAGACCTGGCTGGATGATACTGGCCCACTGGAGGTTATCTTCCATGAGAAGGGTCCACCTATTGATGAAGGCAGAATATGCAGGAACTGAATAACATATTGTGGGTGTTGCTTCAGCTCCCAAAATATTCTGGAATGCACAAGAAACCTAGAGGCTTTATGTCAGTATGGTTAATTGTTGGAAGCTGTATGATTACTTTGTCTTTAGAGAAAATAAGGATGTCATCCATGTAGATGATGACCCATCCTTCATTGATCATGTCTCAGAAGATTTCATTCATCATTGCTTGGAATGTAGCAGGGGAGTTGCATAATCCAAAAAACATTACTGTTGGTTCAAACAGCCCTTTGTTTGTTTTAAAGGCTGCTTTCCATTGGTCACCTTTTTTGATTCAAACATTATGATAGCCCCATCGTATGTTGAGTTTTGTGAACCATTGCGCCCCCTTTCAATTTGTCAAGAAGGTCACTGACCAGCAGGAGTGGGTAGGTATTTTTGATTGTCCCATGGTTAAGGTATTGATAGTCTTGGCGAGGTCAAAGTGCTTTGGAATCTTTTTTTGCGACGAAAAAGAAAGGTGACGCCATGGGTGATTTCGATGGTCAGATGTATCCTTTCTTTGAATTTTCTTCGAGAAAGTTGTCCATGGGTCAGTGGGTACACTTTACAATCTTTTGGTAGGAAGTCGTCTTTCAGATCTATTGCATGATCCCAAGGTTTTGATTTAGGGAATTGTTCTGATGCCGCTTTCTCAAAAACTTTTAGTCTTGACTTTGTCAGGCATCAACGAGGTATTGTTTTCTAAGGTTCCGATGTTGTTTTCTTTGATCAGGTGGTCTCCTTTGGCAGGGGTGATCTTCCTGATCTGTTCTTCGGTGCCTTGTTTGAATGCTGTGTCTTTCGTCATTTCTCTAGATTTAGCAACAATTCTCCGAATCCAGGTGAATCGTTCTTCTTTGTCAGGGAAAGTGATTGTACCTTTTCTCCAGTTGATATTGGGGTTTTCCTTTCTGAACCAAGGTAATCCTAGGATCACCAACTCTTTTCCTAAGCCAGTTACTAGATATTGTTCATCCGTTTGTCTTTCTCCGATGGTGAGTCGGGCTGTAGTAGAGTGGGTTGTTCCTTCTTTGTTTAGGGTGCCGTCGGCATTCCATGTTTTGATTGGTTTGGCCAGGGGAGTCATTTGGAATCCGCGATTACATGCGAAATCTCAATCGATAAAAGTCCCAGCAGCTCCTGAGTCAAGGAGCGCTTCAGTTTTGACAATTTTGGTTCCTGTTTCTAGCTTAATGGGTACTCTCATAGAGCATTGTCTCATATCAGCTACTAATACAGATGAAACCATTAACTCAGTGGGGTCTGACGTCATTCCAGTCCGCTTCTTTAAAAACCCTTCTCTTCAAGGATTGTGAGAGCTTTCTCTTGTTCTTCTTCATCTAGTTCTCCCATCATGGTGCGGAGGTTGTTGTATAACCCTTGCCCTGTCTTCTTCTGCCAAGGTTTGGAGGAGGGAGATGTCGTAATTGTCCCATCTTTCTTGTGATCTCCAGAGCGGTGTCCGGGTTTGTGACAAATAAAGGATAGCCCCTTTCGCATATGCTCCATTCATTTGGCAGTAGATAGTCAATTGATGTCAGTGATTTCTTTCTTGATCGAGGAGGTAGATTGGGGTTTGTAGATGGTGCGCGTCTTTTCTGCAATGGTGCATGCTTGTTTCCACTGTCCATTGTACTTTGCAGCTGCTTCCATCATGTTATCGAGGGTAGTGGGGACTTTTTCCATGTTGTAGATCTTTTCTGTCAACTTGGGATGTAATCCATCAATGAAATATTTGATAAGGGAAACATCTTCGTTAATCTCAGCCCTTCCTTTCAAGATTCTGAACTGGGCGATGTAGTCTTCGATGTCTCCAGTCTGTTTGAGTGCTTTCATCTTTTGTTGTGCATCTCCCACGTCATCAATTGGAGAGAATGCGGTTTTGAACAATGTTTTAAAGTCTGTCCACATCCCCAGGGTCGCTTCTCCTGCCTTTGACTCTTCCCATCCTGCTGCTGAGCCCACATTCATAAACGAGAGCATGAAGATGATCTTCTTGTCATCGGTGTCATAGATGTCTTCATTTGCTCACAGGTAAAGGGAGACTTGGGAGAGGAATGTGCTCACTTTGGTTCTTTCTCTGTGGAAGTCAGTGGGCACACAGATCTTGATCTCTTTGGACGTCATATCATAAGCATTAGTGTTGGTGGTGTCAAGGAATTGATTGGTGGGTTCTGATTCAGTTTCTTCATCTGGGTTGAGCGGTTCGAATTCTTTGTCAGGAATGTATCGAGGTGGTTCAGTGCTCGTTCTCTGGCTGTACCAGCGTTCTGAGGGTTCTGAGTAATGTACTAGTTGTCCCTTGTGTCTATACCAAACGGTATTGGGTTCAGGGGTGGTACCTTGCGGTGGTCGGTCAGGGGATTGTTGGGTGGGTTGTCTGGAGAGGGAGGAGTCTGCTCTTGAGTAAGGGCACGTCATGGATCAGCTTGACCTTTTGTTAAGGCGAGAGCCTCAACTACTCAGTACAAGTTATCGAGTTCGTTAACAACAAGGCTTTTGTCGCTAAGTTATATCACGCTAAGTCAGAGGCTTTCTGCTTAGGTTGAGTCACACGTTCGAGAGCAGTTGTAAGGCTTGTAAATTGCCTAGGTCAAGCTGAAGAGCCTTGACCTCTGTCTACTACAGTATATATAGGTATGTTTATGACTACGCGTCGAATACATGTCTACATGTATTGTAAGAGTCAGTAAGTATCTATGGCTGTGTAAAGCTGTAGAAAACGAGGTAAGTAAACAGCTATCTACTCGGTATCTGATATAAAGGGAAACATGGGCGCTGCCCTAAAAGTCACACAGACGAGTCAGAGATAAGGAAGATGATGAGGTAAGCACTGCCGCGACAAAGGAAGAAATAGATGGTAAAGGAAATTGTAACATGACGGAAGCAGTTGTCACATTGTCTGTGTTGTCGGCAGTTGGAGTGCTTTGAGCTGTAGTTGGTGCTGATTGAGGGCAAGTCCTCCAATACTCTTCCATCTGAAACATGTCACATCAGGAAAAGGAAACCAAATGAAACAATGAACTATTACCACTTTCTCCACTACCTTTCTTGCTTCATCCTGCCAATTTTTTGTGTGTCAGTTACCTGCCACCCGTTCTTCTGCCTGCTCCTTTTCACCACCCCATGCTAACTTGATGTATGCAAGTTTGTAGTATGGGTGAAGGACTATTTTCCTCACTGTTAACCCTTCACTAATCAACTATAAATGATGGTGCTTACTGAGTGCAAAACAAAGGCAGGCTTCTGATCGAAGCAGGAATAGTATTTCTTGAGTTTGTTGAGCCCATCCTGTATAGTGTTACAGTACTGTGCATATCTCTTGTCATCATGTTTCGCCTCCCATGTCGTTTGAAGATCTTTGATCACCAGCAGGGCATGCCACAATGTGGGTTGCTTCTCTGCCAAGAACTTATGCTGTACATTGTTTGAGTCCTATCAATGGCAATGTCGTCAGTAAGTTTGAGCTCAAATGAGCAGATCATGTACTTTGAGAATATTTCTAGCATCTTGGACCCTTGCCCAGTCTCTCTTAGAAAATTTGAATGTGGACCATGGAATCTTCTTGACAACTTTCCCCTCACTGTGCACTGTTGTTATGGGACCATACAGTTGATCCGCAGATATAACAAACAAGTCAATCGCCTGTGCCATGTTGACATGTATCACTAAGTCACTTCTCAGGCATACGTAGTACGTACTCACCTGTCGCAATTTATAAGAACAATCTAGCATTTTGTAAGCAGTTCCCCATCGAGTATTATTGTGCAATGGGATCTTCAGCACAGTTATGATCTTGCATTGCCATAGAACCTTCTCGAAGTATTCAATATGTTGCCCCAAATTGAATCTGAGAAATTGCAGGTCAGCCTCTATAAATTCTCTAGATTGTCCCATACCTTGATAGCAAGTGTGCAAATGGCCACAACCACATCCAGCAATCCACCTAACACACAGTTGCCTGGTAACTCCGGATTGTACTCCCAAATGGCATTGGCATTCTCAATGATTGCAATCTTTGTGATATGAGTCATCATGGCAACATTTGCAGGATTTACTACATGTTTGAGACATCTGAAACACTAAGTGAGCTGTCTGAGTCATTGATTAAAAAACTTGTATTATGGGAGCTGGTTCTCCAAGGCACTCCATTCCAATTGTCAGCAATTATGCTGTTGCTCAATCATATCACAGCTAGCATTATTATTCGAAGAATTGTCAAGCATTACTGTCTGCAGCTATGTACAAGCCAAGTCAAAGATCGTAAACTTAAAGTTGTTTTTGGTTGTTACCATTGAACTCCCTTTACTCATAATCCCCACACGATTACAAAGACCGACAAAATACTTTCCCAAGTTCATCCCACTGTGTTCTCCTGAGATTGGCTGAAACCCAACTACCTCCACTCGCAGCTTCCATTCCTTGTTCTTGACTTCGATCCAGTGAGCCATCATTCCCAGGAAAGCTCCCTTTGTATTATCAGCAGTCCAGCCATCACTTTTTTTTTTTTTTTTTTGGTTCAACAATATTTAACGTGGTGCACGGGCGCAGTCCACAGCTATCTACTACATGAGACAGCGGGTATACGACGTAAGTTTGGAGGGGAAACTACAGCCCCGATAATGCACACAAGTGCGTGAAGGCCCGCGCGTCGCCTGTGAGGGCAGCGCGCGTGGCCGGACTACAGGCCGAGGGTGCTCAGGCGCCTCCCCGAACCAGCTCGCACTCCCAACAGCACATACTAACCTGCCCGACCCTCTACCCCCGCGCAGCCTCTGTGCATCCCCTATTAGTTGTGCGCGCCCACTGACGCACCGGCCAGGAATGAGGATTACAGGCATTCCCGCAGGTCGACCAACCCGCCAGCCATAAGGCCTGACAGGGTCCAGAGCCCCTTGGTTGCCTGAGTACAGCCCCTCCTCACTTAGCCGCCCCACTTATGGGATGGTACCCGCTATACAGCGGGCCCCCCAACCTTGCCAGCGACGAACCCAAGGTTCAGTGTTACCGACAGAGACCCAGCAGGCTTGAAGACCAAGCGAGCATTCAGAGAGCCATCAGGCGCACCAGGCCACCAGACGGGGGTCATACGCCCTACGCGTGACCCTCATCCCAGGTCCCACCCTTCTGGGGGGGCAAAGGTGAACGCACGCGGGTTCGCCTCAAGGAGCTCAACAAGGTCCACGATCCAACGCGGGCCTTGCCGGTGCTTCTTGTGCTTCACGTGGGGGCACACGTGAAGCAAATGATCCCGGTCCTGGAAGGGCCGGGGGGGGCACGTGCAGTGAGTGTCCTCACTGGGATGGAAGCGGTCGCGGTAACTCCCAATGGGGGCATGCGCCGTGATGCACCGACAAAGTTGGGCCATCAACCTGCAGTTGTGTGCAGTTTCTTTGAGCCAAGGCCTGCAGCCAGAGGCTGTGGGCGTAGCTGGGGTCTTCCGTTGGGCCCTCAGGTCCAGAAAGCTTCTCCCTTGGTACTTGGGGTCCGCGAAGTGGGTGACCCAGTCCTTCTCTGCTGCCTCCTTAAAAGAGGCAATCAGCCAATTACAGGTGGCCTTGGGAGAAATTCCCAGGGGCATCCGGAGCGACGTTGCAACGTCGTGGGCTTGCTTGTGCACTGCCCACTCCGCCTTGGAGACAAACCACATGTGAATTTGGCGATCTTGGCCCAGCTCGAACCAAGGTCGCAGGAGACGGCACAGCCAGAGGGTGTGCTGTTGGCCCCCTGTCGTGGAGCAGTCCACCCATGCGTCAGCAAGTGCGAGGGCGTCCGAGAAAACCACCACCTTATTGCATCCAGCGGCCACAGCCGCGGATACCCCTAGGTGGAGGGCTCAATGTTCAGCATCCGTCGCTGAGGTGCAACCGAGGAATGCAGTAGCACGGCGGATCTCCTGGTTCCCGTGGAACACAAGGGCAGCCGCCGAGGCCTGGTGGGCTGTTCTGGGCACTGACCTGTCACAGCCTACTATGAGACAGTCCGGCTCTGCCCTGGCTTCAGCCAGGACGCGATCCAGACATTTGACATAATCTTTACGCTCGTCTGTCCCCTTGGGGGGCGGGCGGTGAAGGGAGATCCTGTCTGTGAACAGGTCTATCAAGCGATTCCCCGGTTGGCTCTTGCTGCCGAAGGCCTCGAAGGGTTCGCCGGAGAGGGAGCATATGGTGACCGCGTCCACAGCAGGGGACACGATCTTCTGTCGGGCAACGGGCGGGAGGGCCTGGAGCCCCAGCGGATGCCGGGGGGGGTCTCCCACCAGGTCCCCTTCCAAGATAGCTCGGACGGGGTGGGTGCGCGTCAAAGTGGCCATCCAAAAACAGCTCTTCTCAGATCCCCGGGGGTCCCAGAGCCTGTGGCGGCAATTAAAGTCTCCTCCGATGAGGCCAGGCCCCCGCCCCCTCAGAAAGGACGCGGATCCCGGTGTGGTTCCTGTCCGAATAGACATTGGCCAAAAAGATGAGGTCTTTGCCCGCACCTAAGGTGAAGACGATGAAGTCACGGTGATTGATGAGATCCCGGCGGTAGCTGGGTCTCAGGGCCTGCAGCCGCTTATCAAAATAGACAGCGACATGTGGGAATTCTCCACAATCGTTCCGAGGGAACAGAGCAGCATCATTAGGGGGCGGGGCAGTATCTGTCCTGGCCTGTCAGACCATGCATCCCCAGTTGGGGTGCATAGGGGCGCCAATCACCGCCTCCCCATCCCTAGTTGCGGATGAGGGTGCATGTCTTATCAGGTTCCACGGTGGTTCCTGGATGAGCAAAATGTGAAACTCATCACTTTGCGACTCAAGCAGCGTGTCAAGAAGTCCATAATTTCTATTTACATTTTGACACATAATTTTTAAATAATCAATGTCCCACATGTGATTCATTTACATTCGCCCACCGCGTCCTGCGGGGAAGGGGTCAGACGGGAGGGTGTGGGCGGCGCGGCGCTCACGTACCTCGGCATAACGCTTCTTAATCCAGTCACCGTCGAAACAGTGCTTCCAAAAATTGCAGTGACGGTCGTCGGCTGCGTGCTCCTTGTGGCAATTGGGGCAGCGAGGTGGATGGGGGCATGGGAGTTCTCCGGCATGGGGGGAATCGGGGGCGTCGCCTTAGCGTTGCCCTTGCAACAACCCGCCAAGGTGTGATGATGCTCCTTGTGGTGGGGGCCGCTGCAGATGGGGCAGCGGATTTGAGGGGCATGGCAAGCGTTGGTCGGATGACCCCACTTCCAGCACCGTTGGCAGAGGGAGTCATCGGGGTTGGCCTGGGCCTCGCAGATAGGACAAACGTACGGTCCAAACTGGACCGCCCACTTGGAGAGCGCCTTGGCTCGTGCGCCACTGACCAAGTCAGAGACGTTCATATAGACCGTCGCAGTGTTGGACTGCTTGGAGTTCCGGACAATCCGGAGGGGAGCGTTAAGGACCACCAAGTCCTTGAGGCTGGACTTGGCGATAACGTTGAGCACCGATTCCACTGTGGTGGGGCGGTGATCTTGGAAGTATGGCACGTCAATAATCTTCATATATGATGTGGAGGCCACAGCGTCGGTGGCGATGGAGTATCCCCCATAAGCCAGAGAAACCGACTCCGCCCGGGGGGTGGAGCGGTGAGGAGACAAAGCCAGACAGACCCTTTCCAGGATCTCGTGGCTCTTTACAAGGACGACCTGAGGGGGGGGCATACTGCCCTCCCCAGGGATCACGTGGACGATGACGATGACCTGTCGTCGCGACGGGCCATGGATGGTGGACAAAGCTTTGGGCTTCGACGCCGTGGGTTTAGCCTGCTGGTGCATGGCAGCCAGCCTGGAGGTGGGGAGTTCAGGGAACGCCTTGGCCATACGGACCAAGCCATCCACCGAGGAGGTGGGAACATGGCCGCCCTTGAACTGGGTGGCTTGTGGAAACATGGGAGCCTGGGCAGGGCCAGGTCTAGCCGGGGGGGGCCCTGCTGTGGGATAGCAGGGAGTGGACGCCCGCCCTTGGGGCGGGAAGTGCGGGGGAGGCGGTTGGCCAACCCACCCTGACGCGGTGGGGGGGGAGCAGAGCACACTGGGGCCGCGAGGGGCATGGGGACGTCCTGGATCGGGGCAGGGGTTGCCTCTCGGTCAAACGAGTCGACAAACGTGTCAAAGGACATGGACCTGAGGGGGTCCATGACCAGAGCCAAAGGTACTCCAAAGTTGTCCGCCGCCCGAAGGAGGCCGGTCAATGCAGAGATGATGTCGGAGAGGCTGCCCTGCAGCAACTCCTCAGATGCGCCCCTAGAGGCTAGAGAGCCCAGGGTGTTGGCACCTTGGACGATGGACTCGACCAGGACTCTCACTTTGAGCTCGGTCACTGGGTCGATATCATACATATCCCCGTCCTCTTCGTCGGACGAGGGGGTGGTGCTGGGAGGACCGCCGGTGACGACGGTCGAGGCCCTAGAAGCGGCTTGCGAGGCGCTGGACATGCGCGGCGCATGAGGGGTGTCCAGCCATCACTTGTCATTGCAATTTTTCCTGGTGCAGCCTATGAAAGTTTGGTAAGTCACAATTCTGATTCTAACTTTGAGCTCATTGCTCACCGTGATCTCATTATTTAGCTTCTTCAAGTAGTTGATGAACTGATTATGAATGTAGTCCAAAATGGTATGTGTGGTTGGCATGACTGGTCATTGCAAGCCACAAATTTGGCTATGGCATCCAACAACCTGTCTTGAGTAAATGCTGTCACACATGGACCAACAATGACAGTGCCTTTCAACATCGACTGCTTTTTCTGCTTTGGTCTCTTTGACTCTTTGATTTCTTTCAATACATGGGGTGGGATGGCATGGTGGTTCAGAGGTATGTTTGCCTCATCACATTTTGCTTTGTAAAAGTCATAGTGCTGACGGATATGTTGACAACAGGAAGAGCTACTTCCTGTGAAGAAAGTTTTCCTCAGGCCCTTTGTCTTCAGGGTCTTGTCATCTGCTCTAGGTTTTGGTAAGCATTACACATGGCACATTATGAATATGCTAGTGGGATACTAACTTGCATACCAGGCACCACCGGCCTCTCACAGTTTCAACAACATTGTGCTTCTTGAACTGGACTCTGCATGGTGACAATCTTCCAGGTCACTTTGTTCTTCAGTCTCCTTTTATGGTCCCTGCTTGTGAGTACATACATTATACTGGAAGATATTGCTGCTTACTTTGTTGTCCTTTCTAGGAGGTTCATCATCCTCCACATCATCTGATTCTTCTTCAACAACTTCAGGCTCTGGGTCACTTTGCTGATCCTCATGCATCTTGACATGCTTCTTCCACTTATGGTCGTTGCTGTTTGGGTGGAGGTGTTGCTTCTGATGAATTTTCTCTGTTGTCATCACTGCTTTCATCTGGAGCTTGTTGCTTCCAACTATTCTTTGCCTTGACTGGAGCTTTTTGTATGGCAGGTTTTTGGGTTGATGTAGAAGACTTGTTGGAGTGAGATGCCTTCCCATTATTAGCCTTTGGTGGCATATTGAGATGGTAGGTGGCTGTGACTTGAAGTGGTTAAGTCGTGATGTTTGGTTTACATAAGTTTCTGATCACTTGACTTTTGAACTCTGGTATTGCTTGAGTAGTAGATTGGAGAGCACCTCGATGCATAGGAAGTAGATATCAGATGTGGGATGGGACTGGAAGTCCAGCCCAACCGGCTATGACTGGTTTTGATCGGTTCATGTAATTATTTCATTGAATGCAACTGCAACCGGTTGGCCCTGAGATTCTGATGGACTGAAACTGATGGTCCGGTTTTTTTGAGTTGATAGAGGGGGGGTAATGTTACAATTTCCTTACTTGTCATATTTCTTCCTTCATCATGGCAGTGTCTACCTGACTCATTTCTTATCTCTGACTCAGATATGTGACTCTTGGGGCAGTGCCCATATTTCCTTTACCATTAGATACCAAGTAGATAACTGACTGATTACCTCATGCTCTACAGCTTTTACATAGCCTTAGACAGTTTACTGACTCTTGCATACATGTTGACATGTACTAACACACAGCCTTAGACTTAGCTATATAAACTGTAGTAGATACTAGTCAAGGCTCTTCAGCTTGACCTTAGGCAATCTACAGCCTTAACTGCTTAATCAAAACCCTAGAACCTGACCTAAGCAGAAAGCCTCTGTCTTAGCATGATGTAACTTAATGACAAAAGCCTCATCATTAACAAGCTCGATAGCTTGAACTTAGTACTTGAGGCTTTCACCTTAACACTGGTGGTATGTAGTTCACTATGATGATGCACATTTTTAATGTTTTCTTTCTGTGACAGATTCCCAATCCTCTGTTAGTATGACTGTCATTATTGTAGCAGTTTTCTCACATCTTCTTAGTGCTGGGGTTTTTAGTAATATTGAGATTTGTTTGGGCCTGGTTGCACCTACCAACATGGCTACCAGCCAATCAACTTCAATTGCACCATAACTGGATCAATGCTGTTTATGTTGGCACTGCCATTACCATTACCAGCACCCACTGCGCCATTATGTGGCCTTGCGCAGCTAGCAATAGGATCACAAACCTCTGTCCTGGCATTACTCACCACATCTGCTACTTTTGCAGCCAATGCATCAGTGAGAGGAGAGTCTGATTCAACTATTCCAGCACCCATTGCTCCCGCCTTCACCTTGTCCATTGCTTCTCTGTTCACTACTTCTCTGTTGAAGACATTAAGTGTGCCAATAGTTGGTAAGAAATAGAAGAAAGCACATGCTGGTGATGGAAAGAATGCCAAGTACATACATTATATCATCTCCTACCTTGTAAATACTAATGCTTAGTTACAGAAGTGTATGCAAATGAGAGTGGGTTGGTCAAATAGGAGGGACAGAAGCTGAGTTTGCAACATATTGAATATCACTTGGGTTAGAAGGACAGCAGGTAAGTCATTTATTGTTATTGGTTCTCACATTATTGATGCACACTCTTTAGCATTACGAAGAGACAGCAAAAGCACTTATAAGTAGTCTTTGCAGGTCCAGTTGCAGGGACCGAAAAAAACCAGCAACCCAACCCAACTGCAACCGGAAGCAACCAGACTTCAGTTGCAGTTGGGCCCTTGCACAATGTCATGTGGTTGCAGTTGCTCCAAAATCATGCCTCATTGCAACCAGTTGCAACCGACTGCAACCGGTTGCAACTGTAGCACATGGCACCTCGAGGAATTCACCAGGTCATCTAACATCTATGTAGATCCAAATTAATGCAGTTCTGAGCATTGTGAACCACAAGTCCGCAGCAGTGACATGACACTACAGTACCCAATCCCAACGGAAATGAACAACATGAGACATCCACACCGTGGCTGCATGTGTTCGAACACAAGTCAATATAAAACATTCAATTCAGAACAATAGTACTCAAGCTTGTACCCTTACACACTTTCTCCATCCTATACCTATCCTTCAGCCAAGTATGAAGCGAAGAACTGGTTCATCATGTATCATTAAGCCCACTTCAAGACAACAGGCAAAGAAAAGTCTTACCGTCACCAAATCAAAAGGTGGAGCATCATGATCAACTGGAAAGGGAAAGAAGTGTGCCGCAGAAGATACTGAAGACAGTTCTGATGGGGGTGTCCAGTATGAAGGCTTTGAGGAGGAGGATTCATCTCAGAAGAGTTGGAAGAAGAGAAAAACTTGCACTGCAGATGAAACAGGAAAGAATAAAGGAAAGCAGAGAGTGGCTGTCAAGCAGGTTGACAACAATGAATCAGAGGAGACAGAACCTGAGGTTGTTGAGGAAGAAGTGGAGTCAGACACTGTTGAGGGAGTAGAGGAGAATGTAGTTGTGGTAAGTTTGCAGCCTGATCATAGAAGATGAGCACTGACTCACTGACTGAAAGGACCTCAATGAGTACCATGCCCAAGGGACCCCTGGATTGGCCACCCCAAAGAAGGATTTGACATGAGATCTTCTCACTATCTTCTCAGACAAGATCCAGGTCACGTTCAAGAAGTCAAACACAGGAGCAATCGAGACACTGGAAGGTCGATGGTGCTTGCTTTGCAAGTGAGTGCAAATGCCACGTAGAAGGTCATTTTTACTTACCTGGGAACCCAGATCAGTGACAGAACAGACAGTGGATGGGGGTAGACGACCGAAGAGAACACTACGAGGATGCTTCCTACGTGGATCAAACTCGACATGTCGTGGCCACATTGCTGGCCACCACTTTGAGGAGTATGAGAAGCAGTGCAATGCAGTGACCCCAAAGATTGAGCTCAACTTCAGATGTATTCCAGATGAGGTAAAGAAGATAAGAGACAGGAAGGCGAGAGAATCGCAGCAGACTAGCTTAAATTTTCAGGGGAAGGTGCCCAAAGAGACACGAAGGGCAGTGTTGGAGGCAGTGGCAAAATACATTGCCTGTGATGATCAGGTCAGTTTGGAGTCTGAATCTGATGGAATGTTCTGAGCGGTGTCTTTAGGCCTTGATGCTTGCAAATAAGCCGACGTTCTGGAACTGTCTGTTCATTATGTGGCCAAAGACAAAAGCGGGTGATCTACCAAGCACCCATGATGTCAGGGTCTATCTTTGGAATGCATTCATTGAGCAGCTGAAACAACTGAAGCAGGATATTGAGGTGAGTATATTCAGAATTCACATTAATAGTTTAAGTCAAATACTTACCACTGGCCAGAATGCCCCGGGAAATTTCAACCACTGTTGATGGCTGGGCTGCTGATACGACGAAACAGGGCTATCTTGGCATGACCGCGCACTGGATTGATGTTGACAAGACTACTAGAAAATGGACCCTTTGAGCCAAGGTTGTCGGCTTCCGTCTAATCCGTGGAACGCATGCCGGACCGAACCTCAGCCATTATTTTGTTAGTCTTTGTGATCGCATTGGTATAATGTCATGTTCACAGTCAAAGGTGTGCCCTAATGTTCAAAGAATTTCAGCCTTTATCTTACCAATACCGTGATGTAGCTCTATACAGTAACACTGGATAATGCTTCATCAAACAGCACTCTGTGTGATACCGTCGAATCCCAGCACCAATTACGCCAGCTTCCTGTCTGGTCAGCAGTCGAAAATCAACTTCTGTGAGTGTTGTACTGGCATGATAACTTGCTGTTATAGAAACCACAAGCGCCATCTGGGAATATGATCCATCAGATCCTGACAATCACGTGCTTGGTGGTGGGTTGGACGTGATTGCGACGATCCGCACGCTAGCAATCAAAGTTTTTTCAAGTCCGATTTATCTTGGGGTGAAGTTCATTGATCACATAGATACAAGCTTCTGGCCAACGAATTCAGAAATTTGAGTTGCTCCAGATCGAGTGTAGCATCACAACGCCCCTCAAGATTACACTCCATGGCAACACACGATGGGGATCAGCATTCAGTATGTTGGACTGTGCATATAAACTTCGTGTGGTAAGTCTGCATGCCATCTCATGTCGCACTGTTTCTCAAAGATCTTGGTGCCAGGCTATCAATCTATTTGTTTCCTTGGCTGACCAACTCTATGGTCCCATCACCACATTTCGATGTAATGGCTGTGTTGTGAAGAAACTTCCTTGGATGGTGTTCGCTTTGTCAGATCGTGATTGGGCCCGAGTGCTTGATGCAAAGATGATTCTCGCAGTGCGTTATAATGTTTCCTTTCCGTTGCCTTGCTCACACATCTATTAGGATTCAAACTGTGTTCTCCATCATTTTTCAGCCAAAAAATACCCAACTCTATATTGTGTGCTACCTGCGCTTGAGGACCTTCAGACTGCCTGGGAAGCCAAACTCGAGGATGCACAATACGAGATCTATCACAATGCAATTATCAATGGACTTGCTAAATTAAGAAAGTATTATTGCAGGTTTGATGAGAAGCCAGGATATATCATTGCACTCGGTATGTATTGCATCAACGTGGGCATCGGAGCACCATATTCCACATTAATATCGAGACGTTACAGTGCTTCACCCATACTTCAAGCTTCAGTACATCAAACTCGCATGGGGGGGAGCAGAGGAACAAGCTGCAGAACGTGCAAAGGGAAATCGAAATGCCAAGAACTGGCAAGAGGAAGCTTTGAAAGTAATTGAAACCGCCGTTAGTTTGATATTGGTATAAAATCTATTTACTTTTGACATTGAAGTAATTTTAGATGGATTCATACTGGAAAGCACGTCAACGACCCCAGCAAACCTCTCCCACTGCCACTCCACCATTGACGCCGACGGATCCGAATCACAAAACATCCAGATTTATTCTTATGCCTGCGGACGTGACACGCGACACAGATATTGTTGCCTGGTGGTCAGTGCGTGCATGCTACCCCTGTTTCAAATTATTCTTATTGTTGTATTAATGGAGTAAATAATTTAAGATTCATTCTAATGTATATCCTACACTGGCTTGCATCATGCTGGACGTCCTCCCAAGTCAAGCGTCATCTGTGCCATGTGAACGAGTGTTCTCAAGCAGCAAACTCATGGCCACAGATTGGCGTGCAAGACTCAAGGCTGAAATCTTTGAGGAACTTCAGATTTTGAAAGGAGCATGGCGCATGCAGATTGTCGATTTCACGCAGCTTAATTCTCGCAAGATCGAGGAGGTTTTGGATGATGATGTGGAGTTTCAGGATATGTGTCTTGCTGATGAGGAGCAGGCACAGTGGGATAACAAGGACCTAGCATGACCTGGGATTAACATACATGCTTTCCATATTACTATATATATTACAGTCTTGAGCAGTATTATACTATCAGAAGGCACTCGAACATTGAACATGTCGAACATTGAACGTTGCCAAACATTCAGCATGTTTTGTTTTGTTTGTCATAGCTTTGAAAGTGCCAGCTCACCCACCTTACCTCTTACCTCCATTGCTTGTCACCTTCAAGTTCTCACCTGTCTTTCACACTTTTGACGGCGATTTTCTGGTATCACCCAGTATTTTCAGGCTCTTGTATCCAGCTAAATCCCATCTTGCAGATCTCTTCACCTCCTGGGAGGCTCAAATCTGTAGGCTCATGTAGTTTGACGGCACCCACCCCCTGCCCCTCTCGTTCCCCATCCTTGCCTTGAGAGTGAGGACAGCCCGACCCTTCTGCCCCTCTCATCCACCATCCCTTGCCACAAATGGGGGAATACCTGCTGTCCGAGCACAGCCACCCTCCTGTCAATGCTGTCATTTACCGTCCTATGCTGCGAGAGCAAGAGGGGGCCGTACCTCTGGAGTGTTTCTCATCAGCCGTGGCGCACCACAATCCCACAGCCCTCTCTTGTCAGCTGTCCCCTGCTGCAACACCCTTTCGTCAGTCTTCCGTCACGTCGAGCTGGTGTTTTATTTATTTTTTGTATATTTCATTGTGTTTAAGTTAGAGTAACTAAGTAATCTGGTAGTCAGTAAATATACCAAATCACTATGTAGATTGTCGGTTGTGGTTGGTGTCAACTGACTGCAACCGACTGCAACCAGGTTGGGTTGTGACCAGTCTCAACTGGTCCCAACTGCCTGAGGAACTGACACCAACTGGTTGTACCCAGTTCAGTCGTCGGTTGGGACCTTTGTATGTAAATGACCAACCGGTTGGGGTCCGGTTGGGCCTGAAATGAGTCAAAAACCGGACCCAACCGGACTTTAAAACTCTACTTATAAGTGCTCACTCAAGTTATCATTGATACCCTTCCACCAAGTATGGGCAGTGAAATCACGTTTCGCCATATTCTAAGGTCACGGGGCGACCTTCCTCTTTGTTCCATTTCCTTCTGAAGGCATGCGATCACCCATTACTAACTATACTTACCTATATTTCACTTTTTATGGACTTCACACACTTTGCACTTGTTGCAAGCACACTATTCTGTGAAGTGGAACTCTCTTCTAGACTCACCAAGTTAGTGTTTAAGGCTTAGAGTTATCTATAATGGTGGTGGTAAGAGTGAAACAGCTCTTATTGTTTGTAGTCAAGTACAGCGGGTTTATATACCTATGTAATTAGTATTTCAACACCCCCCCACAAGTAGTGCGGCGCTTCTGCAGCTGCATTCTACTTGTCCTTGGTAAATTCAATTCCAAGGAGCTCTCTGCATTTGAGGAATGGTACCATGACTAAGTTCTTTGTGAACATGTCTGCAGGATTATCCTTCCCCTTGAGGAATACAACGGAGACTTTGTCATTCTCGATGCATTTGCATATGTAATGATAGCGAATGTCAATGTGTTTTGTCCGTCTTTCTTGAACTGGATTTGATCTGATGAATATGGAACCTTGATTGTTGCCACATAAAGTAGTAGGCACCAGGTCATATCCAAGTTTGTGAAATAAGGACTGCATCCACATGATTTGTCGGCAAGAGTTGGATAATGCCATATACTCTGCCTCAGTGGAGCTTAACGTGACTGTTTTGTGTAGGTGCAATTGCCAGTATACAATGCTGCTAGCAAGTTTGGCAAAGAAGCCAGTGGTGGATCGGCGCTTGATAGCATCAGCTGCCCAATCTGAGTCTGTAAACCCGATTAATCCCTCAGATTTCTCTCCATCATAGACAATTCGGTAGGTTTGAGTTCCTACTAAATAGTGTATTATGTACATCACTTTGTCTAGATGTTGTTGGCTTGGATTAGCCCAGAATTGCGACATTTTAATGACCACATAAGCGATGTCAGGTTGCATTCTGAGCATCAGATAAAGTAATGATCTGATGACCTGCTGGTACTTCTGACAGCGTGTTGGGTCAACTTCTTCAGTGTTCTCCAAAGGTTGATATCCTGATGGTAAAGGTGTGGGAGCACTCTTGGCATTTGTCATGTTAAAGCGATCAAGTACCTTTTCCAGATATGATTGCTGATCAATCATGATTTTAACAGCTGATTTAGTTACGTGCATACCCAAGAAGCTGGTGACTTCGCTAGTGTCACGGCATTCCCAATGTTTCAAGCAAGCTTGTTTCTTTTTATCCGCAAGTTGTTTGTCTCGTGACATAAAAATGCCATCATCGATGTACACTAGGGCGATAACTATTGACCCACTTCTTGCTTTGTGGATAAAAATTCCAGCGTTGGAGCTTGCGCGTTCAAACCCTTGGGTTTTCATGAATGCTGCAAGTTTGTGCCACCAAGCTAATGCTGCTTGTTTAAGGCCGTAAATTGTGCGTTTAAGCCACAAGACCTTCTTCTCTTGGCCTTTGACTGCAAAGCCTTGAGGTTGGAGCATATATATCTCCTCGTCTAGTTTGCCATAAAGAAAAGCGGTCTTTACATCTAGACCAGTCATATACATGCTGTCTAGAGCCGCTAATGCAAACATGAAATGAATGGACTCATAGCGGACAACAGGTGAGAAAATCTCATCAAAGTCAACACCTTCGATTTGTGAATAGCCTTTGGCCACAAGCCTGGCACGCTTCCTTCCATATTCTTTAATGGAGAAAACCCATCAATTCCGGATCACTTTGCAATTCGGCAGAAGATCCATGAGATCATAAACTTGCCTTTTAGAGAGAGCAACCAACTCCTCTTGGCAGGCATGTTTTCATTCAGCTTGCAGCTGTTTAGATAGGCACAGGATATTGTGATATTGGGTTGGAACTTGCTCCTTACCACTGTCCGATGGTGACACTGCTTGTTTGAGCAGTGTGTGGATAAGTGGATTTCCTCCTTCCCTGACACTTCTGGCGAGCCATGTGTCTTCGTCCATTAAATCATAATCGCATTTGACCAGGGGTTCAGGGGCTTGAACTGTTTCATTGGACCCCCTGTTATTGGATGATGGTGCAGCTGGAGGCTGTGGCGCCGGAGAACTAGGCCCAGTATGCCTGTTTCCAATAGAAGTTTGTGGCCGGACACGGGAGCTACCCAGTTGATCAGTGTCCACTGTCTTCTTCCAATAACGGTCTCTTTGGATGTCTTGCTCTATATCCAAGGGAGCACGATTTTCTCCATACACATTACCAGGACAAGATGGAACATTCCTACTTCTGCCAGATTGCTGAGGGAGATTTCTCCACTCATTCTGATCATTTTCCCTAGGTGTAAAGTCCTGCAGGGATACTGGGGGCGATGTAGGAGGATTCTCAGCAGCAGTATCCCACACTTCCAAATCTCTTGGTATGTTCGACGTCAAAGGTCCCAAAGGACCTGACTGAGAGAAGGGGTGGTTAGGAGGTGGATTATCATCATCTTCACCTCCATCTGTTCCATGCTGATGGTCGTGATCATCCTTGTCATGATCTGGTCATCTAGTCCCTCCAAACGGTGTTGAATGAGGGGTACTAGCCTTTGGACATGTAGGGAAAAGTTCTTCGTAAAACACGGCAGTCGTACCGATGAACAATGTGTTGTTTGGATGCATGAACAAATATCCCTTTGTTCCATCTTCCACCTCATAGCCTAGGAAGGTCATGAGTTCTGAGCGTGCAGCCAGTTTTTTGCCTTCAATCTGTTCATATGGGGAAACCCATTTAGTCCGATTGATCAGAGTCCAATTGATCAAAAAGCATGCATGTCTTACACAGAAGCTCCACCAAGAAGGAGGTAAACATGCTTGAACTGCAATGCTTGTGCCTTCTCAGTAATTGTCTGGATGGCGTGCTCAGCGCGGCTGTTCTGCTGGTGTTGGTAAGGGGCAGATGTTTGAATCTTAATCCCCTGTCCATGCAGAAACTGCGTGAGTTCTTTGCTCTTGAGTTCCCCCCCAGCATCCATATGGACTTTTGATGGGTTTTCTGTAGTGGTTGTTTGCTAATGCAACAAGTTCCTTTACGGCATCAAGTGTGTCTGACTTTTTGGTCAGGCAGACATTCCACATCATGGAAGACTTGTCGTCCACGAATACAATAAAGTATTTTTCTTTTTGGTACAATAAAGTGGGAAATTCTTTGAGATCCATATGGATTAATTCAAAGATCTCAGTCAGACGGCTGTTTGAATCTGGGAAAGGCCATGATGAAAGGCTGCCTGGTTAGGTAGCCTCACTAAGTCAGATGGTAAGACAGGATCACGTTATCTTTGTCGCACAAGGTAAAGAGTCAGTCTAAGATACATAAGAAGGTCGGTAAACTATACCTTTGTTGCACAAGGTAAAGAGTGGGGCAACAAAGGAAAAAAAGATGGTATATATATGAGATTTGAAACCGTGTTGGAAAGTGGCCGCATCAAGCGTAAGTTGATATATGAGTTCGCCGATGTTCGCCGATGTTCAGGGTGGCTGTGTAGCCATTGTAAGCATCAATGTGTGCCGATGTTCGCCGATGTTCGTGGTGGCTGTGCATGTTTGTGTCGTGAGTCTGGTCGCAGGCTTACACTCCTCCCCACCTAAAAAAATTGTGAGGGTGTCAAACCTCTGTCCCATTCTCAGCTTCCCATCTGTCAAGTGCATCTGTCTCAGTCATTTCTGAACCAGGGCACCACTCATCATGTTCTTTCCCATATCCTTCATAGCGGACAAGGTATTGTACACCTCGTCCACGTCGGCGAGCATCCACGATCTTGTCAATGTACCACTCCTCAGTGCCATCTTCAGTAACAATGGGTCGTGGCCGGGCAGGCTCACGGTCAGGGAAGAGGAGGGGATTGTTCGGGATGTATCATTTGAGTAGGTGGGCATGGAAACCAGGGAAGGTGTTTGGGTTGTTTGGGAGTTTTAGTGTATATTCTGAGCGTTCAGGGAAGGTGTGTGTGATGGTGTAGGGGCCGTCATTTCTCGGCATGAATTTTGCAACACGCATTTTTCCTTTGCGTTTGTAGTTCCGGCGCCTGTTTTCTGTGGAGAGCATGACAAGGTCGCCAATCTCATAGACATCTTCTGGTGCCCGATGTTCATTGGCATGGTATGCCTGTCTGATTTTTGCAGCAAGGAGATTGTCCTGCGCTTCTTGGACATCAATTGTGACTCGGGATATTATGTCATGTGCGGTAGTTTGTTCGGTAGTGGCATTACTAGGGAGTGGTGCAATCGGAGGGATGATTTGGGGGGATCGTCCAGACTTCAGTTGGAAGCCTGAGAAACCAGTGGATGAGTTCACGGTGTTCATAATAGCAAAACGCACACGAGGGAGTTTGGCTAACCACCCCTTCTGGTTGTTGTCAACATGGTACCGGATGGCTTGGTTCACAGTTTTGTTGGTCCGTTCGCTGCTGCCGTCGGTCTCAGGGTGGTAAGAAGTTGACATCTTCAGTTTTACACCAGTGAGCTTATGGAGGGCCGTCCAAAGTTCAGCAGTGAAGAGAGCATCTCGGTCAGAGATGGAGCATCAGGCCGTTTTCACAGTACCATTCATCAAAAAGGACAACGGCAACTTGGGCGGCAGTGTATGTGGAGTGGGTACCGGCAATGCGTATGTCAGCACCAAGAAGGTCAGTCATGGTCAGGATGGTGTCCTTTCCATCCTCCTCGGGGAGTGGTTCGATGAAATAGTGCGACAGTGTCGAAACGGTCATCAGGAACTGGTAGGGGGTGTAGGGGACCAGTGGGTTTGGAAGTGCGGGTTTTATTGCGCTGGCATTCAGAGCATGATGGGATGTATGCTTTCTCCAGGTCCCGACGCATGTTTGGCCAGTAGTAGGAGCCACGGAGGGATTCATAGCTTTTGTCAAAGCCAAAATGGCCCAGAGTGTCATGGGCAAGGTTGTAAAGGAGTTCACGGACTCGGAGATCTTGTGGGATCACCAGCCGGCGGCCAACATAAAGGAGTTGATCGGTGAGGGTTGCCCCTTCGATGCTCCCCATATTGATGTCCTTGGTGAGTTGTTTGGCAAAATCATCAGTCTCATAGCCGGTAATGATTGTGTCAAGTAGGGATTGGTCAGCGGCAATATTGAGTATGCCGGCGACTGGGGTTTTGGGTGCATTACGTGTGTGTGCCATCGCACAGGCCGCAAGGCAGGCATCAGGCACAGTGTCAGGCATGCGGGATAGGGCATCAGCAGCGGTGTTGTCTTCGCCGCGGATGTAGGTGATTTGATAGTCAAAGTCTGCAAGATACATCAACCATCTCATTTGTCGTCTCGACATCTCCTTCTGCGATTGGAAGTACTCGAGAGTTCTGTGGTCAGTGAAAACTTCGAACTGTGCACCAAGCAGGTGGGATCGCCATTTCTTCAATGCCTTGATAATGGCAAGAAGCTCCTTCTCATGGACCGGATAATTCTTCTCGGCGTCATTGAGCTGGTAGGAGTCATAGGCAACTGGCCGGGATGTATCCCAGGTTTTTCCAAAGCTTAACACAGCCCCAGTCCAGCGGTCACTGGCATCAGTGGTAACATAGATGTTTGATGCTTTGTCTTCGTAATTAATTATGGTGAGACAGTCAGCACTGAGGACAAGTTGTTTGATGTGGTCAAATGCATTCTGATGTTCTGGGGTCCATGTGGGGAGTCGTCGGTCACATTCCTTGGTAGTGAGGGGGGTGAGGACACTCGTGTATTCTGCAAGTGCTGGAAGGAAGGTGGCAATGTATCTGGTTAGTCCTAGGAAACCTCGGACATTGGTGGCAGTTGTTGGTTGGGGCCAGTTCGCAATACGGTCGGTTTTGCGTGGGTCAGGTTTGATCCCAGCCCCAGAGACGATGTGGCCAAGGAAACATAACTCAGTGGCAAACAGGCTGGATTTCACCTGGTTGCAATAGATGCTGGCTTTGCGGAGGGCCTGAAGGACTGTATTGCAGTTTCGTTCATGTTCCTCCATGGTTTGTGACCAGATGATAATGTCATCGAGGTACACATGGCAAATTTTTCCAATGTGTTCTCAGAGCGCGTCAGTCATTCGGCGCTGGTGTGTGGCAGGGGCATTGCATCCACCCTGTGGCATGACAGTCCATTCATAGAGTCCCCACGGTGTTCTTACAGCAGTGAGGTGAATGTCGTCAGGGTGTACCCATGTTTGGAAGAAGGAGTTAGTCATGTCCATCTTCCCGAAGATCTTTCCCTTCCTGCAATCGGCGTATGTCATCAATGCGAGGTAGGGGGAAGTTATCTCGGACAGTGTTACTGTTGAGAGACCGGTAGTCGTTTACCCAGCGGGGGTCGACTGTTAAGTCAGGGACGCCAGCTTTATATTTTGGGACACAGAATGCCGGTGAGGCATATTCTGATGAAGATGGTCGTATTTGGCCAGCCTTTAGGTGGTCATCAAGTAATCTTTTCCAAGATTCTTGGTATTTCTTTGGTGCTGCATATCCTTTGCCATTATTGACCTTGGTGGGGTCTTTGAGCCGGATGCGGTGGAACATGTGTCCAGGGACTTCAGAGGTATTGTCTGGGAGTCGGAGTGGGAAGCGGTCGGCATATTTTTGTTTCATTTTCCGGTCTGCTTCTTTGAGGACCTCTTGGAATGCGAGGCCTTCAATGTGGTCTCGAACAGCAGCCATGATGGGGCCAGGGAGGAGGTAACCAGCAAGTGTTGGTGCTCCGGTCTGCTCGAGAGTGGTAGGCTTGGGTGCCCGAACTTTCTTTGGCATCGGTGGCTGTGCTGTTCGCCGATGTTCGCAGCTGTGTTCCAATCCTGAGGTGCGAGAGGGGGGGGGTTTAGGAGGTCATAGCCTGTGCGTTTGTCAATGGCCGTTTGCTCATGTGGGTCTATCAGGATCTGTTCTGATGAAAGAAATGGCATTCCTAGTATAATGGGGAATGGTAGCCCCTTAATTACTTTCATCTTGTGTACTCCTGACTTCCATATCCCCCGTTCAGAGCTGAGGTCTAGTTTCACATACTCCTCCGAGACAAGTGGCAGCATTGATAAGGAGGACATGTTGTTCTCCTTGGCAGGGAGACAATATTGTCGGAGACCAAGTTTCTCGGCAAGCTCCAGGCTAATCACTGTGCAGGCCGATCCAACGTCAATTAGTGGTTGGACTGGCATGGGGAATTCGGAGATGAGGGGGCCAGTAGCAAAGAGGTTGGTGTATAATTGTGGGACAGTGAGGGGGACATTGACAGGGGAAGGGACGTATGAGTCTGTTTCAGAATCTGAGATGTGTCCGGCTGCCATTGCCATGTTTTGGGCTGGCGCTGTGAGGGTCATGTAGGTCACCGGGTCAGGCCATGAGTTAGTTGCAACCATTGGACAGTTGGTGAAGGTGTGCCCAACGTTGAGCTTCCTGCACCGGGTGCATCCATTGTGGTCACGGATGAGGGTTCTCTCGGCCTCGGTGAGGGCCGGCAGGCAAATTCTCTCAGCCTTCTTAGTTCGGCTGGTGGGGGTAGAGGTAGAGGCATGGGAGGTCAAAGGTGCATCTGTGAGGCGGGAGAGGAGATCCTTTTTTTCACCTCGGCATGCAGTGCGGGCAGCGGCCGAGGCATCAATCATCTTTTGGGTCCGGGCATTTTCAGCCCGCATACGGTCATCCCGCTCCTTAACCTCAAAGGCCCAGGTAGTGAGATCAGTGGCTAGGACTGGTTCAAGGCTTAGATTGAGCCTCAGGTCCGGGTGTAGGTTGGATTGGAGTTGGACCTTGAGCTGGTCCTTGGTGAGTGCTTTGCTTGACGCTGAGGTGGTGAGGATCGCGTTGAGGTTCTCAACCTCTATTTTCCAATCCATAAATTCCCGGTTGCCTTGGGTTGTGGAGAGGATGGTTTCGAGGATGTCATAGGACCAGTTCTTCTCGAGGACCAGTTGGGCCAGCTCAGTGAGATACTGATCCAGGGTGAGGGCATCAATCCGAGTTTGATCTGCCTGATACCAAGAAATGAGGTGCGGCTCAAACATCCCCTCAGCAACGTAACTGACAATTTCAGTGCTGGTCTTCCCACCATGCTTCTTGTATCGTTTGCATGCAAGGGTCCACGACTGCATGATGAGTGGGGTGATTCTGCCCGCAGTGAGCATTGGGCATTCCTTCATCTTCGTGACCTTGACTTCAGCAAGGGGTTGTGTGGTTGGTGACATGGCAATTCGGGCAGCAGGTAAGGTAGCTTGGTAGTTGCAATGGGAGGTGGCTGTGGTAGGTGCACTTTTGTCAGTAGACGAGTCAGTACTAGGTGATGGGGACAGTGGTAGAGACACCGGGCTGTTTGGCTTGGGGCGTCGGTGTGTGTCCGTTAGGATCTGTAGTTTGGCAGGTTGGCCAGGGTCCTGCAACTTTCTTCTCGCACTCCTGGTGAGGAGTGGAATCGAGGTAGAGGGTTGCCGAGACAGTGTGGGTTCGTCAGGTATTGAAAGACGCAGTCGGTGTCAAAAAAAAAGTGAAAGGCTGCCTGGTTAGGTAGCCTCACTAAGTCAGACGGTAAGACAGGATCACATTATCTTTGTTGCACAAGGTAAAGAGTCAGTCTAAGATACATAAGAAGGTCGGTAAACTATACCTTTGTTGCACAAGGTAAAGAGTGGGGCAACAAAGGAAAAAAAGATGGTATATATATGAGATTTGAAACCGTGTTGGAAAGTGGCCGCATCAAGCGTAAGTTGATATATGAGTTCGCCGATGTTCGCCGATGTTCAGGGTGGCTGTGTAGCCATTGTAAGCATCAATGTGTGCCGATGTTCGCCGATGTTCATGGTGGCTGTGCATGTTTGTGTCGTGAGTCTGGTCGCAGGCTTACACATGAGGCCATTTTGCCCTTTGCACAGCCTGGACAAATGGGAGTCAATCGTGGGATTGTTATTCCTGGGAGTCCAGTACTAGAAGTTGGAAACTTGCGCATGGCAGCATCACTAGGATGTCCTAAGCGCTGATGCCAAATTTGATAGTCAACAGAGTAAATTGTGTCACCATCAAAGACTGAACTGAGAACAAAGGTATTTGACACTTGAGACCACAATCCATAAAGGGAGGTGGCGTCACTCAGAGGTGTACACTTCATTGTCAGTTGATTGTTGCGACTCCAGACCTCAATACCATCTTTATGACCATAGATAGTATTTCCAGTCAAAAGGAAGTTTCCCATTGAGAGTAGTCACCCACTCAATTGGGATGAGTAAAAGACTGGGTATAAGCAGATAGTATGTGACTCGTCTTCTATCTCAAATTTCAGGAACACAGCCCCCTTGCCTTCAATGCAGGCTGTCGCATTATTGGAGGTGGTGGATATTTCAGGCTGTTGATCCATGTACTCAAAGGACAAAAAATTATTTGTGAAATGCTGAGATGCGCCACTATCCATCAGCCAGAGAGCAGTGTGTTCCCCTAAATCATCAGAATTTTGACAATTTAGGCAGTTGTCACACTCTTCATTCACACACGAATTAATTTTATTCGGTGCCTCGCGGGCACTTAAAGCATGTACATAATGAATTATTTTTACAGGTGCTTTAGCTGCCAATCCGTTACATAAAAATGTCACTGGGTGATTCACATGAGCTTTAGTGTGAGAAGATTGGACGGTGACATACTTGTGGTCTTGGGGTCCTCTGTAAATTTCCAGGTACTCGGCTTCCTTTCGCTGTTGTAGACTGTTGTCTACCGCATCCCAAATAGCCTTGTTAGAAGCTGGAGGGTGTGAAGGAGTGGATCCTAAAGATGCAATGTCAGGATCTTCTGACACTTCTTCAAATTGTACAAAGGGAACCAGAGGGTCTGGGTCTACTGGTGAGACCCTGCGTCGCTTTTCATCACGCCTGGAGAGGCAAAGCTCCGCATGTTTGAGATTCTCCGTGTCAGGTGTGAGATTTATAGCAGCAAGGTTGTCTCACACTTTTTGGTACTCATCAAACACTGACCGGGTGCCGATTACAGCATCCGAGTATGATTGAGGAGCAGGTCGCTTCCTCTGATCTTTTACACTGGGTGTAGGCACTTGTGCAGCCAGAGGGATGACAATCCTGCTACCAGTGATGGTGGTCACAAGTGATGGAAAGTCAGTGGCCATAGAAGCCAGGTGAATCTGTTTGGCCAATTCCTTTTTCTCCTCCTTCTGTTTTCCTGCTTGCTTACCCTCTTTGAAGTGCTTCTGGAGGTAGTAGGCTGTTGCTGATTATTTGAACAGTCAAAATCTCAGCACTCCTTTAGAGTACGTGTGGAGAACATGCAGCACGCAGATAGTTCCCGCGCTTAATAGCAGCATGAAACTAAATGCTGCGCAAAACGGTGGTAGAGCAAGAGAGTTGATAGCTATGTGAAGCGACTGTCGCAGCCCGTTAAGGTGCAGAAAGTCAGCCAGCTATCAAGGCTCCAGGGCCCATAACCTATTGTGAGCACACTATTCTGCAAAGTGGAACTCTCTTCTAGACTCACTGAGTTAGTGTTTAAGGCTGAGAGTTATCTACGGTGGTGGTAAGAGTGAAACAGCTCTTATTGTTTGTAGTCAAGTACAGCAGTGATAGGCTTCCACCAGGTATGGGCGACGAAATCATGTTTCACAGTATTGTAGGGTCACAGGGCGATCTTCCTCTTTCTTCTGTTTCTTTCCTTTCCCTTTTGAAAGACATGTGAACACTCTTTGTTAACCAAACTTACTTATATTTCACTTTTATGGACTTCGCACTCTTCACAGCCACTTCGCGGAGTTTGCACACTGATCCACTTCGTATTTACCTGGGTTACCCGTAAGTAGTTAGTGTAGACAGTCTGTTAGCAATGGACATGGACAGTATCCACATTTCACATAGTATCCACTTTGATTTAGTTAGTATAAAAAGCCTAGGTAAAATATTAGAAATAGAGATCTCATCTCCCCCTTTCTCAACGCTAAGGTTTCAACTTTTGTCTCCTCTTGTGCTCAACTGCAAAGTCAATTTGCGACTTATTCCAATATCGTCACTGTGTTATTCCGACCAGGAACTGGGACAATCCTAGTTCATTGGTAAAGTATTTTTCAATAAACTGTGTTATTAGATTGCAAACTACTGACTATCTTTATCGCAACGTTTCGCTAACCTTGCCTACTAACTTTGCATTCTTCGCACTTCATGTTGGGATATGGCATACAGGCAAGCCAAGGCAGTAACCATGGCTAGGACATATTCCCCAATATGCTAAGTCATTAACACATGTTTAACAGGAGTTAACACATGTAAGGACTATTAGGGGGATGCACAGTTAACACATGCTGCACAGTGAAACACATATAGCATGTCTATGATAGGCTATCCAAGACAGAGCCTTGAATAGAGTGTCTAAGACCCATACTGCAGGAAGTCTCAGACTTACCAAGCCATGATATCATAGGAGGTACTATGACACTATTGTTATAGGGGAAATGACATAGTTACTCCAAGATTAACTGATACAGGGGTCTATGACAGAATACCTCCTTAATATATTATAGGAGTATATTACACTATACCTCCTAACAGTGTTGTATAAATATTCCACACTTTGTAGGAGATGAATAGACATTCCCTGCCTGTTCCACACACTCACTACTTCATCTGAGTGATCCCCCACTTGCTCTCAAAGACCTAATCCCAATACTTCATTTAGGCTGTACATTGTTACCCGCAGTCATCACAGAGTTCCACCCTTGCAGAAGAAGGCTGGTTCTGGGACCCTTTAAGCTAACTCTTCCCCCTTCTAGTTGTCCAGTGCCTTTTTGCAGCTTGGAACACTAGGAACACATCAAATTTGGAGCCCACCGCAAGGGGTTTTTCTTTAAAGATTTCATATGCTCTCTGGAAGACCGTGATCTTAAAGTTGTACCCCGGAACTAGCAGCATCAATTGTTGGACAGAAGCAGACCTAGACAAAGTAGTCAGCGAATGATCACGTCTAGGAATCAAAACGCTCGAAGACCTCACGGACTACTACAGGCAATTCTACACCATTTCGAAGTTCCTTATCTAGAATCTCAGCGAACGAGCAAAGTCATGCATTCATTCGAGAAATACCTCGTCACCTTTGGGAAAGGATGTTAATGAGGCTGATGATTTTGCATCAAAACCAAGTGGCAAATCAAGGCTACACTCTTGCGCAGTTATACAATGCAGCGGTGTACATTCTAACTGCAGAATCAGTCAATTCGCACAGTAGTTACTCCCCAGCCCATGATCTCACTTTGCAACAGTCTTCGACATCTTATAATCCTTCCTCGACTCCTCCTCTAGCAACAGGTATAAAGATCAAACATCTGAACAGCATCTTCCAGAAGCTTGCACAGACAATAATTGTAGCGGTCAATGTGAAGACAGGAGAAAAGCCTTCACAGGACAATTGCCCACCAAATTCAGGCAATTGCAACTTTTGTGGCAAACAAGGTCACTTTATTTTGCAGTGTCCAAAATTGACATTGTACATCTCGTCAGGAAAATGCAAGCGAAATGCCGAAGGCAAGGTTGTTCTCCCCTCAGGATCATTCCTTCCCCACGCGATCATTGGGAAGTTCTTAGCAGACAGACTGGACAAATATTACAGGTTGAATCCCGGACAAGTAATGGTCACATCACTCTCCACATCCCCAGCAACATCCACAATGATTTACGACCTTATCCCCTCTACGCCTGAACCCGACGTAGTGGTTACAGAAACTACTACATGCATTTCCACAGAGGAACGTATCAATGCGCTTGAACACGAACTCCTCACACTTTGCACAAAACCCATATTCAATGGAGTCAAAATACCACGGGTTCGCAGAGGACCCCCAAATTGTACAACAGAAAGTGACAATGTTGTGACATTGACCAAACCATCAACCACTTCGCAGCCTCCTGCCCAGACCTCACAGACAAATGCGCGACCATCAACTACAGCTGCACAACCAGTCCCAGCTATAGCGAAACCACCTGTACACCCATTCGCAAACATTCCAGAAGCACAGTATACCCCACCAATGCCGCGAACTGTCACCAGAGAAGGAGAAACGGTCAAGAGAACCAGCCTATAGGACTATCACACACATCTACAACTCAAAGTTTGCTGATGAAGTATACACCCGAACAATGAAAGCACAGTTCATTACCCTATCACCAGAGGAATTGCTATCCATTTCACCAGAATATCGCCAGAAAATGCACAATGCAGTCACCCCCAAACGTGTATATCCAACGGAGATAGAGAAGGTTTCGGATACAGTTGCCACCCACTTCCAAGACGAGTTACCACAACTAGAACCTGATGAAGAAACCAGTTCGCATGGCACCAACGGAATACCCCCCCCATCCGATGCACTCGTGGTCCAAGATGCATATGACACTTATTTGAGCAATCTACAACCCAGTTAAGAATGAAAGACTATAACCATCGCAAAGGAATCGCATGCCCTTCGTTCAATCATGATGCTAGTTGATAACCAGGAGCATATCGAGGTGATTATTGATCCCGGTTCACAAATTATCGCAATGTCAGAAGCTGTCTGTTACAACCTTGGTTTACATTTTGATCCAACAATGCAACTCAATATGCAATCTGCGAATGGCGAGATAGATCACTAGCTTGGATTAGCAAGAAATGTTTCATGCACATTCAACGAAGTCACTCTCTACTTTCAGATCCATGTTATTTGCAACCCAGCCTACGACATCCTCATTGGACGACCATTTGATGTGTTAACCAAAAGCACAGTCAAGAACTACAAGAACAAAGATCAGACAATCACTATCATAGATCCAAATTCAGGACGAGTCAGCACTATCCCTACAATCCCTAGAGGAAAGCCTAGACACATTGGGTTTTGACAGAAAGGCCCAGATGGAAATTTTTGCGTACTTTCGAGGAATTGATCGATGATCAAGGAGAAACTGCAATCCTTATAGATTTCAATTTGCTTCAAGATTCAGCTTCCATTTATGCTTATGCCCTTCTCCCTCATTCAATTTCACCAGTTCTCACGGATTTGATTGTTTCCAGATCCTATTCATCAGCTTGCGATTGCTCAAACAGCATAGAACCAAGCTTTGATTGACCATTCTCTCTTATACATTCCTTCCACACTTTGCAAATATTGCATCCCTCTTACGAAACCTCAACAACCTCAACTTCACCACTATCAACTTTTATAGATGCTATTCCCAAGAAGAAAGGAGTAGTGACGAAGAAGTACAAGCCAGTCGCACAGAAAGTTCGCTCTGTTGTGGCCGAACTACCAGAATGATATCGCATAGTGTGAAACATATTAGGTGATCCATTGACTGATATGCCAACACTCAACCCAAATCCACTTCCATTTATCCCAACAGGATGTTATACAGAAGATTGTCGCAAAGCCCTAGATGCGAAACACAAAGATTTCTTATGGCCTCGCAAGCGAGATTTAATGCACGACTTCATGTGTAAACAGAACGAAGCCTTCGCATGGGACGACTCCAAGCAAGGAAGCTTTCGCTCTGATTCTTTCCCCCAATTGACTGTCTCCCATGTACCATTCAGAAAAGAACATCCCCATACCACTAGGAATATATGACAAAGTCTGTCCTATCATTTGCAAAAAGATTGCAGCCGGCGTCTACAAACCTTCAAATTCATCTTATCACATGAGATGGTTCTGTGTTCTGAAGAAAGATGGCAAAGGACTAAGACTTGTCCACAGTCTAGAACTGCTCAATCGCATTACAATCAGACACTCTGGAGTCCCACCCATTCCCGACCACTTAGCAGAACAATTTGCTGGTAGGGCATGCGGCGCGATGTTGGATTTATATGTTGGATATGACGAACAACTCATCACAGAGAGTTCATGCAATTACACCACCTTCCAGACACCATTTGGCGCACTTCGCTTGGTTACCCTGCCCATGGGATGGACAAATTCAGTCCCTATCTTTCATGATGATGTTACATTTATCCTACAACCAGAAATCCCTGACCTCACAATTCCTTATATCGACAATGTACCTGTCAAAGGTCCAGCCTCACGATACATCCTTGAAGACAGATCGTTCGAGACCATTCAAGAGAACCCTCAAATTCGGAGATTCATATGGGAACACTTTAACAATATTAACAGGATCATACAATGCATGAAGTACTGCGGAGGAACATTCTCTGGCACAAAACTCTTGATTTGTGTTCCAAAGTTTTGGGTCATTGGTCACTGCTGCACTTACAAAGGAAGAATAGCTGATGAATCAAAGGTAGCAGTGATCAAGAATTGGGGACCATGCAACAACATTTCAGAAGTTCACACTTTCTTAGGGACTGTAGGAGTCCTTCACAACTTCATTTGCAACTTCGCACAATGCGCACACCCATTGGTGAAACTTACACGCAAGGATATTCCCTTTGAATTCGGTGAAGAACAAATCAAAGCCCAAGAAAACCTGAAGACAGCCTTACTTTCGTCCCCTGCATTACTACCAATCGACTACAATTTGGAATCTCCAGTCATACTAGCAGTTGACACTTCATATATCGCGATAGGCTACTTTCTATGCCAATGCGCTCCAGATAACTTGAAGATTTGATACTACAATCGTTTTGGATCAATCACCCTCAATGACAGAGAAGCTAGGTTTTCGCAACCAAAGCTAGAGATCTACGGCTTATTTCGCGCATTTCGCGCCCTCCGACTCTGGCTTCTTGGGGTTCGCAACCTAGTTGTCGAGATGGATGCCTGCTATGTCAAGGGAATGCTCGCTCACCCTGACATAAATCCTTCTGCAAGCATTAATCGCTGGATTATCGCAATATTAACCTTCCATTTTACACTAGTACATGTCAAAGGTGCTCTTTATGGTCCTGATGGACTTTCAAGGCGACCAAGACAACCGGATGATGAAGAACTAGAACAAGATGACTTTGAAGATTGGGTTGACTGACTCCAAGGATTCATTCATATTATTCATGACCTCTCCCCACCTCCAACTTCGCACTGCACCGAAACCACTCCCTCATTTATATCGATTCTTGCTAACGCTCAAATCTCAAGTCAGGAGGAGGAGAGCTATGCTATAGTTCCACCCTCCAAAAATGCGAAACAAGATGATTTGAAGCTTGAAGCAGTATGGGCTTGGCACAAAGATTTACAGAGACCTAGCAAACTAAATGATTTGCAGTATGCCGCTTTCATCTGATTAGCAACTAGATTCTTCTGCAATCAAGACTGCCTTTGGAAGAGAGACTCCCATGGAGCTCACAAGCTTGTTATTCCACACCACCGACAACTAGACATCCTGCGAAATGTTTACAATAACATTGGACACAAGCGATATTATGCAACACACAGTGCACTCCTACTATGATTCTGGTGGCCCCACATACATGCAGACCTGCTATGGTATGTGCAAACATGCCACATTTTCCAGGTACAACAAACCACAAAGATTTGAATTCCCCCTGATATCATTTGCAGATGGGGAGCACTTTGCGAAATAGTGACAGACAATGCCCCCGTCTTCCTCAAAGCTCTTGCAGTCTTAGGATGCAAGTACAAGATCCATCACATTCGAATTAGCAGCTAGAACTCCAAGGCAAACAGCCTGGTGGAGTGAGCCCACTTTGACGTCAGACAAGCATTGTTCAAAGCAGCTAATGGAGATGAAGCGAAATGGTCCCAAGGCTCTTATTCAGTATTCTGGGCAGAACAAATTACCTGTACTTTACACTCCCCCACCTAGTCCGCGTGGACTCCCAGCTGTCCGCATGGACTCCTAGCTGTCCACGCAGATTCCTAGTAATGTCCGAGTTGTCCGCACGGACAGCTCGGACATCATGCGGACCGAAGAATTGGGCCGAGTCCTAGCATCTTGAAACTGTAAGAAGTCCTAATGATGTCCGAGTTGTCCTAGCTGGTCCGAGTAATGTCCGAGTAAATAAAGACTTGGTGAATTTTTTTGTGAGAGTAAGATCAAAACATTGTTGTACCTGGCAGGGTTTGAACCCAAGGCACTTTGATCAAGATTAGACAAACTGGGCACAATTAACCACTGTGCCAAATGGGCACACAATATTAATATTATTACTACTATTTATTACCTATTCCAATACATACTAGCAATAAATAAAAAGTTACTGTTGCTCACATCGAGCAATGGCACTCAAAGGGCGTCGTTGCCCCCCCCTGTCCCCCATTCCCTCCCCTTCCCCATGCCCTTCCGTCACCCTCGCCTACTGCACCCCCTCCGCCCTGGGAGCAGTCGCTCGCAGCAGTGGTGGGGGGTGCTCTGTTGTCCTGGGTGTCGTGGGGTTGCGCGTCTGTGCCCTCGCTCTGACAGAGTAGTATCTATATTAATTAAAGTAGAGTAAAAATAATATATATTTATACGAAATAAATTAACAGGAGGGGGGGGAGGGGGGCGCAGCATGTCGCCGTCGTTGCCCCCGTTCCCTGTCCCCCCTTCCCTGTGCCTGGTGGTGGGGGTGCTCTGTCGTGCTGGGCGTCACATCTGGTGCGTCCCCCTGTCCCCCCACGCATCCCCCCATCCTCCTGGTGTGTCCCACATGTCCCCCACCCTCCTAGCTTGTCCCCTCTCTCTCCTAGTGTGTCCCGCTGTCCCCCCTATCCCGCGGCCCGCCCCCCCCCCCTCCTATGGCATCCGGCCATTCCCCCATGCGTCCCCCCCTTCCTAGTCGCGCTGAGTGTTGTCCCCCCTCCCTCCTACCGCGTCCCCTCCCTCCCAGTTGCGCTGGGTGTCACGTCTGGCACGTCCCCTGTCCCCCGGCACACCCCCTCCCTCCTATGGCATCCACCCGCCCCCCCACCCACCCCACCTCCCTCCTGGCACGTCCCCCTCGGTTCTGGCGCGTCCCCTTCTCCCCCAGTGCGTCCCATGTGTTGGTGGGGGTTGTCCCTGGCTGGGGGAGGGTGCTGGGTCGGTGGGCGGTGACGTGGCTGTGCCGCTGTGGTGGTTGGTGGATCAGTGGGTGGTGGTGACGTGGAGACGGTGGGTGCTGGGTTGTGGCTGGGGGAGGTCGGTGGGTTGGTGGGCGGTGATGTGGCGGCGGGTGCTGGGATGGTGGGCATGACGTGGCGGCGGCGATGGGCGCTCGGTCAGTGGGCAGTGACATGGTGGCAGCGATGGGTGCTTGGTCGGAAGGGAGGCGGTGCTGGTGTGATGTGGCAGGTCTCTATGAAGCCCCCCACCTCCCAGCTAAGTGGGGAGGAGGGGCGGTGCGTCGTTGCATACAGAAAGAAAAACTGAAAGAGAAAAAAACATAGATTTTAAAATACTTAACATGGGGGCCTTAGGCCCCCATGTTGCACTAGAGGGAGGGAGGGGTGGAGAGGAGAGGGAGGCCGTCATCGTGATGGTGGGTGGCAACACGTGAGTTGGCAGTCACGGGGTGACACATACCGACGTTGTTACAATGGTGCCCAGTAAATGGGCATATGTTGCCCAAGCTCATACAGCCTGGTAGCACAGTCGTTATAGTACTTACCTGTCACACTCACGTGGCCACAAGGTCCTGGGTTCAAACCCTTCCATTACATTACCTTTCAAATGGTGACTTGCTAGGACAGTCCGTGCGGAATCCGTGCTAGGAATTTCTAGTCTGAGTTAGTCCGGACAGACAAAACTCGGACATCACTCAGACATCACTCGGACTCGGAATGGAAATTTGACATTATTTTCTGCCAAAAGAAATCCTAGTGAAGTCCAAGCGGACAGCTAGGATTCCACACGGAGTCCATGCGGATTAGGTGGGGGAGTGTAAAGAGCTCCGAATTATGACAAAAAAGATGATGGGTTGTTCCCCATACTTCACAGCCACTGGCACACATCTGCTGATTCCTCTAGACATCATCGAAGCCACCTACCTCCAACCACCTCCAGACTCTGTGCTATCTACCACCGATCTCATTACTAGGCGAGCAATTGCACTGCAGAAGCGCAAGAGCAACTTAGCAAAGATACATTCCAGAGTCTATTCCATGCGAAAACAAGCCACAATATGATTTGAACAGAAACATCTTCACACCATTCACGACTTCAACTTCAAATATGGTGACCTCATACTGATGCAAAATACAAGAATTGAATATTCACTGGATTGCAAACTCAAACCTTGCTACTTAGGCCCTCTAATCATTATCTCTAGGAACAAAGGAGGAGCCTACATCGTTTGCGAACTCGATGGAACAGTCATGCATAGGCCCATTGCAGCATTTTGCCTAGTCCCCTATTACACTCGATGATCTATTCATATTCCCCCTGATGCTATCGACATTGATACGAAACGCCTTCGACAATTAGAAGAAATGGACTTAGCAACGGATGAAGAGCAACAAGAACTACTTGATCCAGACAGTGATAGCGACAATCAAGAAGAATCATCTGAATCCTAGTACCGTATCCATTTTCTACTTTCAACTCTCTTTCTTTTGTTTTCTTACATATCGGAACCTTCGCTACTATTCCCCACTCATACATTCATTTCTTTCTTAAGTCACGATCTCGTTTCCTTGATGATTGCGCAGATCCTTAGGGGTTTACCGGCAATGATGATGACTGAGCCTTCCCCTTTCATTCTTTTCTTTTTCTTTTCTTTTCACTTCGCAAGCCCAGCGAACCTCACAATATCGTTAGAAACCATTGCTCACACTTCGCAAAACCAAGCAAACTTCAAGTTACTTTACTATTTCTTTCACTTCGCAACCTCAGTTGACTTACCCTTAACTTTGCAACACATTTTCTTTCCTCTTAGAAACAAAGACACCCAAGAAAAGTCTATATGAATTGAAGAACAAAAAGGACAATAAAACATAAAGAAACAAATTAAATGGTCTACCGCTACTTGTCGTCCTCCTCATCACTGGAGTCAGCATCCAAGAAGGCCTGGCAAAGTTCCTCAACATGGAGCCGTTGTGAGGTAAGTTGGTTCTTGAGGAACTTGACACGCGATGCTAGGCAAACGAATTCCTCTTTTCCAACCTTGTAATCTATCCGCCTTCGCTCCTTCGAGACTTTGGGCACAACAACCCAAACCTTCTTAATGCAAGGTTGGGTCTTGTGTGCCTTTGAAGTTGACGCCCACGATGTCTTTCCTGCTGCGAATGAAATCTAAAGACTGCGAAATGAAATAACACAAGAAAAACACTCACTAATCACTACTTCAACCTTTGATTTCGGAGGTCCGGCCCTTGGTGGTGGGATAGCCATCACCACCATCTCTACCTTTGCCTTTGCTTCACCTTTCCCTTTCGCCTTTGCTTTCCCGGTCCGTGAAATCCCATCCCAATAGCATCCTGCCTTGTCCAATGCGCACTTGACACACTTCGGCTCGCCCTCTGGAATGATGCACAGGGGCACCATCTGGAATCCGCCACAGTGATCACACTAGATCACAATTGTTAAAGAAATGGACCACAAAATATTCAGAGATAGTCGTACTGGTCCTTCAATGTCGCAAGGTGTTGCGACCGGTGTCTGAGGTTCAGCCTAAGTCTTGACTGTCCTACTCGCCGACATTTGCGCACCAGGGCATGGTGACCATTGATCAGGTATGATAGCCTCCAAACTTGGTACCCACCGCTGTTTCATCCTGGGTGGCCTCAACTGAGTGTCCATCACTTCAATGTTGCCCACGACTTTGTTGACAACCATTGCGTTGTCCTCTTTTGCATCCTCTCTCTCATTCACTACCGCCTCCTTTTCCTTCCCTTTTCCTTTCTCCTCCAACTCTCCAGCAACTTCTCCTGGTACCTCAACATCCATCACGAAATCCTGCAAAGTCTTCGCAACTACTAGCAAAGACTCCACTTCCACCGCTACCCTGCCTCTTCCTCTTCCTTCAACCGTGCCTCAAGAGCCTTGAATTGTTCCTCTGTCATCTCATTGGCCAAGTATGCATTGGATGCCTCTTCAAGGCGGATAGCGCGTGCCTTTGCTCGGTCTGCAAGGGTGTCTGCACTGCAAGGGGCCTCCTTGATGATCGCAGGGAGGATGGCAGTCCCCCATTTGTACCACAAGGGCTCATTAAAACATGCGAACACTTCATGAGCTTGTGCGAGAGCGGCCCTCATGTTGTTGTCCCCTTCCGGGTCTTTCGTGAGTTTCACCACCTTGGCCTGTATCCAATGCAACTTTCAAAATGTTTAATACAAGAAAAGAAGAAGTGACGCACCCAGTTCTTTGCAAAGTGCTTTCCCCAGACCTCGTAATCTTCGCGCTTGGCAACACCATCTGGGAGTGTCAGCATGTCATCCTTGATCATTCCCTGGACCTTGGAGATGAGGATAGAAGACATTTTGTGAATAAAGCAAAGGTTTTCAGAGTGAAGCAGAGATGTGGAGAATCGAGTATGTGAATGCGACGAAGAAAACACTCAAACTCTGATATCAACAAACAAGTTCAACATCACATGACCATGCCTCAGATAGGCCTGTAGCCTCCCCACCATGCATACAGAAACACTTCAAAATTTAACAAGACACTTCGCATCATCACCATTACACTTCACACAAATCCGCTGATAGGTATCAGGAGCGTCCAAAGCTCTGAACCATCCCATTTTCACATTTTTAACAACACCTCCTCATGCCACATTCTACAATCATCATAGGATCTCTATCAATACTTGTGCTACTATGCAGCCTCAAAACTCTTCATTGTTAGCTCCCACATCAGTTATGTTGACCTCCACCTCTTGGCCCACTCCGTCATCCACCTCACTCTCTTCTTTCCTGGCTTGGGTCACCACCGCATTGTCCTCTGGTCGCACTTGATATTGTTCAACTCATTGTTGGCAAAGGAAGAAGATATCTCACTCACTCCAGTCAAGGCTCCATCGTAATGGGTCACAGAAGATAATGGGATCATCTCCTCCAACAGGCAAATTTTCTGTGTTGAGCTCTGATGAGAATCGTCCCCACACAATAGCGCGTCTCTATTGGTAGGCCATCAGGATGCACATAATCAAGAGGATGATGAAGAAGAAAAGGACAAGAGAGATGTTGTTAGAGATCAGGGTGTAAGGTTCTAGTGCAAGGAACGGTATTATCAACAGTCCTATGATTTTGGTCACATGACAAAGTTCCCAGGATTACATCATCATCCTCTCCAGTCCCTATCACCTGCCTGACAAGCCACTGGACGCATTTTTGGATAGGAGGCAAGTCCTATTACACCAGGTAGATTTCTTACACCAGGTAGATTTCTTGATCTAGTACCCACTCTTTATTCCATTACCCACTCTTTATTCCATTACCCACTCCTTATTCCATTACCCCTCCCCCCCTTTTTCTCATTGGCATCTGATTCCTTCTCATTTTACTTGGGTCCTCTTCACCCACTTCAATTTCCTGGCCCCACTTAGAATATCTATATAAGACATCTAGTAGATAGAAAACAAAACAATATATCATTTCCCCTCTATCGTTTAGAGCACAGAGCTCAATTCTAGCTTCGTCCTATCGTATTATCTCGTCTCAGCAACCCCAGTTCTAGTCTCATTTATTGTATTCTCCCTCAACCTTACATCCTTCTACCTTGTGACAAACACCAACCCAAAGCCACCTCGCAACCTTCCCCTAGTCTAGTTGGAGTACATTTGGTGTGTCATTTCCAGGTGTCTCCTCGGACTGAGTATCATCATTTTTGGAGCCCACCATGAGGGATCTTTGAATCATTTTTGCACGAGGTACCCGTTTTCCGAGGCCAGCCCGGCCTCCCCCCACTAGATCATCTGCAAGACTAGCAGCAGCCAAAGCAAAACAGTCATCAGCTACAGCTCCTGAAGCATCCTCTTCTACACTTCCACCTGACCCAGTCCCACATTCCCCAACTACAGATAATTCTTCTCCAACTCCTTCAAGACCTCCTTCTCCAGTTCCTCCAGTTCCTCCAGTCAGTAATCCACCCCAAACTTCATCACCACCTCCAACACCCCCTGATAATCCCTCTATGGCTGCACCCATTATCAATATACCTGCTAGAGGCCACTCTACAGCACCCAAGTTTGACCCCTCTCGTCCAAGAGAGCTATGACGATATTTTGATGAGCTTGAATTACTCTTAGGAGCAGCTCAGATCACAGATGACACAGAAATGAAGAAGCATGCATGCCGGTATCTTGACATTGACTCAGCAGAATTATGGGAATCAATTCCAGAATTTCAGCCCACTAGCAGTTTTGCTATTTTTAGGACCGCCATCATCAAATTATATCCAGGCGCCGGAGACAACCGAAAATGGTCAATCGCAGACATGGACAAATTAGTTGGAGAACAGCTCCGGATTGGTACATACAATCTGGCTGATCTAGGAATATATTATAGATCATTCTACAACATCACACAATACTTACGAGGACGAGGACATCTATCCGAAGCCGAACAGAGTAGAGCATTCGTCCACGGTTTCCAGCCTGCCCTTTGGTCACGTATTGCGCACCGCCTAGAACTCAAGTTACCGGATCACTATCCCGATGATCTGTATCCTCTAGACTCTATACATGAAGCCGTGAGCTATGTTCTGGCCAGCGCGTCGAGCGACGTCATCCCAGATCAACAAGTCCACTCCCCAGTCCATTCCCCACCAGTACTCCCAGCCCCTAGCGTCTCGGCACCAGTTGGAATAAAACACGAGGACTTTACTGCGTTACTAGACAAATTTGCAACGACTATCGCTACTGCTATTGCAGCATCGCACTCTTCCTCTACAGCGCTGTGGCAGAGTCAGTGGTCCTATTGGAGAACCAAAGATGAGGTCGTCTCATCGTGAGATGTGAGGTAAGCGTGGATGGGAAAAAGGAGGGAAACAGGAGGTGAACGAGTGCAGAACACTGATCAGTGAAAGTGATTGATGGACAATCAGAAATGTGATCAACAAAGATTGCAAGAATGACGCGTCGTAGTAGCTTGTTAAGTGGTAGGCTTGAAAGACAGGGAGAGTGAAGGAAAAAAGGCTTTGAGAGTTCAAAGACTTGTGAACTTGAGAACTTAACTTAGAAACTACACCTTAATGTGTAGTAGACTTGAGGACTTGAGTGACTTAGGTGAGGGAACGACGAGTGTGAGTCTGAGGTAACCTGGTCCCATTCGAGTGGTGGGGAGACACCTTATATACAAATTGCAAAATGTGATAACTAGAGAGCTCGGACCGCGCGCGTACTCTTGCGCCAGTCACATCAAGGATCAACAGAGTTGGAGTTATAAAAAACGAGGGATTGCTAATCTGGAAGAATGTTGATGAAACTAGAAAGAAGCCCCTGGGCTGTGGGGAATGAATCGTATGGATTTCATCGAGCTCTCGTCTCCGGGCTTCACTAGCTGGGTATGACTCGGGGAAGAGGACTGTCAAGGAAACTCTCTATTTGCGAAGCGCAGCCTGTATCCCCAGCAAGCGCAGAGAGTATCCTAACGACACCTTTCGACCCTACCGTCCAGCTGATCAGTCCTTCGATCTGAGCGTCGACTAGTCGTGGAGATTCATGACGAAAGGAAGATTGATCTACATGCACTCGGGCCGTTGTCATTACAAGAAAAAATGGATTAAAAGAAAATAACAAAGACCGAGACTGCTCCATCATATCAAAGGTACGGCCGTCTGGTACCAAGCTCGAGTAAGTGAGGGAATGGATGATGACATGTCGAGGTGCTTGTGATTGTCCGGAAGTGGTGGCTGCTAAAGGATTACATAATAAACAAATAATGTCAATTGGTCAAAATATCAAGAAAATGTGACGAAGTTGGAATTATACTGTACTCCCTCTGTGCTTGCACCTGTGATGGAGTCGGAACAAAAACATGCTCAGTTGGAACAGGAGATTTTCGCGTTAAGGAGCGGCCGCCCATTCCATAAACCCGTCACACCTGCCGTAACCGCCAAGCCCGCCAAGCCTGTTGCGCCCAATGCGCCGGCTGTATCTTCCACATCTGACAAGCCTGCTGCGGCTACATCAGAATCACCTACCCCACATCCACAACCTACAGCACCAACAGATCAATCAAATACTGATCTACCCAATGCGCCAGTCATTCCAACAACAGTTCCCATAGCGCCCATCGCCGATCCAACTACAAATCCGCAGCCGCCCATACACCCTTATGCCGGCATTCCAGAAAATTCTTACCGCGCCCCTCATGAACGAAATTTCGGCAACCTGGGTAAAGCTAAGCCAGGTGAAGGGCCGATCCACAAGACGATCGCCCCCATTCAGAAAGAAGAAATCGGACTCGATGTTTTCAATCACTCGATGAAGGCGCCGCTTGTCACTCTTACATCTGAAGAACTCCTCTCGCTCGCCCCGGAAATTCGTACGAAATGGCGAGATCAGCTTACAGCCCAACGTGTTCCATTGGATACCATCACTAACGCCTACGACAACCCATCCATCATTTTATCCGATCCTTATGAAGCGTTTCTCAATGTGCTAGGTCCAGACGAGCCCCCCCCTATTTTTAAAGTCGCAAAGGAGTCTCAAGCTATTCGATCAGTCCTAATAAATATTAACCGTGACCCTCGACAAGTAGAAGGTCTTGTAGACCCTGGTTCGTCGATCATAGCAATATCCGAAGATGTTTGTCACGACCTCGGCCTTACATACGACCCCTCAATTCAGCTTGAAATGCAATCAGCCAATGGCGGAGTCGACCTCATACTCGGTCTAGCTAGGAATGTCCCCTGTGACCTCGGGAATATTACCTTGTATATGCAGGTACACGTCGTCCAAAACCCCACCTACAATTTTCTTCTTGGACAACCTTTCGACGTTCTTACAACCAGTGTAGTCCGAAATTATAGTGACGCCTCCCAAACTATAACAATTTGCGATCTGAATTCACCCTGTTCAGCTACAGTCCCTACAGTCCCTAGGGGATCACATCGACGCAAGATTTCTAAACTGGTTTTTCACAACTAGAGGACGAACTATTGGATGATGATTAGTGCGCTTGCATTATTTCCTTTGATCATTCTAATTCCATTGGATCTATTGAGCACACTGCTACCCTTCCCGACCTCGCCTCCTCACCATTTATCCACCAATCTATGCTCTCCAATCTCTATGTTGCCGCCTCCAACCAGTCCGATATCAAGTCTATTTATCCATATGAACTCATAGATACTTCCCTTCCCTTAGATTTCACCTTAGAAGATCCCACTCCCATTTTGGCAGTTGCCAAGAAGAGATACAAGCCAGTAGCACAGAAGATTTGGCCTGTTGTGGCTGACCTTCCAGATCGTTTCTGGATTGTCCGCTCTATTACTGGCGACCCCCTCAAAGATATGCCTCCATTAAATCCTCACCCACCCAATTTCCAACCCTCAGCTCGTTACAATGAGGCTCGCAAATCGATTATTGACAAGAACCATCCAGAAGGATTCCTTTGGCCTGAAGAACGAAAACTTATGCACGATTTTATCAGAAACCAAGAGGCCGGCTTTGCTTGGGCAGAATCAGAGAAGGGATCCTTTCGACATGATTTCTTTCCCCCCATAGAATTCCCAGTCATCCCTCATATTCCCTGGGTACAACGTAACATTCCTATTCCCCCTGGCATTTATGAACAGGTCTGTGATATTATCAAGAAGAAGATTGACTCCGGAGTATATGAACCCAGCAATTCATCATATCGCTCTCGTTGGTTTTGTGTTGCCAAGAAAGAGGCCAAGTCGCTTCGACTCGTACACTCACTAGAACCCCTTAACCAGGTCACTATCCAACACTCAGGTGTGGTACCAATTCCCAAGCATGTAGCTGAACAATTCGGAGGACATGCATGTGGTGGTATGCTTGATCTTTATGTTGCATTTGATGAACGACAGGTAGCAGAGTCATCACGTGACCTTACCACCTTCCAGACACCTTTTGGAGCCTTGCGGATCGTAACCCTCCCTATGGGCTGGACAAATTCTGTCCCAATATTACATGATGATGTCACATTTATTCTTCAACCCGAAATCCCTCACATCACCATTCTATATATAGATAATGCGCCCATCAAGGGTCCCACTTATGAAACTATCCCTGAAAACTCTGGTATCCGTCGTTTCGTCTGAGAGCACTTTGAAAACCTCAATCGAGTTGTACAACGGATGAAGTACTGCGGAGGAACTTGGTCAGGCCCTAAAGCATTTTTATGTGTTGAAGAAATTACAGTTTTAGGACACTGGTGTAATCCACAAGGCCGCATGGTGGATCCATCACGTCTAGATGCTATCCGTAAATGGGGACCTTGCCACACTCTTACAGAAGTCAAAGCATTCCTAGGAACCATTGGAGTCTGTCGGATATTCATCCAGAATTTTGCTCACCGCGCCGCTGCCTTAGTCAAGCTCACTAGGAAGGACACTCCATTTGTTTTTGGCCCAGAACAGATTGCAGCTCAGGATGATCTCCATCAAGCTCTTATTGACTCCCCAGCTCTCCGTGCCATTGATTATACATCAGATGCTCCAGTTATCCTTTCTGTCGACACCTCACACATTGCTATTGAATTCCTCTTAGCCCAATGTGACCCAGACAATCCACATTGACGATATTATAGTCGGTTTGGTTCGATCACACTTAATGACTGAGAATCTCGGTTCTCTCAAGCCAAACTAGAGCTCTATGGCCTTTACCGTGCACTTGGAGCCTTACAGCTTTTTCTGATTGGAGTCCAGAACCTAGTCATTGAAGTCAACGCAAGATATATCAAAGGCATGCTATCAAATCCTGACATCGCCCCCAGTGCTAGTATAAATCGGTGGATAGTCTCAATTTTGACATTTCACTTCAATCTCGTTCATGTCCCAGGCACTCACCATGGACCTGATGGACTGTCCCGTCGCCCACCTCAGGATGGAGATGATGAAATTGATGATGAAGAAGAATTTGGCGACTGGATTGACAACCTTCACGGCTTCATTCATCAAATTAACCCTATATCGCACTTCCCCCTCCTTCACCAATCCCAGTCACAGCACTCAGTCTACACCAATGCTTCAGATTTCAGTAAAGGGGAGCTACCAGCCTATGACACTATAGAACGTTCCCCCCATGCCAAGAAAATTGATGCTCATCTCATATTGGTTCAACACTACCTCCAGAATTTTATTCGACCTACAGGCCTATCAGACTCAGAATTTGCAACCTTCTTGCAGTACTGCACAGAGTTTTTTATTGACTCTACCAAATTATGGTGCAAATATCCGCATGGTGCTCACAAGATAGTTCCCATCCCTCCTCTCCGACTACAAATTATTCACAATGCTCATGACGACCTTGGTCACAAAATGATCTATGCGACACATGCAACAATATCGCTTCGCTTTTGGTGGCCAGACTTGAAGTCAGACATTGCTTGGTATATTCGTTCTTGTCACCTCTGTCAAATCCGGCAACATAGAAAGGTTCTCATCCCACCTATAGTTGACACTCCTGCCCCCCTCTTCTCCAAAATATTTGCAGATACTATGGTCATGCCAGCCTCGGGTGGATTCAAATTTATCGTCCAAGGTCGATGTTCACTCACTACCTATCCGGAATTTCGCAAATTATGCAAGGAGAATGCTCAAACTATTGGAGATTGGATCTATGAAGACATCCTCTGTCGATGGGGATCCCTCAGTGAGATTGTTACAGACAATGGAGCCGCTTTCTTGGCCGCCATGGAATATCTTGCCATAAGATACCACATTCGTCACATCCGCATCAGTGGATACAATTCACGAGCTAATGGCATTGCAGAACGAGCACACTTTGATGTCCGTCAGTCCTTGTTCAAAGCAGCAGATGGTATAGAAGAGAAATGGTCAACAGTAGCCCATTCAGTCTTTTGGGCAGAATGGATCACAGTGTGTTGACGAATGGGTTGCTCACCTTACTTTGCAATCACAGGCGCGCATCCAATAATTCCTCTCGACATTTCTGAAGCTACCTATTTGCAACCCCCTCCTAATTCTGTATTATCGTCAACTGACCTCATTGCCCGCCGCGCCATTGCACTTCAGAAATGCTCAGGAGACCTCACATGACTTCATTCCAAGGTCTATGCCTCTCGACTAGATGCTGCCAAGCGCTTTGAATCCCAGCACAGCAGGACATTACAAGACTTCAATTTTCAGAAGGGAGATTTGGTGCTAATGAGACATACCCAGGTCAAGAAGTCCCTCAATTGCAAAATGTGCCCACGATATCTTGGTCCCATCATTGTTATTGCCCAAAACTATGGAGGCGCCTACATTCTCTGTGAACTTGATGGTTCAGTCCTTCATCGCCCCATAGCTGCCTACCGCCTCATTCCTTATTTACCTCGTAAATCCATTCCCCTCCCTCCAAATTTCATTGATATAGACATTACCCGCCTTAAACAACTTCACAACACTTCTGATATTGATCATGACTTGGTTACAGACTTAGAAGACCTCCCTGATGATACTCCCGATGACACAATATGACAACAAAATTTTATGACACATTTACGATATGTTTCAATTTTATTTCACTTTTACTTACTAAATTCCTCTTTCTTTTCATCTTAGTATACAAGTCGCAATATTGCTTTGGCATGGTTGCGCAAGACCTCTAAGGGGTTTTACTGGCTATGAAGGAGTTCCTTGCCTTTGATATATATGCACCGAGGACCGCACTTCATCTGACAACATCGATCGCACTATGCTCATTTATGAGTCATCTGGATTTTATAACGCAAGTAACAACGCACCGCTCTCAGATCCGCACTCTTTGGTGCTCCAGAACCCTCGCGCGCTGCATTCAGGTTGCCACCAAACCCGTCCAAAGCCTCCTCGACCCACACTGCCTCATGAGTTGGGAAAGAGTTTGATCATTCTAAAGACTCAAATGGAGGGAGCCGCAATGGAAGGCCTGGAGAAGGAGATGACTGTTGACGACCAGCAGGACTAACAAAGAACACCATAGTAGTGAAGGAAGAGTGTTGCCTCCTGTTTTCTACCGGATCCGAACAAGACGCCCCTGGAGTTACGTATGACCAAATGATCGATGGACTGACTGGGACAGTCAGGTATTCAGTAAAGGGGAGATTGATAGGTATCAGGAGCGTTCAAAGCTCTGAACCATCCCATTTTCACATTTTTAACAACACTTCCTCATGCCACATTCTACAATCATCATAGGATCTCTATCAATATTTGTGCTACTATGCAGCCTTAAAACTCTTCATTGTTAGCTCCCACATCAGTTATGTTGACCTCCACCTCTTGGCCCACTTCGTCATCCACCTCACTCTCTTCTTTCCTGGCTTGGGTCACCACCGCATTGTCCTCTGGTCGCACTTGATATTGTTCAACTCATTGTTGGCAAAAGAAGAAGATATCTCACTCACTCTAGTCAAGGCTCTATTGTAATGGGTCACAGAAGATAATAGAATCATCTCCTCCAACAGGCAAATTTTCTGTGTTGAGCTCTGATGAGAATCGTTCTACTTTACTCTGACACTTGTGTATTAAAAGCATGAAATGGTATTGGGCTAGCTAATGTCTATTTTAATGTATTAACTGTTTGTATTTGATTATTTAATTGAGAATCACTTGTAAAATAAAATACTATTTGTCAAGAATTATTAAAGCAAGTAGGTTGATTAACAAAAATATCATAAATTATATAACCAAATAATTACTATAATTAATTATGTGTAAATAAGCATTTTATTTATTTTATCTATTAATTATAAATAATTAAAAATAAAAGACATCCCATAATTAATTTAATGCAAAAGGCCCTATAGCTTTAGCCAATGTGAATTTCAAGAATGTATAATTAGAATGTTGTTTTTTAGGTTGAGGGTTTCTAGCTGTAGCTAAGATTAACACATAATTTCTGCTTCTGCTCCAACTATATCTAAACAAGCTTCTATGTAATTAGCTACTAACATATTTTTATTTATAAATATATTAATATCAACAATACAAAAATAATGCTCATTTACTCTTACCATTTATAAAAATAATTCAATATCAAATATTTTATATTTTATCTTTAATATTTTTAATATTTTTGAATATATATATTTTAATATTCTATAACAACTAAAAATAATTAACAATAAAGAAAATTAAATCTTCTGACTTAAGCATAAGGCCATCTTTAGCCTCTAAGAGACCAATCCATCATTTTTTTAAGATCATCCCTTGATTGCTCACTCAAGAGAGCATATCACAATGTGTTAAAAAATCAATAGTTGATTGGACATTCACTCTCTCTTGTATAAAACACTCACAATGGTACTAGGCCTGTGAAGAGGTCATAATATTTGGCTTTATATGAGCTTTATAGAATAGATGCCATAAAGGTGATTGCAGGAACACAGAGTGTTTTGGCAGACATGAAAGCATTGATATGACTTCATGCATGTATCACATCATGGATATAAGAGCAAGAGGGACTTGAAAAAAAAATTTAGAATAGACCTACTTTGAATTGTCCATTGCTCCACAACCATTCCACCAATCTCTTACATATTTGGCAAAGGTAATGTTTGATATAAGACATAAGTATCATCCACCCAAACCTCTCTCAATTTTTGTGTTTTGTATATAAGAATAATCTTATACAGGTGCTGTATAATTTACCTATTTAATTCCTTGCATCTCCTGTCCACTTCCATGACTGCATGTGTCATAACTGACACGCGCATCCACTGCGCCCGGTCTGGGTCTCCTGTAATGTAGCTTTTATAAGACTTTGGGTGCTTGAGTGCCAAGTCATTCATCGTCGTCCCATGCTTGTCGTGAGGAGCATTCCAGAACCAGAAGGCGTTCTCCGCAAGCTCAAGTACCAATGCATGAGAGCACCAAACAAAGTTGCTCTTGTTGAAAACCAATACCTACCTCAACGACTCACTTATTGAGTCACGTGCTTGATTACATATACATGGTCCGTGCGCATGTACTAAACGTATATAAGACGCTGTAAACCTCGTAGTAATACAAGCAGTTCTTTCCCTCTAACCACCACCAGAGTAAGACCGTATACTAGCAACACACACAAGGTATGTAGAGTAAGAATGCCTTCCTCTGCGTGGACGCCTACACGGCGACCTGCAGTCTCAACAGGTTATGGGCCCTGGTGCCTATCGCCGTCACTCTCTGCAGCGCCTAGCGCAGCAAAAAGAGTAAAATGTCAGCATTAATGCAGACACGACGACCGATAGCATTACCCCCTACACCTTAAGCGCTTTCACAAAGCTGCTGTGTGACTTAAGTCTAAAAATATGTTCTTACCAAACATGCTCTCAAGGAGTATGGGAACATTGTGTTTTGCCTTCGGCGTTATCGCCTTATGGCAACGGAAATGAATTGAGGCTGATTCGTGTTTATCACGCAGCATTAATAATGTCGTCAACTCTGACTTCCATTCCCGTCCTTACCGGCTCCAACTACCTTTCATGGGCTGAAATGATGAAAGCCTATCTCCGATCCCAAGGGCTCTGGCAGATAACGTCAGGAGCCTTTCCTTGCCCGTCAGATCATACCATTCAAGTCTCAGAAAGACCAGATGGCACCTCGCGCTCTACGGCCAGCACTCTCACGAGCGCTGAAAGAAAAGAGCTGCAAAAGGACATTGCCGACTGGAATGACAAGAATGATAAGGCTGCTGGATCTATAGGGATGAGAATCTCTCCCTCCATGCGCCATCTGATCGCGGATGAGATGTCAGCCGAAGAGTGTTGGGACGAACTACTCAAGGCTTTTGGGAAAATCGGGCCTTCCCAGATCTTTATGGACTTTAAGGCGGCAGTCTCCATGCGCCTGTCCGTAGCGAATCCGCAACTGGAGATCTCAAAAATGGCGGAATACTTTTCCCGCCTGACCTCCAACAAAGTTGTGATCCCCGAGATCGTCCAAGCGATGATCTTGATGAACGCTCTTCCCAAAGAGTATGATTCGCTGGCCTCAACAATCCTGCAGACACACCCTGACACGACCAACTTGACATTCAATGCGGTCCAGGAGGCAATCACCGCTGAAAGCGGGAGGAGGAATCACTCCTCATCCTCTAAAACTCAATCGGCTCAAAAAATCTCCGCTGTCAAAAGAAAAGGTAACAACCCAAAGTGGCAACCTAAAGACAGGCATGAGGATAAGCCCGAGGCTTCGGCCTCTAATGAGAAGAGGAAAAATCGCCGCGCAGGCAAACAGGTCAAAGACCGAAATGAGAAAAAGGCCAAGGCTGCAGCTTCACAGCTCGCCTCAGCAACTTATCAGCCGGCACCGCTTTTTACAACCATAACTGGTAGCGGCGCCATCATCCCTCCATCTTTCTACAAGCCTACTACGGCTCTCCCCATCATGACGAAAGACCCGAGAAAGCGGCCCGCCGCTCAGGCCTTCACGGGAACCCTCATCGGGACCCTGTCTGTATATGAGGACTACCAGATAGCCCGAGACACTCTCGAGGCTTTGGATCTGTCACGATCCCAAGGTAACATGAAGTCTCTCGAATCACGCCTTACTGATAGGCGAGACGGCAAACGCCGAAAAATCGAAGAAACTCAGTCCGAGCCTACAGCTCAAATCGAGGAAGTGTCTGATGAGGATCTAGTATCCCTCGGATCAACCCCCGAGCTTCCTAATGAGGAGCTCATTTGGGACTCAGTCGATGAGGAAATCCAGAATAGGATGGATAGCGACGATCAGCCCACGGGGCTTGATACTGGCGCTTTTGATGAAAGGTCAGTACTCTTTCCTAACGCACTCAGCGAGGCTCATTGCAGTTTTCCAGGATGCTTTTCTAGCTCCAGGACGGCGATCACATCGCCTATAAATTACTTGCATGTACCTGACTCGCGTGTCATTAAGACACAAATAAATACTATTTTGATGTGCAATGGACCTGAGTGCTCGAGTCACAAAGACTCACAAAACTTAGCTACCTGGATCATAGATTCAGGAGCTTCCCAACACTACACTGGCGAAATCTCAGATTACGCCTCCTATGAGAAGCTCGATGAACCTGAGAACATCCAAACCGCCAAGGGACCAGTCCCGATGGTAGGCAAAGGTGCAGTGTTCATCAAACATCTTGTGAATGACAGACAGCGAATTACTCGCTTGTACCCTGTTCATCACATCCCCGGCATGGATATGAGATTGATCTCCATGGGGGTTTTATTAAGATCTAAGATGACCGTGAAAGGTTCCATTCATGGCATCAATTTTTATGATCAATCAAATCGCATCACCGTTCAGAGTCTTCCTTCCGAAAGGATTGAATCAGCGTACGTGGTAATGTCGACAATTGAAAGAGGAATGGGCTTAACCAAAACCTCTGTCGCAACCATATATGCTGCAGACTACCGAACTTGGCACCGACGCTTAGGACATCCGTCCGACGCAGCGTTGAGAAAGATGCCTTCCACATGCACCGGATTACCCAAGGAAATCTCGATTCCTAGGAACATCCCGATTTGTCCAGGTTGTGCCAAGGGTAAAATGACGTCAAAGTCTTTCCCTGAGTCGCACACCAGAGCAATGGAAACCTTCGAGCTAATCCATATGGATCTCAAGGAATTCTCCGTGCTGTCTTACCACAAATTCAAGTATTTTATTGTTTTTGTGGATGACTGTTCGTCAGCCTATTGGGCGTCCTGCTTAGCTAAAAAGTCAGGAGCGAGCTCTTCAATCAAAGAGTTCATCGCCATGGCCAAGACTCAACACAACAAACAGGTCAAACGAATTCGTATTGACGCTGGAGGAGAATTAAAAAGTACAGAGCTCACAAAGTTCTTGCTTGGTTTGGGAATAAAACTTGAACAAAGTGTCCCTTACCAACATCAACAGAATGGCCGTGCTGAACGTGCCATTCGGACAATCACGGAAAAAGCCCAGACATTACGCTTCACAGCGTGTCTACCGGCTTCCTGGTGGGAATTCTGTGTGCGGCATGCCATCCATCTCCACAACGTCACGCCAATAGCGAGACTAAAGTGGATAACCCCTTACGAGATGATTAACGGCTCTAAGCCTGATCTCACCAGGGACAGAGTTTTAGGATGTGCAGCCTATGTTTATCTGCCTAAAGAAAGACGTGCAAACAAACTTGCAGCACGCTCTGAGCTAATGGTCTACTTAGGCTCAGCAGATGTGGACGGAATCAAGGGATATTACTTTATGCGCTCGGACAATTCAATGTTCATTGGCGCTACAGCAATATTTGATGAGGAATTATTCCCTCGTTGCCCTGGTGCCCACACCCCTGAAGTAACGCCTATCGGCGAGGACTTCAATCGTGATGACGAATCTCAGGAACAGAGAGATCACGACATTCTACATGGAAAGGTTGGCGACGATGATTATCCTCCGCCTGAAAACCGCCCCTTCTTACGGTCTGAACCACAGACTGACGTACCAAGAGAACAAGAGGCACATGACAATGCCAATGTTCCTCCTGCGCCACCTGCTCCAGTTACCCCCGCAGACTTTGCTCCGCGAAGGGAAGATCAACATGAGTGGAATGAACTTCCACGCAGATCTGGCAGATCCAGGAACGTCCCAAATCGTCCGGGAAACGTGTATGGTGAACAACGTTTACCAACGGATATTGAGCGAGATATCCGACGTGAGAATTATTGGAAGAAGACAGTTGGTCAACCTTCTCAAGGCCTGAGAAGACCCCAACAAACTTCTCGAAGTGACTTGGAACCTGGACCAAGTACTTCTACGGCACCACATGTTGATGTGCCTACCTCCAATAATAACAACCCTTCTACTGCAACTGATAACAATCAGAGGGTTGAAACTCAGCGCGAATATAACCTGATGGACGAGGACACATGGCTCGCTGCACGTGTCAAAGAAGGTGGAAATCCATTGATGAACTTTTTGCTTAACCAAGCAATACCATCGAGTTCTGACATGGAAATTCCAACACAATACAGTGACATTGCTCGCTTGAAAGATAAAAAGCAGCAAGTAGAATGGAAGGCTGCATGTCGTGGCGAGTTAGACGCCTTACACAAACGACAGGTCTTCGAACTCGTGGATCTTCCGCACGGTCGCAAAGCGATCAAAAACAGATGGGTTTTCGACATCAAATCTGATGATCGAAAACGTGCCAGACTCGTGGCCAAAGGCTTTTCACAAGTCGAAGGCGTTGACTATAACGAGATATTCTCTCCGGTAGTCTGCTACGAGACCGTCCACCTGATGTTCGCCCTGGCGAGTCTAGAAGGCATGTACATGACCGGATTAGACGTTAAAACCGCCTTCCTCTATGGCAAACTGGACGAGGAGATATACATGCTCCAACCTCAAGGCTTTGTAGTAAAAGGCCAAGAGAAGAAGGTCATGCGCCTTTTGCGCGCATTATATGGTCTTAAACAAGCTTCGCTTGCCTGGTGGCGCGAACTAGAGGCATTCATGAAGACCATAGGTTTTCACCGTGCCAGTTCTGACGCTGGCATCTTCATTTACAAAAACAAAAAAGGCGTTATCGTAATCGCCATTGTGTACGTAGATGACGGTATCTTTATGTCAAAAGACAAAAAGTTAGCCGACAAAATGAAACAGGCGTGCTTGAAGCACTGGGAATGTCGTGACACTGGCGATGTCACTTCCTTTTTGGGGATGCGCGTCGAAAAGACTGCGCAAGTCATTAAGCTTGATCAACAAAAGTACCTGAAAAAGGTCCTTGATCGCTTCAACATGACAAATGCTAAAATAGCTCAAACCCCACTGCCCACTGGCTATATACCATCGGAAAATACCGAACCGGTTGATGCCACCCGCCGTTCGAAGTTTCAGCAAGTCATTGGGTCTTTATTGTACCTAATGCTCGGAACGCGACCTGACATTGCATTTGCTGTCATTAAAATGTCGCAATTCTCGGCTAATCCAAGCCAGGAACACCTAGACAAAGCAATGTACATCATGCGCTATCTCGTAGGAACTCAAAACTACCAGATCGTCTATAATGGTGCAAAATCCGAGGGATTGATCGGATATACAGATTCCGACTGGGCGAGTGATCCTATCAAACGCCGATCCACTACTGGCTTCTTTGCCACACTTGCTAGCGGCATTGTATGCTGGCAATCGCGCCTCCAAAAGACGGTCGCACTTTTGTCCACAGAAGCCGAATACATGGCTCTCTCTGACTCTTGTCGGCAGATAACGTGGATACAGTCCTTATTTCAAGAACTAGGTTTTAATTTGAACCGCACTATGATTTGCGGAGATAATCAAGGATCCATCTTTATCGGATCAAACCCTGTTCAAGAAAGACGGACAAAACACATTGACATTCGCTATCATTACATACGCGAATGCATCGAGAACGACAAAGTCTCTGTCGTATTCCTTGAAGGAAAGGATAACCCGGCCGACATGTTCACAAAGAACCTACCCGCCACCTTATTCCTAAAATGCAGAGAGCACCTAGGTATTGAATTTACCAAGGTCAAGTAAGCGCACACAGCGCCTTTTATGGCTGCAGATGCTGCACTACTTGTGGGGGGGTGTTGAAAACCAATACCTACCTCAACGACTCACTTATTGAGTCACATGCTTGATTACATATACATGGTCCGTGCGCATGTACTAAACGTATATAAGACGCTGTAAACCTCGTAGTAATACAAGCAGTTCTTTCCCTCTAACCACCACCAGAGTAAGACCGTATACTAGCAACACACACAAGGTATGTAGAGTAAGAATGCCTTCCTCTGCGTGGACGCCTACACGGCGACCTGCAGTCTCAACAGCTCTGCTTGCAACAAACCTTCCGTTAAAATTTAACAAAAGCAGTCTTTGTCACACAGCAAAACGCTCACTGATTGGGTCTGCTTCATGATCCATCCTGTTACGAATTTGTTGGGATTATGTATACAAGAGTATACAGGCAAGCCAAGGCAGTTAACATGCCTAGGGAATATTGCCAGAATATGCTAAGTCAACACTAGGGTTAGGGCTAATGCACATTAACCATAACCCTAGGGAATGGACAGTTAACACATGCAGAGACATATAGGGGAACACAGTTAACACATGCTACAGGATTACTCATACTGCAGCATGTCTATGATAGCCTATCCAAGACAAAGCTATGGATAGAGTGTCTATGACACACCCTGCAGGAAGTCTAGGACTTACCAAGCCATGATATCATATGTCATTATTATTGACACTGTTATAGGGGATATGACATAGCTATTCCATTATTAACTGGTACAGGGGTCTATTACAGAATACCTCCTTTATATATTAAAGGAGTGCATTACACTATACCTCCTAACTGTGTAGTATAAATATTGCACATCATGTAGGAGATGATAATAACATTCCTCCCTGTGGCAGACTCCCTCACTTACAAGCCTTTGAGATTAAACTTCATAATCTAACCTTGTCCTTAACTCTTCCTGTCACTGTTCACCACTCCATTCCCAACACGATTCCATCATATATGCTATATTTACTTTCTCACATGCGCTCACTTGACAGCTGGTGCATCTTTACTTATGAAACGACTCCTTAAAAGACCTGAGTAGATAGCTACTATACTTACTAGCCAATCGCTATATAGACCAGGGTAATCATTAGTCTATATAAGCTGTAGTAGATAGTCGGTCAAGGCCTCAGCTTGACCTAAAGATATAAACTCTTTAAACTGCTCACAGAGAACTCGACCTGAGGAAGTACCTCAGAGTCTAGACGACGAACTCGACACAAGGAAGCACCTTGTTGTCTCAAACTTGTTGAGTAGTTAAGAGACAATCTTAACAAAAGGTCAAGCTGATCGAACCCGCTGACTTGTCACAAGTCTAGGCGCATCCAACCGACACTGTGGCGCCCAAGCTCACGCGCTCAAGAACAGACACTTCGCAGACAGACCACCCCGAACAGCAGTCCCCACTGCTACCTCTGAATTCTTCCGTTTAGACGGACGACGAATCAGGTACAGCAACAGCCTAAGAAGTTGGTACTTCGCAGATACCACAGGCTCGACAGAATACGTACCCGACCACTACTTTACCGAAGGTAGACCCGAAGACAGCAGACCGCCACAAAGAATTAGAAGAGAAGCATCCTCTTCTATCACAGACAAACGAACAGGGTATTCACAGACCCTCGAAGAATCCGAACCCGAAGACTCACTTGACCCCACTTACTTCGAAATGGCACACAACAGAGATGCCCAAGTAAAGATCCGAGTCCCCTCCGACTTCTCTGGAGAAAGAGAAAAGACAACAAAGTTCTTACAAGAAGTAGAACTTTACATCCGGGTGAACCCGAACACCTACGACACCGATGAAAAGAAGATCGCATTCGCCCTCTCGTTCATGATAGGAGGAGCGGCTGCAGGATGGAAAGAAGCAAGGATCAGAGAATCCCTAGCCAACAACAACTTCGGCAGCTGGCAAGCGTTCAAAACAGCCATCTCTGCCACCTTTTCCCCTGTAGACGACGCACGAACTGCACGAACCGAACTAAAGAATTTAGTTCAGACAGGAGATGTTCAAGACTACATCTCCGACTTCAGAATCCTTGCCGCGCACACAGGAATAGTCGAAAACGTTGCCCTCATCGAGTACTTCATGGACGGGCTGAAACCGAAACTCCTCGAGAAAGTATTTCTCAAAGAAACAATGCCTACCACCATTGACGGATGGTACGAAGCCGCTGCCAAGTACGAAGGACAGTGGAAACGAGCGCAGGCAATCACGGGAAAAGCTAGAGGAAGCAAAGCGCCCTCAAAAGCTTACACTCCCTCCGCCGCCCCCGACGTCGATCCAAATGCCATGGAGATTGACAAGATGATGCAACAAGATCGCGCTGAACATATGCGCAAAGGCATGTGCTTTGTCTGTCACCAGACAGGACATCGCGCCGCCGACCACAAAGACAAGAAGACGGGGAAGTTCCTACCTGGACCCATCAAAAGATTTATCACTAGGAAACCAAGCGGTAAAGACGCCTATGGAAAAATACGAGCCCTCCTAGGCGAGCTAGATGAAGAAGAGAAAGAAGAAACCCTCAACCTCATGGAAGAGTCGGGTTTTTAAGAAAGCGGACTGCCCTGACGTCAGGACCCGCTGAAATTACGGTCTCAAGTGTACTAATAGCTAACATGGAAAAGCAATCTATGAGATTACCAATGCAGCTACTCGTTGAGAACGAAACCATCGAAACCGACGCCCTCCTTGATTCAGGAGCAGGAGGGATGTTCATGGATAAAGGATTTGCAAAAATGTACAACTTCCCGCTCACTCCCCTCCAGAAACCGATCAGGGCTAGGAACGTTGATGGCACCCAAAATAAACTAGGCACCATCAATCACTCCACCACCGCTTCGGTAGACATCAGGGGAAGGCAATCAAAAATACGGTTCATGGTCATGGGATTAGGAAAAGAATCGATCATCCTAGGACTCCCCTGGCTCCAGAAGGAGAACCCGTTGATTAACTGGGAAATTGGAACGCTGCAATACCGAAAAGACAGATCATTGGAAGCCGCCCGACGGGCAGTAGCCAAAACCCGGCAGCTCATGAAAGGAACCCCTTTTGAGCAGAAACAAACCACGGAACATACCCCAATTGCTAGATTGAAAGAAACCTCGATCTGAGCCAAGACATCGATCTCTCAACAGTTGGCACATGACGAACAGAAAGATCAAAAGAAGGACAAAGCGAACGTACCACCGGAATACCGGGAATACAACAGAGTCTTCGAGAAGACAGCCTCTGAAAGATTCCCTGAATTGAAACAATGGGACCACACCATAGATCTGAAAGAGGACTTCATACCGAAAGACTGGCCGACGTTTGGCCGACAGGAGCTGTCTCAGGACGGCGTCTTTGACGCGCACTCACCCTCTCAGAGCCATCCTGGAAGGGTCCCAGATGGGAGATGCCCCCTGGCACAGGTTGTGCCTGCAGGATCTCCCGCCTGTTATGAGACGGAAACTGGTATCCCCGGCGGTGGATGCAGTCACCGTGTGCGGTCCCGTCACGGAGACCTTCGAGGCCTACGGCCCTGAAAGTCAGCCTGGCGCTCGTTTTGTCGACCTCTTTAGAGATCGCGTTAACCTTCACCGCCCGCCCCCCAAGGGGACAGACGAATACAAAGAATACATCGGGCGACTGGACCGGGTGCTGGCGGAGGCCAGATCCGAACAGTCTACCCTCATTGTGAGCTGCGACGGGTCAGTTCCCAAGACAGCTCATCAGGCCGTGGCAGCCTCACTGGTTTTCAGAGGAGACCAGGAAGTACGCCGCGTTATCACGGCGGCGGGACGAACTTCTTCGTCAGACGTTGAGCACATGGCGCTCCAACTGGGTGTGGCCGCGGCGGTCGCTGTTGGCTGCACGAAGATGGTCTTATTTACCGATTCCCTCTCTCTCCTCGAGACGTGGGCGGACTGCTCCCCTAAAGGGGGCCAACAGCACGCCATTAGGGCGTGCAGGCTCTTGCGACCTTGGCTCGGTCGAGTCCAGGATCGCTCAATCCACTTGTGGTTCGTCCCCTCCAAAGCGGAGTGGGCGGTCCACAAACTTGCACATGATGCGGCGGCATCGCTCAGGGTTCCGCTGGGGGTGTCCCCCCGTACTACCCGCAATTGGCTCATAGCCTCGTTTAACGAGACTGCCGACATGGACTGGAGAACCCGCTTTGCGGACCCCAAGTACCGCGGCCGGAACTTCCTGGACCTTAGGGCCCAGCGGAAGGGACCAGCACTGCCCACTACCTCCGGTAGAGGGCCTTGGCTCAAGGAAACTGCATATGACTGCAGCTTGACGGCCCGGCTTTGCCGGTGCATCACGGCGCACGCCCCCATTGGGAGCTACTGCGCGCGCTTCCACCCCAGCGAAGAAGATCGCTGCCCCTGCCCCCCGCGTCCCTTACAAGACCGGGACCATCCGCTACGCGTGTGCCCACACGTGAAGCGCAAGAAACCCCGCCAAGGGCCGCGATTCATCGCGGACTTGGTGGAGTTATTGGAGGCGAACCCTAGAGCGTTCGCCTTTGCCCCCCCGGAAGGGTGGGACCCAGGATGAGGGGTACGCGCAGGGCGTATGACCCCCGTCTGGTGTGTTGGGGCCCCTCTCGGGGCCGAACGGTTGCTCTGTCCTGCTGGACCGTTTAACTTCTTGGTTGGTAACGCCGAACCCTAGGTTCGTCGCTGGCAAGGTCAGGGGGCCCACCGTATGGTGGGTACCCTCCCGTTCGCGGAGGGGCTAAGCGGCGTGGGGTTGTACCCGGGCAACTGGGGGACCTCGGACCCCACTGGGCCTTATGGCTAGTGGGTTGGGCGACTCGCGGGGAGCCCTGTAATCGTCATTCCTGCACCGCCGCGCCGGTGGGGGCGCACAGGTAATAGGGGCCGCTGGGGGGTGGCGGACTGGGGGGCAGTCTGGCTTAGTAGGACCTGGGGGGAGTTCCGGCAGGGCTGGTTTGGGGAGGCGCCTGAGCGCTCTCTTTCTGTTGCTTGGCTTACAGGGTCGGGGCTGCGGCCGCCCACCCTAGCCTTCCCGCGCTCATGCGCATTCTCGGGGCTGTAGTTTCCCCTCAAACTTACGTCGTATACCCGTTACCTGCTTGTAGTAGATAGCCGTGGACTGCGCTCGTGCACCACGTTAAATATTGTTGAACAAAAAAAAAAAAAAAAAAAATACCGAAAGACTGTAAAGTCTATCCTCTCACCCCGGTTGAACAACAGAAAATGGACGAATTCCTCGAGGAAAACCTGGCAAAGGGATACATACGACCATCGAAATCACCCATGGCTTCGCCGTTCTTCTTTGTAGCAAAGAAGGATGCGGAAGCGCTTCGACCCTGCCAAGACTACCGGTACCTGAACAATGGAACGATCAAGAATACCTACCCCTTGCCCCTGATTGGAGACCTTCTTGACAAATTAAAAGGAGCACAAATCTTCACTAAACTCGACATCAGATGGGGATATCACAACATCAGGATAAAGGACGGAGACCAATGGAAAGCGGCCTTCAAGACGAACAAAGGACTGTTTGAACCAACAGTTATGTTCTTTGGCCTATGCAACTCTCCGGCCACATTCCAAGCGATGATGAACGAGATATTCAAAGATCTGATCGATGAAGGATGGGTAGTGATTTATATGGACGACATCTTGATCTTCTCTCGAGATCCCAGGAAACACGCTGACCAAACAAAAAAGATCCTCCAACGGCTTAGAGACCACGATCTCTATCTTAAACCCGAGAAGTGCAAATTCGACATCAAAGAAGTCGAATTCCTCGGTTTGATAGTGAAACCGGATCAGATCTTGATGGACCCGACTAAGCTCTCCGGCATCCGAGATTGGCCCGAACCAACCAATGTCAAAGGAGTACGATTGTTCCTTGGATTCGGAAACTTCTACTGCAGATTCATCGGACGCTTCGCCGAATTAGCACGGCCACTTAACAGTCTAACCAGAAAGGACATCAAATTCGAATGGACACCGGAATGTCAAGAATCGTTCGACAAATTAAAAGCTAAGTTTAGCGAGGCACCAACTTTGTTGATGCCGGATCCCAGCAAACCGTTCACGATCGAATCCGATGCGTCTAAATTTGCGACTGGTGCGGTACTCAGGCAACAAGGACCTGATGGAGATTGGCATCCATGCGGATACATCTCCCACTCCTTGACACCTACGGAATGGAACTACGAAATTTACGACAGAGAACTGCTTGGGATTATCCGAGCTTTAGAAACGTGGAGGCACTACCTGCAAGGAGTGCCACACCCGGTCACTATCCTGTCCGATCACAAAAACCTGACATACTTCAGGGTTGCACAAAAACTGAACAGAAGACAGGCATGATGGAGCCTGTTCTTATCTGAATTCGACATCAAATTGATCCATGTACCCGGATCACAGATGGTCCAATCCGACGTGCTATCCCGAAGGGAAGATTTAGGAAAAGACACGGACAAAGACAACAAAAACATGACAATGCTGCCAGAAACAGTATTCGTCAACACCATCGACACGGAAATGGAATCGCTTTTGGTCACAGCGACCATGAAGGACGAATTAGTAGCCGACGCAATCAAGGCACTAAAAACTAACGGAACACCGCCGATCAAATCCGATCTTGCCGACTGGGAAGTAAAGGATGGACTCCTTTTCTTCAAAAACAGATGCTACGTCCCACCGAACAACGAACTACAAAAAAGGTTAATTGAACAACACCACAATTCTCTCACCGCAGGACACCCCGGACAATTCCAGACATTAGAATTGATCCGAAGGGACTATTGGTGGCCAGGAATGATGACATTAATCAAGAATTTCGTACAAGGATGCGGACTGTGTCAACAAATGAAGGTTAACACTCACCCAACGACACCACCCCTGACACCAATTAAATCAACCGCGACAAGACCGTTCGCATTGGTTACAACAGATTTTATTATGGACTTGCCAGAATCAGAAGGACATGATGCTCTAATGGTCGTGGTAGACCATGGTCTTACAAAGGGGGTAATTTTAATACCTTGTAACAAAACCATCGACGCCTTAGGAGCAGCAGACCTATACCTCAAGAACGTATTTACCAGATTCGGACTCCCCGACAAGATCATATCCGATCGAGACCCGAGATTCGCATCCCGACTATTCCAAGAGCTGGGAAAACTCTTAGGAATCAAATTGGCTATGAGCACAGCCTATCACCCGCAAACCGACGGACAAACCGAACGAATGAACCAAGAGATCGAAGCCTACTTGCGCATGTTCTGCATGAACCAACCCGAAACATGGGTGAAGCTTCTCTCCACCGCCGAATTCGCCCACAATCAACGGACCCACTCCACTGTGAAACATTCCCCATTCTATCTCATGATGGGATATGAACCACACGCGATACCCATGCCCTACAAAAAGAGCGACGTACCTGCTGCAGAGAAAAGGATCGTCCAATTACAGAGAGCGCGAAATGAAGCCCTAGCCGCACACGAACTGGCTCGACAACTCATGGCAGAAAGGATCACCCGAAAGTTTACCCCGTTCACCCTTGGTCAAAAAGTCTGGCTCGACTCCAGAAACCTGAAAATCTATCCCCACACAAAGAAACTCTCCCCGAAAAGAGAAGGACCATTCCTGATTAAGCGGGTGCTCTCACCGCTTTCTTACGAACTGAAACTGCCGACTCAATGGAAGATCCACCCGGTGTTTCACGCAGCACTCCTCACTCCATACTCCGAAACAGAAACCCACGGCCCAAACTACCTGAAGCCTCCCCCCGACCTGATCGAGGGAGAAAACAAATACGAAGTAGAAACCATCACCGCCCATAAACCGCGCGGATCAAAATACGTCTACCTCATGAAATGGAAAGGCTATCCAACTTCAGAAAACACATGGGAACCGGAGTCACACCTGACACACGCCAAAGAAATCCTCGACCTATATAAACAGAGGAAAAACCTCTAAAACGAAACATCGAACCCACCTACACACGACATGCATACCAACAACACTGCCGCCTCCTCTTCCACCCAAAAGAACCTTCCCCCTCTCGCCGAATTCGTCGAAAGTTTCCTAACTGATCCCACCAACCGCGCCCGCCTCGCCCACTACCTCGTTGATTGTGATCAAAATGTCTTGAACAGCCTCCTTCACCACTACGACGCTATTCTCGACTTAATACGAGATCAAGAACGACTTGCTGATGAAACCTTAGCGACAATGATGAGCCAAGGCATAGAGTCGGCCATCAATCGCCTCCAGAAACAACGGTTAGATAGCGTCCGATCCCCCACTCCTCTCACCCAACCGACCACCACGCCAGCGTTCCCCCATTACTCCTCCCAATTGACCCAACAAAGAGACTCCCAACATGGGTTACCGACCTCTTCACCCCGAAAGAAGATGGTCTCGTACGAAACCTCCCCAACTGGAAAGGGGCAACATTCGTCGACTACTACTCCCGGCATCATTAAGATCGAACCGACCCTGCCATCAGTACCTGAGATCATCGATCTCACGACACCCTCTCCACAGCCACAGCGCCCATTGACCCCAATGAATATCCGACCTAGAACCCCGACACCACCGCACATGAAAACCGAGAAATGCTACAAATGTGGGAAGATCGGCCACTTCGCGACATATTGCAATCAATTCATTTGCATAAAAAGTTGTCTCCCCTCCCTTCTTTTCTTTTCAACAACCACATCCCCTCAGAAAATGGACGGCAACATTATCTTCTCCATTGCCTTTTGCTCGCTTCTAGTTTTATGCTGGATCATCATCTTCGTTTTCATCATTTATTGGCATGTTCAGAATCGTCGACCCATACCTACCCTCACTCCGTTCACCGACGCCGACATCGAACTTCAACCGCTCCCTCCTGTTGCACAACCATTCTGACACTCGCGCGTCTGGATCTGGAGAGATCCTAAACTCCCCAGCGACAAAGTATTGATTTAGAAAAGTTATCGAAGACTGGAAACTTTGATCTTAGAGAGGGGGTAATGTTACGATTCCATCGTATATGCTATATTTACTTTCTCACATGCGCTCACTTGACAGGTGGCACATCTTTACTTATGAAATGACTCCTTAAAAGACCTGAGTAGATAGCTACTATACTTACTAGCCAATCGCTATATAGACCAGGGTAATCATTAGTCTATATAAGCTGTAGTAGATAGTCGGTCAAGGCCTCAGCTTGACCTAAAGATATAAACTCTTTAAACTGCTCACAGAGAACTCGACCTGAGGAAGTACCTCAGAGTCTAGACGACGAACTCGACACAAGGAAGCACCTTGTTGTCTCGAACTTGTTGAGTAGTTAAGAGACAATCTTAACACACCCACTTGTCGAAGACTCATTGTTGTCCGTATGTAATGACGCACAGTATGCATACATACCGAATGCCGGCCTAATAACAAGTTGTAATCGTTCGCCAGCACGTACTTTACACTAACCATAGTAGCCTTCATGTCGTTTGCTACATCCTTGTTGTCATGACCAAATTCAGTATCCAGCTCTTCGACATTGTAGACACATCCCCCAAACTGGAAGAACCGTTAGAGCTGACATGTATAATAAAATGTATCAGCATACAACTTTCTTCCATGATGCCAAAGTGTCAGTTGGAGAATCAAGGGTCCATAATATGCACAACGTCATTTTGGCAGGGTCGTTAGACTTCGGCACACAGATGCGATACGTGTTGCCCTCCAAACAGACATACCCGTCGTCGATGAAAGCTCCATGCTTTAACCCCACCGCACCCTGCTCAGATGTTTCAACCATGTGCTTGCCGGTGATTTTCTCCAACTCGTCTTTGGATACTCTGCGGCTGTGGTCAGATCATGTTCTCGAAACAACGTTGCTCATTCACCTTTCCAACCCAATCCACACAGCTTGCTGCCTGCACTTCTTGTTAAGATTGTCTCTTAACTACTCAGTAAGTTCGAGACGTCAAGGTGCTTCCTTGCGTCGAGTTCGTCGTTTAGACTCTAAGGTACTTCCTTAGGTCGAGTTCTTTGTGAGCAGTTTAAAGAGTTGATATCTTTAGGTCAAGCTGAGGCCTTGACCGACTATCTACTACAGCTTATAGAAGTGTTTCAATGAGTAAAGATGCGCTGGCTGTCAAGTGAACGCATGTTAGAAAGTAAATATAGGTGACACGATAGAATCATAACATTACCCCCTTACTAAGATCGAGGTTTCCAGCCTTCGATAATTCTTCTAAATGAGTACTTCGTCGCTAGGTTGTTTGGGATCTCTCCAGATCCAGACGCGCGAATGTCTGAATGGTTGCGCGACAGGGGGGAGCGGTCGAAGTTCGACGTCGACGTCGATAAACGGTGTAAGGGTAGGCGTGGGTTGGTGATTCTGAATGTGCCAATAAATGACGAAGGAAAAGATAACAAGCCAGCATATAAGCAAGAATGAACAAAAGACGATGGCAAAGACAATGTGGCCGTCCATTTTCGAGGGGTTGTGGTTATTGAGAGGAAAAGAAGGGAGACAAGACGACTTCTTATAAGTCTCCATAGGGTTCTCCTGTGATATTTGCCCATGCTGCATCGTCCCAGGTGTCATCGTAATCGTTTTCAGGGGGAGGTCCGTAGACTTGATCTAATAGGACCCGATTAAGACTGGCGTAGACGGGTGGCGCTGACGCGCATCGTCGTTTGGGGCAGGTGACAGGGTAATGTCCAGGTCTTCTCTTCTTGCAAATACTGCAGACGAATTGGTCGCAATAAGTCGCGAAATGGCCGATCTTTCCACACTTGTAGCATTTCTCTGCTTTCATATGCGGTGGTGTTGGGGTTCTGGGTTGGATGTTCATTGGGGTCAGTGGGCGTTGTGGCTGTGGAGTGGGTGATGTGAGATCGATGATCTCAGGTACTGGTGGCAGGGTCGTTTTGATCTTAATAATGCCAGGAATAGAAGTCAACGAACGTCGCCCCTTTCCAGTTGGGGGAGCTTTGTACGAGACCATCTTCTTTTGGGGTGAAGAGGTCGGTAACCCGTTTGGGAGTCTTTGAGTTGGGTCAATTGGAAGGAGTAGTGGGGGGATACTGAGGTGGCGGTCGGTTGGGTGAGAGGAGTAGGGGATCAAACACTTTCTAACCGTTGTTTCTGGAGACGATTGATGGCAGATTCTATACCTTGACTCATCATCATTGCGAGGGTCTCGTCGGCGAGCCGTTCTTGGTCTCGTATCAGGTCGAGGATGGCGTCGTAGTGGTGAAGGAGGCTGTTTAAGACATCTTGGTCGTGATCGACGAGGTAATGGGCGAGGCGGGCGCGATTGGTGGGATTGATTAAGAAGTTCTCTACGAACTTGGCGAGAGGTGGGAGGTTCTTTTGGGCAGAAGAGGAGGCGGTTGCATTGTTGGTGTGCATGGTGTGAGGGTAAGTTCGATGTTTCGTTCTAGAGGTTTTTCTTTTGTTTATATAGGTCGAGGATTTCTTCGGCGTGTTTCAGGTGCGACTCTGGCTCCCATGTGTTTTCAGAGGTTGGGTAGCCTTTCCATTTCACGAGGTAAATGTATTTTGATCTGCGCGGTTTGTGGGCGGTGATGGTTTCTACTTCGTATTCGTTTTCTCCCTCGATCAGGTCGGGGGGAGGCTTCAGGTAGTTTGGGCCGTGTGTTTCTGTTTCGGAATACAGGGTGAGGAGTGCTGCGTGGAACACTGGGTGAATCTTCCATTGAGTCGGTAGTTTCAGTTTGTAGGAAAGCGGTGAGAGAACTCGCTTGATTGGGAATGGTCCTTCTCTTTTCGGGGAGAGTTTCTTGGTGTGGGGGTAGATCTTCAGATTTCTGGAGTTGAGCCATACTTTTTGACCAAGAAGGAATGGGGTGAATTTTCGGGTGATTCTTTCTGCCATGAGTTGTCGGGCCAGTTCGTGTGCGGCTAGGGCTTCATTTCGCACTCTCTGTAATTGGACGATTCTTTTCTCTGCGGCAGGTACATTGCTTTTCTTGTAAGGCGTGGGTATCACATGTGGTTCATACCCCATCATGAGGTAGAACGGAGAGTGTTTCACAGTAGAGTGAGTCCGTTGATTGTGGGCGAATTCGGCGGTGGAGAGGAGTTTCACCCATGTCTCGGGTTGGTTCGTACAGAACATGCGAAGGTAGGCTTCGATTTCCTGGTTTATTCGTTTGGTTTGTCCGTCGGTTTGTGGGTGGTAGGCTGTGCTCATAGCCAATTTGATTCCTAAGAGTTTTCCTAGTTCTTGGAATAATCTGGATGCAAATCTTGGGTCTCGATTGGATATGATCTTGTCGGGGAGACCGAATCTGGTGAATACGTTCTTCAGGTAGAGGTCTGATGCTCCTAGGGCGTCGATGGTTTTGTTACAAGGTATTAAAATTACCCCCTTTGTAAGACCATGGTCTACCACGACCATTAGGGCATCATGTCCGTCTGATTCTGGTAAGTCTGTAATGAAGTCGGTTGTAACCAACGTGAACGGTCTTGTCGTGGTTGATTTAATCGGTGTGAGGGGTGGTGTCGTTGGGTGGGTGTTAACCTTCATCTGTTGACACAGTCCGCATCCTTGTACAAAATTCTTGATTAATGTCATCATTCCTGGCCACCAATAGTCCCTTCGGATCAATTCTAATGTCTGGAATTGTCCGGGGTGTCCTGCGGTGAGAGAATTGTGGTGTTGTTCAATTAACCTTTTTTGTAGTTCGTTGTTCGGTGGGACGTAGCATCTGTTTTTGAAGAAAAGGAGTCCATCCTTTACTTCCCAGTCGGCAAGATCGGATTTGATCGGCGGTGTTCCGTTAGTTTTTAGTGCCTTGATTGCGTCGGCTACTAATTCGTCCTTCATGGTCGCTGTGACCAAAAGCGATTCCATTTCCGTGTCGATGGTGTTGACGAATACTGTTTCTGGCAGCATTGTCAGGTTTTCGTTGTCCTTGTCCGTGTCTTTTCCTAAATCTTCTCTCCGGGATAGTGCGTCGGATTGGACCATCTGTGATCCAGGTACGTGGATCAATTTGATGTCGAATTCCGATAAGAAGAGGCTCCATCGTGCCTGTCTTCTATTTAATTTTTGTGCGACCCTGAAATATGTCAGATTCTTGTGATCGGATAGGATTGTGACTGGGTGTGGCACTCCTTGTAGGTAGTGCCTCCACGTTTCTAAAGCTCGGATAATTCCAAGCAGTTCTCTGTTGTAAATTTTGTAGTTCCGTTCCGTAGGGGTCAAAGAGTGGGAGATGTACCCGCATGGGTGCCAGTCTCCATCAGGTCCTTGTTGCCTGAGTACCGCACCAGTCGCGAATTTAGACGCATCAGATTCGATTGTAAATGGTTTGCTGGGGTCTGGCATCAACAGAGTTGGTGCCTCGCTAAACTTAGCCTTTAATTTGTCAAATGATTCTTGACATTCCGGTGTCCATTCGAATTTGATGTCCTTTCTTGTTAGTTCGTTAAGTGGCCATGCTAATTCGGCGAAACGTCCGATGCGGTAGAAGTTTCCGAATCCGAGGAACAATCTTACTCCTTTGACGTTAGTTGGTTCAGGCCAGTCTCGGATGCCAGAGAGTTCAGTCGGGTCCATCAGGATCTGATCTGGTTTTACTATCAGGCCGAGAAATTCGACTTCTTTGACGTTGAATTTGCATTTCTCAGGTTTAAGGTAGAGGTTGTGGTCTTTGAGCCATTGGAGAATCTTCTTTGTTCGATTGGCGTGTTTCCTGGGGTCTCAGGAGAAGATCAGGATATCGTCCATGTAGATCACTACCCATCCTTCGTCGATCAGATCTTTGAAGATCTTGTTCATCATTGCCTGGAATGTGGCCGGAGAGTTGCATAAGCCAAAGAACATGACTGTTGGTTCGAACGGTCCTTTGTTCGTTTTGAAGGCTGCTTTCCATTGGTCTCCGTCCTTTATCCTGATGTTGTGATATCCCCATCTGATGTCGAGTTTGGTGAATATTTGTGCTCCTTTTAATTTGTCAAGGAGGTCTCCGATCAGGGGCAGCAGGTAAGTGTTCTTGATCGTTCCGTTATTCAGGTACCGATAGTCTTGGCAGGGTCGAAGCGCTCCTGCATCCTTCTTTGCTACAAAGAAGAATGGTGAGGCCATAGGTGATTTCGACAGCCGGATGTATCCTTTTGCCAAGTTTTCCTTGAGGAATTCGTCCATTTTCTGTTGTTCGACCGGGGTGAGAGGGTAGACTTTGCAGTCTTTCGGTATGAAGTCTTCTTTCAGGTCTATGGCATGGTCCCACTGTTTTGGTTCAGGAAATCTTTCAGAGGCGGCCTTTTCGAAGACTTTATTGTACTCTTGGTACTCCGGTGGTATGGTTGCTTTGTCCTCTTTTTGATCTTTCTGTTCATCATGTGCCAATTGTTGGGAGATCGATGTTTTGGCTCGGATCAAGGTTTCTTCCAATCTAGCGATTGGGGTGTCTTCCGTGGTGTGTTTCTGCTCAAAAGGGGTTCCCTTCATGAGCTGCCATGTTTTGGCTACTGCCCGTCGGGCGGCTTCCAATGATCTGTTTTTTCGGTATTGCAACGTCCCGATTTCCCAGTTGATCAACGGGTTTTCCTTTTGGAGCCAAGGGAGTCCTAGGATGATCGATTCCTTTCCTAGTCCTGTGACCATAAACCGTATCTTTGATTGCCTTCCTCCGATGTTTACCGAAGCGGTGGTGGAGTGGCTGATGGTGCCTAGTTTATTTTGGGTGCCATCAACGTTCCTGGCTCGGATCGGTTTTTGGAGAGGAGTGAGCGGGAAGTTGTACATCTGTGCAAAGCCTTTGTCCATGAACATCCCTCCTGCTCCTGAATTGAGGAGGGCATCGGTTTCGACGATTTCGTTCTCAACGAATAGCTGCATTGGTAATCTCATAGATTGTTTTTCCATGTTAGCTATTAGTACAGATGAGACCGTAATTTCAGCGGGTCCTGACGTCGGGGCAGTCCGCTTTCTTAAAAACCCGACTCTTCCATGAGGTTGAGGGTTTCTTCTTTTTCTTCTTCACCTAGTTCGCCTATGAGGGCTCGTATTTTCCCATAGGTGTCTTTTCTGCTTGGTTTCTTGGCGGTAAATCTTCTGACGGGTCCAGGTAAGAACTTTCCCGTCTTCTTGTCTTTGTGGTCGATGGCGCGATGTCCTGTCTGGTGACAGACGAAGCACATTCCTTTGCGCATGTGTTTGGCGCGATCTTGTTGTGTCATTTTGTCAATTTCCATGGCGTTTGGATCGACGTTGGGGGCGGCGGAGGGAGTATAAGCCTTAGAGGGTGCTTTATTTCCTCTAGCTTTTCCCGCAATTGCCTGTGCTCGTTTCCACTGCCCTTCGTACTTGGCAGCGGCCTCGTACCATCCGTCAATGGTAGTGGGCATTGTTTCTTTGAGGAACACCTTTTCGAGGAGTTTCGGTTTCAGCCCGTCCATGAAATACTCAATGAGGGTGATGTTTTCGACTATCCCCATGCGCGCGGCGAGGATTCGGAAGTCGGAGATGTAGTCTTGCACATCTCCTGTCTGAACTAAATTTGAAAGGCTGCCTGGTTAGGTAGCCTCACTAAGTCAGACGGTAAGACAGGATCACATTATCTTTGTTGCACAAGGTAAAGAGTCAGTCTAAGATACATAAGAAGGTCGGTAAACTATACCTTTGTTGCACAAGGTAAAGAGTGGGGCAACAAAGGAAAAAAAGATGGTATATATATGAGATTTGAAACCGTGTTGGAAAGTGGCCGCATCGAGCGTAAGTTGATATATGAGTTCGCCGATGTTCGCCGATGTTCAGGGTGGCTGTGTAGCCATTGTAAGCATCAATGTGTGCCGATGTTCGCCGATGTTCGTGGTGGCTGTGCATGTTTGTGTCGTGAGTCTGGTTGCAGGCTTACAAAATTCTTTAGTTCGGTTCGTGCGGTTCATGCGTCATCTACAGGGGAAAAGGCGGCGGAGACGGCTGTTTTGAATGCTTGCCAGCTGCCGAAGTTGTTGTTGGCTAAAGATTCTCTGATCTTTGCTTCTTTCCATCCTGCAGCCGCTCCTCCTATCATGAACGAGAGGGCAAATGCGATCTTCTTTTCATCGGTGTCGTAGGTGTTTGGGTTTACTCGGATGTAAAGTTCTACTTCCTGTAAGAACTTTGTTGTCTTTTCTCTTTCTCCAGAGAAATCGGAGGGGACTCGGATTTTTACTTGGGCATCTCTGTTGTTTGCCATTTCGAAGTAAGCGGGGTCGAGTGAGTCTTCGGGTTCGGATTCTTCGAGGGTTTGCGAGTACCCTATTCGTTTGTCTGTGATCGAAGAGGATACTTCTCTTGTAATCCTCTGGGGTGGTCTGCTGTCTTCGGGTCTACCTTCAGTGAAGTAGTGGTCGGGTACGTATTCTGTTGAGCCTGTGGTATCTGGGAAGTACCAACTTCTTAGGCTGTTGCTGTATCTGATTTGTCGTCCGTCTAAACGGAAGAATTCAGAGGTAGCAGTGGGTACTGCTGTTCGGGGTGGTCTGTCTGCGAAGTGTCTGTTCTTGAGCGCGTGCGCAAGCTTGGGCGCCACAGTGTCTGTTGGGTGCGCCTAGACTTGTGACAAGTCGGCGGGTTCGATCAGCTAGGGATCCGCACGGGTAACCCGCGGGTACGCTCAAGCGTACCCGTACCCATACCCGTGCCTTACCCGTACCTGCAACCCGCGGGTCATGAGCCACGGGTCACGGCGGGTACGGGTTTCGTCAGGGGTTATACTAACAAAAATACAATTATTAAATTATATACTTAACTACAATCATTCAAACCACCCTACGAGTCGTAGGCATGGGGTGGATTGCAGGTGGGCCACCGAAACGAAAGAAAGAAAAAAAGAAACGGTCCAGGAGCGTGTCCCCTGGGCCAGAGAAAAGAAAGAAACAAAAATACCCAGGAGACGAGTGTCTCCTGGGCCCCTCTCATTGTCCCTCTCTCTCGTCGTCATCCCCTCTCATCGTTCCTCTCTCTCGTCGTCATCCTCTCTCGTCATCGTCTCCCCTCCCTCGCGCCCACCCTGCGAGCAGGGGCAGTGGTGGTGGTGGCGTCATCCCCATCGTCGTCGGTCCACCCATGATCCACCCCATGAGCAGTCGCTCGTGAGGCTGGGGGCGGGTGGTGTGCTTCATTGTTGGTCCTCTCCCCGTGTCGTCGTTGTTTCATCGTTGCGATCCACCTTGCGAGCAGGGGTTCACAACGGTGGTGGCGGGTGCTGGTCGGCTTCGTTGTCCTGTCGTCGTCATCGTAGTATTCTAGTTAGTACCTAAAAGGATTGTTAGCAGCAAAATAACGAAACAGGAGTAAAAAAAACTTACCAACCGCCCAAGAGACGTCAAACGACGAGTCTTGGGCCTTTTTTTCCATTTCCTTTGCCTCCTCATTGTTTCCCCCTCAGCTCCAGTCGTCTCGTCATTCGTTTGGCCTGGTGGCGGCATTGCCGTTGTCTCGCCATTTTGAAGTGGCACCGATTCCGACCCCGCGAGGAGTTGCTCGCGGCAGTGGTTCTTGTTGTGTCGTTTGGGCCCGTGGCGGTGCCAGTTGATGCCATCGTCGTCTTTGTTGAGATGAGGGGACCAGGGAGTGGCAGCGACGTCCCCTGTTCCCAGTAATTTTGAAGAAGTCCCACCCCATGAGCAGCTCGCGGCGGTGGGTGTCGTTAGAGGGTGGTGGTGGTGGTGGTGGTGGTGGTAGCATGTAGGTTACATCCTAAACAAAGGAAACATAGTCAATAAACAAAAGAATGAGAAGAGCGAAACATACCTGGGGCCCAATGACGATTTGCGTCGTTTGAGCCCTGCTCCTGGTTCTCCTCCTTTCTCCCTCCCATTCGTTGTCACCGTCGCCTTCTTGTCTTAGCCCGTGGTCCTCGTTATCGACATATTCGTCCCGTTTGTCGTCGTAGTGGCCACGGAGCAGGGTGGAAGGTGAAGCGAGGTCCTGACTGGTTCTGAACGTTGTGGTGGGGAGCCAAATGTGTGTAAACAACGCGTCAACATTCAACGAAGACGCGATTACCTGTGCACACAAGGCCAAATGGCCCGTGCGCATATATAAGGCCTCTCGTTTCAACCACCTCACCCTGGGTTCGCCCCACCTATGTATTTTTTAATATCTAGATATAATAGTTTTACATATAGTAATTAAAATTAATAGTTATTATAGACTTCGAGCCCTCGCCCCCACTTTGGTGACGGGTATGGGCACGGGTCCACGGGTACGCCAAGCGTGACCCGTACCCGTACCCGTGAGTACCCATACCCGTAACCCGCGCGGGTATGCCAAACCCGTGCAGATCCCTACGATCAGCTTGACCTTTTGTTAAGATTGTCTCTTAACTACTCAGTAAGTTCGAGACGTCAAGGTGCTTCCTTGCGTCGAGTTCGTCGTTTAGACTCTAAGGTACTTCCTTAGGTCGAGTTCTTTGTGAGCAGTTTAAAGAGTTGATATCTTTAGGTCAAGCTGAGGCCTTGACCGACTATCTACTACAGCTTATATAGACTATTAGTTACTCTGGTCTATATAACGATTGGCTAGTAAGTATAGTAGCTATCTACTCAGGTCTTTTCAGGAGTGTTTCAATGAGTAAAGATGCGCTGGCTGTCAAGTGAGCGCATGTTAGAAAGTAAATATAGGTGACACAATAGAATCATAACACTTCTTCCCTGACACCCTTGCATGCTTGATCGCAGATGCATCAATACTCACACTTTTGACACAATACTCGCACTTTTGACGCAATCCTCCAGTTCTACGCAAACGCTCTCCGTCTCTTTCACTCGCCTCAAAAACATTTCCAAAATCTGTTCACTAGTCATCACATGTGAATCCCCCTACAAAATAACCAGTAAGACCATGAACCGAATCTAAACAATTCAGTTACCTCCAAGAGCCTTTGAAGCCGTAATGCAACAGAATCCTAGCCAAACATCAGATTTCAAACACGCAGTGAGATGAGCATTCACTGACCATCTTTTTCTCACCAATGTCTTTATTGATTGCCTGTTGCAGCCTGACATTGAAGACTTTGGTAACAAAGGCATAAGTGGTGACCAGAACTAGGATAACTTTCTTCATGCCAGCCATAAGCCTTGAATGTTTGGTGAGCTCTGGTTCTATAATTATCGAAGCATCAGGTCTCATATAGATCAGCGCTAGTAACATACCTATGAATTTTGGGCCAGAAAGCACTTTGGCCGTCTCACCAGGGAGGTGAAATCCTTCCAAAGCGTGTTGTTGCCAGAAGTTTGTGGACAATGTGGGGACCTGTGTTGTGTTATCCTGCTCCAGGCCCAGCGGAGTCAGCGGAGACAATGGCGACAATGGCGGTAGTGTAGCCTTAGAGTCAGAGCTCAGCGGAGATGGGTCCTCAGGCACGACATCTGTATGGATGTCATCAGTGAATATCGGTGCTAACAATACCTTCAATTTCTTGTGCATCATCAGGATAAGTTGCCCATAAAGACGATAGACCTTTGTGTAGTGGCTTATATAGCTATCCAGATAAACAATTAAAAATCGAACAATAAAACCCTATGTTGATCAAACAATAAAAACATGAACAATCAAATGAAATGACGCAATCGATATAAAAAACAAAAAAATTGCAGTATCGCTAGTGCAAGACATTGTAGAGTTCAAACACGCAAGTCACAATTGCGGCAGACAACTGGACAGGTGGCATTCCCCCTTATAGGGCTGCAGATAAAACAAGTATAGTGTGATCAATGCCATCAGACAAAGCACGGGCTTTGATGCATATATGTCGAAAGCAAAGAAAAATATGATCAATGTAAGCAAGTGGGCAAACCATGGGCTCTATGATTGCAGGGCCATTGATGATCCAGGTGGAGGAAATAGAGGACAAGGAGGAAGAGGTGGTTGAGGTTGATGCAGGGGAGAAATTGCAATGTAAAGTGATTGGGACGAAGATTAAGTGGTTAGAGATAGAGGTGGAATGTCTTTTGGAGGAGATTGCAACGCTGAAGTTAAAGATTTGAGAACTTTTGTTTTAATCAATAGAATGAAAAATGGAAGTAATAGAAAGATTTATAAGAAAAGGAAAAAGGCTCAGAACACCTTCATAGCCAGTAAAATCCCTTAGAGGTTTTGCACAACCATGTAGAAGCAATTTTGCAGCTTAAAATATAAGTAAAAAGTGTCTTTGATAGAGGGGGGGGAAAAAAAAAAAGAAGAAGTAAAGAAAAAACATATCATAAAAGGATGGAATTGTTGGGATTATATATACAAGAGTATACAGGCAAGCCAAGGCAGTTAACATGCCTAGGGAATATTGCCAGAATATGCTAAGTCATATTAACACATGGTTAACAGAGGTTAACACATGCAGAGACATATAGGGGAATCCACAGTTAACACATGCTACAGGATTAAACATCCTGCAGCATGTCTATCATAGGATAGGCAAGATATAGCCATGTCTATCATAGACTATCAGAGACAGAGCCTTGGATAGAGTGTCTAAGACACACCCTGCAGGAAGTCTAGGACTTACCAAGCCATGATATCATATGTCACTATTATTGACACTATTATAGGGGATATGACATAGTTATTCCATTATTAACTGGTACAGGGGTCTATTACAGAATACCTCCTTTATATATTATAGGAGTGCATTACACTATACCTCCTAACTGTGTAGTATAAATATTGCACATTTTGTAGGAGATGATAATAACATTCCTCCCTGTGGCAGACTCCCTCATACACTTACCTTTGACTTAAACTCAATACCTCAAAAACCTCGTCCTCATCTTGTGCTCAACTTCCTAATCCCAATAGGAATCATTCAATAACAATATCATCATCAATTTTGGAAGTTGATTGAAGTTGTTGAAGACAAGAAGTGTCTATGTCCAGAAAATTAAGAGGCATAGTAAGTGATTTGCAAGGAAAATAAGGTAGTAGACGGAATGCAGCAACTGGCCGATGTAGAACAGAGCCATCAAGCTCACAGAGAACATAAGCTCCTCCATAGTTGTGAGCAATAATGATCAAAGGCCCAAGATAGCAAGATTGCATTTTTCTGTCTTTCTAAAAATGCTTTGACCTCAGTGAAATAGCATCTAGACATGTCAGGTCCACCATGTGGCCTTGTGGATTACATTGGTGTCCTAAAATGGTAATTTCTTCAACAGGTAAAAATGCTTTAGGGTCTGACCAAGTTCCTCTGCTGTACTTCATCCATTGTACAACTTGATTGAGGTTTTCAAAGTGTTCCCATATGAAACAATGGATGCCGGAGTTTTCAGAAATAGTTTTGGTAAGTGGCATCAGGGCACTGATAAGTTGATTTGGGACCCTTGATGATTGCATCATCTATATATGGAATTGTGATGTATGGGATTTCTGGCTGCAGAATAAATGTAACATCATCATGTAATATTGGAACTGAATTCATCCAGCCCATAGGGAGAGTTACAATCTGCAAGACTCCAAAAGGTGTCTGGAAGGTGGTGAGGTTGCATGATGACTCTGCTACCTGTCATTCATCAAATGCAACATAGAGATCAAGCATACCACCACATGTGCGTCCTTGTTAAGAACTGATCCTAATGCATGGGAAAATGGCGGAGTCTGGCAGAGTTCCAAGGTGTGATGAGGACTTGGCTTCAACCTTTGAGAGGTTGCGCCCTTCTCTACACTCGGTGTCCAATTTGTAAGGAACTGATAAGGAACAGAAGTCTGTGCAGAAGTCCAAGGTAAGGAAGAGGTGAAAAGCGGAGTTCCGATTAGAGAGTCTGGAGTAAGGGTCAGGAACAAAGCAGAGGTCCAGAGTTGCAAAGGTTAAGACAAGTTTGAAGTCTTTGAGTTGACAAGTGAAAAGTTGATAACAACTAATATTTGAACTGAGGAATACAAAGTGACTAAAGGGGTTTTATACTAAGGCTATTACTCGGTGTAACTGTGGCGGAGTTTTGCAGAGTTCCATAGTACATAGTACGTGATCATATCTATGATGGAGAACAGACTTGAGTAAAAGATGTGATAAAAGTAAAACAGGAGAAGTAATTTGAAATAAGGAATTTGAAATACTCAGAGTTCCTACGGAGTTCCGTAGTGGAGGTCGGAGGGGTGCTTGCATGGGATATGGCAGTCCTTCAAATTGTTCAGCTACATGCTCAGGAATTGGTACCACACCTGAGTGTTGTATAGTGACCTGGTTAAGGGGTTCTAGTGAGTGCATGAGTTGAAGTGACTTGGCCTCTTTCTTGGCAACACAAAACCAACAAGACCAATAAGAAGAATTGCTGGATTCATATACTCCAGAGTCAATCTTCTTCTTGATAATATCACAGACCTGTTCATAAATGCCACGGGAATAGAAACGTTGTGTTGTACGTAGGGAATATGATGAATAAGTGGGAATTCTATGGGGGAAAAGAAATCACGTCAAAAAAATCCCTTCTCTGGTTCTGCCCAAGCAAAGCCAGTCTCTTGATTTCTGATAAAATCATGCATGCATAAGCTTTTGTTCTTCAGGCCAGAGGAATCCTTCTGGATGGTTCTTGTCAATAATCAATTTGTGAGCATCATTTTAATGAGCTGAGGGTTGGAAATCGGGTGGGTGAGGATTTAATGGAGGCATATCTTTGAGGGAGTCACCAGTAATAGAGCAGATAATCCAGAAGCGATCTGGAAGGTCAGCCACAACAGGCCAAATCTTCTGCACCACTAGCTTGTATCTCTTCTTGGCAACTGCCAAAACAGTAGTAGGATCTTCTAATCCAGATTCTAGGGAAAGGGAAGAATCTATGAGTTCATATGGATAAATAAACTTGATATCAGACTGGTTGGAAGTGGCAACATAGAGATTGGAAAGCATAGATTGATGGATAAATGATGAAGAGGAAGCGAGGTCAGGAAGGGTAGCAGTGTGCTCAATAGATCCAATGGAATTAGAATGATCAAAGGAAATAATGCAAGCGCACTAATCATCATCCAATAGTTCGTCCTCTAGTTGTGAAAAACCAGTTTAGAAATCCTCTGTCAATGTGATCCCCTAGGGACTGTTGGTACTGTGGCTGAGCATGGTGAATTTGGATTGCAGATTGTTATAATCTGAGAGGCATTGCTATAATTCTGGACTACACTGGTTGTAAGAATGTTGAAAGGTCATCCAAGAAGGAAATCATAGGCAGGGTTTTGGACAATATGTACCTGCATGTACAAGGTAATATTTCCGAGATCACAGGGGACATTCCTAGCTAGACTGAGCATAAGGTTGACTCCACTGTTAGCTGACTTCATTTCAAGCTGAATTAAAGGGTCATATGTAAGGCTGAGGTCATGACAAACATCCTCAGATACTGCTATGATTGATGAACCAGGGTCTACGAGACCTTCTACTTGTCGAGGGTCACAGTTAATATTTATGAGGACTGATCAAATAGCTTGGGACTCCTTTGCAGCTTTAAAAATGGGGGGGGGGGGTTTGTCTGGACCTAGCATGTTGAGAAAAGCCTCATAAGGATCAGATAATATGATAGATGGGTTGTCCTAGGCATTAGTGATGGTATTCAATGGAATGCATTTGGGCGTAAGCTGATCTCACCTAGGCTATAGCATGGGTATAGGTAACCCATGTGGGTTGTGGGTACGGGTAGGTACAGGTATGGGTATGGGTCATGAATCTGTTACCCGCAACCCATGGCTACCCACCACCAAGGGGAGGCAGCGAGGGAGTCTGAATATTATTTAATACTATGTATGTAAAAATATATATATTAGCTACATATTAGGGGATAAATAATGGGTTGAGCCCAACTTAAATCTTCGAGATGTGAGGGTTTATATACCTTCAGAATGCACATGGGCCATTTAGCCTTGTGTGATGAGTCACATTGTTGACATGTTATTTACATACATTTGTGCACTACATGACTGGCAATTGCACCTTGATGGCTCGGTATGGCTGTCATGACCACAACCTCCAATGAGGACAATGAAAACATGAAGATGGGGCAAGGAGAAGACAAGGAATGACAATGATGAGGGCCCAAGAGACATCAACATCTCTTGGGCTGTAAGTTTATTCTCTTTCTTATTCTTTCTCTTTTAATTCTTACTGACTACTACATTTTTAGGCTTAATTATGATGACTATGACTGACATGGCATTATGACTGCCACCCCTCTCACTCACAACCACTCTGGACAGCCACCATGTCACGATGACCACCCCTCTCTTGCAAACGTGAGGTGGGGGTGGCTCTTCATTCGTTTCACTCAAGACAGCCGCCATGTTATGACAACAATCCCCTCTTGCTCACAAATGCGAGGTGATGGTTTGTTCTTCCTTCCTTTCACTCTGGATGGCCACCACATCACCACGACGACCCCCTCTCACTCACAAACACAAAGTGGGGGTTGTTCTTGCTTTGCTTCACTAAGATGGCCACCATGTCATGACAACAACCCCCTCTTGCTTGCAAACACAAGGTGGGGGTCATCCTTCCTTCGTTTTACTCCAGATGGCCGCCACATCACTATGACAAACCCCTCTCACTCACAAACGTGAGGTGGGGGTCATTCTTGCTTTGTTTCACTCTGGACGGCTGCCACACCACCACGACAACCCCCTCTCTCTTGCAAACTAGTTAGTTTAGATAGAATTAATTTATATATTTTGTATACTACAAAACCTGGGTGGGTATTGACACCTGCCTGTACCCACCTGTACCTGCTGTGTACCAACCCACAGGTCAACAGGTAACTACCCGTGCGGGTGTGGGTATGGGTAGAGCTCTGGGTACCCATGGGAGTACCCATGCTATTGCCTAATCTCACCATTTCATATGAATTTCTGGGGCAAGAGAGAAGTTCTTCTGAGGTAAGAGTGATGAGCAGTGCCTTCATTGAGTGAGTAAAAACATCAAGCCTGATTTCTTCTTTCTGAATGGGGGTGATCATCTTGTGGATTGGTCCTTTGCCTGGCTTAGCTTTATCTGGGTTGCCAAAATTTCATTCATGAGGGGTGGGGTAAGAATTCTCTGGAATGCTAGCGTAAAGGTGTGGCAGGGTCAATGGTCCTACTGGAAAACCAATGACGAGGTCGTCACGTCGCGAGGTGTGGGGTAAGCGAGAGTGGGAAAAAGAGAGGAAAGGATGGAGCAGTTGGGTGCGACGACACTTAAAAATAAGGGAATGAAAAGAGTGGGGGTAAAGTCTATCAAATTTCTACTGTCCCATTCGAAAGGTGGGGAGACACCTTTATACAAACAGCTTGTAGCTACAAACAACCTCATCGCACGCGTTCTCTTGCGTCGAAGGGGCCAAACAACAAGAAGATAGATAAAAAAAGAGAGGAAGTGACCATTTTGAGAAATATTGATGAACTCTGTAAGAAGAGTGGTGCATGGGACAGGCTCGACATAATCAGATCCTCATCTCAGGGTGTCACAAACTGGGAATAACTCGGGGAGGGGTCATCATCGAGGCTCTCTATTGACGATACGTCGCCTGTGCCCTCAGCAAGCGCGGAGAGCACCCAAACGATGCCACTCAACCCTACCGTCCAGCCGTTAGACCCGTCGACTCGGATGTTGACTAGTCACAGAAAAGGAAATCGGACCGAGGTCCGGATCGTTGCTAAAATGAACTTTGTACCTAGGAGAAGAAAGATAAAGAATTAATTAAAAACCGGTAACCAACCCTTCACTTCCAAAGCCGAGCTGTCAGATAAAAGACCCGAGGGAGTGGAAATGATGGCGACGCGTGGTTGATGCACCATGTGGATGTAGTGCTGTCTTTGAGGGAAGGAAAATCAACCTATAAACTAGAAAATAACTAAATGGAATTAGCAAAACAAAATATTAATAAAAGTATACAAAAAGAGAAGGTATACAATAACTCTCAAATATCAGGGCTGACCGTAGATCTGGAATGAATGCCCTGGTATGGGTTAGTTGACCAGTAGGGCAGCTGACCCTACCACAAAGGTATATGGGTGGCTGCAGATTTGTGGTTGGATTGGTGATGAGTGCTATGGGTATGGTTGTTGGAATATCTGGGGTGTTGGGTACATCACTATTTGATTGATCTGTAGGCACTATAGCATATGGATGTGGGGTAGATGACTCTGGTATAGACGTGGCAGACTTGTCAGACATGGAAGATACAGCCAGCGCAGTGGGCATGACAGGCTTGCTGGGCTTGGCGGCTACAGCAGGCATAGCAGGTTTATGGAATGGGCAGCCACTTCTTAATGCAAATATCTCCTGTTCTAGCTGAGCAATCCATTTGTCTGCAAAATTTGTGAGATGACTGATAGGTAACAGTCCCCTTTGTACTGGTGTAGAGACCAGGGAGGGGGCCATATTGGGATTAGGAAGTTGAGCACAAGATGAGGACGAGGTTTTTGAGGTATTGAGTTTAAGTCAAAGGTAAGTGTATGAGGGAGTCTGCCACAGGGAGGAATGTTATTATCATCTCCTACAAAATGTGCAATATTTATACTACACAGTTAGGAGGTATAGTGTAATGCACTCCTATAATATATAAAGGAGGTATTCTGTAATAGACCCCTGTACCAGTTAATAATGGAATAACTATGTCATATCCCCTATAATAGTGTCAATAATAGTGACATATGATATCATGGCTTGGTAAGTCCTAGACTTCCTGCAGGGTGTGTCTTAGACACTCTATCCAAGGCTCTGTCTCTGATAGTCTATGATAGACATGGCTATATCTTGCCTATCCTATGATAGACATGCTGCAGGATGTTAAATCCTGTAGCATGTGTTAACTGTGGATTCCCCTATATGTCTATGCATGTGTTAACCTCTGTTAACCATGTGTTAATATGACTTAGCATATTCTGGCAATATTCCCTAGGCATGTTAACTGCCTTGGCTTGCCTGTATACTCTTGTATACATAATCCCAACACTCCCCCTCAAGCCTAGGCAGTGTAGGACAATGAGTGGAATGGTTCTGTGAATGTCATCACTCCCCCTGGAGTGGTTAATAATTTTCTTTCAGGTGCATCAAAACCTCTGTGGATGGAAAACCCATTGGGAAAAACCAATCTCACCAAGGAAAGCTACTGAGTTATTTTTGACTGAATTCCCATCTCTTCCCTATGTCGTGAAAACTTAGGCTTTGGTAAGGCCTTTGTTAATATGTCCGCTGTTTGCTCCGGATCATGACAGTTTTGAATATCAATAATTTTGTTGGTGACTAAATCTCGGACCCAGTGATGCCGTATAGCGATATGTTTTGACCTCTGGTGAAATTGAGGGTTATGAGTTAAAATTACTGACCCTTCATTATCGCCTTTAATAATTGTTGGATTTTCTTGGGTGTATCCGAGTTCACCATACAAATTTCTTAGCCATGTGGCCTCACGTCCAGCCTCAGATAGTGCCACATATTCGGCTTCTGTTGAGGATAATGCAATAATTGTTTGTTTCTTTGATTTCCAGGTCATTCCTCCCCCTGCTGTCAGAAAAATATATCCTGTGGTGGACTTGAGGTCCTCAGAATTTGCAAATGATGCATCGGCATATCCATGGAAAAGGTTATTGTTTTCAGTCTCATCCTGGGAATAATTCCAAGAGTTTTCGTACCTGCTAAGTACCGTAGTATCCGCTTTATTGCACCGTGGTGTTGTAAGCCTGGGTTTGCAGTATATGCTGCCAATTTATTAACAGCAAAGCTAATGTCAGGTCGCGTGGAGTTTGCAATGAATTGTAGACATCCCAGTAATTTGGCATATGAATTGCTCTGATTCGGCTCATTGTAATCTGGGTTTTCAATTAATTTAATATTTGGGTCCATTGGCATTCCAACAGGGTTTGCATCAATCATGCCTTCTTTACGAAGGACATTCTTGATATATTTTTCTTGAGATATTTTGATGCTATCATTGGTGCATGTAATTTCTATGCCCACAATTTTGCTAGGCTCTCCAAGGTCGGTAACCTCCCATTCTGATGTTAATGCATTTTTCATATGCTTCATCATTTTATCTGCTGATGCAAAAAGCAGGGTGTCGTCTACCCATACCATTATGATGCCTATATTTTCTTTGTCCCGTCGAATATATGCGCAAGGATCTGCCATTAATTGTCCATAATCATGAATTTTAAGTTTACCATCAAATTTGTTATTCCACTCTTGGCCTGCCTGCTTTAATCCATAAAGCGGTTTAATTAGCTTGCATACTTGGCCTGTTCCATCTTCACATCCTTCAGGTTGTTTCATGTATATAGTCTCTTGTAGCGTGCCATTAAGGTATGCGCCCTTTATGTCCATCTGTTGTATTTTTAGACCTTTCTCTGATGTGAGTGCTAAAATCGCCCGGAGTGTGTCCATTCGTACAACTGGTGAAAAAGTTTCTGTGAAATCATAACTGGGTCTTTGTGCATACCCTTTTGCAACTAGCTGCGCTCTGTATCATACAATTTCCCCTTCTTTATTTCATTTCCAAATAAATACCCATGTATTTGAGATTGGAACAGCATCTGGAGGTTTTTCGACAAGTTCCCAAGTACCCTTTTCTTTGAGCAAGTCTAATTCAATTTGCATTGAATCTTTCCATTCCGTCCATTCCAGGGATTGTTTTGTGTCTTTGAGACTGTTTATTTTGTCTCCGGCTATTATTGCACAGGCTTGTTCTATATTTAGGAAAGTTTCATCATCTTCCTCTTCCGCAAGGTGGTAAAGATGTTTGTAGTCAGCACAAATTCCACGAGTTTTCTGTGGTTCATTATCACTTGCATGCGTCTTCCGTGGTCTGGTGATATCTATGTTTCCCTCATTTTCATTCTGTTTACGCTTCCGAGGCTGCCTTGCCGGTTCCGTGATCCGTTGATCGGAGTTACCTGTCGGCGGCACATTCAGTGTTTCCCCACCAGACTCCCCCTCCGTCGAGGGTGTAACATCAGTGTCTTCGGGAGGCTCAGGTTCATCTGTAGCATCTATAAGTCGGAAGTTCCAAGAGGTGAGAACATTTCTAGTTTCGGCATTGTAATATTTTATTGCTCCCGCACCATCATCATAGCCGACATATGCACAGCGCTTTGATTTAGGTAGCATTTTTTTATTGTGCCAGCCTTCATAAGGTGTTGTTTCCTGAAGATGTTTGGTAAATGATTGGTTCCGGATATACCCAGCGTGTAAGACTGCAAATTCCCATAAAAATTCTGGAAGCTGGTTAGCAGCCAGCATTGCTCAGGATAGCTCGACCAGGGTTCTGTTCATCCTTTCCGCAACTCCATTCTGTGATGTTGAGTATGGTGCGGTAAGCCGATTTTCTATACCTCTTTCTTTGCAATATTTTTCCAGTTTTTTGTTAACAAATTCTTTTCCACAATCAATTTGTATACCCTTCGGCTTCTTGCCTTCTGTTTCCAAATGGGCAAGGTAATTTATTACCCCCTGTGCTGCATCACTTTTCTTTTTGAGACATTCAATTGTGACGAACCTTTTAGCATCATCAACAAATAGATAATAATATTTGCCATTAATAGATTTGATGGCGTATTTTCCCCACAAGTCAATATGGGTTAATTCTCCTGGTTTAGTGTTTCTTTTTGTCGACTTTGGAAAAGGCTCCTTGTGTTGCTTTGCACTGATGCAAGCTTCGCAATCCGGTTTAGGAGTATTTTCGTCGACATTGAAACCGGTCACCAATTTTCAGCTCAATATTTCTTGAAGTCCAGAATATCCTACATGTCCAAATCGTCGGTGCCAAGTTTCCCAACTTAGTGGTTTAATGTTTCCGACGAATGTTTGATTTATGGCAGGAGTTTTAGATGGCTTGCTTGAATTTTTTAATACCATTTTCATCTTGTATAAATGGTTATTAATTTTCTTTCCTTCTGCAAGTTGTTGTCCGTCTTTTGTTGTGAGGATTATTTTTCCTTGTCCTCCAATATATTTTCTGCTGGCCGCATCCCATCGCCCCAATGAAATTAAATTATTTCGTGTTCCGGGAACATGTAGGACATCTTCCAGATGAATATTAAAATTTTGATTATTGCATGTTGAAATTATTTCAACAGTTCCTTTGCCTGCAATCTTAGCTTCCAATCCACCTACCCCTGTTATGGAATTATTTTTCATTGGAGTGTATGTTTTGAAGGCTTCTCTTTGATGTGTGACATGCGATGTTGTTGCTGAGTCAGCCAACCAGTCGTAATAGATCAAACGCTTGTCCATTACGGCATCATTACAAGCATCGTAGGAATCAAAATTATAATGTTCTTCTTGAGCTGAAAATGCAATAAATTCCTCCACAGCATTGGACTGTTCCACAGGTTTTATTCTTCCTTTTTCCTTATCTTTCTCCTTTTTCTTCCCCCAACAATTTTTTGCCTGATGTCTGATTTTTCCACAATTATGGCATTTATTGCCTTGGAATTTTTGGCATTTACTGGACCAATGTCCAGGGCGCTTGCAATGATCACAATATGGCTTCAGGGATTTTTTACGATCGGTAAGACGGTTTTCAAGGGTCTTCTCCTTTTGGGCGGTTGTCTGGGTTTTAGCCAGGTTAACAATTTCGCCGGAGTTATTATTCCCGTTATTCCTCTTTTGCCGAAGTTTATATTCTTCCCTTAATAATCCAATAAATGTGTCCAAAGTTAGGCGACACTTTGGATCTAAGTCATTTGGATCATTTGCGTTTCCGTTGTAGGGCTCGACATATGTTTGCCAAGAGTTTGGTAAGGATGCCGAAATGATTGATTTAAATCAGGTATCTGAGATATGGAATTCTATATTTGGAAACCTGTTGATCCGGTCTCGGTAAGACTTCAAGACGTCCAAATGCTTTAGGAGGTTGTCAGAATTATCAGCCTTTGTCTCATATAATAGACACTGCAGTTGATTAACTGTTTGATGCGCCTTGTTTTCGTGAGTGACCGATAATGCAGTATACATGGCTTCTGCACTTTGTTTTGATCCGACATGATTTATTTGCAAAGAGGTGACATTGTGAATAATTACTTGTTGTGCCCACATGTCGTTTTTGTCCCAGTTATAAGCGCTGGCCAGATCTGTGTTTTCATCTGGTCGCTTTATTTGTCCAAAGACATATCCCAATATGTCACAGTTAATAAAAACTTGTAACATCCTTTCTTTCCATTCATGCCAATTTTCATCTGTCAAATGATCGCGATCGGCGATCTTGTTTATGTTTGAATATTCTTTGGTATGAATTAGGGGTATTGCCATAGGTAATTGAATATTCCCTGGTGGGCTGTTATTTTCTTGGCGCCTTTCTTCTGCTCTTTGAAGAATTTCCGCGGGGATATTCACTTGTCTTTGTTTCTGTTTTGCTTTGGAGACATAAACTCTTGTAGGGTTTTATTCTGTTGCTGAAGGTGATCTGGGCTCTCCAAATAATGACTCCATGTCATCACGGTCCCCAACATATTCCAATTCTTTATCCATGTGCCCCTTTTTAATAAGTTAGTTAAAATATTGGCCAGGGCCCATAACCTATTGGGATTAGGAAGTTGAGCACAAGATGAGGACAAGGTTTTTGAGGTATTGAGTTTATGTCAAAGGCAAGTGTATGAGGGAGTCTGCCACAGGGAGGAATGTTATTATCATCTCCTACAAGATGTGCAATATTTATACTACACAGTTAGGAGGTATAGTGTAATGCACTCCTATAATATATAAAGGAGGTATTCTGTAATAGACCCCTGTACCAGTTAATAATGGAATAACTATGTCATATCCCCTATAATAGTGTCAATAATAGTGACATATGATATCATGGCTTGGTAAGTCCTAGACTTCCTGCAGGGTGTGTCTTAGACACTCTATCCAAGGCTCTGTCTCTGATTGGCTATATCTTGCCTATCCTATGATAGACATGCTGCAGGATGTTTAATCCTGTAGCATGTGTTAACTGTGGATTCCCCTATATGTCTCTGCATGTGTTAACCTCTGTTAAACATGTGTTAATATGACTTAGCATATTCTGGCAATATACCCTAGGCATGTTAACTGCCTTGGCTTGCTTGTATACATAATCCCAACAGGGGCCTTGTTGCACTCTCACTGAGGTCAAAGCCTTTCTAGGAACCATTAGAGTCTGTTGGATATTCATCCAGAATTTTGCTCACCGTGCCACCACCTTAGTCAAGCTCACTAGGAAAGATACTCCCTTCACATTCGGTCCAGAACAGATCGCTGCTCAAGATGACCTCTGCCAAGCTCTCATTGACTCTCCAGCCCTCTGTGCAATTGATTATACATCAGATGCTTCAGTTATCCTTTCTGTTGACACCTCACACATTGCTATTGGATTCCTCTTAGCCCTATGCAACCCAGACAATCCGTGTCAACAATTTTATAGTCGATTTGGTTCAATCACACTTAATGACTGAGAGTCTTGGTTCTCTCAAGCCAAACTAGAGCTCTATGGCCTTTACCGTGCTCTTGGAGCATTACAGCTATTTTTGATTGGAGTCCAGAATCTTGTTGTAGAGGTTGATGCACAATATATCAAAGGGATGCTGTCCAATCCTGATATTGCGCCCAGTGCTAGTGTCAATTGATGGATTGTGTCCATCCTTACTTCCCATTTTACCCTTGTCCATGTCCCAGGCACTCATCATGGACCTGATGGACTATCAAGTCGGCCACCACAGGTTGCTGACTCTGTCTCTGACAATGAAGAAGAATTCGGGGACTGGATTGACAATCTTCATGGCTTCATTCACCAAATTAATCCCATATTGCATTTACCATCCATTTATCAATCTCGACCACTCCTCCCAGTCTTCACCAGCGCTTCAGATCTCAGTAAAGGGGAGTTGCCAAATTATGATGCTATAGAACATTCCCCCCATGCTAAGAAGATGGATGATTGCCTCCTAGTGGTCCAGCAATATCTCCAGGATTTTATCCGACCTACAGACTCATCAGATTCCGAATTTACAACCTTCTTGCAATACTGCACGGAATTCTTTATAGACTTGACCAAATTATGGTGCAAGGATTGGCGTGGAGCTCATAAAATTGTCCCCATTCCTTCCTTCCATCTTCCAATTATACATGACACTCATGACAATCTTGGGCACAAAATGAACTATGCTACACATGCTACAGTGGCTCTTTGATTTTGGTGGCCAGACATGAAGTCTGATATTGCATGGTATATTTGGTCTTGTCACCTCTGTCAAATTTGTCAGCACAGAAAAATCCTAATCTTACCTATCGTTGACACTCCTGCCCCTATATTTGCCAAGATGTTTGCTGATACTATGGTTATGCTGTCCTCTGAAGGCTACAATATATTATTCAAGGTCAATGTTCACTCTCAGCCTACCCGGAATTTTGAAAATTACAAAATGAAAATGGCAAGAACATAGCAGACTGGATCTATGAAGATGTTCTTTGTTGATGGGGTTCCCTTAGTGAAATTGTCACAGATAATGGTGCTACATTTTTGGCAGCTCTAGAATACTTGGCAAAGAAATACCATATATGGTATATCCGCATCAGTGGATACAACTCTAGAGCAAATGGGATTGGAAAACGGGCCCACTTTGATGTCTGCCAGTCACTCTACAAAGCTGCAGATGGAATAGAAGGAAAATGGACAAGTATTGCTCATTCAGTGTTTTGGGCAGAAAGAATTACAGTGCATCATAGGATGGATTGTTCACCTTATTTTGCAGTCACTGGATCACATCCTATAATCCCTCTGGATATATCTGAAGCAACCTATCTTCAGCCCTCTCCGGATTCTGTACTCACCTCTACTGACCTCATTGCTTGATGTGCTATTGCTCTCCAGAAACAATCAGGCGACCTCACTCACCTTTACTCTAAAGTCTTTGCTGCTCACCTTCTTGCTGCCAAGCATTTTGAAGACCAGCATCACCTCACCATCAAGGACTTCAATTTTCAGAAGGGTGACTTGGTCTTAATGAGACATACTAAAGTGGAAAAATCCCTGGACAGAAAAATGCAACCTCACTATCTTGGCCCTTTGATTGTTATTGCTTGCAACTATGGAGGAGCTTATGTCCTCTGTGAGCTTGATGGCTCTGTTCTACATCGGCCAGTTGCTGCATTCCGTCTACTATCTTATTTTTCTCACAAATCACTTACTATGCCTCCTAATTTTCTGGACATAGACTCTTCTCGTCTTCAACAACTTCAGTCAACTTCTGAAATAGATGATAATATTGTCATTGAATGACTCCATCCTTTTATGATATGTTTCTTCTTTTACTTCTTTTTCTTTTTCTTCTTCTTCTATCAAAGACACCTTTTATTTATATTTTAAGCCGCAATATTGCTTTTGCATGGTTGCGCAAAACCTCTAGGAGGTTTTACTGGCTATGAAGGAGTTCTGAGCCTTTCCCCTTTTCTTATAAATTTTTCTTTTACTTTCATTTGCTATTCTTTGATTAAAACAAAACAAAAACATTCTCAAATTTTTAGTTTCAGCATTGTAATTTCCTCCAGAAGACATTCCACCTCTATCTCCAACCGCTTAATCCTCATCCCAATCACTTCATGTCGCAACTTCTCCCTTGCATCAACATCTATCACCTCTTTCTCCTCGTCTTCTATCTCCTCTACCTGGATTGTTGATGGCCCTGCGATCATAGATGGGCCCATGATTCAATTGCCTTATGGCCTGGATAACTTTTTTCTACTATCCTTGGCTACCCCATTCCAATAATAACATCTACCCACTTGCTTGCATCAATCATACTTTTCTTTGCTTTTGACATATACGCATCAAAGCCTGTGCTTTGTCTGATGGCATTGATCACACTACACTTGTTTTATGAGTTATCTGGAAACTTTCACACAGGTAAGGATGTACCAATCTTGGATCTGTGCTCCTTGGTGCTCCAGAACCTTCATGCGCTAAATTCACATTGCTGCCCAAGTTGTCTAATGCCTCCTCAACCCACACTGCTTCATGAGTCAGGAAGGGGATCAATTGTTCCAAAGACTCGGAGAAGAGGATGATTTTTGGCAACCAGCAGGATGAATAAAAGAGAACATGGACATTATAATGGTAAGGAAAGAGCATTGCCTTGTGTTTTCTACCAGATCCAACAAAACACACCTGGAGTTATATTATAACCAAATGATCAATTGACTGACTGGAACAGTCAGTAATTCAGTAAAGGGAAGGTTGATAGGTATCAGGAGCTTCCAAAGCTCTGAACCATCTGATTTTCACATTTTTATCAACATCTCCTCACACCATATTCTATGATCATATTTTAAACATGCATTGCTACCAATACTCATGCTACTATGGAGCCTTAAACTCCTTATTGTTATCTGCTACATCAACTTTTACTTTCTGGTCCGCTCTGTTATCCACCTCATTCTCTTCTTTCCTGGCTTGGGCCACTGCCATGTTGTCCTCTGGTCTAGTAGGATTATCATTTGGTGTGTGTTTCCAGGTGATTCCTCGGACTGAGCATTATTGGTGTGCCTTTGCCCACTCTGTGAGTGCATCAAACAGAGATGGAGTTAGTGCCCTGATGACAGTTGGGGAGGAAAATGCTTTCCCATTTGTACCAAGACAGATTGTTGAACTGCATGAAAGCCTTGTGAGCTTGTGCAAGAACTGCCTTCATGTCATTGTCAGCTTTTGGATCCTTTGACAGCTTTGATGATTTAGTCTATACCAAACAAAGTATTGGAGAAATTTATATGAAACCCATGCCTTCTATACTTTGCAATACCATTCCAGACTTTACTCACATTTCGCTATGTCTCTCTCACTCACCTTTGACTTTACAAATCCTGCTTAATTCACATCCATTCAGTTGTCATCCTTTGATTGCTTCTGTGCACAATGCAATTGAATTATTTTTATAAATGGTAAGAGTAAATGAGCATTATTTTTGTGTTGTTGATATTAATATATTTATAAATAAAAATATGTTAGTAGCTAATTACATAGAAGCTTGTTTAGATATAGTTGAAGCAGAAGCTGAAATCATGCGTTAATCTTAGCTACAGCTAGAAACCCTCAACTTAAAAGACAACATTCTAATTATACATTCTTGAAATTCACATTGGCTAAAGCTATAGGGCCTTTTGCATTAATTATGGGATGTCTATTATTTATAATTAATAGATAAAATAAATAAAATGCTTATTTACACATAATTAATTATAGTAATTATTTGGTTATATAATTTATGATATTTTTGTTAATCAACCTACTTGCTCTAATAATTCTTGACAAGTAGTATTTTATTTTACAAGTGATTCTCAATTAAATAATGAAATACAAACAGTTAATACATTAAAATAGACATTAGCTAGCCCAATACCATTTCATGCTTTTAATACACAAGTGTCAGAGTAAAGTAGATACTCTGCGAACTGTGAATACTGTCCATGTCCATTGCTAACAGACTGTCTACACTAACTAATTAAGGGTAACCCAGGTAAGTGAACATGAATATATATCCTGGCTTCTACAAGCTCCCCTTTCCTCTGGGGCATCACTTCTCCTTTAAGTAAGATGTATAAAATACTAAATTGGTCTATGACATAGTTTATAAATAAATAGGAGGTTTGCGGCACTTGTCTGAGTGCCAAAACCTATAATTACAACATAATAACTTGTAAATAGAAATGTGGTGATGGGTTGGGTGCAGGTTACAGGTACTCAATGTGCAACCTGTACCTGTACCTGTGCCTATCCATACTCATAACCTGCATGGGTTGGCAAACCCATGCTATTCCCTATGCCAAGCATGCCTCTCTGAATAAAAGGTCCTCATAGGAAATTGCTCCCATGACAGCAGTAAGATGAAGCCAGAGATAGAACCATTCACTGGCAGTGGGCTGAGCATAGTACATCCTCCCCACTGCAAACCCTCACTGTCTGGGCTTCCACTTGCAGTTCCTCTGGTTCCATACAAACTTTGAGAAAAAGTCCTGATAGAGAACATCCTGAGCAACCTCTGGAAACTGCACATTTGCCTTGAAATAAGCTGTGAGAGTACCATCACATGTTGAAGCCTGTTCTACAACATCCTGGATAGTCCATGTGCCATTCTGATTCCAAGTGACATACTGCTAGCCTAGAAGATGCATCTGAAGCCTGACAACATTGGGGGAAATGTCATGCATAGGAAACTAAAAGAGACACCAGATGCTCTCACAGGATGAAATGTAGCAAGCATCCAAGTACTGCCTGACTTCATTATTGCAGATTCCAAACTGCATGATGGTATGGTCATGGCCCTTATACACATACTTGAAGATGTACTTAAGAGCCTTGATGGAGGCAATGGACTCTATGTTGATGTGGCAGTCATACTTCCAGATGAGATATGCACAGAAAGTGACAACCCAGCGATTGTCAACCTGCTTCACCCAAATGTTATGTGTTTGGCCAGTGTCCCAATGCCTGGTGGAAGCATAGGAATCCTCAGAAACTGAGGTCTGATCTCTGAAAGGCTTAGAGAAGTTCTTGGAGCACCTGCCATTCTGCATGCATGGAGTATTTGCATTCTCACCACTACAGAAACTGTAAACCATGAACTTCTTGATCTTCTCCAATAGCTCAGGATTGTCCTCAGGAAATTCTAAAGAGAGAAGGCTGTCTATCTGCTCAGATGTGTGGAGCTTGGAATTGGGATGGAGGAAGATGATGCAGTGCATGTGAGGTAGACCATGCTTTTGGTACTCAATGGTGAACACATATCCAAGGGCCTTTCCAAAGATGCCAGTCTCTATGTCCTTTATGATCTGCTTCTGCTTTACAAAGAATGCATGAACATCTACATCAGGGCAATCAGCTGCTGTCTGACCTGGACCAAGCTCATTTACAATCTCTGGCCATTTAGGATTTGCTGTAATTGTCATAAAGAGATCACCTCCCTCGAAATACCAATTGATTGCCTCAGAGACTCAGCATTGGCATCCACATTTGCAGCAACAGCATCTGCCAATCCAGCATAGACCTCACCTCGAATAGTGTTCTGGTTCATTGTGATAAAGCGGAGCCTTTCCTGCTCTGCCATTGCCCACTAATCACAAATGAACTTCTGAAAAAGCTTTCCACTGAGGAAGAGATGCTGAGGTTCAATGGCAGGAGATCGAGGATGCAGGCGATAGCAGTAAAACTCTGACTTGGTAACATGCTTGCGGCCCCTTTGACCACCTCCTTCATCACCACCCACAGCATTGAGATTTTCCACAGCTGCATATTTAATGTGAGGATACTATTGAAGCTGGCCAGTAGGGAACAGCAGGACATAATGGAGAGCAGGGTAGAGTGGATGAGCATCTGTGATGTGCTAAAGTGGGCACCATGCCTGCAGTAGAGAACAATGTCCCAGACTGCCTCTGGCTGATTGCCATCACCTGGGAGAATGACTACAATCTCATTAGTGGCTGCAGTAGGAAGGTTGTAGTGACGGTGGTCACAGCCTTGATCAAAGCGCAAAACAATCTTGCACTGCTGCTCTGGAGGCATATTCCTTGTTAGCTCATATGCCTGCTTGTACATCTGGACAGCTGGATGAAGAGTGACCAAAGTATGATGATTTAAATTTTGGTTCCAGGTATTAGCCCTTCTAAAGTTAACAGCATCAGCAGGATCATGGATGTAGAGTTGAGCATATACAGGAGCCTCTCTTTCAGCTGGCAACAGAGATCTACTCTTATGTGAAAGTTTACCATGTAAGCTGAAGACATAAGGACCGGCACCATCATCGAGATTAGGATTCTCATGCTCCTCCATTCTACGACCAAGAGATGTCATGGCCAAAGCATTGTTGTAGGTGCAAATATAGTCTCTGAAATTCTTTGAGACATGATCCTGGGCAGTGAACAACTGCAAAAGCTCAGGAGGAGGTGGATGGAGTGGTGGAAAGACAATCTTTCCAGTAAAGCATCACATGCCAAACTTGGGATGAGCATTGGAAGATACAGAGAGACACTCAGCCATTCAATGAAGAGCATGACAATTAGGACATTGAACATCCATTCTCCCTAGGTTATGAATAGGCCAATCTAGACTGAAAGGTTGATGTGCAGCAGGTAGTAGGCAGCAGGTGGCAAAGGAATAGGATCTGGAGGAGGAGCAGGCTAAAATTATAGAATTAGATTAGTTAGTAATAAAATAGTATCAACTTTGGCATACTGGAGGAGGAAAATTATTGGCCACAGGAACAAGGAGAGCAGGAACAGGGGAAGCAGGAACAGGGGGATCAAAAGGAGGAGGGGCAGGCTGAAAGAATAAAATTAGATTAGTTTATAATAAAGTAGTTTGACCTATAGGTGGAGGAAGAGCAAATAAAATTAGATTAGTTTATAATAAAGTAGTTTGACCTACAAGTGGAGGAAGAGCATTGATAACAGGAACAGGTGGAGCAGGAATAAGAGGAGCAGGAGCAGGAGAGTTAAAAACAGAAGGTGCAGCCAGATATGGAAGAGGAGGCAATGCAGCCAATTGCTGTATCAACTGTATAGGCAGATGGTTATATGCAGCAGCCAGTGGATTGATAACAGGCTGCAGTAAAGGAGCAGCAGGAGCAGGGGCTGGGCCAGGAGCTGGGCCCAGAGCAAGGGCTGTGGCTGGGGCTGGGGCTGGAGCAGGAGCAGGAGCAGGAGCTAGGGCAGAAGTATGACCATGACTATGACCACAACCACAACCACAACCACAACCATGACCATGACCATGACCATGACCATGACCACAGTGTGTTGGCTGAGCTGGAAAAGGAGGGAGTGCAGCTAACTGCTGTGCCAAATGGGGAGGAAGATGGTTGTATATAGATGCAGATGCAGGTGCAGCAAAAGGATCATCATTCATAAGGCCAGGATGAACAAGAGGAGGCAGTGGAAGTGGTGGCTGGGCCATGTGCATCATGCGGACATGATGTGGAGTCTGATGATGACTGGGACTGCCCAGTACATGTCTGTCACGTTCATCTTGCTGTGCAGCAGTTTGGACACATTGGGGAGTATTAGGAGGAGTCAGAACCCTAAAAGATAATAAGGCTCTTCTTTCCAAGACAGAAGAAAAACAAAATCTACATGTTGCAGCCAGAATAACAACTAATATAACCAAAAGAGGAGAGGGGGGAGCTCAATTACTGCAGCAGAGTAGTCTGGATCCTTGCAAGTGGCAGTGAAATTGGTTAAGAAAGTGATAGTTGACAGTGGAGCTACTTCCAATAAAAGAAGGGGAGGCAACTGAAAACCCGCCAGCCCAATCTCCCTACACACTGTAGCTCTGAGAGAGGTCCAGGATCAAAATAAATTGGCCACTAATCAACTGGCAGACACTCCTTTGTTGAAAAAGAGAGGCCATGGAGGTAGGACTTTACAGCAGCCTCACCTTGGTCTACTGACACCCCAAGGACCCAAACAGACCCAAACTGGAAAAGAGCCCAAGACACAGAGGAGTTGGAAAATCCAATCAGCCCAAGAAAAGATGCACAGAGAGTAGAAAAAATGCAAAGAAAGTGCTCAAAAAGTTGCCAGGTGAAGTATGGGAAAAATGTTAATTAGCTGAGCTTGCTATGCTCGCCACATGTATTTGAGCATTGATTTGTCATGCTTAGTATCAGTATCCCACGGCCAAAAGCTTCCCACCCCACAACCATCTGACTATGCTCTATTACTTATATACAAGTAGTATTTTATTTTACAAGTGATTCTCAATTAAATAATGAAACACAAACAGTTTATACATTAAAATGGACATTAGCTAGCCCAATACCATTTCATGCTTTTAATACACAAGTGTCTTGTCAATATTTGTCCATTTTTAATTTAAAAGAGTTAATTTTTTTTTTCATTTAAAAAGAGATCAAAATTAATGGATTCTAACTACCAATTAATTTTTAATATTAACATTAATATTTTTGGGTATTATAACATTCCAAATGGCTTGACACAACTCAAAATCTCAGACAAAAATCAAGCCCTATCAAGCTATTTTGGTAAAACAATGAAACGTCTTCAGTTGGGCTTAATTACCATTCATGCTATCTGCCACTTTCTGCACTACTCTGCTATGCTATCCCTGCTGCCAGCCTTGTCCACCCTACTACCACCTACACTACTACCCCTCCCTGCCACTTCCTGTCGCCCCGCCTATCATGCTTCTTCAGATAGATTGCATCCACTCCTACAAGACCAAAAATCTATTAGAGGCATGCCCTAGGCTAGCGCAATACATAGTTAATAGTATAGTTACAAGAATGATATGCCACATACCTTATCCACCTTCCTCAACACTGTGGACAATAAGTGCTTTTGCTGTCTCTTCATAATGCTAAAGAGTGTATGCATCAATAATGTGAGAACCAATAACAATAAATGACTTATCTGCTGTCCTTCTAACCCAAGTGATATTCCAATCTTCTCTTTGTGATAGCGCATCAGATTGTATCATTTGCGATCCTGGCACGTGCAAAAGCTTTAGTTTGAACTCTGATAAAAATAGACTCCATCAGGCCTGTCTTCTGTTAAATTTCTGGGCAGTGCGGAAGTATGTCAGATTTTTGTGATCAGATAAGATTGTCACTGGGTGCATGCTTTCTTGAAGGTAGTGGCACCAGGTTTCTGGTGTGCATATGATGCCCAGGAGTTCCTGATCATAAATTTTGTAATTCCATTGAGTTGCATCAAATGAATGTGAGATGTATCTGCATGGGTGCCATTGTCTATCAGTGCCTTGTTGCTGAAACACAGTGCCAGTAGCAAATTTTGAGGCATCTGATTCAATTGTAAAGGATCTTACTGGATCAGGCATTAATAGGATTGGTGCCTGTGCAAATTTGGCTTTTAGCATGTTCAATGATGTTTGGCATGCTTCTGTCCATTTATCTTTTTGGTTTAAGTCATTTAGCGGTCTCACTAATTCAGCAAACCTCCTGATGAATCTTTGATAGAAGTTTCCAAATCCTAAAAAGGATTGTACTCCTTTGAAATTTGTTGGTTCCAGCCAATCTTTGATTCCTGCTAATTTTGTGGGATCCATTAAGATTTGATCCAGTTTGATGATTAGCCCAAGGAATTTGACTTCTTGGACATCGAATTTGCACTTTTCTGGTTTGAGATATAAGTTGTTGTCTTGGAGTCGTTGGAGGATCAATTTTGTTCATCATTGATGTTCATCAAGGTCATGTGAGAAGATCAGGATGTCATCCATGTAAATGATGACCCATCCTTCATCAATCATATCTTTAAAAATGTTGTTCATCATGCCTTGGAATGTAGCAGGGGAGTTGCATAATCCAAAGAACATCACTGTTGGTTCAAACAGCCCTTTGTTTGTTTTGAAGGCTGCTTTCCATTGATCTCCTTCTTTAATTCAAATGTTGTGATATCCCCATCAGATGTCAAGTTTCGTAAACCAATGCACTCCTTTTAATTTGTCAAGGAGGTCGCTGACTAATGGAAGTGGATAGGTGTTCTTGATCATTCCGTGATTAAGGTACCAATAATCTTGGCAGGGTCAAAGGGCTTTAGGATCTTTTTTTGTGACAAAAAAAAAGGGTGATGCCATGGGTGATTTCAATGGTCTGATATATCCTTTCTTTAGATTTTCTTTGAGGAAGTTGTCCATTTTTAATTGTTCTGCTGGTGTCAGAGGGTAAACTTTACAATCTTTTGGTAGAAAATCATCTTTTAGATTGATGGTGTGATCCCAGGGTTTCTATTTGGGGAATCATTCCAATGCTGCTTTTTCAAATACTTTTCAGTAGTTTTGATATTGTGTTAGCAGGATATTGTCAAGGGTTTTCGCTTTTTCTGGGTTGTCAGATTGATTGTCATGGGTGAGTTTCTGGGAGATGGAGGTCTTGGCTCTGATCCAGATTCCTTGTCCAAAGCAGAATTGTGGGGAGGTTCTTGACAATAGGATCTTGGATATTTTTCCTGTACCTTTGGAATAAGAATATCTTGGTGAGTCATATTCTTGGGTAAGGGGTGGTTCTGGTTTTGTTGTCAAATATCCCAATGACCAGTTCTCCTTTGATGTATGCAATTACCAAATCTTCATTGTTGGATTTCGTGTTGTCGTCCTTTATTGGTCAGATAGAGGGATCATCTTTTTCCTAATTAGTTGTTTCTTTAGGGATGGTATTGTTTTCTGTGATGGGATTTTCTTCTCTGGGAGAGGTTCCTTTGATCTGGTCTTTGGTGTTTTGTTTGAATGCCATGTTCTTTATCATTTCTCTAGATTTAGCAACAATTCTCTGAATCTGGATGATTCATTCTTCTTTGTCAGGGAATGTGATGGTACCTTTTTTCCAGTTGATATCAGGGTTCTGCTTTCTGAACCAAGGTAATCCTAGGATCACTGACTCTTTTCCTAAGCTGGTTACCAGATATCATTCATCTGTTTGTTTATCTCTGATGATGAGTCTGGTCATGGTTGAATGGGTTGTTCCATTTTTGTTCAGGGTGCCATCAGCATTCCAGGTTTTGATTGGTCAGGCCAGGGGTGTCATTCTAAGTCCACAACTATTTGCAAAGTCTCGGTTGATGAATGTTTCTGCTGCTCCCGAGTCAAGGAGTGCTTCTGTTTTGATGATTTTGGTTTCTGTCTCTAGTTTAATAGGGATTCTCATAGACTTTTGTCTCATATCAGCTACTAATACAGAGGAAACCATTAACTCAGTGGAGTCTGATGTTGTTCCAGTCTGCTTTCTTAAAAACCCTCTTTTTCCAGGATTGCGAGTGCTTTCTCTTGTTCTTCTTCATCTAATTCTCCCATCATGGTGCAGAGGTTGTTGTATAACCCTTGCCCTGTCTTCTTCTGCCAAGGCTTGGTGGAGGGTGATGTCATGATTGTCCCATCTTTCTTGTGATCTCCAGATTAATGTCTGGGCTTGTGACAGATGAAGCATAACCCCTTTCACATGCTCTATATGTTTAGCAGTACATAGTCAATTGATGTTGGTGACTTCTTTCTTGATTGAAGGGGTGGATTGAGGTTCATAGATGGTGCACATTTTTCCTGCAATGGTGCATGCTCATTTCTAGTGTTTGAAGGTCCAGTCCATTGAACTGGAAAAAAAAACCAAAACCAAACCAGACTGAACCATGGTCCGGTTACTTTTCCAGTTGCAGTTGCCTCACATTTCTTAGTGAACCGGTTGCAGTTATCCAGATTGTATGTATATCAAAGACCGGTTCAGAACTGGTTAGAACTGGTCACAACCAAACCCCTCTGAACCCTGACCTGTATAAGTCAGATAAGTATATCTAGTACAAGGTAAATAAAACCTATATAGGCCAGATAACTAAATATATTATATAGTAAATAAACTCTACATAAAGTGGGGCATGCTCAAGGGAAAGGAGCACGAAAAGCAAGGGGTTTATATATGTTGAGGCTGCGCACAGACCATTTGGTCATGTTTGTGCTGCTAAAAAAATAAAGTGGCCACAACAATGCCACATCTACCTTAAACCACAACCACCACCAATGACACCCCTTCCACTACAATACTCCCCCAACCACAACAGTGCCATGGTCCACCTCCCACCAACACAGCCACCTCCCACCCCAATGCTCCCCCACCCATGATGGCCGCCTCCCACCATGACCCTCCCCTAGCCACAATGGTGCCACATCACACCAATGATGGCCACCACCTCTCATTAACGACGGCTGCCACCTCCCACCATGACACTCCCCCACCCACAATGGCCGCCACCTCCCACCAAGATGGCCACCTCCCACCACAACAATGCCACATCACACCAATGGTGCCTGCCTCCCACTATGACGCCCCTCTACCCACAATGGCCGCCACCTCCCACCCATGATGCTTATGATGTGATGCTGCCCCTCCCATAACAGACGGGCCTCCCCTCAACAATTCTAGATGCCAGTGATGCCCCTCCTGCCCTCAATGACACTGATTACAGCTGACCCCCCCCCCCTCCCTTCATTCTGACCACCTCCTCCATACTAACCAACCCTTACAGATTTATTTTTATGTGTCTTAGTTCTTTTTTAATTACCTACAATGCCTGCTTGCAGGCCCCTGCCTGTAAGGGGTTTTAACTAATTTAGTTAGATTATACTGAGTTTAGCCTGATGTGACTGGTTTAGACTGACATGAGTCAGTCCACGACCGGTTGTGGCCAGACCCAGTCATAACCAGTTGTAGGACTGGACCAGACTGCACTGAACCAGTTTTGTGTGGTCCAGTCCTGTTATATGTAGTTCTTTAATATGAATGAACCAGTTTCGGTCCCAGTTCATCCCAAAAAGGGAAAAAAACCAGACCAAACCGGACCTTCAAACACTACTCATTTCCATTGGCCATCATATTTTGCAGCTGCCTCTATCATCTTTTCAAGGGCAGTAGGAACCATCTCCATGTTATAGATCTTCTCTGTTAGTTTGAGGTGCAATCCGTCAATGAAATATTCAATGAGGGAGACGTCTTCATTGATCTTAGCCCTTCCCTTCAAGATCCTGAACTGAGCAATATAGTCTTTGACATCTCTGGTTTGTTTGAGTGACTTCATCTTCTGTTGTGCATCTCCTGCATCATTGATCAGAGAGAATGCAGTTTTGAACACTTCTTTAAGGTCTGCCCATGTTTTTAAGTTTGCCTCCCCTGCTTTTGTCTCTGCCCACTCTGCTGCTGTGCTTCCATTCATAAACGAGAGCATGAAGATGATCTTTTTGTCATTGGTGTCATAGATGTCTGTGTTCACTCGCAGGTAGAGGGAAACTTGAGAGAGGAAGGTGCTCGCTTTGGTTCTTTTTCCATGGAAATCAGCAGGTGTGCAGATTTTGATTTCTTTGGATGTCATGTCATAATTGTCAGTGTCGGTACTGTCAAGAAATTGATCAGTGGGTTCAGTTTCAGTTTCTTTGTCTTTGTCTGTGTCAGACGGTTTGAATTCTTTGTCAGCAAGGTATCAAGATGGTTCAGTGTTTGTTCTCTGGCTGTACTAGTGTTCTATGGGTTCTGAATAATGTACTAGTTGCCCTTTGTATCTGTACCAAAGGGTATCTGGTTCAGGGATGGTGCCTGGTGGTGGTCAGTCAGGAGATTGTTGGATTGATCATCTAGAGAGGGAGTCTGCTCTTGAGAAAGAGGATGTTGTAGATCAGCTTGACCTTTTGTCAAGGCGAAAGCCTCAACTACTAAGTTCAAGTTATTGAGTTCGTTAATGACAAGGCTTTCGTCATTAAGGTATATCACACTAATACAGAGGCTTTCTGCTTAGATCGAGTTCTTAGGTTTCAATTGAGCAGTTGAGGCTGTAGATTGCCTAAGGTCAAGCTGAAGAGCCTTGACCAGTATCTACTACAGTTTATATGGCTAAGGCTAAGGCTACATGTTAGTATGTGTCCACATGTTTGCAAGAGTCAGTAAACTGTCTAAGGCTATGTAAAAGCTGGAGAGCATGAGGTAATCAGTCAGCTATCTACTCGGTATCTAATGGTAAAGGAAATATGGGTGCTGCCCCAAGAGTCACATATCTGAGTCAGAGATAAGAAATGAGTCAGGTAGACACTGCCGCAACAAAGGAAAAAATATGACAAGTAAAGAAATTGTAACAACCAGTATATTATTTACTGTTTCCACCATGGAGTCCTCCGTCAAGGCTCTCTCAGGTAAAATCCCTTCTAGTACACTTGATGAGCTACAGTTAGCATTGTGGTCTTCAATTATCATGGTTTGAGGCTCTGCATCAGTAGCATCAGTAGTTTTCAGTTTCTTTACCAGTCACTTGATTGAGGGAGATCATGAGCACTTGAATGCCTTTGAACCAGAGTATTTGACATTGGCACTTGGTGTATCGCTCTCCACAGGTTCTGACTTGACTTTGGCCTTACATCCAATGTGCTTTCCATACCAAGAAGAGTAATTGTCAGTAGCAAGCATATGTGCCTTCCAGTTGCTCGAACCGTCAGCCAACACAGAGAAACCCTGAGTCATGTGGTGTTCATAATAGTTATGTGCCATTAGGTTGACATCCACCCAAGTTGCTGGTGCCATTCCAGAATCCAGTAACACCTGCCAGATCAGCCATGTGTAGGCATGCATATTCTCAACAGTATCTCCATCAACAGGCTCGCCAGTCTTGTCCTCTACGTACCACATCACTATGTTGTTGTTAGTCTTGATTTGATGAAAACCTGTTGAGCTCTTCCTGTTCTTCTTTTCCATTGTGTAGTCCTTTTTGTTCCAGAATTTTATGTCTTTATAGTTGATAGCATTAAGCAAGAGCACAGGCAGAGAGGCAGCAGACAGTGGTGTTGACAAAGAGGAGGCCGAACCAAGGCCTTATCTAGAGCAGCACAGAGCAGAGCATGAGACGGGCTGGCTGTGCACATCAGTGTGTGGCTATTTGAAGGGCCATAGTGTCACAGTGAACAGATGTATGCGCACTTGAGGCTGGAGATTTCAGATGAGAGACCCTTTATTATGTCCAACAAAGCACTATGAGATGACCTGTCTATCTAGGTTGAACATCATATAGTTTCAAAAAATGGATGGTACATATGATAAACCTTTTAGTTCTGCCTGAATAGATGTTGGGATTATGTATACAGGCAAGCCAAGGCAGTTAACATGCCTAGGGAATATTTCCAGAATATGCTAAGTCATATTAACAAGAGGTTAACACATGCAGAGACATATAGGGGAATCCACAGTTAACACATGCTACAGGATTAAACATCCTGCAGCATGTCTATGATAGGATAGGCAAGATATAGCCATGTCTATCATAGGCTATCAGAGACAGAGCCTAGGATAGAGTGTCTAAGACACACCCTGCAGGAAGTGTAAGACTTCCAAGCCATGACAGCATATCTATAGGGGAAATGACATAGTTAATGAAACATTAACTATTACAGGAGTCTATGACTTCATCCCTCCTTTATATATTATAGGAGTACATTACAATATACCTCCTAACTGTGTAGTATAAATATTGCACATCTTGTAGGAGATGATAATAACATTCCTCCCTGTGGCAGACTCCCTCATACACTTACCTTTGACTTAAACTCAATACCTCAAAAACCTCATCCTCATCTTGTGCTCAACTTCTTGATCCCAATAATAGACAACAGCACCTCTTTTGTTTCATGACCTGCTAGCTCCAGCAGATGTGTGGTGACTTTGGTAGTTGTGTTGTCCTTCGAATCCACACATTTGTGGGCAATGGTGACCAGAAAAGTGGTAGGAACCAAGGTGTTCACTGTTTGAAGATGTGGAATAGAATCCATCATAGGGACTTGATAAGTCAGAGAGGTTAGGAAGCCTAGGTGGTGAGAGCAATCTATGTGCCATGGCAGGGAGAAGGAATGTTGTCACTGTTGTTGACATCAACAACAATGTTTGGATCATGTGCCAGTGGTCACCAAATAAAGTGATCAACTTGTATCATATTTACAATTTCAAGTGGATTTACTCAGTACATAGAAATACAGAGCTACAATTCATCAAGAACAGCTTCAGTGACATCCCCTATAGCAGCAATGTCAAGTCCTGGCTTTTCTACTACAAATACTCGATCAGCCTATTCTGCACCAAGAATTTCAATGAAATGAGGGACCATAGTGACTACTGCCTCAATAGCTTTCACATCAATAACTGTCATTGCCTTCACCTTGATGTTTACATGACCAGAGAGTATTTGAGGATTCTTTGAGGAGATCAATATCAGGACAGCTATACAAGGAAGCCATTGCCAGCATCCATGTAGTATTTGAGTTGATGTTGAACCTAAAATAAAACAGAACTTTGGCAAATTCTAATTGATTCCTGTATTGCAGCTACACAAGTTCAAAATTAATATTAGTTCTTACATCTGTAAGGTGACTGACCTTTACGTTCCTTGCCATCCTCACATTCTCGAGGGGTTTGATACACTCCTTCCAGGCAGATCTTGTTACCTGTCCATTTGGCAGATGCAACCAAAACCACCTCACTGCAGATGGCTCCCAGTTTTCTGGAATGTCTTCAACATTGCAATCTGGATCTGTATCCAGGTACTTCTGGAGGGCAGTGGCTTAAGGATCAGTGATAGCATGAGCACACATATCCATTGCATGTAGCAAGACATAATTGTTGCCAAGGTCACAAGCACCTCAAGGTATCTTTCCTTCATTTTGTGTATCTTTGTCTAGCTTTGGAAGCATAGCCTTGAGTGCATTGATTTGTGCACATTCAACTGCTCATCATGACAGATTGGCATAAGGTGTTGAATCTTACCTGATTTCCTTGGTGAGATATTCAATGCTTCACTCCATGGTCTACTGAGAATAGCATATGCTGGTGTGGAAGGGGAAGACAACATGCCTGTTGACTTCCCACCTCTGAGGCATTTTCCATGGGACCCTCAACATGGCCAGGGATCCTTGAGTATTTGTATTATCCCTTTCTTTCTTTCATTTATTGTTTATTCACATTTCTAACAAACCTCTTCTGTAATTCTGAGCCTCAGATAGATTGTCAAGACAGTCCTGAAGACCCAGGGATTTGCTCAACATGCCAATCTCTTGGATTTATCATCCATCATGTGTCCTCAAGATTCCTGTCAAGATTTGAACATTCATCTTGAAGAGCTGGTTACTGGTTTTTATTTTATTTTCCTTTATTCAATTTTTTTATCTATTTTTCAAACCTTTCTTTGAGGATCTAGATTCTTGCATGTATCCCTCTCCATGGCTAGCCATTTCTGACTCGGCAGACTGACCCACCAGATGAGCAGGGTTAAGGGGACACACCAGATGGTACTCCACACCTGCTTGGGGTCCAGGTGATGTCTCATCAATCAAGGGCCTTGGTATTAGTCCCCTCCCTGAGCAATTCCTGGCAGCTAACGTTCAGAGAGGAGGTCTTGACAACACCAGATCGATAACCACCTGTTCCTGAATTTGTTAAGTATTCTATTTTTATCCACACTTCCCATTTTGTGCATTTCTGCCTCTTTGTTATTTCATTATTCTTTTCTTGTGTTCTGATTGGTGCAAGAGTACACACACAATCACATGTGCATATAGTCAGTACCCATATTTTGTATATAAGGTGTCCTCCCACCTTTCAAATGGAGCATGCTTCTTTCCCTTCCCTTTCTTGGATTCAGCTAGTTCCCCTCACAATGGCTTTCATCCCCTCAAGACAACTACACACAATGGTGTAGTGTCTACATTAAGTCTTCTTGTTTCTATGGTTATAGGGCATCATGGCCCTTTTCTTGGTCATCTCTGACTGGACTAACAAGTCCACTGTCTCCCGTTCCACACCCACACATGTTTTCCCATATCAAGTGCCATTGGCCTCAATCTCTCTGTCCTTTGACTGTCTCTCATCCCTTTTCCACATGCACCAATCATCGATGGATCAGAATGCAACATGTCAAGCATGAATTCATCCCACCTGCACACTCTCACCCTCAGGTTCTTGAACCTTTCAAGAACTCTCTGTCTTGTTTCCATTCCCCATTCACAACATGTTTGACACTTTTGTCACACATTTAACCCATCCAGCCTTACCTTTGACAGCACGATGTGACAACCCAACCAATCAACCTCTAGAGGGCTGAGACCCCATCCACACCAGGTCCAATGTGAGATGCCTCAGGTGCAAGGTGGGAGAGAGAATGAATACTCTGGCAAACAAAGTATATGTGATCAGCCCTCTGCTGAATGTAGAGTGTCTTGAACTCTGCTGTAAACTCTATCAGATAGAGATGAGCTGTCCATAATTGATCACATGCAATGCTGCATTGATAGATTGTATGTATGCCTGAAACAAGCTTGCAGAATGATCACCAGATTGGTCATGGAAGAACACCATATAGAAGTTCCAGGCCAAGTCCAAAAATGTATAGGAGAAACTCCCAAGCCTTATGGCCACTGTTAATTTTCTCAGCAGGATTTTGGGGTGGTCTGTCAAATGACCCAGGAAGGTAGGGTGTATAGTTTGCCACATCTTGACCATGTGTCTTCCAGATATCACCTTGAAGCACCGCCCATGTCCACAATGTTCTTGAATCTGTAGAGCTGCAGTCAAATTTTCCTTGCCAAAGATTCATCAGGAGGTTGGCTAAGTTCAGGATCAAGTGCATGATATTGCCTGGAAACATGTTTGGGATCCCAAGGTACATGCCAGAAGTCAATCCACTAAAAAGGCTAGGCTTGCAGATTCCAGTTTCCTGTTGACAAAGTTCATATTCTTGTTGGTTTTGAGAGGTACAGATGTGGGCCAGATTTGTAATGTACTGATTTGAGTCAATTAGTCACATGACATGAGGTAGAATGTCACCATGGTCACATCCTGCAACAGCATAGTTTGTTGGCTTGAACATCACTGCACCATGTTTATGGCATCCAACCATTCCACACTATAATCAGCAGCCAATCTTTCCAGAATGCCTAACCAGCCCATCCAAATACACCATCCCTGGGCCATCTGCTGTCACAAGTGCAATGAAAAGTCGACTAACATAAGTTGTGTCATGTCGAGCATCCCAGATAGGAAGACCACCTGCAGATAGTTGATTGATGGCTTTGATGTGCTGAAATCCTGGATAGAAGAATGACTCCATGATCTTTGGCTTGCCCAGTATGATACCATCAGGAATGACAAGTTTCTTTTTGTAATGAAGACCTAGAGAGAAGTTGGCAAGAACCCATATATATATCCAACAGTCAGATACCTTGTTTCTGTAGAGTTGAGCACTGTCAAACAACATGATCAGGACCATGTCACTCCATTTGATAAGTCCATTTTAATAGGTGGTGAGCATCTCATTGCCACACATGATGTCATCATCTTTATCAATGGACCTGTTGTCACTGTCATATCCCATGCAAGCCTGCAACAGAGCTCTGGTGGATCACCGATGGGGCCACCAGTATTTCAAATATCCATTTCAAATATCCATTTCAAATATCCATTCCAAATTCTATTTCATATACTTCTCCTGTTTTGTTTGTATCACTTATCATTGATTGATTATCTCACTTACTGCATACTTGGTACTCCATAGGCTCCACCATAGTTTACCTCAGTTACTTAGTTACTATAAAACCTAGATACCATCACTTGTAACTTCAGTTTGATTATTGCATTGTTACCTCTTCAACTCTCTCACTCTAAGTCCTTTTCATCTCTTACTTCTGGAACTCTGCCAGACCTCTGTTCTTATTATTGTCACCTTGTAAATTGGACATTGGGCATAGAGAAGGGCAAGATTAAAATTTACCCTTCTGCTGTTGCAACGTTCCATGCACCCAGTGACATCTCAGTGTCAGTGGCATGCGTCATGAATGCATTTGTGCAGTGAAGTCTTGGAGGAAAGGACCAGGCTGTTATGAAACTGTCTTTATTAATACTAACTCATCCATGGATGGCATGAAAGGGCTCAATGTTGCCTGTGCATGACTCTTCTTTTTATTTTCTCATGAGGGCATTGAATACTTATGCACCCTTGTCCAGTGGTTCTCACATGTTGGTGATTCACTGGATGAGCTCACGGGCATGTGGGTAGTTGAACCAGATGAAGATCAAATCCTCTCCATTATCCATCTCGATACCATTGTTCAAGCTGCCCACCTTCTTCCAGTATTTGGCCAAGGACATGTTTCAAGGTCTCTTTCTTATACAGACACCCTGAATACATTTCATAGATTCTATGTCAACAAGTATGTTGACCATCAAGTATTCAAAATTGCTTGTTAATACCACATAACTCTTGGTGAGCATCTCTGCTACATTACATGTAGGGAAGAGCACGGGTTTGGCCAACCCGTGCGGGTTACGGGTACGGGTAGGCACGGGTACGGGTACGGGTCATGATTTAGGTACCCGTGACCCACACCCAACCCGTCACCAAATGTCTATGTACTAACATACAGTTTTGTATTTACAGGTTTCGGCACTCAGATGAGTGTCGACAACCTTTTAATTACTTATGTACTATGTGTATGTACTAACTAACTTAATATATATGTTATTTACGGGGGAAGCGACGCCCCAGAGGAAGGGGAAGCTTGTGGAAGCAAGGTCTTATATACCAGATAATGTTTATTACTATTTGGTTCCAGTAAACGAACGCGAACGTGACACGTTGTTTGCTGAAACAAGTTGATATTTACTAGTACATATTGTTTGGTTTAACTTTTCTGAATGTGATGTGTCATTTATTGAAACAAGTTGATAATTAATACTAGTATATAGTTGAAGTAAATGAATGCAGCACATAAACGAGTCGCGTTCGCATTTACTGAAACCAAACAATGGCAAACATCAACTTAAACGACGTGTCGCGTTCGCGTTCGTTTACTGGAACCAAATAGTAATAAACATTATCTGGTATATAAGACCTTGCTTCCACAAGCTTCCCCTTCCTCTGGGGCGTCGCTTCCCCCGTAAATAATATATATATTAAGTTAGTTAGTACATACACATAGTACATAAATAATTAAAAGGTTGTCGACACTCATCTGAGTGACGAAACCATTAGTTAAATGTATGTAACAAATCCAAGGCCCCAACAATGACGGCGACAACATGGTGTTGTCACCGTCATTGTTGGGGCCTATGCAGGAGGTGTTACACAATGGGAGACGGGGGTCTACCCGTACCCGCTGTGACCCGTGACTCGTGACCCGTGGGTTGCGGGTACGGGTAGACGCGGGTACGGGTACGGGTAGACGCGGGTACGGGTACGGGTAGAGCTCTGGGTACCCGCGGGAGTACCCGTGCTATTGCCTAATTACATGTCATGCTCCCTAATGTCATTGCCAGGGGTTGCAGGCAGACAACGAGCTTGAATCCTCCAATCCTCTGATTTTTTCTAAGCAATCTGCTCTAGGCTCTTCCTTGTAGTCTCCATGACATGCCCTGTAATCTCCACCCAGGTGCCTTGACCCTCAGGAATTGCATCTGGAATACCAACAAGACCTGCCTCAAGATCGATCCACCAGCACAATCTCAAGGCAGATGCCCTTCTCATCCCAGACAAAACATTGTCTCATGAAATTGGTCACTTGAGTTGATGCAGAGGACACTCAAGTCCTCTGACTTTTTTCTAAATTACCCACTCTAGGCTCTTCCTCATAGTCTACTCTATGACATGCTCTGTAATCTCCACCCAGGTGCCTTGACCCTCAGGAATTGCATCTGGATTACCAACAAGACCTGCCTCAAGATCCACCAGCACAATCTCAAGGCAGACGCCCTTCATCCTGGATGCAACATTGTCTCATGAACTTGGTCGCTGGAGTTGATGCAGTGGATGCTCAAGTCCTCTGATTTATCTGCTCTAGGCTCTTCTTCATAGTCTTACTCCCTAACACACCCTATAATCTTCACCCAGGCACCTTGACCCTCAGGAATCGCATCCGGATGCTCAGAACATGTTTCGAAGTGGCTGTGTTAGGTAGTGTTCAATGTTGCAACCACTACGAACAATGTCTACTCCTCACCTCTACATCAACAACTATGCTTTTTTGGTGCTACAAAGACTCTTTGGACACAGACAAATTGCAGGCCCCAAGGGAGCTTTGGGCTGTAGATCAACAATTTCAGGGGGTTCTCAGGCAGAATCAAACCATTGAAGCCATGCGAATCACTTAACAATTTGCAGATTCAACAACTGGGGCAAGTTAAGGTTTACAGGCCACCTGAAGAACTTGGATGTACTGGTCAATCACCAGGTGCCCAAGTTCATTTGGTTTTATAGAGTAGTAGCAATGAGAAGGCCTGGCACTCAGAGGGTATTCTGTATCGATGGGGCATTTGCATGCATTATGATCCAGTGGGCAGAGTTGAAGAAGATATTCTCTGAAGGATCATATGATCCTGTTCAATAGAGTAAGTTGCATTTTACACCTACTCAAATGATTAACCTCTAACACATCTTTTAAATTCTTTCGATTATATAGATGATTGCTTGTAACTACTGCAGAGATTTTCTAGCCATTCTCCCCCAGAGGGTAGGAGAGTTGCTTCATTGGTCGCTTACAGCAACCATCCCCAGAATTATGGTAGCGACACCCATGCTTCCATGGTGCACTCCTCGTCCTCATCCTGCACAAGCCCAGTGGTCAATCCCATTGGTGCAGGAAGCTATTACATCGATGGAGAGGACCAGGAAGCTGGCCAAGGGCACAAACAGAGATGATGCAAGTCTGACCAGGAAGCAGAACCCGCTGGTCCCCACCCGATGCTTGTGGACCCCCCATCCATACCTAGCAGACAACACCAAGCAGACACCATGTCCATCTCCCATACCTCCCCCTGCCTTGATGCTGCTCCATGACATGCCCCGTAATCTCCACCTGGGCACCTTGACCCTCAGGAATCACATCCGGACTACCAACAAGACCCACCTCAAGTTCCACCAGGGCAATCTCAAGGCAGATGCCCTTCTCATCACAGAGGAAACATCATCTCATGAACTCGCTTGCTGGAGTTGATGCAGAGAAATCCTCTGATCCTTTTAAAGTTATTGCTATAGGCTCTTCCTCATTGTCTGCTCCACGACATGCCCTGTAATCTCCACCAGGTGCCTTGACCCTCAGGAATCGCATCTGGATTACCAACAAGACCCACACCAGGGCAGATGCCCTTCTCATCCCAGACAAATGTCATCTCATGAACTTGGTTGCTGGAGTTGATGCAGAGGATGCTCAAATCCTCCAATTCTTTTTTAAGTTATCACTCTAGGCTCTTCTTCATTGTCTGCTCCATGACATGCCCTATAATCTCAACCCAGGTGCCTTGACCCTCAGGAATTGCATCTGGATTACCACCAAGACCCCCTTCAAGATCCACCAGTCTTGTCTGCATTGCACTGTACAAGTACCTTCAGCACCAACAGGCCCACGGTGAGGGAACAAGTGCTCAGCTCATATCATTACAAGCTAATGTTGCATGCTCCCTACCCAGACAATACCTACACATCCCAAATCTTCCAAATGGCAACTTCAACATCCAGCAATCTAATGCAGGTGTGAATATGAACATGAAGTTCCCAGTAGCTTGGCAGATATGATATCACCAGGTCTTGGCCATGCTGTCCCTGTGCATATGCCATCAGCAAATTGAAGCAACCAGTGATGCGGATTACCAATGGTCAACTAAATGCCCATCCTATGTCGCCACATCATCACAGCCTGTCCCCTATACTGTCCACTCTTGTGCAGTCACAGTCTCCACCTCAACTTTCTCTGACACTGACATTGACAAGATCTTCTCCATTGTTGCAGCATCAGCAACCTGTAGTAAGCTCCAAAAGCGGCTACTGAATGTTGTTTTCTTTTTCATCTTTGGGCATGCTTTTGCTTCTTTTCTTTCATGCCCCTTGCCTATTACCCATATTTTTTTAGCCATCACTTCTCAGTTCAGGATAGGGAGGTCTTATATCACTTAGCCATCCTTAGAATGACATGCTTAAATTTACCTGCTTTATGAGTTCTACTTAGAGGTCTTACATCACTTAGCCTACTTACAACATCCTTAGAATTACATGCTTAAATTTACCTGCTTTATGAGTACTACTTAAAGGTCTTATATCACTTAGCCTACTTATGACATCCTCAGAACACTTACTCCCACTTCCACCAAGCATGGCTAAGCAGAAAATAAGCTGCTTGAGCTACTTAGTGCACTTAACCATCGAATAAGCAGTCTAAGTGAACTAAGAAAATTTTGGATTTTCCTGATGAAGATGAGTAAAAGACATGAGCAGGGGGTTCGGGGGGCACAGCCCCCTTTTTTTTTTTTTTTTTCAACAATATTTAACGTGGTGCACAGGCACAGTCCACAGCTATCTACTACATGAGACAACGGGTATAAGACGTAAGTTGTGGGGGAAACTATAGCCCCGATACTGCACAGAGGTGCGTGAAGGCTAGGGTTAGGGGCAGCTGTGGCTGGCTCTATCCCTAAGCCAGACTACAGGCCAAGGGCACTCGGGCGCCTCCCCGAACCAGCTCACCGGTGAAATGGGTGGTGTGCGTCTGACACTGAGATCCTATATCCTAACCAACACAAAACACACACACCAATGCACTATCTGAATGGTTGCGAGTGGGCCAAAGAGTTCCCTTGCAGAACTTATTGCCAAGCCTTTAGTTTCTAAGGTTCCTTCCTAAGCTCGCCTCTTCCTTAGAATATTCTTGATATCCTTAGATCCTTCCTAAGATCCTGCCTAATGTCTTTCTGTTTTCCCGTCGATTTCCTAAGGGTTTCCTAAGTCTGATTTCCTAAGAGTTTCCTAAGCTTTCCCTAAGTCTTGTTCCTACGTCCTTTAGAATTCCTAATCCTTAGTTCAAATCCTTGTCCTTGTGCCTCAGTTTCCCAATCTTCAACCCTAAGTCCGAAGATCCTAAACTTCGTTCCTTTATTCCTTAGATCCTTGGTTTCCTAATCCTTTATCCTTAGTAAGCTCGATGAGCCCAACATTGTCAACAGCACTGAGCTTTCAACAACTTCGACGCGCAAGGGAGAAACTTCCCACGCCCGATTTCCTATGTCCTAGTCCTTGGTTCCAAGTCTTTACACAACTTTGAGCGTGCTCGCTGTGTCACGCGATGAGCAAGATGTGAGATTTGTGAGAGAGGTATATTCTGGGGTCTGAACTTCTCTACTGCGCAGCTACACTACCCCTAGTATTTGTACAAGTACGAAATATGAAATAGATAATGAAACTGTCCTTTATATGGTATGTTGGAAATAGCTTGGTGGAGCTACCCTAGAAGATAGAATCACATCACGATAGGGTGATATTGCCCTGTCCACATGGTCTGTTAAATGAGATAGAAAAATGGTATAAAAGGAAATCTTGCTGACTTATGTTAGATAACGCCCTCTATTGCTCGGCCTTCACCTCCTATGGTGTTCCGCCCCGCCATCAATCAGGTACAATGTCGATCTTTTGATCTTGATGCTTGATTTTCTAAGCTGATCCGCTGTTGCTATGGGCTCCTAAGGTGTCGGTCGGGTGGCTGTGCCTGTCCGCCCTGATCCATCGATTAATATGTATGTCGCATCAACACCTGGCATCAAAACGGCTGGGGATCGGACGCTCAACGCTTCCTAAGTCCCACAGTCCCGCTTCCCCATACTAATGCTTGTCCTTTGGTGCTCAATTATTCTGTGAGTTCCTATATGTTCTTGAGAATTTTCCTAAGTTTTTCTCGACAATTCTCCCGCGATCACCGCTTAGAATTTCCTGAGGTGTATCACCGGCACTCCCAACGGCGCATACTGACCTACCCTGGATCCTACCCCCGCATGCCCCTGCACAGCCCCTATTAGTTGTGCGCACCCACCGACGTGTTGGCCAGGAATGAGGATTACAGGCCTTCCCGCAGGTCGACCAACCCGCCAGCCATAAGGCCCGACAGGGTCCAGAGCCCCTCAGTTGCCCGAGTACAGCCCCTCCTCGCTTAGCCGCCCCACGTGTGGGATGGTACCCGCCATCCGGCAGGCCCCCCAACCTTGCCAGCGGCAAACCCGAGGTTCAGTGTCACCAACAGAAGTCACAGCAGGCTCAAAGGAAGAGCGAGCATTCGGTGAGCCATCGGGCACACCAGGCCACCAGACGGGGGTCATGTGCCCTGCGCATGACCCTCATCCTGGATCCCACCCCTCAGGGGGGGCAAAGGTGAACACGTGCAGGTTTGCCTCGAGAAGTTTGACGAGGTCCATGATCCAATGCAGGCCTTGCCGGTGCTTCTTGCGCTTCACGTGGGGGCACACGCAAAGCAGATGGTCCCGGTCCTGGAAGGGCCAGGGGGGGCACGTGCAGTGAGTGTCTTCACTGGGATGGAAGCGGTCACGGTAGCTCCCAATGGGGGCATGTGCTGTGATGCACCGACATAGTCGGGCCGTCAACCTGCAGTCGTGTGCAGTCTCTTTGAGCCAAGGCCCACACCCAGAGGCGGTGGGAATCGCAGGGGTCTTCCATTGGGCCCGCAGGTCCAGAAAGCTCCTCCCTCAGTACTTGGGGTCTGCAAAGTGGGCAGCCCAGTCCTTCTCTGCTGTCTCCTTGAAGGAGGCGATCAGCCAGTTGCGAGTGGCCTTGGGGGAAATCCCCAAGGGCAGTCGGAGCAATGTCACAGCGTCGTGAGCCTGTTTGTGAACTGCCCACTCTGCCTTGGAGGGGATGAACCACAGGTGAACTTGGCAATCCTGGCCCAGTTCGAACCAGGGGTGCAAGAGACGGCACAGCCGGAGGGCGTACTGTTGGCCCCCTGCTGGGGAGCAGTCCACCCACGCGTCAGCAAGCGCGAGGGCGTCCGAGAAAACCACCACCTTCTTGCATCCAGCAGCCACCACCGTGGACACCCCAAGATGGAGGGCTTTGTGTTCAGTGTCCGTCGCTGAAGTGCGGCTGACAAATGCAGTGACACGGCGGATCTCCTGGTTTCCACGGAACACCAGGGTGGCCGCTGAGGCCTGGTGGGCTGTCTTGGGTACTGACCCATCGCAGCCTACGACGAGACAGTCCGGGTCTGTCCTGGCCTCGGCCAGGATGCGGTCCAGATGGTCAACATACTCTTTGGGCTCATCTGTCCCTTTGGGGGGCAGGCGGTGACGAGAGATTCTGTCCATGAACAGATCTATCAGACGGTTCCCAGGTTGGCTCTCAGGGCCAAAGGCCTCAAAGGACTCCCCGGAGAGGGAGCAGACGGTGACCGCATCCACAGCTGGGGACATGATTTTCTGTCAGGTGGCAGGTGGGAGGGCCTGGAGTCCCAGCGAATGCCGGGGGGGGTCTCCCACGAGGTCCCCTTCTAATACAGCTTGGACGGGGTGGGTGCGCATCAAAGTAGCCGTCCGGAGACAGCTCTTGTCGGCCAGGCGGCGCAGCACCTGCGGCACAGGCAGCAGGGCAGCGAGACATTCCATGGCCCCCACAGGGGTCATGCGGAAGCAGCCTGTGATCCAGCAGGCAGCGGTGTGCTGCATCTGGGACAGGGCCTTGACAATGCCTTTGGTGCGGGTACCTCGGCAGAACCAGAGTCGCAGTCCATACGTCGCCACCGGGATGACGCATGAGTGGTAGAGGAGGTGCTTGTTCGCCGGGGAGAGCCCCTGGGATGAGTTGCCGAGCATACGCATGGTGCTCACCATGGTGAACGCCTTGGTAGTGTAGAATCGGACGTGTTCTTTGAAGGACAGCTTCCGGTCGAAGAAAAAACCCAAGTACCGCCAGATTGGCTTGGGTCATAAGGGGGTGGCTCCCATAAAGGGGGCAACACCGAGGTCGATGGGTGGGTTGGGCGCCACCTGTGCTCTGGAAAAATGGAAGACCTCGGATTTGGCATGTTCCAACACCAGGCCAAGGGCTGCAAATAGGTGGAAGACCTCATTGTAGGCCTCCACCAGCTTCGGGAGGTTGTCCTCCACTTGTTTAGATTGTGCGATGAGGGTGCCGTCATCGACATACAATATAAGGTCCGCCAGCGGCCAGGGGGCGCGGATGAAGAATATGCGCATCACAGGCGCGATGTAGAGCGCCAAGCAAACCGGGGACAAGGCTGAGCCCTGTCCCACCCCAACGTCGGCAGAGAACCTGCTGGAGCTGTCGGTGTTCCATTTGTAGGTCGTGAAGCGGCCTACTAAGTACGAGCAACAGAAGTTCACCACACATGGTGGAAACCCCGATCTCTCGATGATAGCCAGGAGAACCTGGTGATTCAGCGATGGAAAAAACTGAGCAATGTCGAAGGCAACCACACTCGTCTGGAGCCCCTTCACCCATCCGGCCCAGATGATGTGCGTGAGGTAAACCCCAGCATCCTCAGTGGAACGCTGGGTGACGCCCCCAAACTGATTGGGGTGGAACACGCCATGTGCAACTCCATCGAACTGAAGCCACCTAGACAGCATCTTTTCGACAAGCTTCCCCAAAGTGTTCAGCAGCACTATGGGCCAGAACAACTTAGGGGTGGAATAGTTGGGTTTCCCTGGTTTCGGTATGATCACCGACGTGGATTCCTTAAAGTGGGTGGGCCAGTGGCCCAGTGTGACGCACGCCTCAGCGATGCGGACGAACAGCCGAGCAATTTCTACATTGCCTGCCCAGCGCTTGAGGAAGGACCAGGTGACATGGTCCAGCCCTGGAGCAGAGTGTGAGGAGCACGCTTTGAGGGACTCCTGCATTTCGAGCAGGGAGAAGGGGATCCACTCCTGGGGAGGGAGGGGGTCGTAATCGTTGAGCACTGAGAGGTCTACCAGGCGGTCATTAGCCATGTTGTAGGTGCCATCCAGCGCAGTCCAAAGTGACTCCAGCGAGTTGCAAGGAGCACCTCCATAGGAGATGGCCTCACAAGATGGGAGGTTGCATTGTTTGACCCAGGGCATGAGATCCCAGGGCCTTTGGTTAGTGAAGGAGACTTCCTCGATGCGTGCATCGAAGAAGGCTCATTTGGCAGCTTTGACTGCTTGCTTAAACATCTTCCAGTCCTCGGGGTCCCGAGACTCTTGGTATTCTCAAGGGCTGTGTAACACTCATCCGACCACCACTCCTTAGAGCAGCTGCAGATGTCTTTGGACCGGGCATGGGTTTGCCACGCCATTGCAAAAGCCTCAGAGATGGCTTGCACCACCTCATCGACCTCCGCCGGTGTCTGACCTGCCCAGAGGGACAGGGTAGAGAGCCGGGTAGAAACGTCCTCCAAATAGGCCATTTCCTCATCCGAGTCAGGGGCGATCCCTTTTGTCCGCAGCGGCACGCAGTAGAAGGGGGTCCGGAGATTCACCAGGAGTGGGGCATGGTCCAAAGACCCGCAGTGCTCCGGGAAGATGGTGTGCTCAGTGATGGCTTTGTCCACTGAGTTGATAAATAGCAAGTCAATAACCGTGGGGTTAAGCTCGCCATTGTAGGGGTAGTGTGTGGGCTTGGCTTTGTCAGGGCGGCAAAGCGATAGTCCGAGACAGGTGGTGGCCGCCAGAAAGTGGTCGGCGTGGACGTTAGCCTCAGGCCCCCGGGGGTCCCAGAGTCTGTGGCGGCAGTTGAAGTCTCCCCCGATGAGGTGGAAGCGGTGAGGCCAGGTCTCCACCCCCTCCAAGAGGAGGTGGATCCCAGTGTGGTTCCTGTCCAAGTAGACATTGGCTAGGAATATGAGGTCTTCGCCCGCACCTAAGGTGAAAACAATGATGTCACGGTGATCGATGAGATCCCAGTGGTAGCTGGGTCTCAGGGCCTGCAGCCGCTTGTCGAAGTAGACAGTGACTCGTGGGAACTCTCCGCAATCATTCCTAGGGAACGGGGCGGCATCATTAGGAGCCGGGGCAGTGTCTGTCCCGGCCTGTCGGACCATGCAGCCCCAGTTAGGGTGCATAGGGGCGCCAATCACCGCTTCCCCGTCCCGAGTTGTAGAAGAGGGCGCGTGCCTAATTAGGTTCCAAGGCAGTTCCTGGATGAGCAGAATGTGGAACTCATCACTCTGCGACTCAAGTAACGTGTCAAGGAGTCCATAATTCCTATTTACATTTTGACACATGATCTTTAAATAAGAAATATCCCATGTATGTCTCATTTACGCTCGCCCACCGCATCCTGCGGAGAAGGGGTTAGACGACGAGGCTCGGGCAGCGTGGCGCTCACGTACCTCAGCATAGCGTTTCTTGATCCAGTCACCGTCGAACCAGTGCTTCCAGAAATTGCAGCGACGGTCGTCGGCTGCGTGCTCCTTGCAGCAGTTGGGGCAGCGAGGTGGATGGGGGCACGGAGAATGCTCCGGTGTGGGGGGGATCGGGGGCATCGCCTTAGCGTTGCCCTTGCAACATCTGGCCAAGGTGCGATGGTGCTCCTTGCGGTGAGGGCCGCTGCATATGGGGCAGCGGATCTGCGGAGCGCGGCAAGCATTGGTCGGATGACCCCACTTCCAGCACCGTTGGCAGAGGGAGACTTGGGGGTTGGCCCGGGCCTCGCGAATAGGGCAGACGTACAGTCCAAACTGGACCGCCCGCTTGGAGAGGGCCTTGGCCCGGGCGCCGCTGACCAAGTCAGAGACGTTCATGTAAACGGTAGCAGTGTCAGACTGCTTCAAGTTTCTGACGATCCGGAGGGGAGCGTTAAGAACCACCAAGTCCTTGAGGCCGGACTTGGCGATGAAATTGAGCACCGACTCCACAGTAGTGGGGTGGTGGTCTTGGAAGTATGGGACGTCAATAATTTTCATATACAATGTTGAGGAAGGGAGTTCTGCAGAGACGCGGAAGTCCCCGACAAATGCGGCCGCGATCGCCTGATGGATGATGCAGAGGTCCTCCGCGAAGGCCACAGCGTTGGTAGCAATGGAGTAGCCCCCATACGCCAGTGAGACTGACTCCGCCAGGAGGGTGGAGCGGTGGAGAGACAAGGCCAGGCGGACCCTCTCCAGGATCTCGTGGCTCTTGATCAGGATGACCGGGGGGGGGGGGCATACCGCCCTCCCCAGGGATTGCATGGACAATCGCAATGACCTGTCTTCGTGATGGGCCATGGACAGTGGCCGAAGCTTTGGGCTTCAACGCAGTGGGTTTGGCCTGCTGGTGCATGGCAGCCAGCCTGGCGGTGGGGAGTTCAGGGAACGCCTTGGCCATGCGGACCAGGCCGTCCACAAGGACGTGGGGACATGGCTGCCCTTGAAGCAGGCAGCCTGAGCAAACGTGGGAGCCTGGGCAGGGCCAGGTCTAGCCAGGGGGGCCCTCTGCTGCAGGATAGCAGGGAGTGGACAACCGCCCTTAGGGCAGGAGGCACAGGGGAGGCAGTTGGCCAGCCCACCCCAATGTGGTGGAGGAGGGGCAGGACGAACCGGCGCCACAAGGGGCATGGGGACGTCCTGGTTGGGGGCAGGGGTCGCCTCTCGGTCAAACGAGTCAACGAACAAGTCAAATGACATGGACCTGAGAGGGTCCATGACCAGAGCTAAGGGGACTCCAAAGTTGTCCGCCACCCGAAGGAGGCCAGTCAACGTGGAGACAATGTCTGGGAGGCTGCCCTGCAGCAACTCCTCCGATGCACCCCTAGAGGCTAGGGAGCCCAAGGTGTTGGCACCTTGGACAATGGAGTCGACCAGGACCCTCACTTCGAGCTCAGTCACTGGGTCGACGTCATACATATCCCCGTCCTCTTCGTCGGACGAGGGAGTGGTGCTCGGGGGACCGCCTGTGATGATGGTCAAAGCCCTGGAGGCAGCCTGCAAGGCGCTGGACATGCGCGGCACGCAGGGGGTGTCCTGGCTGTGGCTGTACAGCAACGGTGAGGGAGACGAGCGAGGCATGCAGACTGGGCCAGCCTGCAAAGGAACAGGGGGCCTCCCAGTAGGCCTAGTGGCCACCGGCAAGGCGAGAGAGGAGGGGGGAGCTCTGCTGGGAGCAGGGGGTTTGACACGCAGGTTGCCCCGGATCGCGCTGCCCAATCCTCATGTGGGTTGGGAAGGCGTTGACATGCACTGTTGGCAGTGTGGAGAAGACCAGATTGAAGGGATCAGAGACGAGTATCAAGCTACAAGACAGATGAGACAATGAGGGGCTGTAGAAATGTGGCTGTACACGTCGTGGTAACAGATCAAGAAGCAATGGGGCGCAGCCCCCTGACAAGCTGAAGAAGCTTGTGTAAAAAAAGTATATGGCAGTGAGGGCATGTGATCACGTGGGTGTTTGAAAATCAGCCACGTCCCCAGTTCCCGCTCGTGCTGGGCTCACTTTCTCGCACACTTCTCTCTGGTAAAAGACGCTCGGGACGTCATGTTTGTCGTTCGCAGTTTTACTTCTACTACTTGGTCTGGATGTGACGCGTTCTGCGGTAGCAACACGTACTTCAAACTCCGCTCACCAGGATTGTCAACAGTCTGCAGACTGCAGTCAATCCCTAGCCACAAAAATTTGCACACAGCTTGTCCTCTATATAGGGGTTGTGGATGTAAAATCCAGAGATCGTGGTTCGTAGAAATATTTCTGATGCGCTGGTCTCCTTAGAATTTTTGTTCACCATTCCTCAAAACTTGGCCGATTTCCTTCAAACGATTTTTATTGATAGATGTAGTGAGCACCTATTCCGAGATCCCAAGTCCAAGGTCCAATATCAAGTTTTCAGACACCTACGTACCCACTTTCAAACCCAGCTACTGTACATAGTAGTAGAACCCATCCTTCGTGCGCACGACCCGAATCCACTCGGGACCTGGCATCCCCACGCAACACCGCACCCACAGGCCCGGGGTGGGGTTAACTCATGGCCGTGACCGTAACAGGTCTGCAGTACCACACGATAAGCCCACGCGACTCTGCGCTTTTCCCACTTGAAAGGCACGGGACGAGAGCGGTTGGGAGCGGCGGTACATTCGATAAAAATTATATGAATTTGCTATGAATTCAAGCCAAGTTGGACCTGCCAGTGGGAAATTTCAAGCATCAGGAACCTGCGTCTTAGTCTGATCCAAGGTCTTATTCGAAGTTTGGAGAGAGCGGCACTGAGTACTTCCGGCAATCTGCAATGCCGAACAGATCACATGGCTAACCGTTTGTATCAGATCAAAGGTGAATCAGGGACGGTTTTACTACTACTTACCAGAAAAAGTAAAACGCTTACTAGATGTGATGCGTCGCGTCGCCTGTATAACTCTCTCTATATGTTAGACAGGTCCGATGTCCCGCTCATCCGAGTCTTCCTTCATCGATGCCTCTGCAGGGTAGCCTCATCCTATTATTTTCCGTCGGAGCCCTGTATATTTGTCAACGGGTACTGGGTTACTGGCGATCTGTCAACTCCATCCAGTTTGTCGTGCCCTCGGACTTCTAACTCAGGGAATAATTAACCTACTGACAGGAATCACCCTGGCTTTCGGACGTTACTGAACCAAGATAGCGTACTTTCCAACTTGTTACCACCTATCGCAGGAATTGCTTCAGGCAGGAATCACATATTCTTGAACAAACACCAAAGTCAGTTTCGATTCAATACAGTTGCCACCATGAGCTGACTTGACATAATTGAAGCGTTTCAATTTTTTGGTTGGGATATCTATTCCTCGGTGCAGATTATAATTTGTATCCGACAGCTGATAGTTGCTGAATAATATAATCCATAGGTATCTGCCTGGCCAAAGAGTGTCGCTACACTTATTATCGCGGATGCTTCGGCGATTAAGGTCTGCCATAGTATGTATCACGACAGGAACTGTAGTACAACGCCGCCCACAGGAGGTTACGTCTTCAAGGTCGCGTTTCCCTAAATCGCTTGACATGTACGGGGCACTCTCGTTCTTTGGTCGCAATATCGTCGCTTCAGAGGGAGAGGAATGGAAGAAATACAGAAAGATAGCGGCACCAGCCTTTTCTGATGTCCGTGCTTATCTCAAATCTTACATTGTTCGGCGACTTACTTGGAGACTGACCAATTTATAGCGCAACAACAAACTGGTCTGGGATGAAACTTCCAAGATCATGACGGACCTCTTCGAAAAAGTTTGGAAGAATCAGGCTGAGATCATTGTTGATAATTGTGTGCAGGTGACTTTACCGGTATGCCACGCAAATCATCGATACATCGATTGATGGCTCATCACACTCCAATTTGCCCAGATAGCTCTTTTTGTCATTGGCACAGCTGGTGCATCCTTCTACCAAAGAAATGAGATTTCATATACTAACGCGTACATATATCGAAGGGTTTGGTCGCAAAATGTCTTGGGAAGACGACGGCATCGTACCTTCTGGCCACCAATTGACATATAAGCAGGCTTTGCACATTGTTTCTACGGGGGTTTTCATGAAACTGATCTTTCCTGACTGGGCATTCGGTCTCACTCAGCGGCTGAGAGAGGCTAGGCTTGCTTTTCACGAGCTGCAGGTTCCCCACCGATGAGATCTCATCTATTGGCTACATGCTGATTGGTTCTTTCTATTCAGACGTATATGATCGAAATGATCAGGGAACGCCAGGCTTCAACGAAAGAAAAAAGACACGACCTCTTCAGCAGCCTTTTGGATGCAAGTATCAATGACCTGGACGTTAATCTCACAGACAGCGAGCTCATTGGTGAGATTCCCAAAACTGCCGGCTGTTGCATTTGATAATGATCCTCGAAGGCAATATATTTATTTTCCTTTTAGCTGGCCACGAGGTGCGTCGCATCACACACATTACGAAGTTTCCAGTGTGAGACGTATGGCTACAGACAACAGCACATACGCTGTGTTTTACCTTTGGCTTGCTGGCTTTACATCCCAAGGAACAAGAAATTTTGTACCAACACATCAAATCTGTCATTTCTGATGGCAGGGATCCAGTAAGCACTCAATAATTGACGTACTAGTACTATCTTGAGAGAAATCATTCTATGGCAGACCTACGAAGATATGCCTTTGTTGACACAGTCCATGGCGTCAGGTCCCTAGTCCCATTTCCCTTTGCCTTGCACTCATTTCAATAATAGTGTTTTCTATGAGACTCTACGGATGTTCCCACCTGTGAGTTATGTGCAGATACCAAAAATGTTTGGTCTGAAGTCACACGAAACAGGCAACAGCAGTGCCCAAGATAAGCGCCGAAGACACTACTTTGACCGTAGAAAATGCGCAGGGGGAGAAGAAGATTATCCCAGTACCAGCGGGGACAAACCTCATCCTCAATTTCCCTGGGTTGCATTATAACCGTAAGTTTATCTGTAGAATCATCATGATGGGGCTTGTCACTAGCACGACATGCTCGTTCTGCAGCGCGATACTGGTCTGATCCCCATTCGTTCAAACCTTCACGCTTCTTGCAAGACTGGCCTCGTGACGCTTTTCTCCCATTCAGCGCTGGTAGGTTGGCACTGTACGGATTGCCAGTCATAAATGATCCTGCTCACAGCCCGTTAGGTGCCCGTGCATGTCTTGGGAGAAAGTTTGTACCATGTTGTTGTTACTTTCCCCTCTTGATCGCTACTTACTTTTATTTTTTCATTCAAGATTTTTCGAAACTGAAGGAATTGCCATTCTCACGATGTTGGTCTCTCGATATAGCATTGAGGTCAAAGAAGAACCCCAGTTTGCCGGGGAGTCATTTGAAGCGCGCAAAGAACGGATTTTGGCCTCCAAGCCTGGATTAACCCTGACGTGAGTGACGAGCGTTTATCATATTCTATCAACGGGTCGCCTTATATACATATATATATTTTTTCCCCAGTCCTGTCCGGATGCCTTTAGTTTTCAAATTGAGAGAGCGAAACTAATAATACACACTATTGGGTGTTGTATTATTGGTAGCAGTATTCCTCCTTGAGTTGTGTTCCTAACGACAAGATGTTTCGAGAAACTAATCACTAAGTATTTACAATGTTATTGTTTCTCATCTTAAGCAGTATATGCCAGTGGTCACAGTAGACACACCGCTGAATCGCGCGTGGCCAGATTAGATGCAAATGCCAGTGCAATGTCATAAGGCACATGCTACTAGTAAAACACCCAAGAGCGGCCAAGTTAAATTCATTGCGACTGCTGAACAAGGGAGTAATTCTTTCAGCACATCAAGCAGATATGTGGAGGTGTACAAATAGCTAGCTGAGGAGCAGGCCCATGCCGAACAGCCACAACGTGTCTCGCACCAACAGCAGCTAAGTACCATACATGCCAGGGAGTGATTGGGGCCAGTGCCTCCAAACGCAAGTTGAATGTAACGCAACTCACTGAGCCAGTCAGGGACCCTCATGGCCGCACACGCAGTGACCCATAGATGACTCGGATGTCTACTTTGAAAACGAGTGTAGATGCCTTTTGTATCTGGATTCTGATGGCAGCGGGCATCGTGCAGAACGGAAAACGACAGCGAGGATTTTCAATGAATTAATTGCGGCGAGTGTAAGGACAGCTCAGGGATGCCAGGCCTCAGGCTCAATGTCATCGTCAATGTCGTGTCTTGACAGCCTCAATTGATTGTCCATGTTTATTCGGTGAGTTACTCGCCAAATCTCGCCAAATCATTTGCCTTGTTTCTTTTTCGAGTTCGTCAGAGAATGGACTCATACTTACGCTTTCACTACTTTGGTCAGGGTTTTATAGCCGAATAATCCGGGATTTCATAGTAATGGTATGGTCGAGATTCGATGTTGGCAATGGCATCCTCGTTCAATGTTGATTTTGAAAATCCAATTTTACTAATCTATAGGCAACCGTCGCTGTGAATTTCGTGGACTGGAAACTGGTGTGCCTGCATGCTCCGAGTGTTCTGGTCCATGTCTTCGACTTTCCCCGAAGGCTTGCCAGATAAAGTCATGAATTATCCACACCTGTCCAAACCATGTGATGGACCTGGAGCCAAGGTGTCACGATATGTACCTACATTTGCAGTGCATTGTCGGAAGTACCTATACCAGATGGACTCGGAAGAAACGCTAGTGGAAAGTAATCGTGACGATACTGCTATGATCATTTTCTTCGATCGTGACGATATGCGGCAAACGAACCTGTTCTCTCGCGACCATGGAACAACCTACAGGATTACGAGCGACAGGAGCTTCACCCGCACGTTCATCTTTCGATCATCTGATGCGCTTCCACTTGCAGTACTAGAACAACGAGGGATATTGCGTGACAGGATAACTTTCAGCGGACAAAAGGTTCGGCCACTCAAAAGTTGGCTGAAGTTCACGAGATCTTCGCTGTTGTACGTTCTTCTCCTATTCACTCTTTTTGTTGGCTCTGAGCGTAACAGTCCTGTGACATTTGAGGCAGGTGGACGACAATATATCTGGAGGTGTCCATCAAGCGGGATATTATCGGTCCTTACCTTTCTGTTTTTTTTTATATCTCGTTTCCTTACTAACATGTCTATGAAGATGCATGTAGAACCGAATCCTGAAGAGCCTGTCGCCTGGTTTACAGCATCTCGACGAACGTTTTCCAACGGGGTGCGGACAATCTACGCTGCATATCTAGCCCTACAATCGCAGGCGCTTGAGATCCAAGACCTGTGCATTATCTCCTTTCTCATCCTGGAGCAGAAAGCAAGGGTGTTAAGCCAGCAGAAGCGAAAGCGACTCCAACGGTAGCTCGACCGCTCTAAGCGTTTTAAACCACTCCTACGGAATGTAAGTGTTGCATTCTAAAAACTGTTCTTCGAAAGTATTGATATCTGGATGTCCCCCCAGAGGCATTTTATTGTTATATCCTCCCTAGCGTTCTACTCAGGGGTTTCGCGTATAGTATACAATGGTTGTTGATATATTTGTCCTGATGGCTCAACGTCGACCAACGGTGTTGGACTCCGATCCTTTCAATGCCGGACATTTGGGAATTTCCTATTCCCTCACAATCTCTTTGGACGGCGACGGTGTAAGCCCGCTAGCAACTATTTAAGGCAATTTCCAGACGACCAGCACAACACCAACACCTCTTTGGCTACTCCGATTTTATCGGTGGTTCACACTGCAGCCGTCCTTTGGGTACAGACAAGTTACAAAGCTAGTCATATCATAGATAGCCAATAAGTGGCTCATGTTCGTGTCTTATTCTTTTATCTCCTGCAAGTCAACGTTTGTAACCCGGGCCTCCTGGTAATTTAACCAGGATTTCGGGCTGTTCAAAGTTATGATACGGCGAAGAAAACGAGCCATGTATATTCTCGGAGTGCATTTGGCTGTCCCTGATATTGTCAATTTTTCACAATTAAACATTCCACGACAAGCATAGACGCATCCACATGGGCATCAGCTGAAAAAGGTACCGTTGTTATGGTGATGTTCTTTTTTTGTATGTATAATTATCCCTCACGGCGCTATTTTGTTCGGTGCCTGCCTGTGATCGATGTGATCGTTGATTCCAGATTGACCCTGATTAAGCCAGCACTCATCCTTGTTTCTGCCACGACAGTGTTTAAGTTGTTTAGATGCCCCTATCTTCCAAACCCTGCCCTCCTTAACAAGCCATGGAGCTCAGCTCTTGTGTGAGTTGCGTAACCTAAGATGTGCTCAATACTTAGCTGACCAGAGCATTCAGAGTCCCGGAATCATTTTATCAGGGCACTATACATAGGGTGCAATCACGGGCGAAAGATGCTTATAAATGATGCATGAGCACGATCCTGTTCTTGTACCTCGTCGATCAGATTCAATTTGGCAGGTAAAGATCAGTTAAGATAACTCGAAAGCCTTCCCCAACTTCCATCTTTTCCAGGCAGTTCTGCCAACTGTCCAACCGTTGGCAGGTTACCGACCGCTCGCTGTCACAAAGCATTGATACTCGCGTCGTCACTGTTGCACTCTCAATCCTTTTTCATCCTTCCGAGCTCGAAATACGTTCATGCTAACCGAAGATGCCTCCCTGGCTTGCAACGCAACAAGCGTCCAGTCGTAAATCTAGAGACCTTTCAACTCCTCCTCCTTACTCGACCGAGAACGTCCTCCACCATCCTACAGGCGGCCCGATCGGTCAAGGACAGATTGGTGAGTATTGCATAGTACTCGCTGTTTTCATGTCTCGTTTATTTATGCGTCTGTTCTCATCCTAAAGGTCGAGCAGGAGCTGGAGCCAGTTCGGAAGATTCCTACAGATCCGTCAATGAATTCTACGATGCCCACACAGACTCTCTTGCTCCAAGATCGAGGAACATAGCAGCTTCGGATACAGATGAACAGCAAATCGAGAACTCGATAAACGGATTTCCAGAAACCTCCCAAGCTCTGATCAAAGGATTAACTGCGCTTGGTCAACTGCATCCGTTCATAGGAGGTACGCCGAACGGGTTCGGGAGCAAAAATATAGTCTGACGTCCTATCGATTAAAAGTTGCGGTTGGGGCATTCGTTCTGGTGATTACGTTGGATTTGACCCGTCGAGATAACGACAGAAAGGTCCTAGCCGTCAAAGTCCAGATTCAGGACCTGATGTCCGTATTCTTTGAGTACGTTCCTTTCCCTTAATCGAGGACAGCTTTAACTCGGTGTTCAGACTTCGCCATATACGCGATTCAAATGATGTAGGCTCAGATGGTCTGACGATTGCGTCTCGTCTTGAAGATCTTATGAAGACAATTGCGAAGGATGTGAAAACATGTGGTTCGGTTTGTGATGCCTACCTCAAGAAAAGCTTTCTGGGTAAGTAACAGGAAATATTCAAGATTGGTAGACTTTACGTTGTATTTCAGCCAAGACGATCAAAGCAAGCAAGTACGAATCTCGTCTTGCCGAGTACGGGATACTCTTCTCGGAACATCGCAAAAGTCTTGAGATGGGACTTGCGATTCATACATCGGTGGGAGTCGACTCTGCAAATCAAAAGCTGGACGGGCAACATCATCGACTGCGGACGATTGAAGAGAAGCTGGATATGATTTTTCTCTTTCGGAAATTAGACACCGCTCGCGAGAAAGATGTTCTGAAGTTCATTGATGGTCACGGCGGAGCCAAGGCGTGCATCAACAATGATGAGCTGCTGGAGGAACTTGTGGTAAAGAGTGGGGAGTCTCTTTCTCGGTTTTCAGGTCGTGAATCTGGCCGGCCATCCAATGACCTACCTGACATTAAAAAAAAGCTGATCAAGGAGTTGCAGGAGGATGTCGATGAAGCCTTCAGCCGGAATTTGATTCTGTTTGAGCGGAAACTTGACGTTCAGAGCAAGCAACTTGCAGATACTGTTCGGCAGGAATCAGACCATATCATTACTACACTCATGTCCGGTGCACATGATCGTATTACCGACCCTGTAAGTTCATGCTCTGTTTATGAGTTATTCAAATCTCACACCAATGCGCAGGATCTCCAGAAGATCTGGAAGGATATGGTACGTCTTTTCTTTTTCTTACCTTAATCACCCATCATGTTTGTACTGTCAGGGATGGAAAGGTAGTGTCAAGGCTAGACACTTTGTTCTTGCATTGCACGACCACTATACCGATAGACTAAACACCGATTCTTCTCTGAGTTCGACCATGTCGCCTCTCCCTTCGCCACCGATGTCTGGAAGAGCATCGCTGATAGCACCGAGGAAACGGCAAGACGATAAATGGGCGCTTGCATATATCAATGCTGCATATGTCCAGCCAATTCTTGAGGCAGTTGACGATGACGGGACTGGCTTCGTTAGTGTCAATGAGGTCAACACTTTTGTTGCGGAAAGGCCAGACAATTGGAGGTAGGCATACTGCCTCTTTCCAGCTGTCGATAACCTTCTGATGTGCTGACATAGCTTACCGCAATGGATAGCATATTGGGCTGTCGGTACGTTATCTTTCGATGTTGTACACTTTGCTAAACTGACTTGTGAATGAAGGATGGCAAGCTAGCATGTCTCGTTACAAAGAAAGGATCTACGAGGTTGTCCATAACATGTTCATAACCTTGAACCATGTGCTACCCTCTAACCGAAGGGCGGTGGACGAGTATCTCTATCATTCTTCTTTTTGGAGAATCGAACTCTTACTGCGATCAACTCGATCCATCAATCCAAAGATCCTCTCCGATCCTGATCTCTCTAGAAATGCTGAAAGCTACGCGAGGATGGAAGAGGACAGGCTTGATGCTAACCTGCAAGATGTTGCATATGAACTCGATACGCCTGCGACGGTTTCATTGATCACCGGAGTTGGAAGAATCGAAAGAGTAAGCGACTTGGATTTGAAGAGATTTATCGCACTGACAACGCCTTAGTATGTCTTCCCGTTGATTTACCTGTTGCTCAAACGGCACTCAAAGGTTATAACGCTTGCCTGCAAACACGTTCTAGATGTCGAAGAGTTTACATCCTTGAACGATTCTCTGGTGTCAATTTTGCTAGCGATCGACTATCGTGTTCAAAACCTCGAGGGTAGGATGTTGTGAACTTCCTTGTTGGATCGGTTCTGACAATATAATAGCAATCTTCAAGCAAACACACCTTGACGTGCAAGCGCGATTAGGTAACTTTGCGTTTGGGTTGGTAAGTGCTTCAGGAACGTTGTAGGATGAACCCTCATTTATTCCCCCTCAGTTTCAACTATCCTACGGGGACATTAAAAGGGTCCCAATCGACAACTCGTTTGGAACTTGGACGAATGCAGATAGTGATTCCGGCAGCAGCATGACGAGTGGATGTTCTCTGGCTAGCATGAAGGCCCTCGCAGCAACCATCCCTCACGATATTCTGAAGTTTGGTATTCGAGATGGCTATCCGTCGCCTAATTACCATGAATTCGAGCCCAAACGACTTTCGAAAGTTTTCAATCGAATTCAAGGGACATGGGTAGGCCATTGTCTTCGTCATGATGATGAGAAAAAAATATCCTACGTCCTTCGACTTTCGTTTCGTGTCCCTTCAACCTCAAAACCATTAAAATTTGTAGGTAAAGGCGAAGATTATACAGGCACCTTCGACCTTACAGGAGATGTAGTAGCTCAAGACTTTGGTTTGAGATTCGAATTTGTTGTCTCCGAAGACAGTGACGGGATATCTAGGACTTGCAGTGGAACACTAGACCTCGATTCCGACATTATCACCGCCCATTGGACTACCACTAGGAGAAACGATATTGCTGAAGATGACTTTTGTCAGCCTTTTACACTTCGACGCACCCCTCCTGCCCTGGTTAGGTATCGGTATACGGCGGACCAGTTCACCGAAGATCCTGTCAGATCTCGATGGTCCTTCGCCTGCTCAGCCTCTCTCCATCTAGCTCAGCAGAGACTTTGGTCACGCACCTTCTTCGAAGCAAGGTTCGCAGAGCGAAAGCGCTTTGTTGAGCTCACTACGCGTTCCTTGATTGTTTCCATGGGGCTTACACCCCAGAATCCACTTTCCATGGTGGAAAAGGGGGAGCTAGATTATCTTCGACGAACACTCGATCCCTCTGAGGCTCGTTTTTATCAAGCGCTGGCGCAATTCGAAATCCAGAAACTACCATGGCACCCGTACGTTCCTTCCCCCCTTTCTGGTGTGTATTCAGTTAAGATCTTTTTAGGTCATGGGGTTGTGATTGGTGCGAACGTCGCATAACAAACTGTCGGATCCTGTGCATCCAGTGCATCTCTGATGACTTGTCGGACAACATTGACTTGTGCGCCACATGTGTGGATAAAGCACCCACCAAGCGACTTTTCACTCACGACCTCTCTCATGCGGTCGTGAAAGTGGAACAGACACTTCATGATTATGAACTGGCTCGAACTGTCAATGCCGCCAAGCTTACTGTGGATCGCATCAAAGCCCTCTTCCGTACGATGGAAACACATCCATCTCGTATTGAGGAACGGAGTGCAGCATATAATGACGCCCCAGCCTCTCAATCAGATCATCAGAGTTGTGCGTGCTGTGGGAAGAATGTCCTACCACCGTGTTGGGTGTGCGTGGTTTGCTGTACGCTTTCTTGCATATCTGAGGTTCACATTCTTACTTGTCCTGAATCGCACAGCACGCGACACATTCATCTGTCTAGAATGCGACTCCAAAAGGCGCCCCAGTCACTCAGAGGGACACACGTTTGCTCATGCGTTAGTCTTAGTACGCAACAGTTCCGTTGTGGGCGAGAGTGCTACTGTTGAGGACAAGCTACATTCTCTGGAGCAGCGTTTCCATACCTTGGAGTTCAAGGTTACAGATGGTTTTGCCCTGATGGAGTCTCGGGTTGAAGAGCGGCTTTCAGCACTAGAAACGAAAGTAGAAGAACGGTTTGCGCTCCTTCAAGCCGATGTCGAAACTCGGTTCGGTGCTCTGGAGGCCGTCCTTCGTCAAATTGCTGCCCAGACTGCGGCATTGCCCACCGTGTACGGGCAAGTTGTTCGAGACTATGCTAGGAGTGGCACAATTCGCGAACTCCGAAGCCGAGGGCGTATCTCGCACCCAGGCGAACAGATGTACAGAAGAATAGAAGATAATCCGCAAGATCTAAAATACTGGATGCATTGAAAATATCATCGATCCACGATTCTGACTGACTTAGGCTCAGCCGAAGTGGAAAGAAAGATAAAGCGAGCGAGGATTCTATGAAGGACAGTCTCAGGCACCTCGTTCACCTGCTTGCTGGTATAACGAAATCCAATTACCACCTCCACACGTATCGGTGGCTGCCATAAAAAAAAAAACACAATGTCAACGACTAACATTAATGTTCCATGAACAATGTACGATCTCCGGCACAAGCCATCTTGCATTCGTGAGCTGGTATACTGGATTATGGCAGGTGATCATGGCTGAACAGCAGTCAAAACCGTGAAAATTTTGTTTGGCACCTAATCGATTTCCTCGTTCTCATGATCACTTGTAGCGCTGAACACCAGCGTTCTACATTGTTATCGGTTCCACCGAATGCATAGTTTTGGGAAGCATACGTTGCTAGACAAGTGACGACAGTCTGATTAGAGAACCATGTATGAATCCCGCTGTTCAGAGTGCAAGGGGAGTAGTCAGGATAGCAACCAAGATAATTCCAACGGCCCAAAAACGTTTACTGTGAACAACCCTATTGCAACACCTCAATAAAATAAACTAATAAAATTTAAACAGCATCAAAAGCACACATGTTCTGCTATCAAAAAATCAAAAAGCCACACGAGGATAGCAGCTGCTATCCTCCACAGCCGTGGTCACTCTGCCACTATCCCCTCCTCTATAAATACAAATACTCAGTTATCACCCCCCCGTGTCTGTATTGATAGGGTAATGTCATACCTGCGGAGCCAACATAGGCATTGTAATTATCTGCTATAATGTGAGCAAGGAGACGGCGAGAAATGGATGGATCCTCACATGTCTTGGGGTTAGTAACATATGTGTAGTCAGACGGCGTGTGGTCAATAACCGTTACGTCATTCTTGACCATAGTGACCGTAATCCTTCCAGAGGCGAGTGGGACCTTGAGCTTCTCTAGACCCGGACCGATGTCGTTGAACGTTCGAGATGAATTGCCACATCTCAAAGTGATATTACTCCTCGACGTCGAGAAGACGACCGCCCAAAGAGTATCCTGGAAAAGATGGGTTTATACGGGGATACCACGGACAAGGATGGGGGCTTAACGGATGTCCAGTCGTACCCTGATGGTCTAGAGAGCGAATCGGAAGTGGCCGATGCCCTTTTAGGGTGCGTGCGTGCCCAGAAATAAATAATGTCTCGCTGTCCAGAGCATAATGTCATTAGTCGGGGGTATTTAAGCCGTTTCTCTACATACCATAATTGGGGGATAAGATCCTGTCTTAAAGGCCTTTATGTAATACTTTGACATGTCGTACCACGCGGTGTGCGGGATCCCTTTTGCCCATGTCGTTCCATCAGGTTGTGCGCCTTTGACAGAGCCAACACTAGGAGTATAGTCGACGCACGACTCTTGAATATCAAAAAATAACTCACTAGTGTGATTCGCCGTAATCATTCCTACGTTCCAGACAACAATAACTTAAGCTTCAACATAGTAGACTTTACAAATGGTTTTCTTACCAAGTCAAGATCTCGAGAAATGCCAGCTTACCTCGCATGGCGATAACCTGCTCCCATCGGGTGTTTATAAGCCAGTCGTCTCCTCGCAGATACCAGTTCTTGTAGTTGTAATGAGTACTGTAAAATGGATGTATCACTAGGCATTAATTAAGGGACGACTACTTACAACATCCAAGGACTGAGTGTTGTTGCATAACGAGGGCCCAATTGGTTGATATCTGAACGACAAGTTAAAAAGAAGAATGCAGGCGATAGGAGGAGAAACGTGCAATAGTTGTCATCAGCAGTCTGCGGTTGGAAGGTTAAGACGACAGGTTAGAGAATACGATGGGTTCTTGTGGCGCTCACGGTCTTATCAGCATTGCCCTGCGGCCATGCACATTCCCAGCTAAAACAGCATATCAGCAATTGGATTAGAGTTCAAAGAATGTTGTGCACCAAAGCCATGAGTCCAAGCTCGGCCAGGCATCATATCCTTTTATATCTTCAATGAAAGGCATCAAATAGCCGTTGGTTCGCACTTTGAGGTTAGCCCAGCCATCGTTCCCCAAGCACTTCCCACCAAAACTCGAAATCATAGGTTTCTCACCAACCCGAAAATGATTCGGGTGGTTTGCAAATTGGTTGACCCGGCTGACCAAATCGTTGACATCGCAACCCATCGCGGTGAGATCGAATGATAGAAAGAGTTTGAAATCAGTGCCCAGTTCTCCGGCCGCGGCGAACGCGGAAGCCACCTGGTCCCGCTGCCAGGCGTCGCCACCCATGTTCAGAGCCAAGGCGTCCCTAAATATGGATGTAAAATCTAGTTTGATGATGGAGACGGTTGGACTTACGCGCCCCCCGCTTGAACCTTGCGGATGTCGTCGACCCAATCTGCTTGCGTGTAAGGATACCTAGAAGACGACTCATAGGACCACCATTGACCACAAACGGTTTATTACGTACGTATCTAGATTAAAAGTTTGGTAAGGAGGGTTGAATGTCGTATTCGGCGATTCGCGGACGATAGACTCACTACCGACTATCTATTGGCCTCGGTAAAATATCAGCGCATAGATTTATTTCTAGGCGATCTGGTTGCCTCACATGGTGCATGAAAACATACTTGGTGTCTCCTCGCTTCCCCAGCCTCTCACTGTTGTGAGATGTGTCAAATATCGAGGGACGCCAGCCCGAGTAACGAACAGAACTTGAAGGACTCGGACGTGCCACCGTCGAATGCATAAACAAAAGAAACAAGGTTATCTCCTGGATAAGCATGACCGTGTGCACGTTTTCAGTTTTAGAAAGAACGTGAGGACCCCAAATCTGAGGAGGACTGAGACCGTTGGAAGGAGTGGGCAGAAAAAGGGCGATGTAAATATCCTGTTGAGCAGGGTGCTTTATTAACACTGAGAGAAGCGACGTAACGTCAACAGATTGTGAAGAGCTACGTCGGCTCTAACTTTGTAGCATCCATTTATATTTCTCATGCTCGACGGCAAGCTATGAGAGATGTAGCAGGCGAGAGCAAATTCGCTTGAAGTTACTACCGCCGCCCCGGGAGAATTCGTGATTCGTGACGACCACGTAAAGTCTGTATCAGCTAGGATTTCGACTTCTCTTCGATTACCGTTGTTATTCCAGGCAGGATTTCGGCATGAATCTCATAGAAACCCAACATCTGCCTGGTAGTAATGAGAACTATGGGGTTACCTAAGGTTGAAATTCAACTAGTGCAAAGATGAAAATTACTGAGCGACCTACCTCAGGAGTCAGGTTGATCACTAGGTTGAATCAAAACAACCAACGTCATAGGTTGATATGCCTACTAGGTGGTTAATGTTAGGTGATTGTTCAAATAGGGTTTTTATGCTGCAGATACAACTTGCTATTAGCTATAGGGTCAGTCAATTCTTCCGGTCGTCGGTCGTCGATTCTGTGTGTGTGGGATCAAGGTACATGTTCGGCATCGTCCGAGTCACTACTTTCAACTGTATCGGAGCTCAAAACAGCTTGAGAACGCGTCTTGCCCTCGTCGTTTCAAAACTTACGCTCCTTCACAGCTTACAGTAAAGTAAACTATGAATAATTTTAATTGCAACCACTTCCCTTGTTTACGGCAAGCGGTTTCGACATAAATCGTATCAGGCAGCCATCAACCACTTCCAACAACTTGGAAATCGCGATGCCCGTTCAATTGCACTGGAAATGACTTGTTTCCGTGAATGGTCTGGCCAACATAAAAATCTGCCTCGGAGTTGACGGAGAGCTTGCACCACCCGTTTACAGTATAGAAAAACTGTCCCTTTTCCAATAGAAAGCTCCATCACAACAGATAAAGTGCTAGAACCCACTCAACCGTATCGGAGAAGAAATGCTGCAAGCTGGAATTTTACATGTCGTTGTGGACATTTGCCTCTTGTAGCAAATTCTTTCATCTGGTTGTTGTAATAACGTTGAAAAGTAGTCCTTTGAGTGAGCAATTCCATCGTAGGAACCACGGCAACCACTTCCAGACATCGATTCCACAAAACCCAATGTTCTTATGGCAATAGGGCTGCTCAATTATTACCGTCGTTCCCATAAATAAATGGCAAAGCCCGTTTTTTTTCTGGCGTGACCCATTACCTAATTAGGTAGTAGGGGTTGCGTGCCAAGAATCTGGGTGTGAGATTTACTAGTGTGCCAAAGCAACGTTCAGAAGATCCTCCACAACCAGGTGGACACCCGGACCCTCTTCCCGCTCCCACATCCTATCCCCCGACCGTCTGTTCCGCTCGGCAACCGTGCTCTTGCCCACACAGAGGAGGGCCCGAGGTTTGGATGAACGCATGTCGCTGGAGTACAGAGTCTACAGTCCCCACGGACGCTATCGAGGCCGACGGCAAGACAGTGCATATCAATAATTTCGGACCGGGGGACTGACAATGGAGAGATGGTTGTTATACATACTTGGTTGGATGGATGAAGTTTCCCTGTTGTCGAACACCGGCCACATGAGGTACATCCTCCGTGGGACAAGTCCTAAGAATGAGATAAAACATCCATGTGACATTGAATCAGCTAGTAGTGAATGATTATCTTTGCCAGGCCATGAATCAGCCAAACCTGCATATGCACACCACTCATTCAATGTCTCCCCTGCCCATACGCGAGGATTTATGCCATCGAACCGACGTCGGAATATTCACTGCACCCCAAGTCCGGTTGACCGTGTCCGCGTCGGAAAAAATTTCGATTTAGATTGTACAAAATTCGTAGCTTTCAAACGTCTCTAAGGAGTCCCAGCATTATAGAGGGATAACCTTCATAGGCAGCTTTGCTTTTCCTGGATGTCCCTTTTCAGTGGGTGTGGCTATCTGGGTCATCTCCCAGACTATCTCTTTCTCCGCTGGAGCGAAACGGAATTTCGACAGGAGGACTGATAGCACCACCTCTATGCGCCAATACGTTTGTCAGCGATGTAGCAGGGAGAATACAAAGACTACATACTCATCTCGAGGTGAGCAAATTTGACCCCGCTGTTGATCATATTTAAAATACATCAGAGAGTAGTTTTATTTAACAAAACTCACATGCATGCTCGCCCGCCGCCTGAGAATGTCAATCTTTCAAGATAGGCCGTCATCTGGCTGTCGAGGAAGGGTGCAGAATAAGGTGCTCACAGGTGCGAATAAATCCCGGGGAGAGGAGCCTCCATGATTGCGTTGGGGAGGGGCGATGACCACCGTTCAGGTTTCCATTCGTACGAGTCCGGTCCCCATAGGGCTGGGTCGCAGTTGCAATTGAGGATCGACAGCAGAATCGTGGTACCCTTTGGAACGACAATCTCGTGGAGCTCGCGTCCGTCAACGCCTATAATGGGAGTAGAGAGCGGCATGATGGTCTCTTTGCAGGCCCTGAAAGTGCGACCTCAGTGGAGGAGAGATTGCAAAAATAAATGCTTACGCTCGTGTGATCATCGAGAGAGGTGGGTGGCTGTCGAGCGTGAACGATAGAGCTCAGAGAAAACATACGTAACGTAGTCAGCGAAACTCACAGGCGCAACGTTTCTCGGCAGACTGCCTCTAGGAGGGGAAGAGAGACCAATTTGTCATACGAGAGATTGCGGCCTTCAGTCTCTGCGATAGCGCCCATGATCTCATCGCGGAGTTTTTCCTGGACTTCGGGGTGAGTGGCCAAAAGGTCCAAAGTGCGTGAAAGTGCATTTGATGTAGTATCGAATGCGGCGAAAAGTAAAGTCCTGGTGTGAAAAATGCAAAAGTTATATGGGCTCCTGCAAATAATTAAGCGCACAAACGACATCTGTGAAGAAATTGAGAGTGCCTCAGGCATGCAATCATATGTCGGAAACGGTAGCTGTTGCTTACCTGTGCTATCACTTCCGACTCGGGCATTTTGCTATCCGCTGAGGCTTCCATATTCGCTTTCACTGACCAGGTTAGTTAATAACAAAATAACTAGGAAGACGCCCGAATGCACGCACTGAGAACGCTTGTGATGTCCTTTCCTCCACCAATTTGCCTCGCTACGGCTTCACCACCTTCCTCGAGTGCGCTTTTCTTCGCCCCAAGAACCTCCACTGACGTACGGTGCATAATATCGATGATATCTCGCATCCGTTGGACTCTCTTAGACGGCAGGAGCTCAACCAGGAACCTCCGGAATCTGGGTGGGCCGAGTTTCACAAAGGTAGTGAGGAAATAAGAACGCCATAAATTTAATGAGCCCAGCACGGGACTACGATGGGAGGCACGGTTACATTATGGGCATGGACATAACAGAGGGACGTACATCAGATGCTTCACAGCAGCACTGTAGGGATGGACTTCTGAATTCTCAGTCAATGGATCAAGGGAATAGCCAAGTCCGCTTTGGGCAATCAATTCAAGAGCTGTTCTTGACATCCAGTGCACCATGTCGATCTACCTTCGAATTAGTCAACTAAATTTAGGATATTCCTGATTGGACAGCTACTTCTTGCGGGCCAGTTCCCAACTTTGATCCCAGCGAATCACCCATCTGAGGAAAGGTAAGTTGAGATGTCTTCCGTAGCATGTTTTGGGGTGGACCTTTTGCGTGACTTCATAAAATATAGGAACTGTCAGGTAAATCAGGGTCGAAAGTATCCTTCAGTGAACAATAAACACCCCTCACTCATCTGACGTAGGTGTGCGACTGAAAAGACTGGATTGAGTATTTTTCGTTGTTTGCGATGCTCATCGCCTTATGGATAGATAAGCCTGGAAGTCAACAGAGAATAATGACAGACGGCAGACCTGTCGTTGACAAGACGCCTTTTCCGAACAAGAGGTTGAAAGTCCTGCATTCACTCCAGTTAGAATATTTCACAAGTATGCGAGATGCGGATATCTCACGAGATAGATGAAGGGATTTCTTCGAAGATGTCTTGATCCTGCATCTAGAGCTCGAAACTTGGAGCAAATGATGAATCTTGCATAACCTGACCTTGACTAAGATCTGCTGTATTGCCTTCGGGTCGAAAATAAGGAGCAGCTTCTCCTAGATAGAACTTTAATAATGTCCGAGACCGCGAAGCCAGTGTCACCGTACCCCGAGCAAGGCATTGATCCGGATCACCCTTCCATCTGAGGGGGAAATAAAGTGAACGTTCGTACAGGCTTCCAAACGAGGAACACTTCCACGTACACTTCTGCGCGATCTTCTTGTGGAACTCCCACGCATCAGTGCTGAACACCGTTCCAAAGTTTCCTACCAGCATCTATATAAGAATGAAGTGGCAAACTGCAAGACAGTGGTCACCTTTCAGAAATGAGTCCGATACCGGGCCCTGAATGTTGTCGAGATCGGTTTTGGCAGTCAGTCGACAAAGGATTCGCCAAGAATTCCAGCAAATAGTGCATGCAACAAAGTACTGGACGATGAGCAGTAGCATTGAAAAGAGTTGATGGGAATCAAAGGAAACTTGAGTTATATGACAGCTCTCCACCACCTAAAACCGGCTACCCTGGACACGCGCTGGAAGGGGTTCGCATAGCGCCATGGTCAAACCGGTCCGGATAAAGAAAGTGAGAAGTATGGGGATCAGATAGGGGGCCGCTCACGCGGACAGCAATAGCTTGCCAGGTAGGTGGATTCAACCAGAAATTCGATCCAGGTTGGTCCTACGCTTTGAAACTGGAACACCAGGAGATGTGCAGCTAAGTGATTGAAGGTGCAGCTAGCTGGGTGCCCAAGGGGATTACAGAACAAGTTGTTCACCAATACCAATCGATTGCGATCATCGGCGAGACGATTAGTACCGAAGAAAGCGTGGGCTCAGGCTGCCAACCAAACATAGCCTACATCATGACAGACGTTCCCTGCATTACTCTGGCAGAATCCGATATCAAGCTGATAAACTTAAACTGCCATGTAGAGAGATGGATTTTCAAGCCCCAGCTTTGCCCCGAACATCCTGCACATCATGATCGAACTGAGTTTGTACCGTAACTGTTGTTGCGCAATTGCAAGGGAAGATACAGTGACGTTCCTCCTGGGAAAAAGACGTAGGAAAGGTACCAACCAGGCTTTGAAAGTCATTTCTCGTCCAGATAAAAAGCAATCGGCGGCCTACATTATAATGGAGGTACATATTGCCATACTTCGTAAAGTTGACAGACTCCGAGGAGGTATGATGGTCATATTATTATTGATATTAATATTAATATGATATTAGAGCGCTCTTTTTTGTATTTTTCATGATCGTGGTCAGTTACAGATATGCGCTATCCCGGCGAGAACCTACCAACCGAGTGACTACTCCATAGTCAACGGAAACAGAACTGGGAATAGAAGGTGAACCTCGTAACCATTCCAATACATTTGGAGATGGACCGTGTACACCAGTTCGCGATCAGGTACTCAAAATCACCTATAACTCCATGTTCATTCTACACAAGATGCTCATTTTAATGCTTTAGAATGGCGCTAAGACTTAGTGGAGTTGATGCACAAGCGCAAGTATGTACAATATGTATATCATTTGTCATTGCTGTAAATGACACCACTGACACTAATTCAAATTACGTAGATGAACATTCCACCTGTTGATGTATTTATGCACCATATGCTTCTCGTCCTTGGAATTCTGGAACCCTGATCCCGACTCCCCTTCGCTACCCATCTGCTACCCATCGCTCGTTTCCATATCATCGTTTTCGGTTGAGGATGCGGGACTCCTTCCTTTAACTTGAAGTACTACGACACTCCACTGAACCAAGACACAGGATGTATACCACCATCCTCACTTTCCTTTTCATCTTAGGTACCTGTTCCGGGGCTTTCGGAGCTTTATTCGATCTCTCCGACCTTCACTGGACACTCAAGAATCAAAATGGGTCTATCCAGATCCCAGCAAGAGGGCCACCGTCACAGGCACACTTGGATTTATTGAACGCGGGGATAATTACTGAGCCTTTGTTGGGGATTAATGGTGAGTACAATTTCTGCACATTGTCAGCAGCCAAAAGTTGAACCGCGTTCCGCAAGACTTTACTCAGCGTTGGGTTGTTAATGAAAATTGGACATACACCGCCGACTTGGCACCTTTCACCCGTTCATTGAGCTCTACCGCGCCGGAAACTACCCTCTTGTTGTTCTACGGAATCGATACCATAGCAAACATTGTGAGTCTATCAACCCATGAGACTGCATTTCCAATACCCCTTTCAGACCTTAGCTGGACATCCTGTGGCGTGGGTCAACAACCAATTCCGACAGTACATATTCGACATTTCCGAGCTCATTTCTTCTCCTGACCCCAACGACCACAACCTCACCGTCGCGTTTGAGTCTGCGTGGTACTATGGTTTGAACGTTACTACTAGGCCGGATGCCGAGTTCTTCCCGAATGGGGGAGGAGTCAGAACGAGCGACAATGTGAGCCATCCCCATTTCGTTCATCAGCGCGACTTTCCAACACCTTGCCTTGCGTAAGTACGAATACCCAGGTGTGCGTATGTGGGTTCGTAAAGTTGCTTCGGACTTTGGTTGGGACTGGGTAAAGGCACCTCATTCGGCATAAAACCCCATCTTACTTTTCCTCAGGGCCCAGCTTTCGTTCCTAGTGGAATATTCAAACCGGCATACTTGGTGACCCTTCCTCGAACAGTAAACAGCGCGACTACGCAAACTGGCACTCCACCAGTATCACCCAGCGAGTCTAGTACTGCACCCATCCCCATTTTTGTCGACGAATCGTCCATCGATATCTACAAAGTCGGGCAAACATTTTCTGTACCCCCAGTTCAAAAAGCGAATTGGGCTGTTAACGTTACGCTCGCCTTGCGGTCAGCGGCCGCTCTCCCAGCCTCCGTTCTGACGCTCTCCATCCCCGAGCTTAAGATCACCTCCAACCCTTTCATTATTCCCAACGTCCCTGTCTCCACGGATTCTTCATCGTGGATTACCGCTGTCTGGGAAATCCCCGAAGGCGTCCCCCAGAGGTGGTATCCCCACAACCTTGGGACGCCCAAACTGTACAATCTCACGGTTTCACTTGATATCCCGGCTTCTGGTAACTCAAAGTCCGCCATCAATCTCATCAACTTCGTTACCAGAACTGGCTTCCGTACAATCCAGCTCGTTCAATCACCGTACTCACAAAAGGACATCGTTGAACGTGGGATCACGCCTGGCGATCAGTGGCACTTTGAGATCAACGGGAAAGCATTTTACAGCCTCGGGACCAACATCATCCCCTTCGACCCGTTCTATGCCCGGACAACTTCTGATCAAGTAAGATGGATACTAGAAAGTGCCGTAAAAGGCGGACAAAACATGGTTGGTTCTATTTTATTTATCTTTTGTCCCGTGAAATCTCAATTCCAATGCGCAGCTCAGGATTTGGGGCGGGGGAACCTATCAGCCATCCGACTCATCAGTCGCAGGCGGTGTATACGATTTCTACTCCATTTGCGACGAACTTGGGATTCTTGCCTGGTCAGAACTTATTTTCTCTGACTCGATGTACCCCATCAACGACTTTCTATTGGAATCGATTGAACCCGAGGTTCGACAAAACGTCAGGAGGATTAACAGACATCCGAGCAATGTGCAGTGGGCTGGCGGGAACGAAATCGAAGGCATTGTGACGGCGGCCAACTTTTCCTTGGCAAATGGGACACATTATTTGAATGAGGTTGGTGTTAATGTCATTGCAGCTGGTGTCCGCCTGTTAACGACAGCTTCGAAGTTCATCACACTGTTCCAAAATTTCCTGCAAAACATCGTGACTTCTGAGACGAGATCAGTGGGTGTCTTGATGTCTTTCCTCTTTGCACTTTGATCAAATTTTTTTCTTTCCTTGTCTAGGTACCCTACACTGATTGCTCGACAACGACGGGCGTTCTTAGTCTTGATCCATATACATTGAGGCTGAATAAAGCTACGCCTGGTGAGATCTATGGAAATGGGGGTATGCGGAAACATTTCCTGTGTTCTGGATTGTGATTTCTTACAGCCGAATACAGAACGATATAATTACGATGCAAGCGCCGCCTTTGACTATAGCACGTTCCCCACGAGCAGGTTTATGAATGAATTCGGGTGAGTATACAGACACCTTCCTCGCACCATGGGCATTGTTAATCGCCTCTCCACCAGGTTCCACTCCATGCCATCGTTCTACAGCTGGGAGGAGGTCCTCACCTCGCCCGACGACTTTTCATTCAACTCCGTCGTCGTCATGTCTAGAGACCACCACCCTCCCGCCGGGAACCTTGATTTCCCCAACCCCAACGCACCCCAAGGCCAAGCCCAGATGGCGGATGCGGTGAAGCTCTGGCTCCCCGACCCATCCACGCCCGACTCCAACCAGACCTTCACGCAGATGTGCTGGAGCACGCAGATCTTCCAGTCCATGGCAATGGCCTCACAAGTCGCGTTCTACCGGCGCGGCGCAGGCCGAGGCGAGAACAACTTGGGTGCACTGGTGTGGCAGCTGAACGATATATGGCAAGGTGTCAGCTGGTCGAGCATCGAGTACTCCGGGAGGTGGAAAGTCACGCAGTATGGGCTGACGGGCATCTTTTCCCCGTTGACGATCTATCCGTTCTGGACCGCTGCGAATAGCTCACTGCAGGCCGTAGTCATCTCGGATAGGTGGGAGGAGGTCAGCGGGTCTGCACAGCTGACGTGGTATGACTGGCTGGGGACACCCTTGAACACCAGCACTCATCGTTTCACCGTTCCAACCTTGAATAATTCCTTGGTGTTCGAGGCTACAGGGTTGGACAACCTGCTTCCCAAGGGAAAGAACGCGACTGATGTGTGGCTGCTTCTCAATTTGACAGCTGAAGTCGACGGTCGTAGTGTTACGAATGAACAATTCGTGAGTGTTCCACCCGGTTCTATATCGATTCTTCTGCTAATGATATGTGAACAATGCACAGTTCACGCCTGTGTCGCTGGCCACTGCCAATCTCGTCGATCCCAAAATTAGTGTCATCAGAAATGCCGACCTCACGTTCACGTTATCCGCCAAAGGAGGTGTTGCGCCGTGGACGTGGCTCGACCACCCGGCTGGAACTATCGGCGTCTTCGTCGATGGCAAGACGGGGATACCTTTGAACGGCTTTTATCTTGTCCCTGGGATCGACCGTACGGTGAAGTTTGTGGTGAACCTGGCGCTCTCCAAGGTTTCGAGGCCGAACCCTGCGGATTTCGTTGTTAGGTCGCTGTGGAATAACACACATGCGTAAACAAGTGCTAGGGCGTGGGTATGAAATTGGCTGCAGCTCTCTCTGAGGGGCAGCGTATTTGGCGCGTCAGTCCCGCATAGAGCGACGACCTATAGAAATGGTTGTCAGGGGTGATGGAAGATGACAACTATATTCTTTATTCTACCACATTTCATTACACTCTAATGCCAAGTGCTACTCCAGCCTTGAAGCCCTCAACTATGGAGCAGGACATCAAGTCACCACTACTGTACTTTTGTACAAACAATACTCTACCTGTAAAATTTTGTCTTTTTTCCTATCCCTTGAGCCAAAATGCTCCTTTTGATGAGAGTTATTGATTGGTTAGAGTGCATGGTCTATTTCTCAAAATTGATGGAGTTATAAATGTTGGCTATATGAGACTGGCCAAGTGTGACAGATTCACCCACATATGGAAGACAATGTTGCACAATGTGACTTATCTCTTGACCAAATCTAGTGAAAAATAGTATAAAGAGGTACAAATTTTCAGATCTAATACTAAATACTACTAGAATCTGGGCAAAAGCCAGTATGTGAAGTTGAAAAAATTTTCAGTTCCAATTTGGCCACTTGGTGCTCCATACATAGTAACTAGTCATCACAGAATCTGGGAAGTCTCTTATTTTCCCAATGGACAAGAATGTGAAATACTGTACTCTACTGACCATCTCTTCATGTAACATGTAATGTGGGGTCATGAAGAGAAGAGATTTTTGTGTTGTAACACATAACAAATCTCCTTGAAGAGCATTACAAACTAAAAATTTCTGCCCGAAAAAATACTATTTTTTGACTAGTTTATGATGCTACATATGTACTAGGACTCATCACTATCACTGACTGAGTTATCAACCCACCAATTAGATGAGTAGAGAACATTTTTTCTCTTCTTCTGTAAGCTGCGACCATGAGGAGTGACATCGACTGTTATGTTGTCAACGCACTCAACAAAACTTGTCTCAGCATCAGCATTTGAGATCAAGCCACCTCCATCATTTAGAATATAGTCACAGTCATTGACATCTGAGTCATCAGAATTTTCAGCAGATGGTTCATCACGAACCCTCAGAACTTCCTTCAGTGGTACCTCGCTATCATCCCCAAACACATAAAAGTGGGAAAAAAATGTGTATATGTAATGGTTTGTCTTGACTAGATATAGCCTCAATTCAAGCATGAAGAGATTTTTTTTCTGTAATGCTGAATATAAACAGGTGAACAGATCAACTTTTGTTGTAACATGTAACACTGCATGAACAGTTGGTTGGCAGAGTACAGTAACCCACATAAACCCATATTGGGAGTGAGGCCAGTGTGGAAGCAAGTGAAGATAAATGGAGTTATATCTTTTGAAGCAAGCAAGGGAGTGGAGTCTGCAACAGGGAGGAATATTATATTCATCTCCTACAAAGGGTGCAATATTTATACTACACTTCTAGGAGCAGTAGTTTACACTCCCCCATGTATTCTGCATGGATCTGCATGGATCCACACAGACTGTGCAGACGTCCACAGACTCTGCATGATTTGCATGCAGATCCATGTGGACTTGTTGGGATTATGTATACAAGAGTATACAGGCAAGCCAAGGCAGTTAACAAGCCTAGGGAGATGGAATACAAGTCCTAAGCTTAGGGTTAGGGTTAGCAGCTGCTACCCTTAACCCTAGAGCAATGGCAGTCTCCTATACAGGAATAGACTGGCCAAGACTACAAAGACTGCCAAGACTGTCTCCTATGCTATCCAGGGAACCCCCTATAATATACAATGATAGACAAGTCTATCTGGAGAATTATATAGGGGATATGACATAGTTATTCCATTATTAACTGGTACAGGGGTCTATTACAGAATACCTCCTTTATATATTAAAGGAGTGCATTACACTATACCTCCTAACTGTGTAGTATAAATATTGCACATCTTGTAGAAGATGATAATGACATACCTCCCTGTTGCAGACTCCCTCACTCACTAGCCTTTGAGATTAACTTCATCTTCTTAACCTTGTCCTTAACTCCTCCTGTCACTGTTCACCACTCCATTCCCATCAGGTTATGGGCCCTGAATTAGACATGGATTATGAAGGGGACCAAGAGGACAACCATTTATCATTATTTGGGGAACCCCCAGCACAACAAACCCCTAAACAATCAGGAAGAATATATACTTCCAGAGCACAAGAAAAGCATAGACAACGGATCAATACACCAGAGATTGATCCGGTTATAAGAATACCTATTTCCTTAATTCGGACCAAAGAATACTCAACCGTAAACAAGATCGCCGATTGCGATCATTTGACGGATGAAAACTGGCACGAATGGAAAGAGAGAATGTTGCGTGTTTTTATTAATTGTGACATAATGGGATATGTTTTTGGACAGATAAAGCGACCGGATCCAAATATAGATCCGGAGAGTGCTTACAACTGGGACAAAAACGATACTTGGGCACAACAAGTCATTATCCACAACATTACTTCCTCGCAAATTAATCACGTCAGATCAAAATCATCGGCAGATGCTATGTATACAGCATTATCTGTTACTCATGAAAATAAGGCCCACCAAACTGTCAATCAAATACAGTGCCTATTATACGAGACAAAAGCCAATAATTCTGACAACCTCCTAAAACACTTGGACACTTTAAAATCATACCGTGATAGGATCAACAGATTTCCTAATGCGGAATTCCACATCTCTGATACCCGATTTAAATCAATTATTTCGGCATCCTTACCAAATTCCTGGCAAACATATGTCGAACCCTACAATGGAAATGCAAATTATGGCTTAACCGGAATAACGGGAATAATAATTCTGGTGGAATTGTTAACCTGGCTAAAACCCAGATGACTACCAGAAAAGAAAAATCCCTTGAAAACCGGATAACCGATTGGAAAAAATCCCTTGAACCATATTGTGATCATTGCAAGCGCCCTGGACACTGGTCCAGTAAATGCCGAAAATTCCATGGCAATAAATGCCATAATTGTGGAAAAATCGATTTATTGCATTTTCAGCTCAAGAAGAACATTATAATTTTGATTCCTATGATGCTTATAACAATGCCGTAATGGACGAGCATTTGATCTATTACGACTGGTTGGCTGACTCAGCAACAACATCACATGTCACGCATCAAAGAGATGCCTTCAAAACATACACTCCAATGAAAAATAATTCCGTAACTGGGGTAGGTGGATTGGAAGCTAAAATTGCAGGCAAAGGAACTGTTGAAATAATTTCAACATGCAATAATCAAAATTTTAATATTCATCTGGAAGACGTCCTACATGTGCCTGGAACACGAAACAATTTAATTTCGTTGGGGCAATGGGATGCGACCGGCGGAAAATATATTGGAGGACAAGGAAAACTAATCCTCACAACAAAAGATGGACAACAACTTGCAGAAGGAAAGAAAATTAATAACCATCTATACAAAATGAAAATGGTATTAAGAAATTCAAGCAAGCCGTCCAACCCCCAGGCCGCACATCAAACATTCATCAGAAATAAAAAACCATTGAGTTGGGAAACTTGGCACCGACGATTTGGACATGTAGGATATTCCGGACTTCAAAAATTACTGAGCAGAAAATTGGTGATAGGTTTCAATGTTGATGAAAATACTCCTAAACCAGATTGTGAAGCTTGCATCAGTGCAAAGCAACATCAGGAGCCTTATCCAAAATCAACAAGAAGAAACACTCAACCCGGGGAATTAACTCACATCGATTTGTGGGGAAAATATGCAATCAAATCCATCAATGGCAAACAATATTATTTGCTATTTGTTGATGATGCTAAAAGGTTTGTTACCATTGAATGTCTTAAAGAGAAAAATGAGGCAACGAGCACAGGCAATCGCGGGAAAAGCTAGAGGAAATAAAGCACCCTCTAAGGCTTATACTCCCTCTGCCGCCCCCGACGTTGATCCAAACGCCATGGAAATCGACAAAATGACAAAACAAGATCGCGCCGAACATATGTGCAAAGGAATGTGCTTTGTCTGTCACCAGACAGGACATCGCGCCATTGACCACAAAGACAAGAAGACAGGAAAGTTCCTACCTGGACCCATCAGAAGATTTACCACTAAGAAACCAAGCGGAAAAGACACCTATGGGAAAATACGAGCCCTCATAGGCGAACTAGACGAAGAAGAGAAAGAAGAAACCCTCAACCTCATGGAAGAGTCGGGTTTTTAAGAAAGCGGACTGCCCCGACGTCAGGACCCGCTGAAATTACGGTCTCATCTCTACTAATAGCTAACATGGAAAAGCAATCTATAAGATTACCAATGCAGCTATTCATTGAGAACGAAATCGTCGAAACCGATGCCCTCCTCGATTCAGGAGCAGGAGGGATGTTCATGGACAAAGGCTTTGCACAGATGTACAACTTCCCGCTCACCCCTCTTCAAAAACCAATCTGGGCCAGGAACGTTGATGGCACCCAAAATAAACTAGGCACCATCAACCACTCCACCACCGCTTTGGTAGACATCGGAGGAAGGCAATCAAAAATACGATTCATGGTTACAGGACTAGGAAAAGAATCCATTATCCTAGGACTCCCTTGGCTTCAAAAGGAGAACCCATTAATCAACTGGGAAATCGGAACACTGCAATACCGAAAGAACAGATCATTGGAAGCTGCCTGACGAGCAGTAGCCAAAACCTGGCAGCTCATGAAGGGAACCCCTTTTGAGCAGAAACACACCACGGAAGACACCCCAATCGCTAGATTGGAAGAAACCTTGATCCAAGCCAAGACATCGATCTCTCAACAATTGGCACACAATGAACAGAAAGATCAAAAAGAGGACAAAGCGACCATACCGCCGGAATACCGAGAATATAATAGAGTCTTCGAAAAGTCCGCCTCCGAAAGATTTCCCGAATCAAAACAGTGGGACCACGCCATAGACCTAAAAGAGGACTTCATACCGAAAGACTGCAAAGTCTATCCTCTCACTCCGGTCGAACAACAGAAAATGGACAAATTCCTCGAGGAAAACCTGGCAAAAGGATACATCCGGCCGTCGAAATCACCTATGGCCTTGCCATTCTTCTTTGTAGCAAAGAAGGATGCAGGAGCGCTTCGACCCTGCCAAGACTATCGGTACCTGAATAACGGAATGATCAAGAACACTTACCCGCTGCCCCTGATCGGAGACCTCCTTGACAAATTAAAAGGAGCACAAATATTCACCAAACTCGACATCAGATGGGGATATCACAACATCAGGATAAAGGATGGAGACCAATGGAAAGCAGCCTTCAAAACGAACAAAGGACTGTTCAAACCAACAGTCATGTTCTTTGGTTTATGCAACTCTCCAGCCACATTCCAGGCAATGATGAATGAGATCTTCAAAGATCTGATCGACGAAGGATGGGTAGTGATCTACATGGACGACATTCTGATCTTCTCCCAAGACCCCAGGAAACATGCCAATCGAACAAAGAAAATTCTCCAACGGCTCAAAGACCACGACCTTGATCTTAAACCCGAGAAATGCAAATTCGACGTCAAAGAAGTCGAATTTCTCGGCTTGATAGTAAAACCGGATCAGATCCTGATGGACCCGACTAAACTCTCCGGCATCCGAGACTGGCCCGAACCAACTAACGTCAAAGGAGTAAGATCGTTCCTCGGATTCGGAAACTTCTACCGCAGATTCATCGGACGCTTTGCCGAATTAGCATGGCCACTCAACAAACTAACAAGAAAGGACATCAAATTCGAATGGACGCCGGAATGTCAAGAGTCATTTGACAAATTAAAGGCTAAGTTTAGCAAGGCACCAACTCTGCTAATGCCAGATCCCAGCAAACCGTTCACAATCGAATCTGACACATCTAAATTCGCGACTGGTGCGGTACTCAGGCAACAAGGACCCGATGGAGACTGGCACCCATGCGGGTACATCTCCCACTCTTTGACTCCTATGGAACGGAACTATGAAATTTACGACAGAGAACTGCTTGGAATTATCCGAGCCTTAGAAACATGGAGGCACTACCTACAGGGAGCGCCACACCCAGTCACAATCCTATCCAATCACAAGAATCTGACATATCAGGGTCGCACAAAAATTAAATAGAAGACAGGCACGATGGAGCCTCTTCTTATTGGAATTTGACATCAAATTGATCCATGTACCTGGATCGCAGATGGTCCAATCTGACGCGCTATCCCGGAGGGAAGATTTAGGAAAAGACACGGACAAAGACAACGAAAACCTGACAATGCTCCCAGAAACAGTATTTGTCAACACTATCGACACGGAAATGGAATCGCTTTTGGTCACGGCAACCATGAAGGACGAATTAGTAGCCGATGCAATCAAGGCACTAAAAACTAACGGAATGCCACCGATCAAATCTGATCTCGCCGACTGGGAAGTAAAGGATGGACTTCTCTTCTTCAAAAACAGATGCTACGTCCCACCGAACAACGAACTACGAAAAAGGCTAATCGAACAATATCACAATTCCCTCACTGCAGGACACCCCGGACAATTTCAGACACTGGAATTAATCCGAAGAGACTATTGGTGGCCAGGAATGACGACACTGATCAAAAGCTTCGCACAAGGATGCGGACTATGTCAACAAATGGAGGTTAACACCCACCCAACAACACCACCCCTCACACCGATTAAATCAACCGCGACAAGACTGTTCGCATTGGTTACAACCGACTTTATTACGGACTTACCAGAATCAGATGGACATGATGCCCTAATGGTCGTGGTAGACCATGGTCTTACAAAGGGGGTAATTTTAATACCTTGTAACAAAACCATCGACGCCCTAGGAGCAGCAGACCTCTACCTGAAGAACATATTCACCAGATTCGGTCTCCCCGACAAAATCATATCTGATTGAGACCCGAGATTTGCATCCAGATTATTCCAAGAACTAGGAAAACTCTTAGGAATCAAATTGGCTATGAGCACAGCCTACCACCCACAAACCGACGGACAAACTGAACGAATGAACCAGGAAATCGAAGCCTACCTTCGCATGTTCTGTATGAACCAACCTGAGACATGGGTGAAACTCCTCTCCACCGCCGAATTCACCCACAATCAATGGACTCACTCTACAGTGAAACACTCTCCATTCTACCTCATGATGGGGTATGAACCACATGCGATACCCACACCTTACAAGAAAAGCGATGTACCTGCTGCAGAGAAAAGAATAGTCCAACTTCAAAGAGCGCGAAATGAAGCCTTAGCCGCACACAAACTGGCCCGACAACTCATGGCAGAAAGAATCACCCAAAAGTTCACCCCGTTCCTCCTCGGTCAAAAAGTATGGCTCGACTCCAGAAATCTGAAGATCTACCCCCACACCAAGAAACTCTCCCCGAAAAGAGAAGGACCATTCCCAATTAAGCGAGTTCTCTCACCGCTTTCTTACGAACTGAAACTACCGACTCAATGGAAGATTCACCTGGTGTTTCACGCAGCACTCCTCACTCCGTATTCCGAAACAGAAACACACGGCCCAAACTACCTGAAGCCTCCCCCCGACCTGATTGAGGGAGAAAACAAATACAAAGTAGAAACCATCACCGCCCACAAACTGCGCGGATCAAAATATGTTTACCTCGTGAAATGGAAAGGCTATCCAACCTCGGAAAACACATGGGAACCAGGGTCACACTTAAAACACGCCGAAGAAATCCTCAACTTATATAAAGAAAAGAAAAACCTCTAGAACGAAACATCGAACTCACTCACACACACCATGCATACCAACAACACTACCGCCTCCTCTTCCGCCCAAAAGAACCTTCCCCCTCTCGCCGAGTTCGTCGAGAACTTCCTAATTGATCCCACCAACCGCACCTGCCTCGCCCACTATCTCGTCGATCGCGACCAAGACGTCTTGAACAGTCTCCTTCACCACTACAATGCCATCCTCGACCTGATACGAGACCAAGAACGGCTCGCCGATGAAACCCTCGCAACGATGATGAGTCAGGGTATAGAATCTGCCATCAATCGTCTCCAGAAACAACGGTTAGAAAGCGTCCGATCCCCCGCTCCTCTCACCCAACCAACCGCCACCTCAGTATCCCCCCATTACTCCTTCCAATCGACCCAAATCAAAGACTCCCAACCTGGGTTACCGACCTCTTCACCCCGAAAGAAAACGAACTCAAGCAAAGTTCCCCCGACTGGAAAGGGGCGAAATTTGTCGACTTCTATTCCCGGCATCATTAAAATCAGAACAACCCTGCCACCAGTACCTGAGATCATCGATCTCACATCACCCACCCCACAGCCACAACGCCCACTGACCCCAATGAACATCCGACCCAGAACCCCGACACCACCGCATATGAAAGCAGAGAAATGCTACAAATGTGGAAAGATCGGCCATTTCGCGACATATTGCAACCAGTTCATCTGCAGTATATGCAAGAAGAGAAGACCCGGACATTACCCTGTTACCTGCCCCAAACAACGACGCGCATCAGCGCCACCCATTTACGCTAGTCTTAATCAGGTCCTGTTAGATCAAGTCTATGGACCTCCCCCTGAAAACGATTACGACGACACTTGGGATGATGCAGTGTGGGCAAATATCACGGGAGAACCCTGTGGAGACTTATAAGAAATCGTCTCCCCCTCCTTTCTTTTCTTCTCAACTACCACAACCCCTTGAAAATGGACGGCCACATCATCTTCGCCATTATCTTTTGCTCGTTCATACTTCTATGCTGGCTCATTATCTTTTCTTTCGTCATTTATTGGCACGTTCAAAATCGCCAAACCGCACCTACTCTTACATCGTTCATCGACGTTGACGTCGAACTTCAACCGCTTCCCCCTGTCACGCGACCGTTCAGACATTCGTGTCTGGATCTGGAGAGATCCCAACAACCCAGCGACAAAGTACTCATTTAGAAGAATTATCAAAGGCTGGAAACCTCGATCTTAGTAAGGGGGTAATGTTACGATTCTATCGTGTCACCTATATTTACTTTCTAACATGCGCTCACTTGACAGCCAGCGCATCTTTACTTATTGAAACACTCCTGAAAAGACCTGAGTAGATAGCTACTATACTTACTAGCCAATTGTTATATAGACCAGAGTAACTAATAGTCTATATAAGCTGTAGTAGATAGTCGGTCAAGCCCTCAGCTTGACCTAAATATATCAACTCTTTAAACTGCTCACAAAGAACTCGACCTAAGGAAGTACCTTAGAGTCTAAATGACGAACTCGACGCAAGGAAGCACCTTGACGTCTCGAACTTACTGAGTAGTTAAGAGACAATCTTAACACAAACCCCGTTGGAATGCCAATGGACCCAAGTCTACAATTCATTGCAAACTCCCCACGACCTGACATTAGCTTCGCTGTCAACAAATTGGCAGCATATACCACAAACCCGGGCTTACAACACCACGGTGCAATAAAGCGGATACTACAGTACTTAGCAGGTACGAAAACTCTTGGAATTATTTACAGGAAATCCCAAGATGAGACTGGAAATTATAACCTATTCCATGGATATGCTGATGCATCATTTGCAAATGCCGAAGATCTCAAGTCCACCACTGGTTATGTTTTCCTGACAGCAGGGGGAGCAATTACCTGGAAATCAAAGAAACAAACAATAATTGCATTATCCTCAACGGAAGCCGAATATGTGGCATTATCCGAAGCTGGATGCGAGGCCACATGGCTAAGAAATTTGTATGGTGAACTCGGATACACCCAAGAAAATCCAACAATTATTCAAGGCAATAATGAAGGGTCAGTAATTTTAACCCATAACCCTCAATTTCACCAGAGGTCAAAACATATCGCTATACGGCATCACTGGGTCCGAGATTTAGTCACCAACAAAATTATTGATATTCAAAACTGTTGTGATCCGGAACAAACAGCGGACATATTAACAAAGGCTTTACCAAAACCTAAGTTTTCACGGCATAGGGAAGAGATGGGAATTCAGTCAAAGATAACTCAGTAGCTTTCCTTGGTGAGATTGGTTTTTCCCAATGGGTTTTCCATCCACAGAGGTTTTGATGCACCTGAAAGAAAAATATCAACCACTCCAGGGGGAGTGATGACATTCACAGAACCATTCCACTCATTGTCCTACACTGCCTAGGCTTGAGGGGGAGTGTTGGGATTATGTATACAAGAGTATACAGGCAATCCAAGGCAGTTAACAAGCCTAGGGAGATGGAATACAAGTCCTAAGCTTAGGGTTAGGGTTAGCAGCTGCTACCCTTAACCCTAGAGCAAATGGCAGTCTCCTATACAGGAATAGACTGGCCAAGACTACAAAGACTGCCAAGACTGTCTCCTATGCTATCCAGGGAACCCCCTATAATATACAATGATAGACAAGTCTATCTGGAGAATTATATAGGGGATATGACATAGTTATTCCATTATTAACTGGTACAGGGGTCTATTACAGAATACCTCCTTTATATATTAAAGGAGTGCATTACACTATACCTCCTAACTGTGTAGTATAAATATTGCACATCTTGTAGGAGATGATAATAACATTCCTCCCTGTTGCAGACTCCCTCACTCACTAGCCTTTGAGATTAACTTCATCTTCTTAACCTTGTCCTTAACTCCTCCTGTCACTGTTCACCACTCCATTCCCAACAGGACTCCATGCTAGTCCATGCAGATCGTGCCAGTCCATGCAGATCTACTAATATACAGAAGAAAACCAAGCCCCCCCTCATCTGGGGTGTTTGGCGTGTCCCCCCAGTCGTCTGGCATGCCTGGCATGATCTGGCGTGTCCCCCCCTGTTGTCTGGTGTGCCCCCATGTCTGGTGCACCACCCCCCCTCATCTGGCGTGTTCTGGCTCACCCCCCCCCCCCTTGTCAGGGGTGGCCTCCCTGTCATCTGGCATGTTCCCCTCCTCGTCTCATTGGCCCCTCTGTTGTCTGGTGTGTCCCCCCTCATCTGGGCCTGGTTGTGTCGTAGGGCCGCCCATTGCATCCCCTGTCATCTGGTGTGTCCTCCCATTCTGTGGCATCCCCCACCTGTCCACCCTGTTGTCTAGCGTCCCCCCTTGTCTGGGCAGTTGTCTGGCTGTGTCTGGTACTGTCACGTCCTGTCATGTCCCCTGGGGTCTAGGTGTGTCGTGGTGGTGGGAGCGGTGGTGGTGACGTGGCAGGTCATAGGGGGCCATAATAAGTCAAAGATACAACCCCCCACCCACCCCGCAAGCAGGGGCTCGCAGGGCTGTTTGGGGGGCTGTTTGGGAGCTGTTAGAGGGATGGAGGGCAACTGTCAGTGATGTGGCAGCAGGGGGGGGGGATGAGGCACATACCTTGCGGATACACCGCTCCACAGGCATTCCAGGGCCTCCCTCAGGCTGTCCTTTCCCCTTTTTAGCCCCTCACATCCCACTTTGGTGGGAAGGAGGGCTAGTGCACAGTAGGGGGGGCATCATTGCAATAACAATAAGGCTAGTCAAAAAAACATTGTTAGCTGAATAAAAAATGATTAAACAAAGAAAAAACTTAGTATGGGGGCTCCAGGCCCCCATAATGGTGTAGTGGTGGAGGGGGGGGAGCCAGAAGCAGGGGGGCGATGGGGGCAGTCATCGTTGCAGCACTACACCCCATGAGCAGGCTGTGTCAGCGGGTGTTGGCCATGTCCAGGGTGTTGCCTTGCATCCCTTGGGCTCCAGGCGTGTCCCATGGGTCCTGGGGGGTGTCCTATCACATTGTGTGGGCACTGGCCGTGTTGTGTGGGGGCCCAGTCATGTCATGTGGGTCCCAGTCAGCATCATGTGGGTCCCACCCTCCGCTGGCAAGACTCCAGTCATGTGGGTGTCCCCCCCATCATCCATCCCATGAGCAGTTGCTTGTAGGCGTGGAGGTGGGCACTGCATTGGTCATCATTTGTTGGCATTGCCACTGGTGTTGCAGCTGTCTGGAGGGGTGTGGGGGGTTAGTGGTGATGTGGCATGTTTAATTGCATCAGGGTGTGTACCTAGCAGGTGCACCACTTCACAGGCCTCCTGGCACCTCCCTGGGGCTGTCCTATCCCCCTTCAGCCCCCCCCCTCCCAGCTCAGTGGGGAGGAGGGCCAGCACATGGTTGGGGAGCTGTTGTTGCATGTACAATAGAAGCACTGAAAAAAAGTTAGTTAGCTTAATAAAAAATGATTTAAACAAAAAAGAAAACTTGATGTGGGGGCCACAGGGCCCCCTATTGGTGGAGTGGAGAAGGGAGGGGGGGAGGGATGAGGGAGAAAGGAGGCAGCGTCATGGGTGGTGGTGGTGAGGAGTGGTGAGCTGGCAGTCACAGGGTGACACATGGTGACATAGTGACAATGGTGCCCAGTAAATGGGCATCTGTTGCCCAGGATTATACAGCATGGTAGCCCAGTGGTTATATTGCTTACCTGTCACACTCATGTGGCCACAGGGTCATGGGTTCGAACCCTTTCTTTACATTACCTTTTAAATAGTTACAATAATAAAATTAGGTACTCACTCGGATGTGCTCAGATGTCCATGCTGTCCAAACCCTGCTCAGCACGGACTAGGACAGAATTATTCTGTGGAATCCACACAAAAAGTCAAAATCCATACAGATCCATGTGGATCTGTGCAGACTCAAAATCTGGAATTAAGCAGGACCTCAAGCCAAATGAATTTCTCAAAAGTCTGTATGGACTGACTCAGAGTCTGCGAAAATCCATGCAGATCTGCATGGAATATATGGGGGAGTGTAAAGACCTCAACTATACAGAGCAGAGTAGATACCTAACTATCCAGAGTAACAGACCAGAGTAATACTTACTCAAGTTAGTCACTATAAAGGTCATAGTAGATACTTGGTCAAGGCCTCAGCTTGACCTAAAGATACTTGCATCTTAACTGTTCAACTGAACTTGACCTAAGGAATCCCCTTAGAGTCTGATAAGAAAAACTTCACTCAAGGAAGCACCTTGAAGTCTGACATCTCAAACATCATCTAGGAAGCACCAGATGACAAACTAGTTGCTGCATGCACCAGCCAACACTTGAACTAAGTAGTTAGACACACAATCTTAACAGGCCTTGTGCATATTCATTTCATCGAGGGCATCTATCATAATCTCCCTCTCACCCATACCTTCCAGGAAGAGATGATGAGCCTGAAGGGTGGAAGCATCTGGTGTGGATATCCAGTACCTTATGACAAGTTCATCTTTGAGGTTAAAGTAAGACAGAGATACCTGATGGAGATCACAACACTTGGAATAGCCACCCTCATTCAGTCAGAAGGTCTGCTTCCTCACACATACAACTGGCACACAGGCAGAGTAATTATCTATTCCACTAGGTCTTCATGGTTTCATGAACAATGGCACAATATTCCCCTCACTAATTTGTTTGACACAGCTCTGATCTCCAATATATCCAGCATAGTGGCATCAGAGGCCAAGGGACTTGGCATCAACCACATCTTTGGCCCAGTGCATGTACAGACAGGGTGAACCCAGCGAATATTCAGGTCAGCGTAAGGCAGATAGCATCATCAGCTACATGATCAAGTCAGTCGTCACTGCCCTGTTGATCTATCATTTCCTGAGTCCTTTGCAGACAATCCCTCCCTGCAGTCTCCGAAGTTACATTGTTAGGGTTCTATTCATGGCTCACACGTGTCGAGTATGAGCTGTGAGCAGCTGTTGGGCACATGGAGGAGAATTTCTTGGGAAGACCACACCAATTGGGTCAATTCTGTCCCATTCTTGCATGATGGGCAGCAGATTGTCTCTGGCTCAGATGATCACACAATTCATGTGTGAAATGCTACAATGGGAGAAATGGAGGGAAGCCTGTTCATTGGGCACACTGGTGGCCACAAAAGGCAACATCATGTCATTACATTCACTGTATTCATCTGTCAATTAAACAAGGTTCTCTGGTCTTTGTCAACAAGTCTGAGGCCCAAAAAAAGGAATTGTTAGTTACCGGTTATTTGCCATTATTGCAGTAAATTGAGACAATGAAGTGCACTTCATTGTTAGAAACTCCTCTTTAAAACAACAAGGTGAATTTGCTGGCACAGCATGGTCTTAGCTCTAGTTTTACTTGGAAGTTGGAATATTAATGATGTATGTGCGATAAAATCACTTTGAAGAGTAACCATTGAACCAATAGGCACTTAACCACAGTTTACAGCTATCATGAGCAATTATTACAAGTGTTTACACTCCCCCCCCATTCCTTGTGGAATCCTGGTTCATTCCTGGTTCAGTCCTCACATTCCTAGAAATCCTGGTCCATTCCTAGCCATTCCTAGACCATTCCTAGCCACCATTCCTGGAGGAACTAAGTCATTATTTCTAGTGTTTGAAGGTCCAGTCTCGAAGACTGGAAAAGATCATGGACCAGACCAGACCATAACCAGTCTCAGTTACACCAGGTATTGAGCAGTCCCAGTCTCAGTCCAATGAGATTTCAACCTTACAAAAGACCAGCCTTAACCGGTTAAGGCTGGTTAAGGACTGGACCACTGGTCTACTACTATCTAATAATATTTATTATATTACAATGAACATGGGACAAGCCCAGGGGATCAAAAGAGTGAAATCTCAAGGGTTTATATACCCCTAGTGAGTTTGCACATGTTTATTTGATAGGGCTAGTGTTGCTATAGTGATTTTTTGATAGATGCCATCTTTTTTTTTCTTTCTGATCCCACACAAATAATTAACAACACTGCCAACAGCACATCAAGAAATGACACTAATCCCCTCATACTACTACCACCACCCCCCTGGCCCAAACAACATCCAGTGTCGTTTGGGCCCTGTAACTTTTTTTTCCATTGTTTTTTTCTTATAATTCACTTACTATTTATTTTATAGGATAGAACTGTAAAATACCATAGTGCTACCTGGCCCCAGCCCCACAAGCCCCTGCTCGTGGGGTGGAGTCTTAGCAACACCACAGCACTCTTGACCCCCCTGCACTGCCTCATCACTAGGGACCCCCACACCACCTTATCACTAGGGACCCCCCTGTGCTGCCACATCACTAGTGACCCCTGTGCCACCTTGTCACTAGTGACCCCCACGCTGCCACACCACTAGCAACCCCTGCCCCGCCTTGTCACTAGCGATCCTCCATGCAAATTTTTTATTTTATCTGTAGAGTACTCTAAGGCCCCCTGACTTGTGCTGCCCCCCTCACTTGTAAATGCGAGGGGGGGTGATTTATTTAATTTATTTAATTGGTTGAATACTTTAATTATAGTAGATTAATGTAGGAAAGACCAGTTGAGACTGGTCCAAGACTGAGACCGGACCGTTTAGGACTGGTCTTGTGTGGTCCAGTCTCAGTCCCTATGTAGTTGAGTAAAAAATAGACCAGTCCTGGTCCTGGTCCAAGCCCAAAAGGGGTGAAAGACTGGACCAGACCAGACCTTCAAACACTAATTATTTCAAATAATAAATGCATTTATTATGGAAACATCAATACTAACAAAAAATACTAACAAAAAGTGTAAAAACCCCCCAACTCACTATGAGGCAGGGGGGAGATATTATTTATTAATATAATACACGACTAAATTAAACTAAATAAAATCCCCCCACATCTCTCAGATGGTGGGGGGCTTAGCGATCGTGTCACATCATGGTGACCTGCCCCTCACATAGCACCCTGTTCCACCCCACAAGCAATGGCTTGTGGTGGTGGTTGGGGGGGCTGGCATGGGGGGCTAGGGCCTGCTCAGTGCTGCTGGTGCCCCACCTGTGCTCTACCCCACAAGCAGTGGCTCATGAGGCTGGGCTGGGTGGTGTTATTTGGGCTGCTGGGCCCTCCTATTGGGGCCTACTGTCGCATCCTGCTGGGTCCTGGGCCCTTGCATTGCATCCCCCTCAGCTCCAGACTGCTCCAGTCGCATCCCATGGCCTCCAGTCACGTCCACAACATAGATAATACAAACTTGGAACACCTTGAGCTCTACACTATAATGGGCAAGTATGACAATGCTGGGTTCCCAATGACATACTGCCTCCTATTGACAGCCACCACGATTTGTTGGGATTATATATACAAGAGTATACAGGCAAGCCAAGGCACTAAACATAGCTAGGACACACTAGGGTTAGGGCTAATGCAGATTAACCATAACCCTAGGGAATGCACAGTTAACACTGTAGCATGTCTATGATAGGATAGGCAAGATATAGCCATGTCTATCATAGGCTATCAGAGACAGAAGCCTAAGTGGAGTGTCTTAGACACACCCTGCAGGAAGTGTAAGACTTCCAAGCCATGACAGCATATCTATAGGGGAAATGACATAGTTAATGAAACATTAACTATTACAGGAGTCTATGACTTCATCCCTCCTTTATATATTATAGGAGTACATTACAATATACCTCCTAACTGTGTAGTATAAATATTGCACATCTTGTAGGAGATGATAATAACAATTCCTCCCTGTGGCAGACTCCCTCATACACTTGCCTTTGACTTAAACTCAATACCTTAAAAACCTTGTCCTCATCTTGTGCTCAACTCCTTGATCCCAATACAATTGATACAGGGAAGTGGCAGAAAGCAATCACAGCTTGGTCATGATGCCTCTGTGATGAATATGGGGTTAATCCAGTCTCCATCCACAGTGGCATCAGTGCTATGCAAGAGGTGTGGGACACCAAGATCAACCTCTGCTGGTGGCATCTCCAGCATGCTGTAAGGACTTGCCTTGCAAAAGCAAAGCTGTTGACATTGCAATACAACCTCAATCGTGCAATGGCAGAGTACAGTTTCATCAAGCCAGACTTCATCCCAGCTGGGATGAGAGTTGATGTTGACAACTATGAAGGTGGGGTACCTGAAGATACCCTACCTCCTCTGGCTGAGGACAAATCATCACTGGCCATAGTACCAGCTTCCACAACACAACCGCCAGTCCTGACACCTCCTGAACTACCTCTCATGCAGGATCAACCTCAACCTTCATTACTCAGGGACACAACAACCTTGCTTTGAATAAAACTACCACTCCTAAACATTACTTTGGCCATTGGGCACAGCATCCAGGGAGTGGGGTTTAAGCTTTCAATTGCAGCGACATGTCCACCAATGATTGAGGAGCAGGAGGACATGGCAGAGGAGAATGGAGCTGCAGAAGGGGAAAGGGAGGTGAATGTTACCAATGACAATGACAATGGAAGGCAAGACCAGCATACCTTTTGCCCTCCTCTCTATCATGATCCAATCATCAACATGATGGAGTGGCATTATTGTGCCCATCCATCAATTCCTGGATTCTGCCCTCCTGATGTGAAACTGATCAAAAATTGGGCAGTTCAGCAGATGTACAACTTCTGCATGAAGAACAAGCTATCTGAGGTGTGGGTTTACCTTTGGGAAAACCGGTACTGAGCAGGTTGATGGGAGCTCTGGGCATGGTGTGCTTGCAAGCTCATACCAGTCTTGAAGACTATAATGATATTAGAAAGCAAGTAAGTTGAGGTTTCATGTCACAATTCTTGTCAGACTCATGATATTATCAGCTGGCAACAGATTAAGCATAACTTTCTCACATGCCATGATGTGATTTGCTGGTTTGGATCCTCATTACAAAGCTAGCACCAACCTATCACTGAAAGCTTGATCTCTTATTGAAGGAAAGTGCCCGTTATTGTGAACTGTCAAGCTGGCGCAAGGGGTTCAAGAAAATCTGGTGAAAGCTGGAAGGAACACCAATTACAATACCCATGAATGACACATACCAACCAAAAGTTAACAGATGGATATGCACCTGTCTGGCCTTTGCAGTCAGCTGCTTTCTAGTCTGCAAGCACCTTGTACATTGCATACATTGCATCCCTCCCATCTTCTTCCTCAAAGCCGACCGTTTCCATGAGCCACCCTTCTGGAGACACAAAAGTTTGAGACCATTGGAAGAATACCGTGATGAACCAGCAGCAGGGCCTGTTGAAGAAAGTCAAGAGAACTCTGATCCCAAAGGCAAAGGCAATGAAGATGATGCAGAAGGAACTGATTTTGGTGATGAAGACGATGACAAGGGAGATATTGGAACTCACCAACATAATGGCAGCACATTTGAGGAGGCAATGACAGCTACTCAATGCCCTCCAGTGAGAAGGTGGTGGGTTTCTACAGTTTGCAAAAGTGTGCATGGAGAAGGAAAGGAGGGTGAACTCAACCAGGGGTCCACCTGTGTTGACATGGGAGAAATCAACAAGCAGCACAATGTTTTACCATGCAAGGCCCATGATTGCCAAGCAAAGCACATGAGACTGCCAAATTTGACAAGTCATTCCCATCTAATCAGACTCAGCCTCCCTGATGTCATAGCCATGATCCTTATCATCAAAGTAGATCAGTACAGATAACTAGTGTGCAAAAATTTGTTTATTTACTATCTACATAGCACTAAGCAATACTGGCTTCATCTGGCCCAAAAACCCCAAGATCACATGTGTGAGATGGGGGGAGAGGTAGGACACTTTGTTGTTGGCCCTGCCTGACTAGTCCAGTTTGACAGTTTCAACATGGGTCACATCACTTGAACTGAGACCTGGTTACCAACCTCTTGCAGCCAGGCTTGCTACACTTAAGAGGAGGAGAATTTTCATCTGTTGTGTTCTGAAAGTCCATGTCATAGTTTCAAAGATGCTTTTATTATTATTCTCAACACTCATAGTATGTCACATGCATAAGCTTTGTAAGAATTTCCTTTTATGGAAATGTGAGACAGGGGGAGAGGTGGGCCAGCTAGTAATAGTAGCAGCAGTAATGGCTTGGAAGATGCAAGGCAGTCCAAATGACATTGTCATGGACCTCAGCTGGTATGTTTACAAGTGTTTACACTCCCCCCCCAATTCCTTGTGGAATTCTGGTTCATTCCTGGTTCATTCCTCACATTCCTAGGAATCCTGGTCCATTCCTAGCCATTCCTAGACCATTCCTAGCCACCATTCCTGGAGGTACTAGGTCATTATTTCAAACATTATGGAAACATCAATACTAACTAAAAATACTAACAAAAAGTGTAAAAGCCCCCCAACTCGCTATGAGGCAGGGGGGAGATATCATTTATTAATATAATACATGACTAAATTAAACTAAATTAAATCCCCCCACATCTCTCAGACAGCAGGGGGCTTAGCAATCATATTGTGTCACAGTGACCTGCCCCTTGCATAGCAGCCCATTCCACTCCATGAGCGATGGTTCATGGTAGCGGTTGGGGGGCTGGCATGGGGGGCTGGGGCCCGCTTGGCACTGCCATTGCCCCACTCATGCTCCACCCCACAAGCAGTGGCTTGTGAAACTGGGCTGGGTGGTGTTACTTGGGCTGCTGGGCCCTCCCATCATGTCCCCCTTGGCCATCAGGGCCTGCCATCACATCCTGCTGGGTCCTGGGCCCTTGTGTTGTGTCCCCTCAGCTTATCTGGGTTAAGCTGATAGCCGGTCGTGTCCCTTGGGCTTCAGGTGCATCCCTGGGCATCCCCTCTGTTGTCTGGCATCCCCCTGTTGTCTGGTGTCCCCCCCAGCCAGCAGGCACATCCCCCCTTCTGGGTTGGTCATGTCCGGGTGCCCTGTCATGTCAAGACATGTCCCCTAGGTGCTGGGGGGTGTCCTGTCTGGTGTTGACATGGCAGGTCACAGGTGGCCTTCCTCAGCCAAAGATCAGGCCCCCCACCCACCCTGCAAGCAGGGGCTCACTGGGCTGTTTGGGGGGCTGTTGGGAGGCTGTTAGAGGGAGGGGGGGGGGCGTTAGTAACGTGGCAGTGGGGTGGGGTATATTTAGCGCATACCTCACAGGTACCCTGCTCTGTAGGCCTCCTGGCACCCCCCTATCCCCATCTGAGCCCCTCCCATCCTGGCTGAGTGGGGAGGAGGGGCAGCACACTGGGTCTCTGCTGTTACAAGTAGAAAAGAAAATTGTTGGCTTAAAAATATATTTAATGATTAAAAATACTTAATATGGGGGCCTCAGGCCCCTATGGATGGGTAGTGGAGGAGCAGAGGCAGAGAGGGGGAGGCTGGGGGGGAGGCGGCTGGGAAGGGGAGGTGGGTGTGTCAGTGACGTGGCACATGAGGTGGGGGGGGGGGGGGGGGCAAGGGGCTTACCAGTTGGTGGGGGGTGCTGAGGTTGTTGTTCCAGGTCATGAGGGTGTTGCCTGGTGGAAGGGGGGGAGAGGGGATGTGGCATGTCAGAGGGGGGGAGGGGGGCTTACCAGTGCGGTGGCTGGGGTCATCGTCATGCAGTCATTTTGAGCAAGCAGGAGTGGGGTTGGGGGTTGTGGACAGAGGTGGTGGTGGTTGAGGACCCCAAAGATCTTGCAACTCCCTGTTTCTTTTTTTTGACCAGCTGTCCTGATTTCCTCCAATACAACTGCTCAGTATTCTTTTCAGAAATGGACAGTGCAGCCATCTAACTGAGAGTTAAGTTCAATTTAAAAAGGATATTTCCTATTATTCACAAATTTGCTTAAATTTTTGAAACTCCCCAACAATGATAGTACATTCTTTCATTCTTTCAAGCACAATTACAGGGTTTGATCAGGAATGGAATCTGACGAGCACCATTGGGGTCAGTAGCCAACACTGGTCTTTGGATTCCTTGGATTATTGATGTTGACTTCTTCAGGATGTCCTTGGATGGCACAGCAAGGTCGAATTCAAAGGCTCGTACAAGGGTGAAGAGCAATACTTTCATCCTAAAAGAAACATAAGTGACTAACTATCCTGTAGTTTGCTCCTACCCATGCTTACTCGATGAGAGCGAACCGGAAACCAATACAAGCATGGGGACCACCGGAGAAAGAGAGCATATTGCCCCAGACACCCGGAATTGCGCCGGAAGGTTCCGGGACAGACTCCCATCGTTCTGGTCTATAAGAATGGTAAAACCAAGGTAAAACCATGTCCCTCAATAGAAGAGAACTTGCCTGAAATCATCAGCATCTTCACCCCAAATTGCTTTATCCCTGTTCACGGCAACAATTGGGACAACCAGTATCTGTCCCTCTTTTACCCTGTTGAAAAAAATCTATATGAAGCCAAGTGGTGATATGAAACTGTCGAAGATCCACTCCCCTGATATTTTCATGGACTTGACCATGTCGATCGATCACAGGTTCACTAAGCGGCAAAATGTCGTCTTTTAGAGCCATTCGACCTATAGATGGGATAGGCGGGTGCAACCGCAAGGACTCGCGCAAGACCATGTCGAGATACGGCAATGCATTTAATTGGTCCATCGTTGGGTTGTCTGTAGCAATGGAAAGGAGCTCCGCTCGGAGCTTGGCCTGCACCAGTTGGTCTTGTGACAAAGCAAACAGAGCCCAACTCGTCGCATTGCTAAAAAAAGTCAGGTTAGAAGCTAACTATCGTTGAGGGATTTGAAAGAGAAGGAGCTGCCTTATTGTTTCGTGCCCGGCCACAATAAAGGTTGGTACTTCTGTAAGTGCAATCAGCGGCGATAGAGTTAGCCAACTTATGAAAGCCACGCACGGGCTATCACATCCTGATCAGACATGCGTCGGCTAGCATCAACTGCCATGTTTGCCTGGACCAAGAGGGAGAGAAGATCGCGGCCACTCCTTTTCTCGCCGGTACCTGCTGCCTGCCAGTGGGTTTTGCTGTCTCGAAGAAGTCGATACCCTATCTGGGTCATTTTGTCTTGCACCTTCTGTGTCTGAATATCTTGTTCGGAGCGCTGATGGGCCCGTCATAACGAACACGCCTGACTGAGGACTTCTATGATACGTACTACATGACGTAAGATCGGCAATTGTGCTTTCAATCTGCTGATAATGTTACTCTCCAAACCGATCTTGAAGATAGCATCGAAGGCGTCATTGAGCTCGCTTTTCTGATTTGTCAATGTGTCAAATGTATAATTGAATCCTGCGCGTCAAAGTGGGCGTCAGGAGGAACCGCTCAACGGAGCCAACAGACTCGACACCTGATTGAGAAACGCACCAGCTAGGCCGATGATGTCGAGCGCCAGCTTGCTTAGCCAAGAATTGCCATCAACACGCCCAGTACCGCCATGCCTGACACTCTCTGCTATCCATATATCGCGCAACTTTATTAAGATGAGCAACTAGGGTTCTCGAGCAGTGCTGACACATAGTGCATACTTGTACAGCCTTCTCCACGAAAATGTCCGTCTGTTCGCGGACATGAGCAGAACTAAATGCGGGGTTCTAGATGTTGATCAGAACAAACTCTGGAAGGCCTTCGTGTTATGGGATTAAACTTACCATGATCTTCCGCTACAATAAAATTCCGAGTCGTGACTCGGATTATTACGTGGTAGTCAATCTAGAAAATCTTACCTGGTGCTTGTGTTCATCTCCTTCGACAACAAGAACGCCTGGTAAAGGTAATAAACGTTAGACTGCAGTAAGGCGGGACAGACTGTGTGCGCACCAGGACCAACGACACGACTCAAGAAATACCGTGAGGCGTTTGTCTTGGGGTAAATGTAGCTATTCATTAGAATGTGATTCAAAGCCTTAGTATCTGTGATATACAGCCAAGTAGACTTGTGGATATTGAGCACACAGGGGAGTCAGAGTGAAAGGAAGCACACATACACTCAAAAATCCTTTAAACTGAAGTACTTTCCCGTATTCTCGCGGCCACTGTTCATAGTAAGCCGATTGCTGTTGTGCGAACGTTAACAGAAGATTGGTTCATAGTAGATATGAACTTCATGCATCTTTTTGTATCTCCTTCAAATTGCCATGAAGGAGACTCCGGTTCTTTGGTCCAGGAAGATTACGTATGGGCGATGTTAACTCTTCGTAGGCCACTTTGAAGAGTCGATATATTCCGTAGCCAACGACTGTTGCAGCTAAAGTCACAAGAAGCTTTGCGATTGAAAATCCGAGTCCAGACATTGAACTTGCTACAGCCTGAGCCTGAGCGGTCTTTGGATGCCACATCAAAGCATCCCAGTCACTGTTAGCTTTGTACAGCTTTATGATCTTCCATCTCCAACGGAGTCTTAGTAAATAGGCTCAAATAAGAATTCCAGATAGTGCTCATGCCCCGATCACTATATGGCTTGCCTATTTGGTCTACAGTAAAGTGGCTTGAAACTTTAACTACATTAGCGGCTGGGACTATTATTTAAAAACACTCAGAACACCAGGTAGGGCAGTTACAATGTACCATATGATACGTGCCAGCGAACGGGTACAATGTAGCGTATGATACGTGTTTGCTGAATGCCAGCGAATGACTGATTAATAAGGAAGGACTACAGTGTAGCGTATGATACGGTGGTAGCGAATTCGCCAGGTTATGTACTGCACACCGGCAATGCTGCCATGGTATGTGCGGCACAGAGGGCAGCCCGCCGGCACATGCATGCCCACCGCCACTTGCTGGCACTGGCACCTGCTGGCCCACTGGCACATGCTGGGCAGATCTATGAAGGATTCGTTTGTCCCATTTTGACAAATAACATTTATTCCTATTCGGCACCCAGTTGGCCATCCTATCATCATACACTGACAGCAACATGCTAGTAGCATCAAATGCAGTCCGCAACCAACTTAGATAATGAAAGGCATATGAGGCAAGGATAACTCCATACTTTAACTGAGCAACAAAATCTAAAAAAAACTACTAATCAATTTCCATGCCATCAACGTCTCCATCCAACCAGTGGGTATCAACATATGCAAAATAATCTGGCCCATAGGTACGAGGCATGGTGATATCGTCAGTATCTGCATGTATACATATATTTTTGTCACTGGATTCGTCACCATCACTTGAAGATACATCACTATCACTTGAAGATGACCAAGCAGCCACAGCATCACGTGAGGTGATAATGTTTGATGAGCTAGCCGCAACACCTGGTTCATCTGTAGCAACCCGAGGAGCTGTTGAACAATAGGTGATCATCACCCTGGCGCCAGTCACACCGGGATTAGCATCATCGGCATGGGTAGGGACTGACACATTGGCACCTATGAGGCCGGTATCGGAATCATCCGATGATGATTCCCATGCATCTGCAGCATCCTGAGCACTGACACCAGCTGCAGAAAGAGAGGGTTCATTATCCGATGACGCCCATGCATCAGCTGCATCATGAGCAGTGACATGAATTGTTGAATGGGAAGAAGCAGAGTGAGGTGGATTGGACTCGATGAATGACTCACCTGAAGACTCCCATGCATCAGCAGCCTCCTGGGCACTGATCTTGACTGGGATCTCAACTTCCCCAGTGACTTTCATGCCATGAAAGCGTTTCACAGTTTCATGCATGGGCTCATCACTAGCCTGATCGGGACTTTGAGGATCGGCTGGCACATCATCATCGGGACTGCATTGACCGGCACCTTCTTCACCGGCACTAGATGCACTGGCACCTTGATCATCGGCCCTTTTCCTGCCGGCACGATATTCATCGGCACTGTGCACACTGGCAGTGACTTCATCAGCAGTTCCATCACTGGCATATAACACGGCTTGGTCCTCAGCCGAAGCGCTAACGGCAGAAAAGATTCCCGAAGTATGGGGATTAGATGACATGTATGAACCAATGCCGGTTGTTGAGCCCAGTGGCAAAGACAAAATGTACCCTGAATGGTCATGTGTGGTATCTTGCTTACCGATTTTCAACACCTCGGCCGGTGTCAGTTCGGAACCCCATGTCCATTTGGCTGATGATGTAGGTATTGAGGTCAAGGCTTCAAGTGCAGCCTTTGCTTGCTCAGTAATCATATGGGATTTTGCATTTACTTTTCTTCAGGACTTCCGGCGACTGCTTTGTGGTGGGGAGCTAAGAGGAGGAGCGGGGCCCAGGGAGGCCATTTGGGCAGGCAGCGCACATGCTGCAGGATCACTCTCTTTCAATATGACCTGTTCATGTAAAAGGAATAGGCCAGCAGCCCGCCGCCGGTTGGCATCGAGCTGAGCGAACGACGCAACCTCCATACCATCAACAAACTGAAGGATCTCCTGAAGCTCTTTCTTCAATTCATAAATTGTAATATCCTTCGATTGGCACCAGCCACAATCCCCATCAGCCCCAAGTGCAGCTGAAGGTGTCAGACATGGGGGGGGGCGGATTTCGAGCGTCCATTGGGAGGAGATTGCGATGCATGGATAAGCATTCGGTAAGTGTGGAAAAACTCAGAATGTCATGGGGTGCCGGTGGGACATCAGCCAACCACCAAGGAAATGCATATTGTTTGACCAAACAGTCGTAGTTAGAACTGTCGGTGCCAACATCGAGGGTCGCCAAGAGATCCAGATCAAATGGCACTGGCAGTTGATGATCACCAAGGTGGCCGAGACTATCGGCAAGGGACCTCACAAGGATCAGGATTTCGATGACGTGACCGACAGCATCAGCCAGACCTACATATGACAACACAAAGAACTGGAGAAAAATGACTGAAAATAATGAAAACATGAGAAGAAATTACAAACAAGTTCCAAGCGTAGCGTGATTTGCATCCATTTACCATCTTTTGGATCAAACTCATCCAGATGTAAAAGGATGTGCCGAAAACGAGACTCTGCATAGTACAACACTTCCTGAGTCATCTGATGCGCAATCTGGTTAGATCCACATTGCAGTGCAAAAGGATCAAAAAGTCTAAGCATATGGTTTGCCATTGCAGAGGTTGCTGAGTGATGGTTGAAGATAAGGGCAAAGCACAATTGTTATCTTCTGTATGACCAATGGTCACGTGACCTGACTACTTAACTAAGACAAAGGAGATTTGTAACGCGGACATGTGGACCTAAAGGTTCTATCTGCAGAGATTGCAACAGAATGCCATGTGTTGCATTGGCGATGAGCATAGGCAGCAGCTCCCTGGGTAACTGCCGAGTTGCAAGTGGGCTGATCAGCATTTAAGGTGCCGGTGGCCGAGGTGCCGGCACCCGGGATACTTGTGGCCATGGTGCTGCTGCCGAGTGTGGTAGTGGCCGGTGTGCCGGTGCGAATGGTGCCGGCGACTGGAACTGAGTTTGGCCACTCCGCAAAGGAATCATCACATGGTACTGCCGGCCCCTCACCATTGGTTGATACAGTGCCCAATTTCCATTGATCCCTCAGGTGCATGAAATAACGCACTGTCCATTGCATTTCATATCCAAGGAGCATGACCTCTTCCTGCCATCTGGCTTTCTGTGCCCGGGCATATAGCCAATGAATTCGCTGGACTGTTGATCCTTTCAGAGACAAGCTGAACATTTTACAATTCCACATACATTCTAACTGTGGCCAGTGAACATTGGCCAATGGACCAGCCTCTTGTTGCGCTGCCCCCTGAGGATTTCCCCAGATCCATGACAAACACAATGAGGATGATCCTGGTATATTGGGGGTTAAAATGGCTATACTGGCACTGATGTCATTCCTCGTCAGTGGTTTGTAGGCCTCAAGGATACTGATACCAGCACCAAGCAAAACAAGAGCGGACCGGCACCGATTATAAGTGCGACTGTGGACAGCGATCTCTGTGTTCAGATGCACAATGGTCATCCGGGCTCGCGTTTGAACACTTTTCCTTGGTGCCGATCACAAGACATGGGAGTAATGGAAGGACTTGTCCGAAATCAGATCCCGAAGCCATGCCAGTTCATGTTTTGCTTGCTCCACACGCAAGGACAATTCTAGTTCCCTATAGTCCAAGCCAGCATTCCTGCGGGAGGGCATGAACAAGGGTTCCCGCTCTACGGGTCTGCCACCAAGCGGTATGGGTGCCAAAGGATCAGGCCCGCCCGATGATGCCTCATTGAGGGTATCAAATTCCTCTTCATTTTCAAATTCCACAGCACATCCACCACTGTGTGTTGCAATATCCCCACAATCCTGGAGTTCTCTCAATTTCACTAACAGTGTGCCCAATTGTGCCCGTTCTCTTTCAATTAAAGCCGAATCAGCAATCCGGCCATTACGTGTCATATTCCGAATTTGGTCTTGAATTTCAATCCTGACCATTCAAAGCAAGAACAGACACATGCGACATGTGATGGATTTACGCACTGCTTTTCTTCTACCATCAATGCAAACCGCAACCATTCTTCAATGGGGTTTGATATGGCTGGTGATGCAGTTGGTCCTGATGGTGCCGGTGACGAAGTGTTGGCCAGGACTCTGGCCACATAAATGTCCATTGCTTTCAAATCGGTCTTTCGGAGCACCTCAGCACTGGCAATTTCAGCTTCCCAGACCTGGACAAATTCTGGATTCACAGCCATCTTGTTAAAATACTTTGCGCTTTGAGCTGCCATGGCCGATGCATCCAAGTGTCAGTGCTGCAAGTACCTCACCATCCCGAGGCATTTCTTGTGATTTGAGTCGCTGGCATGGTCATCTAGCATCTCTGCGCAATGTGGTAATGTTGCAGTCCGGACAGTGGGGGAAATAGAGTTCAGGTTTGCCCACAGTGATTCAAGAATTTCACCAGCGACAACTGCAAATCCTGGGATAAAGGATGTTGCAAAGTGGAAAAAACACAGATCCTTGTGACAATGAACATGGAAAAGGCCAATCGCGTACTCCAAATCAAGGCCGACCAGCAGGTATTGCCCAATGCGTTCCAACATATGGACCCACCATTGACAAACAATGTCATATATAACCCCCACACCTTGTTCGGGATCAACATTTGTATACTTCAGGGCCTGGAGGAAAGCAAAGTCCACGTTCTTCTGTTGTTCACCCTTAAACAAGTCGACCAGAGAATTTGGTGCGTAACAGCCATGCTGGGCACAGGCGAAACACACAACACCCGTTATATCACATGCCTTTGAAGCAAGGAGGGCATTTGTAATGGCCCTGAAGGTGTTTTCACAGGGTGCTTTCTGGAGATATGAAAGTCAAACTGTGCTTCCGTAAAGCAGTCAAGGGCACCGGCATGCATGGGCAGCGAGCCAGGAGGTGGCACTGGCACATGGTCTCGGCACCATGGATGTGCACTGGCACCAGGCATGTGCACCTGCACGATATCATGTACCGGCACCACAAACCGGAACAATATCTTGTACTGGCACCAGGCATGTGCACTGGCACGATATCCGGTACCGGCAGTAAGTGTGTCCACCGGCACCATGCTTGCGAACCAGCACAATATCTTGTACCAGCACCAGGCATGTGCACTGGTAGCATACCTTGTACCAGCACCACACTGGCACCATGCCTGTGAACCGGCACCATCCCATGTACCGGCACCTCGCTGGCCACCGGCAATGCACTGGCCCAGGCATATTCACCGGCCGTTTGCATGGGCATTGGGTGGGCACTTAGGACCACACCTGCACACCATCACCATGCATCGGCACTGACACATGCCTGTGCTGGCACCATGCATGGGCACCAATCTGTAAGGGCACTCACTGTTGATCGCTCCATGGCTGTCTTCAGGAAATCAGAATATTCTTGCCGATTTGCCATCATTCCGCACCATCATTGAGCCAAACATCAGTCTCTGTGGTCTTTTGCCGCACATGATCAGCCTTGAAGTTCCTGTTGGCCACAAATGTTTGGCGATACACATATCTGGCCTTCAATGCAATCAAGATACATATGATCATTGGGCAATTCTCACCTGCATGGATCACTTTTCCAATCTACCAGAAGATTTATTCCTGGTTGAGGGCACGCCGGACAGAAGTTTGAAAGTGCACCTGGCAAGGGGGCATTAGGATTCTGATTGTTGTGGCCATAACTGGCCCATTTCAGTTTCTTTATCCAACACCACAATCGCAACATACGACGAAATTCATGGTATAAATTTGGGACAGAAGCCGGTGATATAGGCAGGGTGAGCCGGCGGATGAGCTGGTAAAATTGATAGGCTGAGGCCTTCAGTTCGAGATTACATAGTCTGAAATAATCCAGTACTTGTGTGGTGAAAAGTGTACGAATGCGATCAAAGCTGGCTGGCACCAAGCGGGATGACACCAAGTCAAGTGGAACTTGATGCTCACCTTGATATTGGCAGGTAACCATTGCAAGATGGTGGATTCCATTTACATGGACCACCCGAACATATGAGTTATTGAGTGCATCGGTGTGTGGTATCTGAGCCTGGGAGTACTGTCTGGCACCGGCACTTGAGCCAGCGCCTGAGTGAGGACCAGCAGTTATATTGGCGCTGGCATTTGACTCAGCCCGTACATTTTCATCGGCCTCCCCTCCCTCATTGAGGGGCACGCTTTGAGCAGCTCCTTGCGATAAATACCGAGGTACATTTACTTCATCTTCATCGGCATCTTCACCATCATCACCATCTACCTCATTTCCAAGGTCTCCTCGCAGTTGTGTTTGCAATGACTCCACATGAGCGAAAAAATGTTCATCTGCAGCACTCTCCTGGTCCCAGTTCATAGGACTTGACCCATCAACCTCTTCCTGACTTATATTGTCTTGAGGTGCTGGTGTGGCTGGTGCCATATAGCATGGTGCCGGTGGTCCTAGTCCTGTCCACTTTTCCTGTTCAGCCTCATCAGCATGATGCTGAATACTTTCCAGATGCTTTTTCTGAAACTCTAGTGCCCTGCAAGCCGTTGTTGAGTTTCGGTGTTGTACCAGAATATAGGTGCCAACTTCCCAAAGCGCTGCCCAACGGTAGAAGGTGCTGGTCCAGTATTCAATTCGATGCAAGGGGCTTTGCTGATGGCTGTGGCGCATGCATCTACAACACATTGGCTTTGGTAGGTTACAATCAATGCACCTCCAGACAGCCCAATTGTTTGCTGAGCAATCCAAGCACTTCTTCTGGTCCATGCTCTCGCGTACAAGAAGTGATTGCAGTAACTTGTCCACACGGTCTACAAACTGAAGAACATAGTCTCTTTGAGTCTTTGGGAGAGTATTCAATCTCAAATCAGTGTTATTAGCCAGTGAGTCTCGAACCTTGTGTGATTTTGTACTGTGTACAGCATCTTCCTGTCCATGTCCATGATCATGATCAACATCCATTGCCATATCGATCTCATTCTCAGGTGCAGTGGATAAAGAACCCCTTTCATCAACAATCCCAGCCAGAGGTACCTTGATGCGTTTCGTAGTAGTCCCTGTTTTGGTAGGAACAATGATGTCTTGATGTGTTGTGGCCTCAGCTGCTTTGGCATCACTTTCACGGAGGGGAGCATTCTTCTTTGGTATCCTCTTCCTTTTGTATCCTGCAATGGTGGGGGATTGGCTACTCATATCTTGAACATGACAACCTTGATTTATTCCTGATAACCTTAAAAGCTTGCTGAGACCTGTGGCCCTGAACTAACATGTGGTGAACACATGTTTTGTTGCCTCATGGCAATTGTCGTCTTCTTCCACCCACCATCATATTTTATTTCCCCCCTGCCAAATGTCTTCTGAAGTTCCACCCCCACACAAGAAAAGGCCACAAAGCAACTGCAAATACACCGCAGAAGAACAGCAAGTCATCGAAGTCTACAAAGTGGCTTATCGAATGGCAACAACAAAGGAGGAGCGTGTGGTTATTCTGAGAAGAGATATCCTGCCGGCCATATTTGTCTACTGGGCCGGCAAGGGTCAAGACCCACAGACCGAAGAGGAAAGTCGTTTCCGTAGCAAGGTTCATCTCCCATATACTTATTGATGATGGAGGCTGAATATCTCGGCAGGAGGTCATAAATTGGATTACAAACAACTGGCAGCCGCAACAAGTGGAAGGGAAAAATGATGTGGGGCTCAGAGTGAAGTGATCAGAGGTGGTATGGAATCAGAGGAAGAGTGAGGTATTCATCGAGATTGCCAGGATGCTTGGCATTGAGAATGCCAGTGAGAAGACACCAGGCTGGTTTCCCAAGAGACTGCAAGCTATTGAGAGAATAATGGATCGCATGAATGAGGGTGAGAGGGCAGCACTAGATGCAGAGATGGAGCGCATTAATGGGGTGGGATACCCTGATGATGTCAAGCACAGGTATGAAATATTTTACACAAGCCTTCAAGTGGCCAAGAACGTACTGAGCCAGTGATTGTGCCGGTCTCCGGTGTGTGGCCGTTTGGCTGGCCATGTTTCCACCCTGGCCAATATCGCGGTACATCGGCCAGGTGAGTGGCTGGCAAGAGCCGGTGGCACTGGCAGCCACTCATTGACATTCATCAGTGGCTGATGCCAGTTTTTAGGATGGCCAACAAGTTCACCACAAAGCGAGTGAGTGAGAATGATAGGCGGAATTGGTTGGAGATTGGTGTTGTGTCCATTACCTTCACAGCATATACAGCACCAGATGGGCAGCTGGTCATTGATAGGTACAACAATATAGATCTACTGTCGGCATCTGTCATCTAAATGTGATCATGCAGTCATGACAATATGGCAAATCATCTCATGGCCTACATGAAGACTTTACGTGCCTTGGCCGAGCCCAATGTGGCGACTTTCCTGACTCCTGCAATGAAAAAGGTCGAACAAGTCTCATTGAAGATGACACCAAATGGGTCACTGATTTTACCAGATGTCAGCACCATCCAATCATATAACAAACAAGCCCTGGAAGACTTATTGGCCCTTTACCTGGGACATCACTACAGTAGGTGCCGGCCTGTAACAATGTGCCGAGATGGGCTGACTTAAGCACTCCAATATAGAACTAGCAACTAATGGACGAACGTCACATGCACCATTCAAGCAGTTGGGCGAAAATACCTCATTGATGATCAAGAGGCAATACTTGCCACCAAACTTTAAGATTCATAACCCACGAAATATGCACAAACAGACTATCGTGGATTTTTTTTCGTTCGTTTCAAAGTGTCAGGAAGAGCATGGTGCAGATGCAGCTTTCTGTTTTAACAAAATCGTGGAGGGTGCTGATCTGGTGCCGGCACTAAACAGGGCAAATGATTCGGTTGGCACTGAGGTTGGTGCCGCTTCTAGCTGAAAAAAGGGAAAGAAAAAGCAAACAAAGACACTCGAGACGCAGAAGAACAACAGCTCCGCAGTCACTGCTCTGTTCCAGCACAAGCTGATATCATTTGATGATCGTCATGAAATTGGTCCGTCTGGGTCAGATACAAGGTTGACCATTGTGGATCAAGCCACGGTGGATAGATTATTAGCTGCAGGTCTTGCAACCCCATCGCCAGTCAATGGACCAGGTGATGGACCACCATGATATGCCATACAGACATCCACGTTAGCATTGATGGTTGCAGCACCACCAGCAGGGTCATTGGCACAGTCTGAAGCTCTGTCATTGGCACATCCTGGAGTGGACACAGTGCCACATCGATCAACATTGTTACTGGCACCACTTCAATATGGAACACCGGCATCAATAAGAGAACTGGCACTGGCAGCTTCACCGGCACATCCTGCAACTCTGTCACCTGCACATCCTGACGCTCAATATGGAACACTGGCATTAATGAGAGCACCGGCCCCGACACTGTCACCGGCACATCCTGCAACTCTGTCACCTGCACATCCTGATGTGGCACAGTCTGCAGCTCTGTCATCGGCATATCCTGGAGTGGACACAGTGCCACATCGATCAACTTTGTCACCAGCACCACTTCAATATGGAACACCGGCATCAATATGACAACTGGCACTGGCAGCTTCACCAGCACATCCTGCAACTCTGTCACCGGCATACATTCAATGTGACATGCCGTCCTACATGCTAGCTCAAATTGACCCGTTACTTTTAGATTCACAAGGCCTCCATGCCCCTGCATTGCCACCGGGAACACATGAACCACTTTCACCGGCCCTTGCAGCGGCACATCCGCCAGCCAGCATTACACCTTGTCTGAAGCCAGTTTGTTACAGACGGCAGACAGATGACCAACTAGCTGCCAAGGAAGCCCTTAATCTTGGTGAGGTCGGAACCAGAAGTAGAAAGAAAAGACTTCAACATTAAACGGAATGCTATATACATGACAAATTCTTGTAACAACAATATAAATATACTCGTTATTTTTTCCCATTGATTGGCATCTGAGGACCCAAATTAGTGACAGCACTAGCGAGTCTTGGCGATCAATGGATGTCAACAGCTGGCATGATAATTGGGGGAATGGGACTAGCCAGTCTCAGTGAACGACGAAGATCGCCAGCAGGGACTGGTGATCGGGACCGGGACCGGGGAGGAAGGGGTACTACAAGTGTTCTGGGTTCGTTGACTTGCATTGGCGAGGAGGGGTGTGCATCTATATTCATTGGTGCAGGTGGTGGGGCAACTTCCTGAGACCCATGAGGTGTAGGAGGAATGAGGCCGAGCACAGGAAGGGGGGTAGAGGGTAGCATTGCCGGTGATGATGACAGTGCCGATGGAGGTGCTGATGTGGGGAGACGCGGTGGAGGAGGGAATGTGAGCATTGCTTCGCCGGGCTCAGCAGCTGTCTGGGCATGCAATGGGGCCGGTGCTGCAAGACTTCGCAGTGCCGGTGGCATTGTAGCAGCCGGCGAGACAGCCACTGCTGGCGATACTGCAGGTTGTTGTGCCGGTGACATCGGCACCAGTGCCAACTCCTTTGCCAGGGGAGGCCCAGCTCCAGGCGGTGAGCCAAGTGGTGGGAGGGTCCTTGTGATGTGCCCGGTGGTGGGGTCAACCACTGGTGCCGGTGATGGAGGTGACATCACCCTTGGTTTGCCTCGGACATTGCGCACTATGACACTGGGCTGGTAGTTCAGCAGCATCAGTGGCCTGATGTCCCGGGGTTCCAGGCCAAGGTATTCGCACAGGTTGTTGTAGTGCCGGCTCAGGTCCTCATTATCCTCTTCGAGTTCAGCAATATGTGAGGTTGCCGAGTCCAGCTCGTCCTTTATTCTGGTCATGGCCCATCTGAGCTGCATAATTTCCTGGCTGAGCCTTTTGTTTTCCAGGAGAGCGCTGTCCGTCGCAGCCGCGCAGTCCTCCAACCGCTCATCCATCATGACTACCTGCATTTCCCACATGATGTGGTCATTATTGACCGCTTTGGCTATGACTATTGAGATTGAGCCATTGACATAGCAGTAAATGATTACTTACCTCGGCCCTTCCCTTTCTCCTCCCGTGTGTGATCCTGACTTGACGAGGCTGCCGGTGCTGGTGCCGTTGCTGGTGCCGGTAACTGTGCCGGCACCTGGATGGTCAGCCTGCCTATCTCTTTTGCCACTGCTCCTTCTCGATGCACCTGTTCTTTGAGGCCGAATGTGGCCGGTTTTGATCTGGGTGCAGGTCAGACCTTTTTCACCCTTTGTTGAGTCTGAGCCCTACCCTCTTCATCACCTTCATACTCACTCCCACTGATATCCGATTTTGCCTTCATCTTCCTTCCTCTGTTAGCCCACAATGTCTTAACCCCCTCCCCATCTCTCACACACTTTGACTTGTTCTTCCCGCATGGCCAGCATATGGGCGAACCACTGGCTTGGACAAAGCACTGATAACCTTGACATGTGCAGCGGTCGCACGGCACTTCGTGCAATGTATCTCTGCGTCTAGGCTCACAGCGCTCTCGACGCTTTCGCTTGGTCCCCTGCCCCAGTTGGTCAGTCTCCCAATCCTCTTCGCCCTCCTCTCGATGCCTTTTCATTTCCCTGCACTTCTAATCAGTGCCAACAGGTGGTGCCGGGAGAGCAGCAGCCGGTGTGGATTGCATGGCCATGCGGGAGGCCAGCATACCTTTTGTTCCCGGCTCTCTCGTTGACCTCCCTGTGGCAGGTGCTGGTTGCGTGCTCACCCTTGCTGGTGCTAGTGTCACCACAGTCATCGGAGCCGGTTGTGTATTTCCCATGGCCAGTGCCGATGGTGCCGCCATGACGGGTTCTGCTGCAGACAGCTTGAGGTGTGATGCCTTCTCCTTGGCGAATGCCACCGTTTTCTCCACTACGTGTTGAGCCATTCCTGGGATAGCCGGCTTGGACTGCGGTGCCGGAGGTGCCGATGCTGGTGGGTGCGCCTCATCCCACTTCACCAATGCTTGTCGCTGTTGCTTTATGAATGCCTCATCGCCCACGGACCCAGCTTTCTTCCACTTGATGAGGAATTCCCAAAGAAATATGTTGACAGTGAAGACATCGGCTATCTCAACCGGCACGGTCTTCTTGGAGCAGAACAGCGCTTTCTGAAACACACTCAGCTTGTTTGCGATCAATTTTTCTTTTGCCATGCTTACCACTTGAGGTTTGAGGATGGCCATCTCCTCATTCAGTCTTCCATCTTGAAGTGCAGCCCGGATGGATTGATCAAGAGCAGCAATGGTGGCACTTAAACTGGCGGCGGATGGTTGCATTGTGATGTATTTGGAAAGGATGTTGGTCGGCAGAATGAGGAAAGAAACAATGTTTGTTGACACAAACTTCAACCATCATGTGACCTCTGCATGATCCGATCTTCTATCAATAGCAATCAGCATACATGTTCAACGTTTATCCTTACTTACTTCAATGAATCAGAACCAACAGCGCAGCTCCTCATCCCATACCCCAGAGGGGTATGTCACTATTGTCGGACCTGGTGGGGAGCAGTACACCATCCCTCAATTTTTGGTTCCCTCGACACATGAGGCATTCCGATCTTATCAACAGAGGGTTGATTTGAATGTGAAAGAGGCATCAGGAGGGGTAAGTCCTTTCCATTTTGCAACTATGCTTAAACGGTCATGTGCCGGTGCCCATGCATATGCCAGTGCCCATGCTGGCCCCCTGTGCTGCCGGTCCCCATGATTCCTGCCTGGTGCCGGTCCCCTTCATGGTGCCGATAGCCCTGAAGTCATATGCTCTCACTAATAACACATGCAGTCTCGTAACACCTTAGACCTGCCTTATGTGCCGATCAGTGCAGAGAGCATTGAATTTCCTCCTGACCCTGTGAGCTCCATGAGCTCCATGTGGTCGGCTACTGTCGCTTACTTATGATTATTAGAATTTAACTGACAGGGAATGTCTTGGGCTTCATGCTGATGTTAAAGCCCTCCAGGCAGCCCTCGGCATCTCTTATAAGGATGCCTGTCACCGTTTGTACATGGCTGAGGTTGAAAAGGTCAAGTGGGAAGGCAGTACACATGCTGCTTTTGTTGCTTTGAAGGCCCGTATTGGAAAAGCTCTCGATCGGGTGGAAAGCAATGCGATGGATATGGAGGAATGAAGTGTGCTTATTATCTGTAGAATCATTGTGGATATGTATGACCTATAATTCAGTCCAATGCTGGCCCTAACTTCCTATGATTACCATGAGCAATGTGCGGCCGAGGCATTTCCTCACATGTGCTGGTCCCATGTCATGTTTCCTGCATGATGGTACACCGCTGCCGGTACCCTGCCTGGTGCCGGTACCCTGTGGTGCCTGGTGCCTGGTGCTGGCACCCTCCATGGTGCCGGTCTCTTTTGCTGCTGGTGCCTAGCTTGGTGCCGGTATCCTGCCTTGGTGCCCAAGCATTGCCGGTCGCCTGGTCTCTGTGCCATACATAGCCTGGCGAATTCGCTGACACCGTATCATACGCTACACTGTAGTCCTTCCTTATTAATCAGTCGTTTGCTGGCATTCAGTGAATCTGTATCATATGCTACATTGTAGCCGTTTGCTGGACCATATCATACGGTACACTGTAACTGTACTATGTGAGAACACTTGTTACAAGGTACTTGGCTTGTACTTTCCTACTGTAAGGTCGCTGACAAAGTCAAAATTTTTTTTACCGAGTTTGACAATGCCGTTGGTGATTTGACCTCTCATCTAACACTTATAATTGCAAGAATTCCAGAGGTTTTGCCTTACATGATTTCAGCATCTTCATTGCAAGACTGTTTTTTTTGTTTCTGTGTAATTTACGAACAACTTGAAGGCTCAGATCTAGAGTTGAGGATGAGGATTTGTTGGTACCCGCTAATCATTGATTCCAACCCAATGTTTACTACAAACGATGACCGCGCTGTATTCCACTGTTGTACACGCTTTCATCCGCCAATCCCATCTCCAGCACAGACTTGCATTCTCGTGAAGGCCCTAAACACGCCCTGGGATGTCCATGGCAACGTCCACTTCAGCCTCCTCCATTTCCATATATCCACAGCCAACCACAATCTTCAGCCACCTCCCTTCTTCCCTTACCACTGCACTCCAATGTTCTCATCCAACGTCCAATGTAGACACCAACATTCCTTGCCTAAGATCATCTAGTCTCTCGCACCCCACGCCCCCAGCCCCCCGCCACACACCCCCGTCTCCACACACCCACCCACCTGCCAGTGGATCGTGTCCCGACCCTGGGCAGCTCGCAGTGCCGTTTCCTCCGTCATCGCCGTCTGCACACCAACTCACCCTCAAAGAGCGCCCTCTAGCTCCAAAACCTTGATGGACATCGTCTTCCTCAATGACACAAGGGTCTGGATGTACCCCTGGAGGAGTATGTTCTCTCATTGGATGTCATGCATTATGGTCTGGACCTTGTCTATCTCTTTCTGGGAGGCCTCCGAAAGGGCCTGGAAGTCGGCCTGGAGCTCATCCATTGCTTCTATGTGAATCTGAGAAAGTTGGTGGTATTTAGTGCAGAGGTTGTCTACTTCCCATTGAATATCACAGGCAGGTATCTTCGGGATTAATATGATGGTCCCAGTGCCACTGCTTGGCACAGGCTTCGGTGGTATGGATGGTTGGGTGTCACCATGTACCCAGAACTAAGGGGATTAAAGGAAGGAATGAAGTTAGATCAGATGTGGTCACTGATTGCACACCTAGAGTGCCACCACAGTGTGTTGCAGGAGAAGGGGGAGGATGCTCAGGGGAAGGCTGGGGAACAGCCTGTGGTATCGCAGCAAAGTGTTGGTGTGCAGGCAGCACCTGGTGTTGTTCCTGGCAGCAGTGTGGATGTCAATGCGATGGACATCACCCTTTCAGCCACAGCTCTCCTACCTGCCATGCCTGCCTCAACTAGTGCCACACCCACGGCACAATGATTCATCTGCCTTGAAGAATTTATATGCTACATGCCACAGAGCATAATGTTGCTTGTATATACTTCACATTACGGTAATACAATTGGAATGCATTGTCCACAGCATCTTTGGCTGGTCGTGTGGAGATGTCCCTACCACCAGTGGCAGGCAAAGTTGTTGGCTGTGACAGCCTTGCAGCGAGGCCAGATGGGCCCATTTGAATAATATTCCATGAAATCAGCCCAAGCATGTCTTGTGGACATGGTGGGATCCCATGTGGGCCCAGTTGAATAATATTCCATGAAATCGGCCCAAGCATGTCTTGCAGATGTGGTGGGATCCCTGTGGGCCCATATCACCCAAGAATATTCAATTGGGCCCTACTGGTGGCACCGCAAGAGATCTTGTCTGCCACCAGCATTGTGCCCTGTCGCGTAAACGAGACACACTTGGGCCAACATCATGGAATTCTATTAAAATGGGCCCATCTGGCCTCACTGGGAGGTAACAGACCGTTACAGCTGACAACTTTGCCTGCCACTGGCATTACATCTCCACATGACTGGCCAAAGATGCCGTGGACACCTCTATATCCTGACTTCTCATTCCCAATTATCTGGCACCACAGCAAGCTCAACCAGTATGACACCCATGGCCAAATCATCTTTACTATGGTAAGTAAACTCAAATTGTTTATATTCACAAGTATCATTCAACAAGCAAATGTTGGGATTACTCATAGTGTCTAGGTAATGAATACACAACTCTGCCAGATGAAGACAGCACTCTGGTGGATCAGTTGCCAGGTCCATCTGTGCCACCAGGCGTGTGTCCAGTTCTTCACCAGGGGAGGTAATTGGCAGCGATGCATTCTGACAATCAACATGTAGCTGTGTAAAAAAGTTGCACATGTGATGACTGAGGTTAGGAGCTTTGAAACCTGCCATGGAAGACGGAGTTGGGTATGAAGTGGGCAGGAAGAAACTGTGGCAGCCAATATCAATAGGATACAGTAAGGGGTAGTCTTTGGGGGAGACCCTTGTAATGGTGTAGTCTTGCAAAAGAGGGACACTGCATGGTGGCATATGGTTCCAGCCAATGCGACAGAAATCAACAAAGATTGTGGGAATGAAACACAGTCATGCACTATCCATGTGACTGATCACACAGCCAAGTTCAGCACCATTAGACCCAATGCTGGCAGCCAATCCAGTGATTCCTCAACAAGATCCCAGGAACACATTACAATGTCTGTTCTATCACATGAACAGTTGATGGAAGAGTCCCTTTGCAAATTTTTGGATGGACCCCGGACCTTCGCTGAGCAGGAGAGGATGAAGAATGAACTGGTGTGTAATGATTTGCATGAAGTCCTCATTTTTTTCTAACATTACCAGTTGGCCTTTAAACAGCAAGTTTTGGCAAAAGTGGCAACCCTGACACTGGTCCTCAAGCATGTTTCCCATGTTCTGCAACAATGGAATGCTGCAAAGGCTGGTGACCCAATGCCTTGGCAACACATTAAGGATCACACCATATATATTCCCCCTGTCACAAGCAATCTCCCCTCTGTTCCCATTCTGATACCAGCCCACCCCAACCCACAAATTTCACTGGCCACTGTCACACCAGGTGGTATACCTTCGAGCCAACAATATGCCCCTGCCACTGACCATGTGATGGAACCTCATCATGGCGTGACCTCGACTGGCCTTGGCCAAAAAGTATCCAAACAGCGAAAGGTGTCCTCACCAGTAGTAGTCCCTGACCACCATCTGACAGAGGGTTCAGATACTTCTGCACCCCAACACAGAGCATCCAAGGCCCCCAAAGCAAAATCCCCTGGCAGGGCATCGGTGAAGATGAGGGGACATATCAAACAGCAAACGACAACCATGGCCGTGGACTCACTGGACCTGATCTGGCCCTCCTCTACTGATCGGCCAACTGCTGTGTGCACAAGCTGCAAACTGAGGGGGCACCCATGCTGTACATCTGGGACCAAAACTGCATGCCTCGAGTGCAATGCAGGGAAGACAAAGTGTTCATACCATCCATCCAGACAAGCATGGTATGATCACATGGCAGCGACTGGAGAGCTTCCCCAAGCAAAGTCCTCAAAGGCTGCGGGAAAAAGAAAGATGGTGGACAATCATGGGAAGGGACCAGAGAGGAAGAGGAAATGTGAGGATAATACTGAGACTGTGGAGAACCTTTCAGATGTCGAACTTACCAGACCAGCTGCTCTGGCCTCACCAACCTGTGTCGTCACTGTCATCCCTGCTGCTGGCCCTTCCCCTACTACTGTGGCCACTTCACAGGCAATGGAAGATTCCACTTTGTCCAGTTCAGCGATGTCCCCTGGCCCTCCCTGTACTACTGTGGCCACTGCCCATGATTCATCTTTCCCAAACTCCTCCGCTTCCCCCAGCCTGCCTGGAAAGCCTGCCATAAAGCCTGGGCATCTCCCCAGTGTTGGTGGTCTCCAGTGGGGATTGGGTGAACTCTGCACCAGCTTCCACCATCTCTCCGACAGTCATAAAAAGGACATTGAGGACCTCCACACCACAGTCTGCCATCTTTCTGAGTCTAATGAGGATCTCCGCCAGCAGAATCTCATGCTTCATGGATATTTTGAGAATTATTTGTATTGGAGTCACTGTGTGTCAAAGTGCCTGCCCTGGAGGGGGAATTAAGGGGATTGAGGGATGGGATGGAGTTGGAGAAGATGAGATCTCGGATCGCCAAACTTGAACATCAGGATGATGCAGCCACCACTGACTTTGATACTGATGAGGATGATAATGACAAGGATGATGATGGGCAGAAGCAGGCCATGGCGATCCATGAATGCATAGATTGCATGGTCTTCAATATTCCAAAGTCATTGATGTTTGTCCACCTGGCAACATTACAACACAGCATCCACACTATGATGGATGCTGAGGAAGAAATTGAGGTACCACCTGTGTATAATAACCCCGCAGCTGATGTTGTGGATGATTTTGCTGCTGCCAACCATTCACCAGGCTGTGGGCCCACCCCAGTGCCCAATGCAGTGGAATGCAGTCTCGCTGCTGAGAATGTGCCTGGTGCAATGGCCACAACGACTCCCGCTGGTATCTAATATTGAGAAATGTGTATATTTTAACATACCAGCCATGTTGATTTATATTAGTGTTTCAAGGTCCAGTCACTAGGACTGGAAAAAAACCAAGACCGTAACCAGACTGCAATTGGTGTAACTGGACCATCGGTCTCAGTTGTAGTCGGTCACAATCGGTTACAGTTACGGTTACAAGATATTAAATTATTCTATGTAACTGGTAAAGACCAGTTACAACCGGTTAATAACCAGACTTGGTCTTACTTAGTATTAATATTTACTATAGTAATTTTACTATTTAATTTGTTTCGACACAAGAGGGGACAAGCCCAGGGAATCAAAAGCCCGAAATCTAGAGGCCTTATATACCTCTATTGAGTTTACACCTATTTGCTTGCTAGGGCCATCTTTGCTAAGGTCATTTTTGGCAGTTTGATGGATGCCAACCTTTTTTTTTTGACAGTTGCCATCTTTTTTTGATGATTTATTTTCTACCAAACACACAACGACATTGGCCACCACCACATGCCTTCCACCACCACCACCACCATTAATGACACCGCTGCCCCCTTGATGCCACTGCCTGCTGGCATGGTCGACTCTGGCAACGCCCCCTCAACCTTGCGGCCTCCCCTCTCCCACTCTGGTGACCCCCCCTTGACGGCGCTGGCTCCCCCCTCCACTCTGGACTGCACAGCCTCCCCCCTCCCCCTCAACGGCGGTGCCTCCCCTTTCAAAGCTGGACCCCCGTCGGCCTCACAGCCACCCCCATCCCCTGTTGGCGACACCTCCTTGATGGCACTGCCTCCCCTGTCGACGCTGGACTGCACGGCCGTCTCCCTCCCCTGCTGGCAACCCTCCCTCAATGGCGGTGCCTCCCCCCTCAAAGCTGGACCCCCCCTCGGCCTCACGGCCACCCCCATCCCCTGTTGGTGACCACCCACTGCTACAAATTCGCTCTGTGACTAATAATATTAATATCCATCATAACATTGGCAGGAATATGCCTTTGTGACTTGTATTTCTTAACAGCATAGGCTGCCTGTCGAAAGTTGAGACCCCTCCTGCCATAAGTAAGATGTTAGAATTCTTGCTACAGTAAAGTTAGGAATGAGAACTTATCTGTAAGCTTTGAGATACTGGTGGCAGAGCTGAAAGTAGCGATGGATGTTCGCTATTTTGACATGATTGAGACACCCTGGGAAAAGCTGCTTTGCATGGGGAAAGGTCCTATCACTGAGCTCACGAAACCCTACCCTAACATGTTAACATATGCCATCATGTTTGCTGTCCAATCCAAGTCCATTGCATCATTATCTAGAATTGTACTTGGTGTCCTAGCAATGACTGGCCCTGTCTCGAAATCTTCTGATGCAGAGCCATCAAAATCATCTCCAGAATCTTCATATGTTGGGTTGGCACTGATCTCTTTTGTGTATGTGCAGATAGCCAGAGTTATTTCACCTCATTTGGAGGCCTCGCGTTCTCGAGCTTTTTGGGAACGCTTATTTCGCTTAGGCATTGTGGAAGACAGGTGGGTAATTTTTTTTATTTGGGTTGAAAAAAGTGAAACATGTGGGAAAAAATACAATATTGTGGCAAAAGCATTCTTTTCATGGGTTTCCTTCCTAAAACAAAATCTTTCAAGATTCTGGTAAGTTTTCAGGGGAACCCAAGCTGTGTTGGTGAGGTGGTGACGTGCACTGTACCTATTTCCAGAGGTGTACTCCACCTGGTCAATGAACTCAGCTTGCCATGTAAAGATCTCAAGCCAAGGCACTGGCCCAGGGCTCCTCTTTGCAGCTAAATCTGAGGGTGTCAATTACAAAAATTGAAAGATCACCAGTATACACTCACTGTACATCATTTCAATGTATGCTCTGATCACCTGCTTTTGATATGCCAGATATTGGCTCTGGTCACCATGGGGAGTGAGGCAGTTTGTAGGGAGCATGGCTTGGCCCTTATTGCCAGTTGACAGTGTTTGTTTAGGTTTCACAGTGCTGCTGCAGCGGGTTACTGTTTTCTCACCCTCATCATCTGTGAGATTTTCCTTTATGTACTCATCCCATGTATCATTAATTGGCGCCATTGCCCAATTGGGAGTAGCTGCCATAAAGCTTGGCTTCTTCTCGCCAAGAGTTTCATTGTAGTTGAATCTAAGGGACATGTTCAGCAAGATTCCTGGTGAATGCTGGCCAAGCTTACATCTAGCAAATCCATGCATCCTGATGGCAGCAGTTTTATCAGCTTGCCTGGGCTTCATTAGCTTCTCAACCTTTGCATCCTCTTTTGCATCACTTTGGATTTGTTTTTTTACCTTAGCATACTGATGTGAGTATTCCCCCATCCAGTCTGGATGCCCTGGAATACTTCCTGGGATAGCCATTTCAATCGCTGCTTGGATTTCACCAGCATAAAGGTATGTGATCATTTTATGATGCGATGGCAGCTGGCTGATGGTGGCCTTTGGTGGACTGCAAGCATTCTGAGTATACCATGCCTTGACTCTCTAAGAAGGCCATGAGTGTGCACATCACCAGCTGTGGGAAATACACTCACAAGTTTAAGTCCTTTGATGGCCGGTGGACATGGTAAGTTTGAAAGGTCTGTCATGGCGCCTTGGATGACCAGTTTGCGTGTTTTCTGTGACTTGCAAGATTTCCAGTCTTTGGCTCGATTCACCAACACCTGGTGCTGCTCATGTGTCCAATTGGGAGTCATTGGTTGGAATTGGGTACTGTTGTCTGACTCATCAGCATTGTCCCTGTTGAAAAGGTCAGAGCCAAATTCATTGCAGCTGTCACTCTCCTTGACCTCTGGCATGATTCAGGCAAGTAAACAGAGGGTGGTACTATGTAGCTTGCTGGCATGTGCTAAACAGTAATGAAACTCCAATATTGCTTTTATCCCATACCTGAGTCAGGCTGATCCCATTTTCACCCCTCCAGCCTAGGCTGAATGAGGCTCAATCGGTGTCTTTCCAGCACAGGTCTCCCAGCCTTGCCTACAATACCAGTGCCTTTGGCATTTGTTCATGCTGTGGGTGTTGGAGTTAACAATGCTGATCATAATGTGATTGGCACACACCCCCAGGATATGATGTGCTGATATTCCTTATCTTTCTGCAACATGCCCAAAGGCTGTAATTACATTGTTGGACAGGGACCTACCCAGGTCACCATTGTTCGATCCCAGACTGTTCATGGACCCAGAGTATGTCAGGTCCCCATCCAGCGCACTCCACGGTCAAGCCCAAAGCACAAGAAAATCAAGGAAGCACCAGCACAGGCACCTGGTTCCAACAACATACCATCTCCATCCCCAGACATCCCACTTTTGCTTGATCCATTGACATTCATGGCAGACTTGGATCTCCCATCATCAAAAGTCTCTGTCATTATCTTACACCCTCATTGTGACACTAATAGCCAGCGCAGACCCAACAAGATTATATTTGAGAGTGGCTTCCAAAGAAGCAAATGTATTTACGGGCTCTGCTCGCAAATGAGGCACCTCCATCGCTGACCTGTGAATTGTGTGGCATTGTTCCTGCTGCCTGGAAGTGCTGTGACTGTTTCATGAATGCCATGCTGTGCACAGATTGTTGTCATGACAAACTATGCATGCAATCCAATCCACAGGATTGTTCACTGGACTGGAACATATTTTGAGCCAGCATGGCTATTCCAAGTTGGTGTGGTCTTACATGTTGGTCATGTTGGTAAGCCTTGGCCAATCTACCTAGACACAATGCCACCAGAGGACTTTGCACATGACACCGAGTTCCCTGGCCTGTATAATTTGCACTCCATGGTGTTTTCAACCCCTCCTGACTGTCAAGATCTGACTGTGGTTGATGTATCTGGCATTTATCATATGTGGGTGAAGTGGTGTAATTGCCCTAATTCATGCCAGCAGCAAGAGGCTCACTTGTTGAAGATGGAGCTTTTCCCTGTTAGCTACAAAAATATCAAGTCTGCCTTCACATTCAAGGTTCTTGATAATGCCCGAATGTCAAATCTAGAATGCAAGTCATCAGCTTACCAATATTACCAAACGCTCCAGAGGATGACTTCCCCCACATGTCTAAACACCGTTGAAGTACATAAATGTGTAATAATCCATTCACCCTACTCACTACTAATGTGGTCATACCTAGGATCGTTGCTGAGAGCTTCTCAGAGCAAGCAGGATCTGGTGAACCCTGAAACATTCAAAGTGGAGAGGTCATTGGGCTGACATCCCAGCACAAGCCTTGGCATCTCAGGAATTACCAATCCCTGCCACAGCCAAAGATGGGACAGACATTCCGACCTTCTGTGCTGCATGCCCCCAGCCTGGAATAAACATCTGAGAATTGGGAGGATGATCCTGACCGGTTTGTTGCTTGTGTTGAAATCTTCAGGGAGATTTTCAATGCTCTTCGTAGAATTGCATACACCCGCTCATTTGTGATGGATGGAAATTTTACCGTGGTTCACCAGTACTGTGAAAATGCACACTGTGATGTCAAGCTAAGCGATGGAGAATTTTTCATGACTGAGATGAACCAGTACAAGGCACACCTGACTGTAGCAAAAGAGGTCAAGGAGGTAGGGCCCTTCATATTGCATTGTTTCTTCCTAATTCACTCCAAAGAAATCGATGTGCAATGAACATCATGCTGTCAATGACTGATTTATTAAATACAAGGGGCTGGATGTCTCTGGCATGGGTGCCACTGCCTGTGGACGTCATGGCTGCTTTTGCCCTGGGGCCATAGTTGATTTTCAAAAAGGTGAAAGGCTAGACCATTTCACAGCTAGGAAACTTCATCTGAATTTACCTTTAGACAAGCCTATATGGACTACTCATTATCCAAAGCCCTTAAAAACACCAACATCACCGGCATCAAGAGGGTGGTCCTAATATATGATATAATGTGCCAATATTGGAAGCGGCTGAATCTCCGGGTAGAGGAAAGTGAGTTCCTCAGGTTACCTTTCAGCATTGCAATTCTCCATGGCATTGGTCTCTTTCATGTTGGCAGCCACGTCTGGGAATGCTTCACCAGATTCTCCCCAACTTTCATCTCCAGGGCTGGTCAGGTTGATGGAGAGAACTTGGAATCTCTGTGGTCAGTGCTGAATGAGATCTCACCAAGTATCCAAAATGCCACAATTGCTGGTTGGACTGAAATGCTGGATGATCACATGGGTGATTCCAACTTCAAGAAAATGTTAGACATTGGTACCAGTCTGTCATACATGGCTAGGCAACTGCTGAATTGATTTGTAGTGGTCAAAACCTGCCACTGGTTTAGAGCCATGGTGCAAGGCAAAGAGGAAAGCCAAGCGGATCTAGCTCAGTATAACACAAATTCAAATCCTACGTAACTTGAAGAATGGAATGTCATTGCTGTTCAATGTCAGGAAGACAGATTGAAGGATCCAAATGCAATGCAAATTTATGATATAGCACCTGGGCAGGCAGCCTACACCAGGAGCAATCTGCAGCTGGATCTTCTTGAGGCCAAATGTGAATCTGGTGCCGGGAAAGGTGAAACATCCTGGCTGGCTCAAGGCCTCAAACTCCAGGAAACTCAGTACATGTCTTCACTGCTTCTTTCAATTCCATTCTTGATGTCATCAAGATTGGCACTTCGGACATTTATATGCCAGAAGGGGACAGTGTTAAGCACTGCCAACAAACTCAAGATCGCAACAAAGAGACAAAATCTTGACACTCACATTGATTCATTTAGAGCACAAGCAGACCAATTCATCAATGATCACACAATGGATGCCCTGCAATGCCTCAATGAGCTCCCCCCACCGCAGAACCCCCCATCACAACATCCTGACTACCAAACTGACTCCTAGGCTGAGGACGAGGCTGATAACCCATTCATTGCATGACCCTCCCCTGTGCTAGTTCACATGGCAGAAACACGTCCACTCCCTATTCCCTCCACATTTGGCTACCTGGGTATCATTCACTTGGGGCTGGAGCCACTAGCTGCAAAGGAATTGAAACTTAGGGAAGGACAGGCCAATGATGAACTGCAGGGGGTAATAATGGCCCTTGGTGAGAAGTCTTTCATGTTTCGAAAGGATTTATGTCTTGCAAAAAGCAAATTTAAAAAAGGTAGAGCATGGTCAAAGGTCCATGCTGTAAGCTGGAGGGTACAAGCCCATCACCAGGTTTACAATACTGCAAGGGCTGCCATGGTCACCTTGCACTGTGCTGCAGATATGCAATCCAAATACCAGGTATTATCTCGTGACCAACTCAAGATCTCCACAGCAGCAGTGAGGGGTGGCACTGGCAGTGCTGAAGGGGGCAGCTGGCGACAGCATGAACTGCTGGCATGGTTTTGGACTTTTCAGCTCATTTTCAAACTCATTTTTGGGCTATTTGGCAGAGGAAAGCACAAAAGGGAACCAAAAATGAAATGAAAAATGGTTACTGTGAACACCCTGGGAAGTGAAATTAAGAAAAATGATGTGAAAATGCATTTTGCTCACCAGACACAGTGCCAAAAAGATGAAAAATGATCAATTTTTGGTTCCCTTTTTGCAAAAGCGAGGGTAGGGTTCCATTTTACATTAGGGTTGTTCACAGTTGCCATTTTTCATTCATTTTCACTCATTTTGTCATCATTTTCCATTTGATTTTGATTCCATTTTTCTCAAAAATGAAACTCAAAATGAATAAAAAATGAATGTAAAATGGAATCCTACCCTCACTTTTGCAAAAAGGGAACTGAAAATTGATCATTTTTCATCTTTTTGGCACTGTGCCTGGCGAGCAAAATGCATTTTCACATCATTTTTCTCAATTTCACTTCCCAGGGTGTTCATGGTAACCATTTTTCACATCATTTTTCATTTCATTTTTGGTTCCCTTTTGTGCTTTCCTCTGCCAAATACACAAAAATGGCCAAAAAATGAGTTTGAAAATGAGCTGAAAATGAGCGAAGAATGGCTACTGTGAACAACCCTATTTATTTTTTAAGTTTCATTTTTGAGAAAAATGGAATCAAAATGAAATGGAAAATGATGACAAAATGAGTCAAAAATGAATAAAAATGGCAACTGTGAATGACCCTATTGATAAATTGCTTAATAGACTATAATCCATCTGCTCTCTGATGCCATTCTATGCTATATATTCCTAACCACAGACCTAAAAAGTCTTAGCCAGATGTAATGCCCATCTGAGATGTACTATCAGCAGAATTTTGTTTATATACATTGTACAGTTTGTAGTAGTACTAGTGTTGCCAATGGCTAAGCCGATCATTTTCGAAAAAATTAGGACTTTAAACAAACTTCAAATAAAATAGATAAAATTATGAGAATATTTGGGCATATAGATCACCCTGATGAGCTGTTTTGTAGCTGGTCAATCATCTCTGGAAGAACAACCTTTCGTGCTTAGTGTTGGCACCCACCAGCTTTTTGGGGAGATCTAGGTACTCAAATATTTCCACAATTTTTTCAATTTCATTCGAGGATATATCGTCGAAAATGATCGGCTTACCCGTTGGCAACACTAGTTTGTACTTATAAATACCATAAAGAAATAACCAGCTTACAAGGAGCTGTGAGAGTTGAGGTGGATGAATCCTTTTCTGATCTTTTATAAAAATTTGGTCGATGTCCCAGACATGGCACCACAGCTGCATTTTTCCCAAGAATCACTGATGTTATCTTTGACTTTTTAATACTCTCTTGCTGACAAATACACCAAGTGAGAAATAAGCAGTTTGAGTAACTTAAGTCAAACTTAAGTCAAGGGGGTGTCAGAAAAAAAATTAAGCATACCGGGTTGAATTTTTTTTTAAGCCAGCAATGGGGGAACTAACTAACTTGGTGTGGGAACTAATTACCATATTAGGAAGGCGTGACGTTAGGGCCTTGTCCGTCGTTTCCCTGTCCATTGTTGACCACCCCCGCTTGCCTCACAGGCTTCACAAATCCACCCATTAATGCTGTATTCTAGTTGGATGCATCTGAGGTGGTACTAAATCTCTCCATCAGTAAGTCTCAGTGTGTTCTTTATTGACAATTTGACTGACCCAACCAAGGGAGTGGTGCAGATGGAGGGCTGTTGATTGAAAATGTGACTGGAGATGTGGGACTCGTCAATGACTCTATGCTGGGTGATGGCATGGGTGCGGGTGTTCTGACGGTCTGTGGCACGGGAGGAGCTTGTGGATGAAAAAATATTGATGCATTTTGCCTGGTCTTTTTGATGTTATCCTCAACTCTCTTTTTCTTCTTGTTGACTGCGCATTGTGTGCTACCTTTATGTCATTTGTAGTAGTTCTGTATTCCGACCTTTCCCACATTGATTTGAGTCTTGCAATCAGGACAGAGTACGTAGCTGTCTTTGATAGGCAATGTGGCATCCGCCTCCTTTTTTTGGAGCCTGATGAATACATTGACTCGTAATGAAAGGTTGATCTCACTTGTGACATCCTCATTTGTCATGTTTTTGATGTGCCGCCACCACTTCTGTTGAATTGTCAGTACCTTTTTGCCTGATGGTGCCTTCACTTCCCCATCGAACACTAAACCACATGATATTCCAAAAAAAATTTAGTGGGTCCAGCACTGGACTAACTATGGTGCACTCCACCTATAGGCCACTACTTTGGAACAGTGGCCATTTTGGTGGTCAAATTTTTTCAAGTACTATTCTGGCTCCAGCGGAACCCAGGAGTGATTTTGCACTGAACAGAAAGCTTATATCTACAGTACTATAGTATTTTGAACCATAATATTATATTATTACCAAAATAGGCAACTTTTGGCGAGGTAAAAAACACTCTTGGTGCAGCACATGAATTTGAATCCTGGTGGCAAGCAGGCCCATCTTCGAGATGGCTGGTTCACGAAGGATGGCCAAAGAATCACGCAGCAAATGATCTTTCCACCTGATCATCCACAGTATCCAGGAATGCTGAAGGGAATGAAGCAAGTTCTTATGGAGCGGGGCCTTTGGCACAACGGCCTGCGAATGGAATGCAAGAAACCGAAGTGTGAACCTGATTCAACCTTGTGCTGTGCAAAGCGCATTCTCAAGCTTCAGCCAGATTTCAAGGAACAAAAGTCCCTCGTCCAAGAGGTGATCGAGAAGCATGGTCACCTGTCCATTTTCTTGCCAAAGTTCCATTGTGAGCTCAATTTCATTGAGTTCTTCTGGGGTGTTGACAAGAAATATATCCATGAGCATTGTGATTATACCTTCAACACTCTCAAGCAAAACATGCTGACTACGTTGAACTCAGTTGGTCTGGATCTCATTCGGAAGTGGGAGCTGAGGATGATATGTTGGATGGAGGCCTACTGTAGTGGCCTGGATGCAAAAGCCGCACAAAAGAAAGTGAAGGACTTCAGCTCGAGGCGCTACACCTCTCACCGACGCATACCAGAGACACTCGCGAGGTATTTTGATAACGTACAGCCAAATTAGGAAAGTGTGACATAATATAATTGCTATATTTGGTAGATATGACATAATCTGGCCATTTCGACGTGGTCAAAATTTATATCTTCGTCAATTTTGAGTATTTTTTCAATCGCTTTTGGGGATCGATATGGACCATCAAACCAAGCATTTCTGCAAAAGGAATAAAAAAACCAGCTTAATTTGCCTTGGCAATAATCGGTGTTCCAAAGTAGCGGCCTATAGCATCAGCAAAATCCCAAAAAAACTTAGAAGGCTTAACTTGCTTATTCTATGAATAAGCCAAGTAAGCCGCCTAAGTGGCTTATTCTGTGCTTAGTGAAGTATGCAATGAAGATCTGTAAGTATGTCATTAAAATTCTAAGTAGCTCAAGTTGGCCAAGCCAGGATAAGACAGGCAAGCAGCGTAAGTGTTTTTGTATTGTACTTAAGAAGCGATCTTGAACGCATGGTGATCAGCAAATTTGTTAACATAAAATTTGGTAAATGTATCAAGCGTGTCTGTGAATGAAAGAGTTCTTGGAACACGTTCGGAACCAAAAACTGGTAGAAGATGTGCTGCACGAACAACTGTATCAAGGTGAATGATGGACAAGGGGCTTTCATCGTCATCGGCCTGAATGACCCACATGCCTGTCTGGTCGTCTGGTGAATCACCCACACGTGAGAACCAACGCACTAGCGCACAAGGATATTCGATGCCGTCATGCGAAAACCAGAAGAGAAGTCGCACGCGGGCGACGTCGAGACCTCGCATGCCTTCCATAGATGAGTCTGTGTTAACGAAGATTGTGTCGTAACGCCCAGGTCCGTTTCGCCAAGATTTTATTGCGTGGATACGCTCGCGACGCATGCCGCCAATGCCTGATATGTCACTCGGTGCGTGGAAGGTCGCGACAGCTGAGGAATAAAGTGTTATCTTGTCATAAAACATGGGGAGGTCGGAGATACTGGTGTCGGAGACGTTGTCAGAGTCCTGCTGATCATAGATAAAGCGTCGTATAAGATCGGGGAACTCAGGTTCCTCAATGTCGGCTATGATATCTTCGGGATAAACTTTGCATACTGTAGATGCAGCTCAGTCATAGAACAGATGACATGTATTCAAGTGATACTTATGTGGCGTCTTTGCAAGATCAACATAGGCCTCCACGGTGGGACCATCAACAGCATCTCCATCGCCATCATCATCATCACCATCTCTACCGCCGCTACTGTCTCCGCCACTGTAGGTACCATCAACGCGATCCTCGGAATGACACTGTGCTCTGTCGGTTCCTATATTTATATTACTTAGTCCACGAGACAATTAGCAAAGGAATGAAAACAGCCTACGCAGGATTTGTTCCCAAATTGCTGATAAACATGTGCCCTGTAGCATTCCACGATCAGCAAAATCGACCCAAGCAGCTGCCAGCTTGTCGAGACGCTGGTTGGTAAGGAGCATCTGACTGAGTGCTTCGAAACGACTGGAGCGCCGCCATGGTTCCTTGACGGCCTTGATATGCTTGGATTCCGTGATGGAGGAACAAAGACTGTTTGGAGCTCCAAAGGCACGGATAAGTTTCACGTAATGAATAAGAGAGTGTTGTCTCGGAAGATTGAAGCCGGTGGTGCGAATACCACTAGCACGAAAGATTTCGCGATGGTGGTGAAACTGCTGGAGGGCATCGTCTAATGCTTTGAGGCTGTTTGTATCATGTATGTCACGGCGAGCAATATAACAAAATTCGAGGAACGCGCGCATTGTCTGCACTATCTCGTTGGGTACATGGCCTTGAATTGCTGGTAGGTAAACCTGGAAACAATATCATCAGACTGGAATACTTGACAACAAATAGAGATTACGTACCTTCATAAGTGCCTTCGAATCATCGCCTGTCCACTGCTTGAAGTCTCTCCCATCGGGAAAGCGTCGGAGCCCTGCAAAGGACGGAGCCAGAGCTATGCTGCAATCATTTGAATTCAGCAATTATCCTGACATGAATCGTGGATAAAGCTTACCGCCGATCAATGTCGTCGAGTATCTTCTGTGCTTCTGCAGTTGGATGTTCCGCTTTGATGTATTCAGTTACCCACATAACGAGATGGTCCTTGAAGCAACCTTTGATCAGTTGATGTAGAAGGTCAGGTGAAAGGAGCTCGTGAATGTCTGCTCGAGGGAAAGTGTTCGTGAACGGCTAAAGATAACAGTTAGTTTCAGAAGTAACATATCAACGGAGAATGCTTACGACGACATCTCCAACAAGTCCATACTCATCCCATAGAATACCCAGCTCAAATGCCTCAACAAGCAACTCGGTATGTGCCTGAGAGCGGCGCACATGCCGATTGGAGTCAAGGTCAGTCCCAGGCGCAGTACATCTGAAAATGTTTGTCAGCCATCCATCTCATATCTCGTGATAGGAATTCATACTTTGGGCACCAGCCTTGCACAATACAGGCCAGTAGCGCCTGTTCGGGATAGTCTGCAATGTATGGGCCAAGCCCATAGATAACCTTTCTAAAGTGATTGTCGGGAAAACGAACAACCTCAGGTGTTGTCATGCCAGGTTTGAGAGGCTCCAGAATTTTGGCAAGGGATGAATGGAAGAGTTGACGTCGAAATTTACGAAAGGCGGCATCACCGCGAAATTCGTGAGTTGCTAAACGGAACTGATATATTGATAAATATCATGCAATATGATATGATACGTACATTTGGGAATTGCGAGAAAGCCGAGAAGCACAATACCATCGCGATGTGCTCGTCTGACACTGTTGTGTATATTACCGATAGACAGGTATACTGGCCAATACTCATTGTTTCCCGTGGCAACTGACACAGTAGTTTTGTCACTACCGAGAATAATGGGGCAAAAAACAGAACCATGGGTTTCAGGATCCTCTGCAATGATATCCTAAAGGTACAATTATCAAGACTAGGACATAACGTGAAAGACTGTACTAATGACCTACCACTTGGTTCCAAGCCCAATTTCCGGACATGAAGTCTTGGAAGCGATGAACGCCATCCGCTGTACGCTCTTGGTAGGGTGCATAATCAAAACCGGACTTGAAATCAGGATTGGACAGGAGGTTGCGGACCAACGTGCGAGGATCGCGAAACCAAACATCATATTCTGCCTCCATCCATGACGGAGTGTTCTCGACAGGCCGGACACCATTGTACTGTAAAGAGAATGATTCCCACGCGATGTCACCAAGAGGAGTCGAGTCTATGGTGTTGTAGAGATGTGTAGCCTTGGAAAACGGGGGTTCATCATCGTGGATCACCAGAGATGCAGCCCAGAGGCCCAGGAGGAAGTTGATATTCCCCGCAGACATTTGATTTCGGCGGAATAGAAAGTCGGCAACCTCAAACTGAAGACGGCCCTCATACGGCGTCCAGTCCTCCGATCCTTTATCTGATTCACGGGGAGGTGGTGGTGTGTCAGGTGGTATATCGTTGCCATCTTCGTCACAAATCTGCCCTACAGATAATCTTAGTGTTGATGCATATCGGGGATAAATAACGACTTACCGTCCAATTTGGGATGATAAGCTCGTCTAATGGGTTCATTGTCAGGAACTTGAGGGTCATCTACATTGTTCTCAAGTAGTGCACCATCAAGATCATCTTCGGCATCCGAATTCTGGGCAGAGCGGATGCCATCATTCAAAGGCGGCGACATGGACTGAAAGACTGGTGACGGGACATAGCCAGTGGTTGATGGTGTATGATTGTAAGGAGACAGGGGTGTGAGGTTGGAAGGTGGGGGTGTATAAGTAGAAGGAGGGTGTGGCGTGTAATTGGAAGGAGTCAGCATATTTTCAGAAGGAACAGGACTTGGACGATGAGACGATAACTGTGGAGCGGGCGATGGTGGTGGAGATGGATTGGGTGCATCCGGAGCACCTGCACTGTGGTATGCCCGTATATGTTTGGTACGTCCACCTCTGCTGCGAAAATGTCGAGGACAGTGTGGGCATGCGATGGTCGGGGGTGGAGACCCAAGAGCGTGAGCATTGTGAATTCGGAGGTTTTGATTTGGGACCATTTTGAGTGTAAGACAGTGTGTAAAAAGAGTTGAAATTCAAATTGAAGAAGGCACGCGATGAGGATGCGTCGAGGACGCGTATCGCATCAAAATTTGCTAAGTCAAACGGTCAATACGATTATCACTGCTTTGCTGGCACAAATTTTCACACACCTTTTTCAACCATCCTCTCCAACACCCCAACATCAACATCTTTGAGGCCTGCTACAATGCCCCCCAAACCTCCCAAACCTCCTCTGCCCCCATCTCAAATCGAAACTCATACAAGAAATAAAAAGATTCATCCGGGTATCCCTGACCAGAAGAAAACACGTCGAAGCTCAGCCGAGGTGCAACAAGAGCGTGCTGCTAAGGCTCAGGCAAAGGTAACTCACGAAGCACTGAAGCAACAGAATATTCAACGTGCAGCTGAATTCGAGCATGCTGACATGGCCAATGAAGACACCGTTGACGCTACCCCCCGTCCATCCTTCACTCCAAAACCATGGCCACCTCATCGGGATCGCAAAAAGGCCAATCTCGCCCCGGTTGTGGAGGAGAGCGATGACAGCCATGATACATCGTCATTCAAGGCACCCTGTTCTGAAAAATCAGCAACTGAAGACGAGTCGGCTGTCGAAAGCGACCCACCTCCAGCCAAAAAGAAGGCCAAGACAACCGCAATGGCGAAAATGATAACGAAGGTCATACCTGTACCGGCCGTATGAATCGAGTCAGGCTATTCTCAAGAATCAGTCATCGAAGAAGAATCAGGTGCTGAAAGTGACCCACCTCCTGCCAAAAAGAAAACCAAAATGATGGCGATGGCGAAAGCGATAACCAAGGTCGATGATGTACCCACTGGAAAGAAGAAATCGAAGGCCACCAATCGTGTCGAAGAGATCGTACCAGCTTCAGATGAAGAGATCGTGCCAGCTTCAGACGAAGAGGTTGTGCCGGCTTCGGATGAAGAAGTATCGCAGAAAACGAAGGCAAAGGTCAAGGTGCGCGATGAGATCAAGTTGCTTACGAAGAACTTGAAGATCGGGGAGGACAAGATTCGAAATGATGTTGGTAAAGTGAAGCCGACGTCTAGTCAGCAAGCAGGAGAAGAACAGGGTGGAAGACCAGCTTCCAAAGCCCCATCGCAGGGCCAGCCAGTGAAATCGAGGCCGTTGAAGAGAGAGGGGGTGATAGCGGACTTCAACGCATTGATCCCACGACCATCAGGATCAGATCAATCCAAACGCTTGCATGTCCTGATGAGGTAAGTAATATGTTCCTTCCTTACTTGTAATCCCATGCCTACCTCGTTGCTGACGCTCGATCATTCAACACTTTTTTATTGGACGCTCAGCGATACTTCCAACAAGAGGAAACACACAGACGCAATCAAAGAGTGGAGCTCGGCGATCCCTAAGGGGAAACCTACCTCAAGAGCAGCTCACTCTGTTACATCTACCACCCCCTCACTCACAGCTGGTGCCAGTCGCTCATCCGCTCCCTCAGTTCTCACCGACAACGTCAAAGTCATCAGTCGCCGAACATCCGAAACGGTTAAAGTAAAACCCGAGCCAGCATCCCCAATCTCTTTGCATGACAACGGTGGTCTATCTGACAATGATGAGACGAGAGGGGAGGAACGGGAGGCCGCGATTGCTAGCCCCCCCAAGGGTAAAAAGCGAGTCACAAGCGAGGTGCGTGGATCACATCTCTCGAACACAACAAATCTAACTTTTTTTTATCAGCAACTCATCGTCCAAACTACCTCGAAGGCCACAGAGAAAAGTAAACGACCTAGGACCGAAGACCTTCCTGACTGGATCGATGCCCAGTGGTTCCGGCGTACGTTCGTTCCGACGTATATGGCCTTCGTTGGTCAACTTCTCAATCCTTGGGATGTACCCGTCAAGCAATCCCTCTTGGTAATGCAGAAGATCTGGGATACCAAGTCGAACTGCAAGTACGAGATAACGGCATCCACTGCTGTTTATCAGAAGGTACATGACAGTTTTACTTCTAGACTAGATGACAACACAATGCTTTCCAGACCATACAACGCCTTTCAGACTCGTGGCGCAATGTTATCGGATCCGCAGGTATCGCAGTAGTCCTGGCTTTCTGTGACTCAGAAGAGGATTTAGCGGAATCCAATGAAAAACGCATCGAATTCGCCAAGTTTTACCTTGAGGACCTTCGCTTTTTGTACCAAGACGTTGATGGAGACAACAAAAAGGTTTGTTATCCTGCTCACAATATCATAGTATTTATTCTAATGGTTTTCAGAAATGGAAGGGGCTCTTCCGTGGCCCCTTTGTTCTCCAGACCTTCGCCGCCCATCTCTCTGCTATCGACAGTGCTGCACGCATTGCTGATCTTCACGACAAGCCCCCCCCTCCAGGGCCGCTCGGTGCAATAGCCATGGCTGCCGCGTCGGTAAGTGCTTTCCATTGCACCTGGAGGATTTTCTGACCACTGACGTGGCACTGGCAGGTGGAGCGAGCTCTGATGTTAGTCGCTTCTGGGACGTTGACGATCGAAGTAGCCCGCAGCAGCAATGGCAAGGCAGTAACCCTCCCTCGTACCTTCAATTACTTCACCGGCAAGGAATCGATGCGCCAAACAGGTTTCAACAATACTGCATGGGGCAAGACCACCCGTTCTTATGCTATATCTGCACGCTCGCTCACGAAGGCCAAATTCCTCGACATTATCAAAGGAGCCCAGGCGTTTGTCAACCCCAAGTCACGCAAGAAGACTGCTAAGCCAACTGAAGTCATTGAGATCGACGACAAAGATGACGAACGCGCGTGCCTTGTGATGTCTGATGACGACTGTAAGTTCCTTTCGCAATCTCACTAACTCGCTAACATTCCTGTTTAGGATCTGAGATACCGCCTCTCCGAGTCCCTGTCGCCGTCTGTATATATCTGTAGAATGATCTCGCACTGCTTTCATTTCGTTATGCTGTCACCTCCGCCCCGCTATGCTTTCTTTTTGTCTACAACGTTACCCGATACCCGCCAGATTCAACTCTGGCTTCTCATACTTATCTGGCTTATCAACACAACTTAGACTGCTTATCCGTACTTACTGTGCTTAGCATGTCTGATACCCATGTCCAGATTCCCTAATAAAGGAGTTTTTGTGCTCGTACCATCTTGAATGCTTGAGGTGCTTAGCGTGCTTACTTGGCTTAAAAACTTACTTGAGGACTGAATGAAATATATTCCGAAAATCTGAACCTCCCGCAAGCCAAAAAATAAGCCGACCAAGCTGGAAAATAAGCGCCCTAAGCCAAAATTCATGGGAGGGGTTGGCTTAGCCTAAGTACAATCCTGCTTAGTGACGCCTTGCTTGCTGTGGCTTGAAAACATTTTCAAGCCGCGTTAAGCCTCATTAAGCATGGCCAAGCAAAATTTGGATTTTGCTGATGAGGTGGACCATAACCATCCCTATACTTATGGCAAATTGAGCACGTGACTTAAGTGCTTATCTACGGAATAAGCATCTTCAAGTAAACCTGAAACCAGAAAGAATTCCTTGGATCTCCTTTGTTTCCTTCATTCGTTCTTTCCCGAGCCCGTAGGCCCCAGAATAGCTTGGGGTGGTCTCTGATTTGTTTCGCTTAGTCTTTTTCCCCAGCTCGTAGGCCCCAGAATAGCTTTTGGTGGTCTCTAATTTGTTTCGCTTAGAATTGTGGCCTTGTGTCAGAGTCACGTCTGGCCCGGATGATGCTGGTCCCCTACCTGAGACTTGCCCGGAGTGGTGCCAGGACTTATATATGGTGGAGACTGTTAGTTAGGGTATTAGTAATGTAAGTGATAGGTTGTTTAAATTTCTTACCCCCCCTCTTGTCACTAGGTCTGAAGTGTTCTCACCACGCGGATGGATAGATGTGTGAAGCGGCAAAGCATACGCATGGGTTGAGAGAAAGGAAAGACGAGGTTTAACGGCATCATCTTGGGTGACAGAGGGATGATAAGTAGTATAGGGCGTTAGAATTGAGACCAGCTCGAGAATGCTATGGTATGTTGGGGGATGTGAAGCTCGTATTCCGTCAGGTAAACTGCGGCGCGTGACCCGTTTACCAATATCAAGGACGTTGGGTAGGCGAACAAGACAAGTTGACTTAGTTACTTAGTTACTTAGTTACCGTTTAGTTACTGTCAGAAGCTATCCTCCCAGACACCCAAAAGGATGACCATGAGCAGCCTGAGCAACTAGTCTGCCACCACCCAAACCTTGCATGGTGACGAATATCCCCATTGAAAAGGTGCAAAACCCCAGCAAGTCTATGCCATTGCAAACCAGTGACTACAGCAGGCCTCCACGTGCAAACGGATCTGTGCATCAATCTGTAAAGGGGTTCGTGAAACGTATCGGCAAAGAACGCGCGCTGCACAGTGTGACCCTATTCTGTCTTCCATGATAACCGAGTGTGTGGCGTGAGAAGAGTGACGTATTTGATGAAGTTGAAGACGACTCCGTTGAAGTGAAGTCTCACATTATGCATGGCTTATCATGGCTCATAATTTTGACGACGTTTATCAGTCTGTTATCGAAACTGTGGAATTAATCTTCGAACCACTCGCAGAAGGGGTTTACGATCCCGATTGCACAAGGGGTCCCGTGTTTGCTGATGGTACATACTAGTACATCATATTTCGTTGGTGATAACATTTGGATTCCTAGGATTTTTAGTGTCGTTGGTGAAGTGAGGCAGATGTCGTTGGATGATAATGAGCGGATGATTGTGTTGGGTAGGCCCTCGGTTTCTGGTACAGCGACGTATCTGTTTTGGAAGCGACAAATATCGGCATTGGAGAAAGTAAAATCTGTGGATTTCAGTGTCGATCGAGGTCTTCGTCTAGTGCGTTCCTTATCTTGAAAGATGGGTTTCTGAGGCAGTTACATTAATTGTTAGGGGTGGCCGCATGTAGAATGATGGATTTATCGATGTGATGGAGAGGATAAATTGTTAGTAAATTTTTTTTTGGATGGGATGGTGTGTAAGTGTTGTCACCAGTGAGATTGGCACTGAAGTGGAGACAGATAGGAAAAATTGTGGATGAGCATTTACAACCAATGATGTATGCACCCATTAATGGTGTGTAAAGTTCTCTTCGGTGATGTGGGTGTGTTATTGAAATTTAATTTGGTAGATGTCTTGGTGAGGGGGGATCTGGTCCACTGTCATATAATGCTGACTTCTCAGCAAGATATGAGAAAGGTGCCAGTTGTATGGGTGAGTATATTGTCCTTAAAGATTTCCAATAATTTAATTTTCCCCTTCATAGTGATATTTCATTCTTGCACTACTGTGCAGAGCCCAGTACTCGGTCAGGCTAGCTAAATCATGTTAGTATACATTGTATACTTACTTTGTCATGCATTAGTAACATTCAACAGCAAGGTAAACAGGTTACCTCGCATCTGGCATACTTTCCATATTTTTCCATGATATGTTTGTTGTCATATGAATATTTTGTGGCAGCAGGTACCAATTTGAGCAAATTCAGGTACTCAGCCACCCATGGGAACTTGCACCTCACACTTGCACCTCTGTTTGTTTTCCTTGCTCCTTGCTCAGTTCATGACAGATTGTGACAAAACTAAATATATAGATTCAGGTGAGTCCTATGCATCTATTCCTTCTGTAAAATGAACATTACTATGATTTGATCTTCTAGAATATCGGTGCTTATTCTCGACTGCATTTCTGCCCTCTGCAGCTGTCCCAGCCCCATCCACCATCCCAGCTACAACAGGAACACTTCTGATCTGTGACTGCACCCCACCATCATCTGGACAGTCACTTTCTGTCTTGGTTATGTCAAATGCAGGTGCTGTCATCCAATATGCTGGCTGTGGGTGGGGCCTTGGTTGTGCCAGCTGGATGGAGGGTGTTCGAAAGGGTCACACATCAGGTACTGCATTGTCAAGTTCACCACTGGACTTATCTTCTTCCCCACCTCCAGCCTGAGAAAATCCAGAATGTGTGCCTTTGTCACTACTTTCACTGCTGGAAGATAGTCCATCAAAATGTTCACCTTCTGACTCTTCCTCATGCATAACTCATCCTCTCCCTCATCCTCTCCCCCTGCCCTGGGCCCTGCCTCTACAACCAGCTCATCCTTGATGCCCGCCCTGCCCTCTGCCCCATACAGTCTCCTTGCTGCTGCCACTGCCGCTGCAACTTTTTTATCATGTTCACTGATCTCCTTGTGTATTTGCTTGAATATTATAATTCCTTCATTACTTCCTTCCAGTGCTTCATGAAGTCATTCTCTGCAAGTGCATCAAGATTCTCAGCACCGGTCATGAGACAAGCATGGGCTTATGTAGTACCTCACTTCTCAGCCTTCCTCTTCTCCTTTGCATACACCTGCTTGTGTAACTGTGGATTCTCGGTGTCTATTAACTTCATTTGGGTGAAATCTCATTCTAGCTGTACTTCTGCAAGATGTATTGTGTGCCAGTGTTACGATTCCATCGTCTATGCTATATTTACTTTCTTACATGCGCTCACTTGACAGCTGGCGCATCTTTACTTACTGAAACAACTCCTTAAAAGACCAGAGTAGATAGCTACTATACTTACTAGCCAATCAGTATATAGACCAGAGTAACCATTAGTCTATATAAACTGTAGTAGATAGTCGGTCAAGGCCTCAGCTTGACCTAAAGATATAAACTCTTTAAACTGCTCACAGAGAACTCGACCTGAGGAAGTACCTCAGAGTCTAAAACAATGAACTCGACACAAGGAAACACCTTATTGTCTCGAACTTGCTGAGTAGTTAAGAGACAATCTTAACAAAAGGTCAAGCTGATCGAACCCGCCGACTTGTCACAAGTCTAGGCGCACCCAACCGACACTGTGGCGCCCAAGCTCACGCACGCGCTCAAAAACAGACACTTCGCAGACAGACCACCCCGAACAGCAGTACCAACTGCTACCTCAGAATTCTTCCGTTTAGACGGACGACGAATCAGATACAGTAACAGCCTAAGAAGTTGGTACTTCGCAGATACCACAGGCTCTACAGAATACGTACCCGACCACTACTTCACTGAAGGTAGACCCGAAGACAGCAGACCGCCACAAAGAATTAGAAGAGAAGCATCCTCTTCTATCACAGACAAACAAACAGGGTATTCACAAACCCTCGAAGAATCCGAACCCGAAGACTCACTCGACCCCACTTACTTCGAAATGGCACACAACAGAGATGCCCAAGTAAAGATCCGAGTCCCCTCCGACTTCTCTGGAGAAAGAGAAAAGACGACAAAGTTCTTACAAGAGGTAGAACTTTACATCCGGGTGAACCCGAACACCTACGACACCGATGAAAAGAAGATTGCATTCGCCCTCTCGTTTATGATAGGAGGAGCGGCTGCAGGATGGAAAGAAGCAAGGATCAGAGAATCCTTGGCCAACAATAACTTCGGCGGCTGGCAAGCGTTCAAAACAGCCGTCTCTGCCGCCTTCTCCCCTGTAGACGACGCAGGGACTGCACGAACCGAACTAAAGAATTTAGTTCAGACAGGAGATGTTCAAGACTACATCTCCGACTTCAGAATCCTTGCCGCGCGCACAGGAATAGTCGAGAACATCGCCCTCATTGAATACTTCATGGACGGGCTGAAACCGAAACTCCTCGAGAAAGTATTTCTCAAGGAAACAATGCCTACCACCATTGACGGATGGTACGAAGCCGCTGCCAAGTACGAAGGACAATGGAAACGAGCACAGGCAATCACGGGAAAAGCTAGAGGAAGCAAAGCACCCTCTAAGGCTTACACTCCCTCCGCCGCTCCCGACGTCGACCCAAATGCCATGGAGATTGACAAGATGACACAACAAGATCGCGCCGAACATATGCACAAAGGCATGTGCTTTGTCTGCCACCAGACAGGACATCGCGCCGCCGACCACAAGGACAAGAAGACAGGGAAATTCCTACCTGGACCCGTCAGAAGATTTATCGCCAGGAAACCAAGCGGTAAAGAAGCCTATGGAAAGATACGAGCCCTCCTAGGCGAACTCGATGAAGAAGAAAAAGAAGAAACCCTCAACCTCATGGAAGAATCGGGTTTTTAAGAAAGCGGACTGCCCCGACGTCAGGACCCGCTGAAATTACGGTCTCAAGTGTACTAATAGCTAACATGGAAAAGCAATCTATGAGATTACCAATGCAGCTACTTGTTGAGAATGAAACCGTCGAAACCGACGCCCTCCTTGATTCAGGAGCAGGAGGGATGTTTATGGACAAAGGATTTGCGAAGATGTACAACTTCCCGCTTACTCCCCTCCAGAAGCCGATCAAGGCTAGAAACGTTGATGGCACCCAAAATAAACTAGGCACCATCAATCACTCCACCACCGCTTCGGTAGACATCGGGGGAAGGCAATCAAAAATACGGTTCATGGTCACAGGATTAGGAAAAGAATCAATCATCCTAGGACTCCCCTGGCTCCAAAAGGAGAACCCATTGATTAACTGGGAAATCGGAACGCTGCAATACCGAAAAGACAGATCATTGGAAGCCGCTCGACGGGCAGTAGCCAAAACCCGGCAGCTCATGAAGGGAACCCCTTTTGAGCAGAAACAAACCACGGAACACACCCCAATCGCTAGATTGGAAGAAACCTCGATCCGAGCCAAGACATCGATCTCTCAACAGTTGGCACATGACGAACAGAAAGATCAAAAGAAGGACAAAGCGAACGTACCACCGGAATACCGAGAATACAACAGAGTCTTCGAGAAGACAGCCTCTGAAAGATTCCCTGAATCAAAACAATGGGACCACGCCATAGATCTGAAAGAAGACTTCATACCGAAAGACTGTAAAGTCTATCCTCTCACCCCGGTCGAACAACAGAAAATGGACGAATTCCTCGAGGAAAACCTGGCAAAGGGATATATACGACCATCGAAATCACCCATGGCTTCGCCGTTCTTCTTTGTAGCAAAGAAGGACGCGGAAGCACTTCGACCCTGCCAAGACTACCGGTATCTCAACAACGGAACGATCAAAAATACCTACCCCTTACCCCTGATCGGAGACCTCCTTGACAAATTAAAAGGAGCACAGATCTTCACCAAACTCGACATCAGATGGGGATATCACAACATCAGGATAAAAGACGGAGACCAATGGAAAGCGGCCTTCAAGACGAACAAAGGACTGTTTGAACCAACAGTTATGTTCTTTGGCCTATGCAACTCTCCGGCCACATTCCAAGCGATGATGAACGAGATATTCAAAGATCTGATCGACGAAGGATGGGTAGTGATTTATATGGACGACATCTTGATCTTCTCTCGAGATCCCACGAAACACGCTGACCGAACAAAAAAGATCCTCCAATGGCTTAGAGACCACGATCTCTATCTTAAACCCGAGAAGTGCAAATTCGACGTTAAAGAAGTCGAATTCCTCGGCCTGATAGTAAAACCGGATCAGATCCTGATGGACCCGACCAAGCTCTCCGGCATCCGAGATTGGCCCGAACCAACCAACGTCAAAGGAGTACAATTGTTCCTCGGATTCGGAAACTTCTACCGCAGATTCATCGGACGTTTCGCTGAACTAGCACGGCCACTCAACAGTCTAACGAGAAAGGACATCAAATTCGAATGGACGCCGGAATGTCAAGAATCATTTGACAAATTAAAGGCTAAGTTTAGCGAGGCACCAACTTTGTTAATGCCAGATCCCAGCAAACCATTCACGATCGAATCTGATGCATCTAAATTCGCGACTGGTGCGGTACTCAGGCAACAGGGACCCGACGGAGACTGGCACCCATGTGGGTACATCTCCCACTCTTTGACTCCAACGGAACGGAACTACGAAATATACGACAGAGAACTGCTTGGAATTATCCGAGCACTAGAAACGTGGAGGCACTACCTACAAGGAGCGCCACACCCGGTCACAATCCTGTCCGATCACAAGAATCTGACTTACTTCAGGGTCGCACAAAAGCTGAACAGGAGACAGGCACGATGGAGCCTTTTCCTATCGGAATTTGACATCAAATTGATCCACGTACCTGGATCACAAATGGTCCAATCCGACGCTTTATCCCGAAGAGAAGATTTCGGAAAAGACACGGACAAAGACAACGAAAACCTGACAATGCTACCAGAAACAGTATTCGTCAACACAATTGACATGGAAATGGAATCACTCTTGGTCACGGCAACCATGAAGGACGAATTAGTAGCCGACGCAATCAAAGCACTAAAAACCAACGGAACGCCACCAATCAAATCTGATCTCGCAGATTGGGAAGTAAAGGACGGACTCCTTTTCTTCAAAAACAGATGCTACGTCCCACCGAACAGCGAACTACGAAAAAGATTAATCGAACAACACCACAATTCCCTCACTGCAGGACACCCCGGACAATTCCAAACACTAGAATTGATCTGAAGAGACTATTGGTGGCCAGGAATGACGACATTAATCAAAAATTTCATACAAGGATGCGGGCTATGCCAACAAATGAAGGTTAACACCCACCCAACGACACCACCCCTGACACCGATCAAATCAACGGCGACTAGACCATTCGCGTTGGTTACAACAGATTTTATTACAGACTTGCCGGAAACAGATGGATATGATGCTCTCATGGTCGTGGTAGACCATGGTCTTACAAAGGGGGTAATTTTAATACCTTGTAACAAGACCATCGACGCCTTAGGAGCAGCAGACCTCTACCTGAAGAACGTGTTCACCAGATTCGGTCTCCCTGACAAAATCGTATCCGATCGAGACCCGAGATTTTCATCCAGATTATTCCAAGAGCTAGGAAAACTCTTAGGAATCAAGTTGGCTATGAGCACAGCCTACCACCCACAAACCGACGGACAAACCGAACGAATGAACCAAGAAATCGAAGCCTACTTGCGCATGTTTTGCATGAACCAACCCGAAACATGGGTAAAGCTCCTCTCCACTGCCGAATTCGCCCATAATCAACGGACCCACTCTACTGTGAAACATTCTCCGTTCTATCTCATGATGGGATACGAACCGCACGCGATACCCACGCCTTACAAAAAAAGCGACATACCTGCTGCAGAAAAGAGAATCGTCCAATTACAAAGAGCGCGAAATGAAGCCTTAGCCGCACACGAATTAGCCCGACAACTCATGGCGAGAGGATTACCCAAAAATTCACCCCGTTCCTCCTCGGACAGAAGGTATGGCTCGACTCTAGAAACCTAAAGATCTATCCCCACACGAAGAAACTCTCCCCAAAAAGAGAAGGACCATTCCCGATTAAGCGGGTGCTCTCACCGCTTTCTTATGAACTGAAACTACCGACTCAATGGAAGATCCATCCGGTGTTTCACGCGGCACTCCTCACTCCGTACTCTGAAACAGAAACACATGGCCCCAACTACCTGAAGCCTCCCCCCGACCTCATCGAGGGAGAAAACGAATACGAAGTAGAAACCATCACCGCCCACAAACCGCGCGGATCAAAGTACGTTTACCTCGTGAAATGGAAAGGCTATCCAACCTCGGAAAACACATGGGAACCAGAGTCACACCTAAAACACGCTAAAGAAATCCTCGACTTATATAAAGAAAGGAAAAACCTCTAGAACAAAAACATCGAACCCACTCACATACGACATGCATACCAACAACACTGCCGCCTCCTCTTCCGCTCAAAAGAACCTTCCCCCTCTCGCTGAATTTGTCGAAAACTTCTTGATTGACCCCACCAACCGCGCCCGTCTCGCCCACTACCTCGTCAACCGCGATCAAAACGTCCTAAACAGCCTCCTCCATCACTATGATGCCATTCTCGACTTGATACGAGATCAAGAACGACTCGCTGATGAAACCTTAGCAACAATGATGAGCCAAGGCATAGAGTCGGCCATCAATCGCCTCCAAAAACAACGGTTAGACAGTGTTCAATCCCCCACCCCTCTCACCCAACCGACTGCCATGCCAGTGTCCCCCCATTACTCCTCCCAATTGACCCAACACAAAGACTCCCAACCTGGGTTACCGATCTCTTCACCCCGAAAGAAGATGGTCTCATACAAAACCTCCCCAACTGGAAAGGGGCGACGTTCGTCAACTACTACTCCCGGCATCATTAAGATCGAACCGACCTTGCTGCCAGTACCTGAGATCATTGATCTTACGACACCCTCTCCACAGCCACAATGCCCACTGACCCCAATGAATATCCGACCTAGAACCCCGACACCACCACACATGAAAGCTGAGAAATGCTATAAATGCAGGAAGATCGGCCATTTCACGACGTACTGCGACCAGTTCATCTGTAGTATATGCAAGAAAAGAAGACCCGGACACTACCCTGTCACTTGCCCCAAGCGACGACGCGCGTCAGTGCCACCTGTCTATGCTAGCCTAAATCGAGTCCTAATAGATCGCGTCTATGGACCTCCCCCTGAAAACGATTACGACGACAGCTGGGATGATGCAGCATGGGCAAACATCATGGGAGAACCCTGCGGAGACTTATAAGAAGTCATCTCCTCTCTCTTCCTTTCTTCTCAACAACCACATTCCCCTCAGAAAATGGACGGCAATATCATCTTCACCATCATCTTCTGCTCACTCTTAGTTCTATGCTGGATCGTTATCTTTGTTTTCGTCATTTATTGGCATGTCCAAAATCGTCGACCCACACCCACTCTCACTCCGTTCATCGATGTCGACATCGAACTTCAACTGCTCCCCCCTGTCGCGCGACCATTCCGCCACTCACGCATCTGGATCTGGAGAGATCCCAAACAGCCTAGCGACGAAGTATTGATTTAGAAAGATTATCAAAGGCTGGAAACTTCGATTTTAGCGAGGGGGTAATGTTACGATTCCATCGTCTATGCTATATTTACTTTCTTACATGCGCTCACTTGACAGCTGGCGCATCTTTACTTACTGAAACAACTCCTTAAAAGACCAGAGTAGATAGCTACTATACTTACTAGCCAATCAGTATATAGACCAGAGTAACCATTAGTCTATATAAACTGTAGTAGATAGTCGGTCAAGGCCTCAGCTTGACCTAAAGATATAAACTCTTTAAACTGCTCACAGAGAACTCGACCTGAGGAAGTACCTCAGAGTCTAAAACGACGAACTCGACACAAGGAAACACCTTATTGTCTCGAACTTGCTGAGTAGTTAAGAGACAATCTTAACAGCCAGAGCTGCTGGTTCTCCTGATGGAGGTCTACTCTGGCTGTGGTATGGGGTAGTGCTGGGGGAAGGGGATTGATGTAGCAAACTTCAGTTTCAGAAGTCAGCACAACTTGTTCTGCATTATCATGGACCTGAATAAGGATGAGAAGCAATGGCTGTGCTGGCTCTGTTGTTGTGTTTTTGGATGGTTCAAAGACACTCAAATTGAGGACATGGCAATTGAATGGCCAAATCCCAGTCTTTGTGAAGGCAGATATTATTGTACTTTTCTTTAGTGAACATTCCCTAGCTTTCACATAGAATTATAATAGACTTTGCTTTGTGATCTCCACATAATCTGCCAAGGCTGCATTAACTTCTGACTTCTGTGCAGAAGCCAGGGGTCCAAAACAAGTGACATTGCAAGGCTGGAGAGCATGTGTCATATGAGATGGGAGGCAAATGATTATGATATTACAGTCTGCAGCAAATTTACAGAATCCATATGTGCAGTGCGAATTGTGACCATGAAGAATTAATAGACAGTAGCCACCTGTTATGTTTCTTGCAGCAGTGGCAGGCTCAAAATCCTTCTTGATCCACATCTCGCCCAGCTCTTAGTCTGTTCAGCCTTTTGGTAAGCAAGATATACTAGTGAACTGATAAGTGACATCATGTGAAGAATGGAAGACTAGAAGGCATACCTCACATTACAAGGATTTTTTTAACTCCACTCAAGGTCCTGATGCTTCCCCTGAAAGATGACCAATGGCTGCATGATCCATCAGCTGATACAGTCTTGATAACTGTGACAAGCTCCCAGTTACCATCTTGACTGGAGTATATATCCTTCTGATTGCAATCAACAAAGGCCTTGACCTTCTGCTCAATGCCAAGTGGGATCCCTTTCTCATCCATATTATAAATGTTTTCAGCATGGATATTGTATGTATTGATCGTCTCCTCCAATAAGTCATAGAACTCATTAACAAGAGTCAGATTTAGTGATGCTGCATGGCACTTCTCTAATGTAAAAGACCACTTTACCTGCAGCATTGGGGATCTTCAAACTCAACTAAGGATACCTCGATTAGCATTAGTGCTTGAAAGTCTGGTCTGGTCCCAGTTTTTACCCTCCTCAAGGGAGGACCAGGACCAGAACCAGTTCTTATATTTTAAATATTCTACAAGAACCAGACTGGACCCTACAGGACTAGTCCTTGTCAGTTCATATTGGTTCAAAAACTGGTTGAGACTGGTTTTTGACTTACTTTGGACCTACTGATTACATGTAAGTAGTGTACAGTACAATATCATAATACAAAAGCACTAGTCATCATTGTTGTCCCCCATTAGCTGTTGTTGTCCCCATTAGTTGTCATCATCCCCTATTAGTCATTGTTGTCCCCCATTAGTCATTGTTGACCTGCTGCTGCACCCTGTTAGTTGCTGCCATCATTGGTTAGTCACTGTCATTGTTGTCCCCCATCAGCCACCATTGTGTACCCTGCCAGCCATCATTGTCATCAGTTAGTCATTGTCATCCTATCCATTGTTGTTCCCTGTTAGTTGCCACATTGTTATAAATATACTAAAAGAAAAGAAAAAGCTAGTTAGATATATATTAAAACCACAAACAATAAATTTACCTAGGGCCCAAACGACGTCTCATTGTTTGGACTCTGTTAGTCATCGTTGTCCCCTTAGTCATCACTGTTCCCCCTTAGTTGTCACTGTTGTCCCCCATTAGTTGTTGTTGTTCTAGTTGCCACAACATTGTTATAAATATAGTACCTAAAAGAAAAGCCTAGAAAAAGTTAGTTAGATATATATTAAAACAACATACCTAGGTATATTTAAACAACTTACCTAGGTATATTTAAACAACCTAGGGCCCAAATGACATCTCGTTGTTTGGACCCTCTTCCAGCACTTGAGGTGGTGATAATGATGGTGGCATTGTAAGGGAAGTGACATTGAGGGAAGAAAAGAAATTTTGATGTGGGGTGTTTGTATGGGATCAAATGTTTTCATCAGAAAAAAAGAAGAAAAGATGGCATCTGTCAAAAATTACCATAGCAACACTAGCCATATCAGACAATAAGTGCAAACTCACTAAGGGTATACATACCCTCTATATTTTGCTCTTTTGTTCCCTTGGGCTTCTGCCCTCTCGTTCTTTAGTAGAATAATATAAGTAATATAAGTAATAAATAATATTAATACCAAGGACCATAGGTCTGGTTTGAGACTGGTTATTACTGGTCTTGAATGGTTCTAGTTAATATCTTGGGATCAGGGACTGAGGACTGGACTGGTACCATAACCACAAGGACTGAGACTTCTGGTCCGGTCTTATCGGTTATGGTCCAGTATGGTCTCAGTCATTTTTTGGTCTGCGAGACTGGACCTTCAAACACTAATTAGCATTCAATAGTAAGAAATTGGGATGAAGTTCACACCTCAACCTTGACTTCTATCCAGTGGAACAGTCTTCACCCAGAATTCATTCGAGAACAATTCTGCAATGAAAGCCATATCATGTGTCTGTACTAAATAATTCATCAAGCATTCTCTGCATAAAGAACAGAGGGGAGTGATCGAGTACCTAGTCTGGCTGACTGTGTTTGGTAGTAATACATAGGATGAAGAGCTATTGTTATAACTGTGGTTAAATCAGGCCTTTTGTTTGCCTTTTTCTTTTTCTTTTTCTCAAGTGGTGCACCTGTTGCTTTGATTAGATGAGACCACTGTACATTCTGGAATCTGAATCACTGTGTGGCCATTCAATGTCCATGAGGTTTCATCAGTAGAAAGGCCTTTGTCAGTAATGTTGAAGGATATAAAGGTCTCATCTGGTACCGCATGTTGGTACTGAGCAGAACAAGATTGAGAAGAAGATGGTAGGTTTTGTTAAGCAAAACAGGCTGAGGATGAGGTTCGATAGGAAGATCAGATTTTGCAAGCACTTTGATGTTTTCAGCATTGAGCTTGAACACCTATTGTTGGGAGGTTACGGAGGGCAATGATAAAGGTGATGTGATAAGTGACTCACTTTGCAAACTTTAGTCTGCTTTGTACTGCTCATGAAATAGATGTTCATAGTGATGTTAGTAGTTACATAGCACCATTGTGCCTGTGTGTAGCTCTTCATAGTACTTCCAGGGAGGGATCAATTGGTTGTTTGTTGGTGTCTGACATTGTGTAGAATGACCTTCACTGCATTGTGATGAAATAAGTCACTGCCATAGTCAGGTAACAGGTAAGGATTGTAGTATGCACTGAGATGTATTTGATGCTCTGTAAGAGAGTGGAAGAGGTCAAGAAATACACACTGTTAGGGTAGATGGTTTGTGGTAGAAGTAACAGGTTCTTTCTTTATCTCATTGGCTTTTGCTTTGAGTTCAGTCTCATCTTCTTTTTTGTCTGTTTTTGATTGTTGATTGATAGTGATGGAAGGGGTGGGAACACTGGTAGAGGGTGGAATCTCAGTTGTTGTTAATGAAAAACAATGATACTATAAAAGGCATCAACACTTACATATAGATGGGACCAAAATAAATGAGATAAATGTCATGAGTTCCTTGTCCATTGGCTTGAGGATTTTGACCAGTTGGTGTAAAGGAATTCCTATGATCATGTTAGTTGATAAGAGGGTGAACAAATTTGTACATACATTGGGGTTGTCATCCTTTATGATCAGGCATATATGTCATTTTCATGCAAACTAATACTCTAGTTAGAAGAGAGGTCCATGCAAAAACAGTTGAGATTAGAAAGCTATTCACTCATGCAAAACATTGCAAAACTGTGCAGTGCCTCTTGTTTGCAATATATTCTAGTTTGCAAAATGTAGCAAAACTGTTTAGATATCCTACCTTCAAATGAATATTCCATTACGCAAAAATTGCAAAACCATCCAGCACCTATTGCTTACAATATTTTGTATGCAAATCATTGCAAATCATTTGGACTCATTTGCAATTTTCACTTATGCAAAACCAATGCAAACCAATGCAAAACTGTTGACCACCTCTCATTTGCAAACCTGAGGATCATCAGCACATCAAAAATCAAACAATTACCTTTGTGCAGAGTGGGACCATGCTGTGCCTACCTATATACCATATAATTCATCATATTTGAACCATATTGAAACAGACAAAAATAGGTTTACTCTGTGTGAACCATGCCAGGGTCTTTACTCCCCCCTCCCAAATCCTGGTTCATTCCTAGGATCTAGGAATGAACCAGGAATCCTAGATAGTAGAAATGGAATGGAAATCTCTAGTATTAGTCCTAGTCCATTCCTGATCCATTCCCGGTGATATCTCCTCAGCGATCTCAAGCATGAAAAACACCCTTTTCTTACTTTTCAAGATCATGGTGTGATCCCTTATGCACTATATTTCCTTTGTTTTAGCATACAAAGCGATGTGAACTACCCTTAAACATAGCTAAGTCCATATTATTGTTTATCACAATCTTCACAATGTCACATCTTACTTAGTATCCACTGTCCCACTTTGCATACCTCTGGCTTTACTCATGTTACCTAGAAAGAGTTTAGTGTAGGTAGTCTGTGGGCAATGGACTTGGGTATAGACTTGAGTAGCATAGTATCCACTTACCTTCATACTTGTATAAAAAAACTATGGTAGTAAATTCAAGAAAAGGGAGTCATTCTCCCCCTCTCACTTTGTGTGTTAGGGTTTAAAGATCATCTTTGCATCTAGACTTTGGAACTTGTATTGCTACTTCCATCATTTCTCATTGTAACTACTTTGCTTATTTGGTATCATTCTCATCATCTTTCTTATTGACTCGCTGCTCATTTGCAAATAACTTTGCACTCTTTGCATTTAGAGCATTGAGGTCCAGTCCCAAGGACTGAAAAATGACCAAAGACCGAACTGAACTGTAACCGGTCTCCCTGGACCATCGGTCTCGGTCACACCTGATTAGGGAGCAGTCCCAGTCCCGGTTACTCTAATTTTAGGTCAACTTTCAAACCGCACAGGACCGGTTGTGACTAGTTGGAACCATACACTAGTAGTATATACTCCAGATGACTATGTATACTAACACTAATGCTAATACTATTTAAGGGGACAGAGGCCCAAGAAAATTTAAGACAAAAATCTGGCGGGTTTATATACCCCAGCTGACTTTGCCTCTGTTTGTTCAGTCATGCCACATTTTTTTTTGATGAACAATTTATCATCAATCAAAGATGAACAATTGTTCATCAAAAGGGGATGTGGCTGGCGTTGTTAAGGTACGTGATATTTGTTCTCAATTTTTTTTTCAAACTCCTCCACTTACCCATTACCCACCTACATCGTCGCCCTCACACCACCACCCCCCCTGCTGCTGACACCTCTCCCTCCTCTCGTGGCCCCACTAGCAACCCCCCCCCTCCTCTCGCCCACTTGCAAACCCACTGGCGACCCCCCCTTGAAGCCAATGGACTCCCCCTCCACTAGCAACCCCCCCTCAAAGTGAGTACTTACACTCCCCCACATATTCCGGCCAGAATTTCCGGATTCTGGTTGTGCTTTTTTTGAGTGTAATTCTCACTGTAGAGGATAATTCTGGTTTAGATAATTAGACCAGAATTTCTGGAATTTACCTGAACCAGGAAAAAACCAAACTACCGAACTAACCGAACTAACCGGATGCACATCACATGGCCACAATCGCCACCATGATGCATTGTGACTGCCAGCTCACGCGTTGCCACCCACCATCACGATGATGGCCTCTCCCCTGCCCCCCTTCCTCTGTCCCCCCTTCCTCTGTCCCCTCTCCCTCCCTCTAGCACAACATGGCGGCCATAGGCCCCCATGGTAAGTATTTTAAGGTCTATTTCATCTATTTCAGCTTTATTTAAAGCTAATCAAATATTTATTTTTCTCTTTCAGTTTTTTGTATGCAACAACACGCCGCCCCTCCTCCCCACTTAGCTGGGAGGTGGGGGGCTTCATGGGATGAGAGAAGGCGCCAGGGACCTGCCAGGGAAGGAAGGGGGAATGGCGACAGCTGCCACATCACCAACACCACCACATGCCACCAATCAACGAAGCCCAGCGCTGCCACGTCACCCCAGCACTGCCTCCCTTCTGACCGAGCACCCACCGTTGCCGCCACCTCACCAACGCCCACCAACCGAGCGCCCACCACCCACCGCCACTGCTATGTGATGCCCACCAACCCAGCACCATCCCCCAGCCAGGGATAACCCCCACCGCCACATGACCAGATGCGGGGGACAGGGGGGCATGACAGACCGCAACCGTACCACACTCAGCATGACAGAGCACCCCCCACCACTGCTGTGAGCGACTGCTCACAGGGCAGAGGCGGGGTGCAGTAGGCAGGGGTGAGGGAGGCACCTCAAGAGGGAGTGGGACGCATCAAGAGGGAGTGGGACATGTCAAGAGGGAGTGGGATGCATCAAGAGGGAGTGGGATGCATCAAGAGTGAGTGGGATGCATCGAGAGGGGACAGGGGGATGCTACAGACAGCAACTGCCTGTGCCAGGAGGGTGGGGGAACAGGGGGATGCGCCAGGCTGGAGGGGGGACACCAGGGGATGGGGGGATGCCATAGGAGGGATGGGGATGCATGGGGGGACCGGGGGACACCATAGGAGGGAGGGGAGACATGCCAGACATGGCACCCAGGGCAACAGAGCACCCCCCACCACTGCTGCGAGCGGCTGCTCACAGGGTGGAGGGGGGCGCAATAGGCAAGGGTAACAGATGGGCATGGGGAAAGGGGGGGGGCAGGCAAGGGGGGCAACAATGGCAACACGCCACGCCCCACTCCCTCTCCCCTTTAATTTAATTTTGTATATATTAAGTTTATTTATACTCTATTTAATTAGTATAAATGCTACTGTCAGAGCGAGGGGGACGCGCCAGATGCACAACCACACAACACCTAGGGTGACAGAGCACCCCCCACCACTGCTGCAAGCGACTGCTTGCAGGGCAGAAGGTGGGAGCAATAGGCGAGGGTGACAGAAGGGCATGGGAGGGGGCAAAAAAAATGAGTCCGGACTCAAGTGGAATTTCTGGACTCGACCAGAATTTCCGGAATATGTGGAGGAGTGTAAATTACAGCTCAAAGTTGACGACTCCCCCCCTCCTCTCATGACCTCACGAGCGACCCCCGCTGAAGCTGACAGACTCCCTTTCCACTAGGAAACCCCCCTCAAAGCTGATGACTCCCCTCCTCTCACGGCCCCCCTAGTGTGACTCCCCCTTGAAGCTGACAAGTCCCCTTCTTTTTGCGACCCCACTAGCGAGCCTCTTGCATCTCATTAATTCTTTGCCTGATTTTTTTTTGCATGATAAGTTAGTTTGAAATAAATATTAGTATATAATCGGTCATGAACTGGTCTGAACCATAACTGGTCAGAACTGGTTCATGAACTGACATGTAACCATAGTGGACCGGTCCTATATGGTCTGGTCCAAGGTTTGCCCTGATTTAAAATAAATGTGACCAGTCATGGTTCTGGTTACAGCCTGAAAGGGTCAAAAAACTGGACTGGACTGGACCTCAAAGCACTATTTGCATTGTCAGACACATGGACAACCCCTGCCAAACCAAAACTTCACATTGTCTTGTACTCTCCCTTTGCTCAAAGAGGAATGTTTTGAGACTCTTTAGGCTAACTCCTCTCTCTCTATATCGGAGCTTTCTGCAGTAGGAGACCAATCAAATGACATCAATTTGGAGCCCACAGTGAGGGGCTTTCTTTAAAAGATTTCATCAGGCCAACCTCTGACAAGCAAGGGATTTACATCAGATCCACTTGACTCCATCCAGCACACTTTTGAATCCACTTACAGTTGTCAATTCCCATCAGATCCATTAGCAAGCTTTTAGTGCAATATTTCATCAAGTGTTTACTTTAAAACCAGCAATATTTGAAACCCAAATTCCAAATTCTTCAGACTTATCAGACTCATCTTTTGACACTTTGCCAGTAACCTTGCAACACAGAATCCTATTCCCCCCTTCCACAATGGCTACTGCAACTCCACCACCTAATATGCCCATGCGCAGACATTGAAGCACACCAAAGTTTACACAAGACAAACCTCGCAAATTAGGAAGATACTTTGCAGAGATAGAGATCTTATTCCCATCCTGCCAGGTAATGGCAGATGAGCAGAAGAAGCTGCACACATGTCACTACATCACAATTGAAATAGTGGAGCTATGGGAAGCCCTACCAGAATATGCAGCCAGAACAACCTACGTTGACTGGAAGGCTGCTATAATAAAGTTATACCCAGGTACCAGTAATACTGATTGCTGGACAGAAGCCGACCTGGACAAAGTCATTGGTGAATGTTCACAATTAGGAATCAAGACCCTGGACAATCTTGCAAACTACTACAGGCAGTTCTACACCATTTCAAAGTTCCTCATTGATCAAACAAGGATATCGGCAAACAAACAAAGCTGCTCATTCATTCAAGGGATACCTCATCACTTATGGGAAAGGATGTTAATGAAACTCATGATTTACCATCTGAACCATGCAGTGAACCACGGATACATGCTTGCCCAGCTGTACAAAGCAGCAGTGTACATTTTAACAGCAGAATCACCCAATTCACATAGCAGTTATTCTCTGGCTCATGATTTACCATCACAACAACCCTCGACATCACATGATTTGCCGACATCACAATCTTCATCAGCTGGAATCAAGATAGAGGATCTCAACACAATGTTTGAAAAGCTTGTGCAAACTATCATAGTAGCAGTCAATGCAAAGACCTTCACAAGACAATTGCCCTCCAAACAATGGTAACTATAACTTTTGTGGTGAACAAGGACATTTCATTTTGCAGTGTCCAAAGTTAACTCTGTACATTTCCTCTGGGAGGTGCAAGCAAAATGCTGAAGGAAAGGTTGTGTTACCATCTGGTTTATTCCTCCCCAGAGTGACTCTCATTGGATGATGGCTAGCAGATAGATTGGACAAGTACCATTGTCTCAATCCAGGACAAGTGGTCATTTTGCAGATTTCCACCACTCCTTCCACTTCCACAATGATTTATGACTGTGTTCCCTTGTCACCCCAATTAGAGGACATCCCAGTAAATAGCTCGCAATATCAGCAGAAGATTGCATAATAGTGCTAGAGTGAGAGCTTCTTGCACTTTGTGTGAAACCTGTATTTGATGGAGTAGAGATACCAAGGGTTCGATGAGGACCTCTGAATAAGGCACCTCTTCCAATGTTACACCATCTGCATTGCAATCCTCAGAAACCAGTATGCAGCCTTCTGAAACAGTTCTGCAACCTGTAGTGCCAGTTGTGAAACCACCCCTTCACCCATTCACAAATGTCCCAGAAGCACACTATATTCCTCCCACATTGCGCAACTTCAGAGCACTTGACAATGAAAAGGTTGCAAAAGAGCCAGTCCATCACACTGTTGCACCCATCCATAATTCCAAATTCGCAGAAGAGGCTTACCTTTGCACTATGAAGTCTCCCTTTGTGACCTTGTCTCCAGAAGAACTACTCTCAATTTCGCCTGAGTATTGCCAAAAGATGCATGATGCAGTCACTCCGAAATCCATTTATCCAACAGAAATAGAGAAGGTCTCGGATACAGTTGCCACCCATGTTCAGGAAGAGGCATTACCAGGGATTGAGTATGAAGAACAAAATCCTTCCCATTGCACCAATGGTATCCCTCCCCCATCCGACGCACTGATAGTGCAAGACATATATGACCTATCTCAGCAATTTATGATCTGATGAAGAATGCAAAATCATCACAGTCACAAAGGAATCACAATGCCTTGCACTCCATTATGATGCTGGTGGATAATCAAGAACACATTGAAACAATTATAGATCCTGGCTCACAGATTATTGCAATGTCAGAAACAGTTTGCTACAACCTTGGTTTACATTTTGACCCAATGGTCCAGTTAAACATGCAATCTGTGAATGGTGAAATCGATTGGTCACTTGGCTTGGCACACAATGTTGCATATAGCATTGGGGGCTTCACCCTTTATTTCCAGATCCACGCCTTGGCTCTTCGGGACACAAAAGGCAGGAGAGGCATATTCCGATGCTGACGGTCGCATTCTGCCCGCTGCCAGATGTCCGTCAAGGAGCCTCTTCCAGGCCTCTTGATATTTCTTTGGGGCTGCATATCCCCGGCCACTGGTGACCTTGGAAGGGTCCCTCAGTCGGATGCAATGGTAGATGTGGTCTGGTAGACCCGTGGTTGTGTCCGGGAGTCTCACCGGGAATCGATCGGCATAGTTCACTTTCATTGCTTCATTTTTTTCCCCCAGGAGTTCCTGGAAGGCAAGTGATTCAATTCGGTCCCTTACAGCAGCCATTATCGGTGCTGGGAGTAGACAGGCACTGGTATCCCTGATTTTGATATCAGTCGGGGCACGCGTGGCGGTGGGTTCACTATGTCGTACCCCGTGCGCTTATCAATTGCTGTCCTTGCATGGCTATCAATCACAATGTGCTCGGTCAAAAGGAATGGCATTCCCAAAATGAGAGGAACAGGTAGTCTGATATGTACTTTAATCCTTGTCACCCTTGACTTCCACTGACCGGCGCCTGACTGCAGTTCCAGCTTCACATACTCTTTGCAGAGGAGCGGCGAGTCCAAAAGGGACAAGAGGTTGTCCTCGCTTTTAGGGAGGGGGTATCTTTGAAGACCTAGTCTTTCGACGAGATCAGAGCTAATCACTGTGGAGGGACATCCGACGTTGATCAGCGCTCTGATCAATATCAGGAACTCAGTGATGAGTGGTCCAGTGGCAGTCAACCGCGCATAGAGGTGTGGGACGGTGAAAGGGATTTCATCAGGGGGAGGGATGTACGAGTCAGTATCCACATCCTCCAGACGTGCTGCTCCCATTGCCACTGCTGGCTCCCGTTCCCGTTCCTGTGGGGCAGCGGCAGTTGCCATGGCAAGGGTGAGTGTGACATAGGTGGCGGGGTCTGGCCAGGTGTCGTTGGCCTTCATTGGACAAGTGTCCTTGTGGTGGTTGACGTAGAACCGGCGGCATCGGTAACAGCCTTTGTGCTCGGAGAGGAGCGATCGCTCAGCTGAAGTAAGGGGGGGAACGCGAGTGGCATTCCCTTTGTTTCCCCTGGGGTTGGACCGGCTGCCAGAGGGGGCGGAGGGTGTCTTTGGCACGTCTGTGAGCCGGGAGAGGAGATCCTTCTTTTCCCCTTGGCAGGCCAACCTACTGATGCTGTGGGCGTCGATCAGCCATTGAGTGCAGGCATCTTCTGCCTGCATTTGGTCATCCCGTTCCTTGACCTCTACAGACCATGTGGCAAGGTCTGTGGCAAGGGTGGGCTCGTTTAGGGAAGAGCACGGGTTTGGCCAACCCGTGCGGGTTACGGGTACGGGTAGGCACGGGTACGGGTACGGGTCATGATTTAGGTACCCGTGACCCGCACCCAACCCGTCACCAAATGTCTATGTACTAACATACAGTTTTGTATTTACAGGTTTCGGCACTCAGATGAGTGTCGACAACCTTTTAATTACTTATGTACTATGTGTATGTACTAACTAACTTAATATATATATTATTTACGGGGGAAGCGACGCCCCAGAGGAAGGGGAAGCTTGTGGAAGCAAGGTCTTATATACCAGATAATGTTTATTACTATTTGGTTACAGTAAACGAACGTGAACGTGACACGTTGTTTGCTGAAACAAGTTGATATTTACTAGTACATATTGTTTGGTTTAACTTTTCTGAATGTGATGTGTCATTTATTGAAACAAGTTGATAATTAATACTAGTATATAGTTGAAGTAAATGAATGCAGCACATAAACGAGTCGCGTTCGCATTTACTGAAACCAAACAATGGCAAACATCAACTTAAACGACGTGTCGCGTTCGCGTTCGTTTACTGGAACCAAATAGTAATAAACATTATCTGGTATATAAGACCTTGCTTCCACAAGCTTCCCCTTCCTCTGGGGCGTCGCTTCCCCCGTAAATAATATATATATTAAGTTAGTTAGTACATACACATAGTACATAAATAATTAAAAGGTTGTCGACACTCATCTGAGTGACGAAACCATTAGTTAAATGTATGTGACAAATCCAAGGCCCCAACAATGACGGCGACAACATGGTGTTGTCACCGTCATTGTTGGGGCCTATGCAGGAGGTGTTACACAATGGGAGACGGGGGTCTACCCGTACCCGCTGTGACCCGTGACTCGTGACCCGTGGGTTGCGGGTACGGGTAGATGCGGGTACGGGTACGGGTAGAGCTCTGGGTACCCGCGGGAGTACCCGTGCTATTGCCTAGGCTCGTTGCAGAGGCTGAGCCAGAGGTCTGGGTGGAGGTTGGACTGGAGCTGGAGTTTCAGCGCCTTGGTGAGCGCGTGTGTGGGGGAGGAAGTGGTGAGGATGGCATTCAGATTTTCCATCTCAATCTTCCAGTCAATGAAGGCCTGTCCCCCCTGTTTGGAGGACAGTATTTTTTCCAGGATGTGGTGCGCCCAGTTCTTTCTAGGACAAGCCCCGCAAGCTCACCCAGGTATTGATCCAGGGTAAGTGCATCTATCCGGGTCTGGTCGGCCTGGTACCAGCCAATGAGCCAGGGCTCGAACATGCCTTCAGCAACAAAGCTGACAATCTCGGCGGCAGTCTTCCCAGCATGCTTCATGTACCAGCGGCAGGCAAGGGACCAAGCTTGCATGATGAGAGGGTCGATACGACCGGCAGTGAGCATAGGGCAGTCTTTCATTTTGGTGACCTTGACTTCCGCCATGTGGTGTGTTTCCGTGTGTTGGGACATGTTTGTCTGGCGGTTAACAGGGGCGGTGGAATAAACGGTGGATTCTGTGGAAGCACTTGTCTCGGTGGATGGAGTTGGTGATGGTGGAGTGGGGGTGAAGTCCTGCCGGTGAGGTCCTCGTTGACGGGGTTCAGTGGAAAGGATATGGAAGTCTGTGGTGATCCCCAACTCGGCCTGATGTTGTCGAGCTCTCCTTGTGAGGAGGGGGGTAGGAGTCGACGGTTGTTGAGACAGTGTCGGTCATCTCTTCTTGACTTGTCACCGCCACCATGTGCCGTGGGAACTTTCTGTACACTGCCTGGCTCGTTGTCCAGCAGTCTATCCCCTGGCCTGATCTCTGATCAGACCAGCCTATCCCACTCCCCAGGAGTCGGTTGGGAGCTATCCCAACCCCCCTGGCGATTGGCCTGACCGATCCCCACGGATCGTGCACGGATGCCCACTCAAAGGGTGTCCTACTGTCCGCCATCTTTACCTACCTGGGCTCGATGATCCTGGGCTCTGGGATGGGGCACCTTCCACCAATTGGTGGGGGGGTTCGACGGTGAAGTAACACTGCCGGCTTAGGCTGGGGGTCCTGTTCTGGGGTCGGGGGGAGAACACGCTTAGGGGGGGGGTGATCCTTTGGATTGCCAGATCCCTGGAGAGGATCTAGGGACCTGGTGCGTCTGCTTTCACTTCCTTTTAGGATCTTAGCTACTCTACGACTACAGGACACTGCTTTCTCCCTGTGGGTGGGTCCTTGCCTCGCACCAGGGGTTTGCGCGCCGGCGCTTCCTCTTACCACGCTTCCCTTGGGCACCCGTGCTCTGCGCGTGTGCTCTGGGGACAACTTATCTGCTCATCCAGGATGCGCAGGGCTGGCGATCCCTGCTGCTTACAAGAGACCGAGCCATTCCCACTGTCCACCTGTTAGCAGGGGTCAGCGGAGTATCTGAGATCATTGAGATCAGAAAGCAGAGGGCAGGGGGAGACGCTCCCCCAGCACTGCTCTTTATGGCCCTACAACATTGCGTGTTGGGGACCACACGTATCCTCCCCGGCCGCGTTCGTCAATGCAGCCTGTGGATCTTCCGGACGATCAGCGAGCATGCCTGCTGAGGCTGCCACTGAGACTCCAACAGGGCCCCTTCCCCGCCGCCGCCATCGTCCACGACGGCGGCACAACTGATTGATCAATCGGCGACGCCATCGACCTCTCGTGCGTCGGACCAGGGGGGGTAACACCCCCTATCCATTGTCGGCAAGCTGCCTGTCTGGATACAGGCGGCGCTACCACGCACCCCATCGCTATGGATGGGGCGCTCCTGGGGCTCGCCCCTGGGTTCGTCATGGGCATACAAGTGGGGGCCTCGGCCGCCCACAGGTGTACCCATATCCACAGGCTCTGTTTAGGCCCACTGGGTCTCAGCCTGGTATCTCATCGGACGGCAGGGATGCCGGACCGGTGGCCCATCTCTCGATGAGGGGGGTGGTTCTCCCCTTTGCCCGTTAGGGAACTCGGTTAACCTCCAGGACCTTTGGGGGCTGGGGGCTTACGGTGAATTAACACCACTCACCGGCTGGCTTCGGCTGGCCGCGCGTGGGGGGACCGGACTAGCTGCGGATGAGGGGTCTTCTGGCATGCGGCGGTGCAAGGGCGCGGCTCTGCCTTCTCGGCTCCAGCGAGCCTTATATGTGGTCTATCTGCCCGCCTCAGAGGTTAAAAGAGAGAGGAAGGTCTCACACCGGCAGGGGTCTAGTATAGTAGAGCGTAGCGTACTCTAGTATGTTTGTACTTCGCGCCCGCGGACTGTGTACGTACACCGCGCTATAAATTGTTGAACAAAAAAAAAAAAAAAAAAAAAAAAAAAAAAAAAAAAAAAAAAAAAGAGACAGTGTCGGTGTCAAAAAAAAAAGTGGAAGGAGGCCAGGAAAGGCCGCCTCACTAAGTTCAGTCAGACAGACAGGACAATGTTATCCTTTGTTGCACGTAGTAAGAGTGAGGCAACAAAAAGATCGTATATATATGAGGGGTTTGGACCGTGTTGGAAAGTGTCCAAATCCAGCATCTCAACCATGGCTGCATTAAGCATAGTTCTCATATCGGGTAAGTGGTCGGGCCACCGGTATCTGTATGCATGTCCAGCTATGGGTATTGGGTTGCCGGTGATGCGACATGCATTGGTGGTGTCAGTAGCAGTGCACCAGTCGGTGGTGTTACCAATTGGTGAAGCCATCAGTCAGTGTGTGCAGCAGTGTGCGTCGACAGTGGTACTGACTGGCAGTGGTATGCGGTCACCTGTGGTTGCCTGTGGTTGTCTGTGGTCATGCCTGCAGTCACCTGCGGTCGTGGCTGTGCACTTACCGATTGGCGGTGAGCATCGGTATGTGTGTGCATCAGCAGCGGTGTGCCATCGGTATGCATCAGTTCACCGTCGGTGCGCCTGTGTGCATCAGTGTGCACCAGTCAGTGTGTAGCGGTTGCCTGTGGTCACGCCTGCGGTCATGCCTGCGGTTGCGCCTGCAGTCGCCTGCGGTCATGGCTGTGCACTTACCAATTGGCAGTGAGCATCGGTATGTGTGTGCATCGGCAGTGGTGTGCCACCGGTATGCATCAGTTCGGTGTCGGTGTGCCTGTGTGCATCGGTGTGCATCGGTCAGTGTGCAGCGGTGTGCATGTGTTCGGCGTCGTGAGCCTGGGGCCAGGCTTACAATATATATCAGAGGTTGAACCTTTGAATGACAAAATCCATAAGGGATACACTGGCAACAGAGTATTCAAAAAGGTTCTGGAACATCCAGATGACCACCTGGATTTAAGATCCAGGATATTTTCATTTTCATGAAGAACAAGGGGGACAAGGACATGCTATGTGTGCCCTTGTCAACTTCCAGAGGATCAACCTTACATAGTCATATCATCAAGCATGCCCACACAATAGTGGGGCATTTGGGACCATTTAAGACATCGGAATACATCTGACATTGGTACTGGTGGCCTTGACTACAGATCAAGGTTGACAAGTTCTGCAGGTCTTGTGAGGCCTGCATTCGATCAAAATGGGAATATTGCTCCCCAAAAGGGAAGCTGCATTCCTTACTGACCCCCTGGATGCCCTGGTAGTTGTTGGGTATGGACTTCATCAGACCCTTCCCTGAGTCCAATGGATTTGATTAAATCTTGGTAATCATTTGCTGGTTGTCATCTATGGTTCACCTAATACCAGTGAATACCACAACAACAGCATCTGAACTATCTCCCATATTCCTGCAGGGCCTTCAGTGTATTTGACCCATTGCATATGGAGCATTTAATGGTGGCTTTTGGCCCATGTAGTATAGTCCAGCTAAGATGGGCCCATCTTGTGTGATAGACCATAGGATAAGGGTGGGCCCATGCTAATGGGATACAACATGTGAATAAGGTGGGCCCATTGTGATGTGACTGAGTGAGTGAGACCATCGATGATGGGTAGGTCCAGGTGTGAGCTGCTGGAGGCAGTAAACCATGCATGATGGATGGGCCCATGGGTGATATATCAGAGGCAGTAGACTATGGGTGATGGATGGGCCCATGGTCTAGCTTATACTGGAGACAGTAGACCATGGGTGATGGATGGGCCCACTGGTAATATATTGGAGGCAGTAGACCATGGGTGATGGGTGGGCCCATAGGTAATATTTCGGAGGCAGTAGACTATGGGTGATGGATGGGCCCATGGTCTAGCTACTTGAGGCAGTAGACTATGATCATTCTATTCTGGACACCCTTCAGTATGATGGCATGGGAATGGGATACAATAACAGGGTCTATGAGCTTTGGTGTAAGCCTGGCCCCCAGACTCACTAGACAACACCATACCGACAGCCCACACGAGGTGCACACTGATGCACACACAGGCACACCAACACCGAACTGATGCACACCACTGCATACTGACCAATGCATACCGCTGCATACTGACTGATGGCATTACTGGACAGGCACACCACCAAACCATTATACACTGCCAAACTGGTGTACTTTACACTCCCCCACAAGTCTATGTAGACTCCCACTGGACTCCATGTACTATATGTAGACTATACATAGACTCCCACTAAAGTACATGTAGTCTATGTTGCCTCCCACCAAAGTCTGTGGAGACTCCATGTATAGTGTACATAGCAATTCCAAAGAAATAAAGCTACTATAGGGAGTCTACATGGGGTCTACATGGAGTTTACAGGGAGTTTGTTTATTAGTCAATGTAAACCATTACAGATGTTATAGGGTGCTTATAGTGAGTCTACATGGAGTCTACATGGAGTATGCTTATTAGTCAATGTAAAACCTATTACAGGTGATACAGGGTGTTTATAGTGAGTCTACATAGAGTCTACATAGAGGCTACATGGAGTCTACAGGGAGTTTGCTTATTAGTCAATGTAAAACCCATCACAGATGTTATAGGGTGTTTATAGAGAGTCTACATGGAGTCTACATGGAGTCTACATGGGGGTTATCCCTGGCTGGGGGAGGATGCTGGGTCAGTGGGCATGACATGGTGGTGGCGGTGGGCGCTTGGTCAGTGGGCGTTGGTGATGTGGCAGTGATGGTGGGTGCTCGGTCAGAACGGAGGTAGCACTGGGGGTGACATGGCAGTGCTGGGCTTTGTTGTTCAGCGACAGCATTGGTAATGTGCCATCATTCCCCTTTCCTTCCCTGGCAGGTCCCTGGTGTAAGGACTAACACAGATATGGCTTATCCAGTTACATAACCAGATAATAACTGTATTACAGATATGGATCGGATATGGATAGATTGGTACGGGTATCCGGATATGCTGTGGTAACCCATGCATATGTCCACAGTCACGTGATGCTGGGTTCACATCAACGGTGAAACAGGTGGTGTGCACCTAACACCAAGATCCTATATCCTAACCAACACAAAACACACACACCAATGCACTGTCTGAATGGTTGCGAGTGGGCCCAAAGAGTTCCCTTGCAGAACTTATTGCCAAGCCTATAGTTCCTAAGGTTCCTTCCTAAGCTTGGCTCTTCCTTAGAATATTCTTGATATCCTTAGATCCTTCCTAAGTTCTTTCCTAATGTCTTTCCATAATCCCGTCAATTTCCTAAGAGTTTCCTAAGCTTTCCAAAAGTCTTGTTCCTACATCCTTTAGAATTCCTAATCCTTAGTCCAAATCCTTGTCCTTGTGCCTCAGTTTCCCAATCTTCGACCCTAAGTCCAAAGATCCTAAACTTCGTTCCTTTATTCCTTAGATCCTTGATTTCCTAATCCTTTATCCTTAGTAAGCTCGATGAGCCCGATGTTGTCAACAGCACAGAGCTTTCAACAACTTCAATGCACAAGGGAGAAACATCCCACGCCCGATTTCCTATGTCCTAGTCCTTGGTTTCAAGTCTTTAGCACAACTTTGAATGCACTCACCATGTCACGTGATGAGCAAGATGTGAGATTTGTGAGAGAGGTATAATCTGGGGTCTGAACTTCTCTACTGCGCTGCTACACTACCCCTAGTATTTGTACAAGTACGAAATATGAAATAGATAATGAAACTGTCCTTTATATGGTATGTTGGAAATAGCTCGGTGGAGCTACCCTAGAAGATAGAATCACATCATGATGGGGTGATATTTCCCTGTCCGAACGGTCTGTTAAATAAGATAGAAAAATGGTATAAAAGGAAATCTCGCCGACTTATGTTAGATAACGCCCTCTATTGCTCAGCCTTCACCTCCTATGGCGTTCCGCCCCGCCATCAATCAGGTACGATGTCGATCTTTTGATCTTGATGCTTGATTTTCTAAGCTGATCCACCATTGCTATGGGCTCCTAAGGTGTCAGTCAGGTGGCTGTGCCTGTCCACCCTGATCCATTGATTAATTTGTACGTTGTGGAAGGGGAAGACGACACACCTGTCGACTTCCTACTTCCGAGGCATTTCTCATGGGACCCTCGACATGGTCAGGGATCCTTAAGTATTTGTATTATTCCCTTCTTTTGTTCTTTTATTATTTATTCATATTTCTAACAAACTTCCTCTGTAATTCAGAATCTCAGATAGATTGTCAAGACAGTCCTGAAGACCCAGGGATCCACTCAATGTGCTGATCTCAGGGATTTATCATCTGTCATGTGCCCTCAAGATTCTTGTCAAGATTTGCACACCCATCTCGAAGGACTGGTTATTGGTTTTTATTTTATTTTCCTCTTTTCAAATGTTTCTATCTATTTTTCGAACTTTTCTTCGAGGATCTTGATTTCTGCATGTATCCCTCCCCACAGCTAGGCATTTCCGAATCAATGGACTGATCTACCAGACGAGTAGGGTCGAGGGGGCACATCAGATGGTACTCCGCACCTGCTTGGGGTCCAGGTGACGTCTCGTCAATTGAGGGCCTTGGTGTTAGTCCCCTCCCCGAGCAATTCCTGGCAGCTGACATTCAGAGAGGAGGTCTTGACGACACTGGACCAACAACCACCTGTTCCTGAATTTGTTGAGTATTCTATTTTTATCCACACTTCCCACTTCCGAGGCATTTCCCACAGGATCCTCGACATGGTCAAGTATCCTTAAGTATTTGTATTATTCTGTTCTTTCTTTCTTTTATTGTTTATCCATACATCTAATTAACCTTCTCCCCAACTTCGAGACACAGGTAGAAGTCAGCAACATCCTGAAGATCTACAAAAGCCCTTGACACGTCAATCCCTAGGATTCAGCAATTGTTATGCATCCTCAAGATTCTCATCAAGATTCCACTCTTGCTTCGAAGGACTGGGTTTTGGTTTGAATTTATTTTCCTTTCTTCAAACATTTTGGATTATTCTTCACACTTCCCTTCAAGATCCAAGATTCCGGCATGTACCCCTCCCATGGCTAGCTGTTTCTGACTCGACAGGCTGATCTGTCAGAAGAGTAGGGTCGAGGGGGCACACTAGATGGTACTCCGCACTTGCTTGGGCCCCAGGTGACGTCTCATCAATAGAGGGCCTCAGTGCTAGTTCCCTCCCTGAGCCATTCCTGATAGCTGATGTTCTGAGAGGAGGACTCGACGATGCCAGTCCGACAACCACCTGCTCTTGCATTTGTTGAGTGATCTATTTTTATCACCACTTCCTTTTTTTGTATATTTCCACCTCTTTATTATTTTATTATTCATCTCTCAAGTTCTGATTGGCGCAAGAGTACGCACGCAATCACATGTGCATATAGCTAGCTATTCATATTTTGTATATAAGGTGTCCTCCCACCTTTCGAATGGAGCACGTCTTCTTCCCCTCCCTTTTCTTGGTTTCTGTAAGCTTCCCTTACGATGACTCATCTTCCCTCAAGACAACTACACATGACGGTGTAGTTTCTGAGCTAAGTATTCTTGTTACTACGGTTACTGGGCATCACGGCCCCTTTCTCGTGTCTTTTCCGATTGGACCAATGAGTCCATTGTCTCCTGTACCACGCCCATGTGCATTTTCTCATATCGAGTGCCATCGGCCTCGATCTCTCGATCTGTTCACTGTCTCTCGCCCCTTTCCCACGCGGTTTGATCATTGATTGTTCCGATCGCGACGCGTCGTTCACGGACGCGTCCCTGTTTGCCACTTTTGTCTACAGGTTCTCAGTCCCCTCCAGGACTCTCTGTCTCGTCTCCCTTTCCCTTTTCACCACGCGTTTGACACTCTTGTCACGCGTTTACCCGTTTAGCCTTACCTTTGCCAGCGCGACGTGACGACCCGACCAATCGACCTCAAGAGGGCCGAGACCCCGTCCACAACATCGCATCAACACCTGGCATCAAAACGGCTGGGGATCGGATGCTCAACGTGCGCTCGATGCTTTCTAAGTCCCACAGTCCCGCTTCCACATACTAAGGCTCGTCCTTTGGTGCTTGAGTATTCTGTGAGTTTCTATCTGTTCTTGAGAATTTTCCTAAGCTTTTCTCGACCATTCCCCAGCGATCACCACTTAGAATTTCCTAAGGCACATCAACGGCTGGGTCTCAAACCACAGGGAGGGCCTCTGCACCTCCCTGGAGGTGTCAAACCCCCAGAGTCGAGACACCACCAACGCTGCTGTGCAGGCAGCACCCAACAAGCCACCGTGTCCACTGAGCAATGTGGGGATGTCTACTGAACTGTTAGGACAACACTAATCATCACAAGGACTAGTGCTGGCTCTCACAGCATCACTCAACAACCAAAGGACAAAGGAAGGATCTTATAGTCAAAGACTGCCGCACAATTAGTGGGTATGCCTAAGAGAACTCGATTAGAGTCTCTAGGCGTAATATTAACAGTTTAAATACTAAAATACATGAGTTAACAGTGAGGTAAAAGCATGTGCTACATGAGGCGTGATGACCATGCTTGAGTCATGTGGCGTGCGTGATGTATGGATGCCATGTGTTTACCATGTGTCCACTAACTCTATAATAATGACAACAAATGTAAATAAAGGGAAATGCATAACTAAATAGTATTAAATGTCTTTGAGTGATAATGAAAAATCGTACTCATGACATGAACCACCCAGCACCTGTGATGCAACCGCCCAGGCCAACAATGCCCCCAAGCCACCTGCTCCACCACCCACAGCATCCCAGAGCCCTGCCACGTCACCCGTGACAACGTCATCGACAACGGCCATCACCACTCGCCCCCATCTCTAGAACAGGCCCCAGCACCTCGGAAACAGCACCGTTCGCTCCCCAGGCGACCCCCAGCCCTGCCTCAGGCAGCACAATGAGCCCCAGTGCTCTGACAGCACCCAGACCGCCCCCAGTCCTGACAGCCACCCCCAGACAACCTCTGTTGCCCCTGGGATGACAGCGCACGCTTGCGCCGTCCCCCAGCTCACTTCTCTGACCCCTGACTGCTCCCATCGAGCCCCAGTGGCCCCTGCTTTGCACGACGACTCCCACACCGCCGGCGCCACGTCACAGAGGACGACACCCATGCCCCCTGCCCTGCCGCTGCCTGACCTGCTCTCCGCTGCCTTCATGGCACCCCAGTGAACCCCCCCGCTGCCTCGGACATGCCCACACCCACTCCCTGCACCCAGAATGGCTGAACGGCCCCCTGTTCAATGCCGCTCCCCCCCTGCTACCCCAGCCACGTCGTGTTCGATGACGCTGGCATCCCCCAGCCTTCACACACCATCTACGGTATCCAGACAACCCCCGGGGACTGCCCAATGACCCTCATGCCCCCTAGAGCTGCCCCCAGCCCCTAGGGTAGCAAGACGGCCCCCCACTGTCCCCACCACGTCACATTCAATGACACCGACTGCCCACCACTCCTGCTGGCCTCCCACCACCTCCCGTTTGCTCCCCATACCCCCTGTAGGGAACAGCACGGGTTTGGCCAACCCGTGCGGGTTACGGGTACGGGTAGGCACGGGTACGGGTACGGGTCATGATTTAGGTACCCGTGACCCGCACCCAACCCGTCACCAAATGTCTATGTACTAACATACAGTTTTGTATTTACAGGTTTCGGCACTCAGATGAGTGTCGACAACCTTTTAATTACTTATGTACTATGTGTATGTACTAACTAACTTAATATATATATTATTTACAGGGGAAGCGACGCCCCAGAGGAAGGGGAAGCTTGTGGAAGCAAGGTCTTATATACCAGATAATGTTTATTACTATTTGGTTCCAGTAAACGAACGCGAACGTGACACGTTGTTTGCTGAAACAAGTTGATATTTACTAGTACATATTGTTTGGTTTAACTTTTCTGAATGTGATGTGTCATTTATTGAAACAAGTTGATAATTAATACTAGTATATAGTTGAAGTAAATGAATGCAGCACATAAACGAGTCGCGTTCGCATTTACTGAAACCAAACAATGGCAAACATCAACTTAAACGACGTGTCGCGTTCGCGTTCGTTTACTGGAACCAAATAGTAATAAACATTATCTGGTATATAAGACCTTGCTTCCACAAGCTTCCCCTTCCTCTGGGGCGTCGCTTCCCCTGTAAATAATATATATATTAAGTTAGTTAGTACATACACATAGTACATAAATAATTAAAAGGTTGTCGACACTCATCTGAGTGACGAAACCATTAGTTAAATGTATGTAACAAATCCAAGGCCCCAACAATGACGGCGACAACATGGTGTTGTCACCGTCATTGTTGGGGCCTATGCAGGAGGTGTTACACAATGGGAGACGGGGGTCTACCCGTACCCGCTGTGACCCGTGACTCGTGACCCGTGGGTTGCGGGTACGGGTACGGGTAGAGCTCTGGGTACCCGCGGGAGTACCCGTGCTATTGCCTAACCCCCTGTTCACCCTGTCCAAACCCCGCTCACCCATAGACAAGCCATCTCATCGCCAACCGCGTCCTCCAACCACTCCTTGTCACCCCTGCCCCCTGTCAAACCCATCGACCCCGCTCGCCCATAGACAAGCCATCTCGCCGCTGACCGCGTCCTCCAACCACCCCTCATCACCTCCACTCCATCATTATGGGGCCACAGGGCCCCAATATTAAGTATTTTCATTTCATTTCTATGTTTTTGAACTAATAAACTATTTTTTTTCACATTTGCGTCACCATCAGTCACCACGCGTCACCACGTGTTGTGACTGCCAGCAGGCTGGACACCAGTCTCCTGCACTATTTCTTTTTTTCTGTTTTCCTTTTCCTTTTTCTTTTATTTCTTTGTTTTTACGAGCACCTGCTCGTAGGGTGGTTTGATAATTGTAGTTAAATATATAATTAAATAAATGTATTTTTTTTTTACTACAACCCCTGACAAAACCTGTACCCACCATGACCCATGCCTCGTGACCTGCAGGTTTGCGTAGACGTGGGTATGGGTACAGGTACGCTCAAAAGTACCCGCGGGTTACCCGTGTGGATCCCTAGGACTCCGACTCTAGCGGCGGCGGCATGACAGTGACCCCTCTGGTATGGGACCAATTCCTCAATATGTATAAGTCAAAAAATTGATTCAATGAGTTCCTGAATTACATTAGATTAGATTATGGGGATTGATCCCATCAATTAGATTATGAGATCGTTATTGTAGCCCTGATCGAGAGCTGTCTCTGGTACAGCAACACTTTGGCTATATTTGTACTGGTTGAGCTGTTATTCAACACATAGTCAAAGTATGACAAACATCAAATCAATTTTGTGATTCACTGTATTACTCTGAAAGTTTTTGCAGAATATGTGACTCTAAGAATAGTCGGAATCCAAATCAGTCACCCAAAAGCAATTCCATTTTATTGAGTATGAATAGTCACAGTTTATCCAGATATACTTGTATCTGTATCCAATCTGTATCTGTATCCATGGTTGCATATCCAGATGTATCCAGATGTATCCATGTTAGTCCCTACCCTGGTGCCATCACTCATCCCATGAAGCCCCCCCCCCCCTCCCAGCTAAGTGGGGAGGAGGGGTGGGCCATTGTTGTATACAAATAACTGAAAGAGAAAAATAAATGTTTGATTAGCTTTGAATAAGATGAAATAGATGAAATAGATCTTAAAATACTTACCATAGGGGCCATGGGCCCCCATGTTGTGCTAGAGGGAGGGAGGGGGGACAAAGGGAGGGGAGAGGGAGGCCATCATCATGATTGTGGGTGGCAATGCATGAGTTGGCAGTCACAATGTGTCACAGTGGCCATTGTGGCCATTTCAATGAACGCGTGACGAACATATCACTTATAGATCAAAGTGACCACAATAAGCAAAGTCACATAGCTGAATGGTTATGTATGGCTACTTATGTAATATGTAATCCAGTGGTTGTGGGTTCAATTCTCTAGCATGGCAATTCTTTTATAATTAATAGTATAAGGCTTAGAGTCTATGTGGAGTCTACATGGAGTCTATGTATAGTTTAGTGGGAGTCCCACTACTCCTTGTAAATACATGGAGTTTACTGGGAGTCTACATGGAGGCTACATAGACTTGCCATCAACATGAATCCCATGTTTGCTGAACTTATACTCTACCTAAAGTCTATGTAGACTCCATGTATACATGTGAGGGAATGTAAAGCCCTCCATGTCACACATGCCACCGCTGCGGTCCCCTGCCCTGCCACTGCCTGACCTGCCCCCTGCTGCCTCCCTGGCACCCCAGCTGACCCCTCCATTGCCTCAGATGCACCTACACTCACCCACTGCCCCCATGCTCTCCCTGGCACCTCCCCTGTCAAACACCTCATCCCAGACGCTGCCAATGCCCTCCCTACCACTGCCCCCCACCCTGCTGTTGCCTTCCATGTGCTTCAACTGGGCCGATGACACTGCCTTGTTACCCATAGCCTTGAGCTTCCCCTCATGAGACCTCTCCTGTCTCAGATTGGACTGCCCAAAGCCATTTGAAAGCATACACTGATGCACATGGTGCCAACAACACCCTCACTGTGGCACTGCACTGTCGACACAGCCCTCCAAGCCATCTCTACCACCCAGCATCTGGCTGCCCCATCCTTGAGCCTCTGCCACTCAATGTTGGCCCTCTGGCATCCCTGCACCACCACTTCTTGCCACAAAACTTGACTGGGTGTTAAGGTTGTGCAAAGTGGGGGCGGGCAGAATCGGAAAATGCGCGGGGATTCCGAAGGGGAACAAACGGGACTTGGCTTCAACTTGTAAGAAGTTGCGCCCTCCTGTTGATCCGGTTGTCCCTGATTTCAGGAGTGAGTTTTCAGGTACGCGGAAATGCATCGGGGGTTCCGAGGGAGGAAGATCTAGAGAGTTGAACTTAGAATTCAACTAGAGTTAACAAATCAATATTCAAACTAGATAGCTCGACCTAATGTGTGAGCTTATATACTAAGTACAAATGTTTCTACTATAATCTAGCATAGTCTTGAAATGCGGGATTGGTAAGAATATTACTAAGTAGTTACTAATAAGTTGGGCATCGTGCGGTGTCTCCGAGGTCTGGAATATTCTACACCTTTCTTTATTCTGAGTCATTCCTGTACTGCAATTGAATACCACTTTTGGAGTGATCATGTGAGTACCACTTTGGGTATCCGTCGGTAAACCCATCGGGTTTTGCGTAGCCGGCGGAACAGTGCATGATACTGGGATGGCAACCCCCAGCTCGCAAACTTATTGCAAGCTCTCCATGATTTGGGATGGCCCCCATGTTGAGTCTTAATTTTCTCTTTAGTCATAATTGTTTTTCTTTTGCCATATTGTTTATTTTACTACTATACCCTCTGTCTTGTCTTTTTTCTTCTGTCTTCCCAGGTGACGAGGATGTCACCATTTGGGACATGGGCGGATGGAGTGGTGCAGGGTGCACCCCTCCAAGATGTCACATGATCATGTAGTCAGTAGCCAGTTACATGTACATAGTGGCACCAGCATTGCTATACCATCCCCTCCACTAGGCTTTGTGAGGGAGAACAGCTGGGCCATCTCCAACACCATTCTCCTGCCTGTTGTACATCATCAATCTGTTTCCATTGCCTTTCCACATCTTTTCAACACTATTCCACTTGTTGCAGCTTGCTGTCTCCCACCATCAAAATCATTCTCACCATCCTCTGGCCCATTGTATAATGTCAGTCTATTGCCATTGCCTTCCCACACCTTGTCAACACTCTTTTGATCAAACTGGTCCCCATTGTCCTCCCATGCCTGTCATTGTCAATGCTTGCTGCTATGCTTTCCCTTTTCAGTCCAGTGCAGCATGTTACTATCTCATTAGAATCTATTATTAGCCAGTAGCCATTTTTAGACATCACTGTGCTGTTGACAATTTATATCCCACACTGTAGAATGGGTTTGATTTCTTGGCAGCAAATTGAAGGATCTACAGTGCTACCCTCAATTGTCCTCATCACTGGCTTCAATGGTGGGCTTACTCTTAGCAGCATGGCAGCATTTCTTCTGATTGTCATCATCTGATGAGCTGCTAGTCTCATCATCTGATCTTGGCCCAACTGTATCTCCAGTTGAATTTGACACTTTCCTCTTCCACTTCTGCTTTGCATCCTTTTTAGTCTTTCGCTCACATACTTGAATTTCCCCATTTATGACTTTCTCATGATATTCCTTTTTGCATGCCTTATGCTGCTCTCTGGTGAGCTTCATGAACTTGCAAGATCCGTTGTTGAGTGCATCAAGCAGTTTTTGCAGAGGTGGAAGTAGTGTTGAGGAAGTTCAGTCTCAAACCAAGTCAAACTCAGTTTGAACCAAACCGAAACCAGAAATTTGGTTTTGGTTTGGGAAATTCTCAGCCAAACCAAGCAGTTTGGTTTGCAGTTTTGGCCTCAGGTGAGGGCTGCAAACCATTTCAAACACGGTTTGAACCACATTGTATTATTGATCATGTTGATGTATTATTTACTGGTTTTGGCCTCAGATGAGTGCTGCAAATGATTTTGTACAGTATTTATTAGCTACATTTACTAATTATGTTATTATAAAACTAATTGATGGGGGAAGTGATGCCCCAGAGGAAGCGGAAAGGTGTAGAAGCAATGAGTATATATACAACATGTTGTTTGGTTGTGTTTGCATCAATGCACATTGTGTCGATGTGTCATGTTCATGTTCATTTACTGGAACCAAACATGACCAAACTTTATGTTGTATATAATAGCTTGCTTCCACACACTTCTGTTTCCCCTGGGGTGTCACTTCTCCCCTACATACTATTTAAAATAAGTTAATTATATCTTAATATGGTTTGTGGCACTCATCTAAGTGCTGAAACCTGTAAAAAAGCTGGAAAGCAGCTGTTAAACTGTTTGAGACTGAGTTTGAACCAAACTGAACCAATTGAAATGGTTTCAATCAGTTTCGGTTTTGGTTTCAGATATTCTGCAAGAAACTGAACAGTTTAGTCTTGATTTGGCAAAATATGCCTCAAACCAAACTAAACCAAACTTCCCCAACACTAGGTGGAAGTGCAGTACTGAGCTTGCTTGGGTTAACAAACCTGGCAAATGTCCACCCTTCAAGTACAATGCCATAATGTTGGATGATGACCTCTTCATAGTTCACATACTGCATCTGGAGAGTGCACCAAGCATTTCACTGATTTTCTCTCAAATTTTTGCTTTCAAATGATCTGCCTTCTGTTTTGATGTTTGCAACATATCTACAAGATTCTTGCTGTTAGTTCAAGTTACACACAGAAAAGACAGACCAAATACTTACTAACCATGCTGCAGCCAGCAACAGCAAAAGCTTCGAGGTGAGTACCAACCACAGAAGTGTCCCATGTCTTCCATACTGCGACTTGCATATATTGCTCAAGTTCCTGAGATGAAAAATACCCATGTAGTCTCATGTGATATTTGGGCATGTTTCTTACAATGCAGAATAACCCTTTGATGCCTACTTGGAGATTCAAACCTGTCATCTACAGCACCTTGTCATATAATGATCAGAATTTTTATGAAACGATGTAAGTACCAGAAGTTGCATGTTCTGTACAACATTTGCAACATCTGCAATACAGGCCTTAGGATTGGGTCATTTGACTTTTGTGTGCTCATCTCACTGTATAGTGAATTCTTCAACAAGATCTTCACACTCTTGGGAGGGAAGGGCTGCATATTCATCTTTGAGCTCCTCTTGGAGTAGAAGTTTGTTGGGGTGTCCATCTAAAAAATCATGAGTATCAGCACAGTCTATCAATTAAGAAAAATCACCATCATTTATTTCCTGTGCCTTCAAGCTTTTGAATGCATTATATCCATTTACCTTTGAATGGTGGTTAACCATTTGAGCACCACCTTGCAAAATGATGTCAAGGAAGTATCTGGGTTTTTTGTTGAAGTGTTCTGCAAGGTCTTCAGCTTTTGCACTGGTGTATGAAAACCACTCAGCAACCATATCATCAATAGCCCACTGCTTCTCTTGATGCACCTCCAGCTTTTCTTGGCACTGTTGAGCTGAGATAGGTGCTGACTTGAGAGTAGTGTCATGGTGTATGCAGCATGCACTTGCAGCCTTGATTGTTGCAAATGTAGCAGGCATTGATTCACAGGTAGGGACAGTTCAACTAGCCAGGATTTATTTTTACACCTTCCAGCTTATTCTATGGCATACTGTACCAGGTCAGGTAGTGGGCCACCCTGGGTAGTGGGCCACTCTGTATTTTCTGAGCTGTGTAGGGTATCAGTGGCCAGTGTATTGGTATGGATGACACGAACCATACCCACTGTTGCCTGAAACGAAAGTTGGTATGGTTGTAGCAAGATCTTGATGCGTGATGGGTGCCTGACCGCTGCTGAACCGGCAATCGGACCAATTTGGGAAGATCACCAGGTCAGCCAAATGCGGAACTGCTGGCACAAGGGACGCATTTCCAAACTGATTCCTTCAAAACTTCACGGCCACGTTCCCTTCACCTGTTTGCCTCCCCTCAGCCATCCTCTATGGGTGGCTGCATGTCTCTCAATCACCTTTCTCCATTGATCTCCTGAAACATGCCTTGTTTTGCATTCCAGATGGCCTACAACTGTTAACACCTGTTGGCTTTGGATGATAAGGTGGGTCCAGTATCTCCCGAAATTAGCTTCATAGTGACCTTATCTTTCATTCATAGCTGTTTTTAAAATTTTAATGAATTTATTCATGCCTCAATATGCTCCATTACACCTGTACATGCTTTTTCAGCATGTTGCCTTTCGGAAATTGTTTTGGGACAACGAGGTGAAGGAATGCAAAAGTCTTGCTGCAGGTGCGTGATTTGGGGCTTTTTTTCATGGTCTGAGTAATGACAATGCTGCTCAGCCTCCAGAACATTGTGCCAATGTAACTTAACATTCGCCCATCTGCCAACTATTTTCGGTCCTATGCTAACTCTTGTCCACCCACCCACCTCATGTCGAGTACCTATAACGTGTCAATATACCTGTTTTAGAATGTGTAGTACAGCATACAGGAGTATTTAAGCCAGGAGTGAACTCACAAGCCATCCACAAAACTATCGCGATACGCTGGAACTCAACCCTCCAAAATGTCAACTCCCACTTTTTCTCCTCACCCAGGTGTCTCTATTCCTAACGACATTCTTACCCGACCATGAGAGGAGCGCATAGCACTCGCTATTACTGCAATTCGAGAATCTGGGTCAAAACCTAATGGTGATCCATGCTATTCTGCACGTCAAGCAGAACAGCATTTTGATGTTCCGAGATCTTCCCTTGGCCATCGTTTGAAAGGTATGTGATTTTCTACAAAGTGATTCTATATTACTGAGATCCCATAGGGGGGAAGACTTGTCGCGAGGCACATGTCAATGAACTTCTTCTCACAAAATCCCAGGAGGATATCTTAGTCCAATGGGTTAAGGTTCAGGGCCGTGGTGGTATACCAATGACATACGCATCTGTAGCTCAGTGTGCTGGAGCGATCTCAGGTAAGCAAATTGGGGGGTCATGGCCGAAACGATTCCGTAAGCGTCACCCAGATCTAAAGATGAAGAAGACAGTAGGCTTGGAGAAGGCTCATGCGAAGGCATTGAATCAACTTGCCGTTGATGAATTCTTTGACATGCTCACTGACGTGATCAGAGAATATAATATCCTGCCTGAGAATCTCTACAATATGGATGAAAAGGACATCCAACTTGGCATTGGTGCAAGGATCACTGCTATGATTGACCGAGATCAAAAAACTGTTTACTCCATTGAGGATGGAAACAGGGAGCTCATTACAGTTATTGAAGCAGTCTGTGCTGACAGATCTGTTCTCCACCCTTCTGTGATATTCCAGGGTTTGCGACGGAACTCAGAGTGGGGTCGCAACAACCCTTGTAATGCAAGGTTCATATCATTTCAGTTCTAAAGACATCAATCTCACAAACTTATTGACAGCATATCCATCTCTCCCAATGGATGGACAGACCAAGAATTGGGCTCTGCATGGCTTCAAAATGATTTTGATCCTGCAACGCAAAGCAAAGCTGCTGGACAGTATCGCCTTTTAATCTTGGATGGCCATAACTCCCATTGCACCTTCACATTCTGCAAGTATGCTGCAGATAACAAGATTATTGTTATATGTCTTCCTTCACACACAACACATGCCCTTCAGCCTTGTGATGTCAGTGCATTTGGACCTCTTGCACAGTCATGGAAACGTGTGGTGACCCTTGCATCGCAATCCCTTATTGCAATCCAAAAAGATAATCTCCTTGCCTATTACCACACTGCACACATCAAAGCATTCAAAGACACAACAATTCATTCAGCATTCCGAAAGACCAGGATATGGCCACTGAATCGCCATGTGATCCCTCGTTCGGCCTTTGAGCCATCGAAAAATACAACTACACAGGCGGCACAGCCCCTTCCAGCACATCTCCCATCTATCCTAGTCCCTACACCAACCCAGACACCAGTTCCAACACCAGCTCCATCGGCTGCAACAGCTGCCACACTCAGCTGGGATGCCGATATGCCAGAACCACCCATCGAAGATGAGGAAGAGGAACCAATGGAGCGGTATCACATTGAGGTTCCTCCACCGCTTCCAGGTACTTCGTCTCGGCAAGCTCTTAGGGCTGAGAACCGGATGCTGCGAGATATCATTTTGCAGGCTGGTATTGCTCTCGAGGAGGATTATGCACAAATGAAACTTATGGATCTAGAAAACAAGAGGTTGAGAAAGCAAGCATTTGAGAAAGTAAAGCGAAAAGGGCAAAATAAGCTGGCCTTGGGACGAGCACGACACATGACAGCCACCGAAAACTTGGACTTGCTTGCTCGGCAGGACTGGGAGAGTCTGACGAAAGACGTATTCAAGGAGGCCACACCACGATTCAGAGTCCTGAAGAAGAACATTCTTGACTACGAGAAAGAGGTTGAGAAGGCAAAAAAGGTGGCAGAACATGATGCACAAAAAGCTGCCACAGCCGTAGCGAGGGCTCGCGGTCGTGCTAGAGGTGTAAGAGGTGGTGCAAGAGGACGAGGAAGAGGTGCAAGAGGGAGGGGTGGCACTGCGATGGGTGGTGCCAATGCCGACACAGATGATTTGGATTTGGATTTGGATTCAGAGCTGTTCAGGACGACCGAGTCATCAGACAGCAGCTCCAACTCTGATTCCGAGAGTGAAGCAGAGATTCCAATCCCTAGGTCATGCCAACAACGTCCTGTTCGAGTGATTCAAGGTCGCCATGAGGAGGCAGCTGTCAGAGGGGCTGATGACGAGGTGACAGCAGAAGTTGAGAGGGACCCTCCTACCCAGCGGCCACAGCCTCGCCCACTTATTCACCATCATCCTCTCGAGAGTCGAGATGTTAGAGATGTTGAAACTTCTGGTGATGGAAATGCTGTTGAGGGGAATGAGCCAGAATCTCGGCAAGAAGACGGTGAGAGAGAACATGCCACAGGTGCTGAATTTGGAATTAGATCAATGCCGAGGGTAGCTGAGGGTAGTTTGAATGCACAGGATGGAGGTATTGAGGTGCCATCGACGACGCAATCCGCTGCTATTGAGACCCAGGCAGAACCACCAAGATGTCGAAATCCTAGGCGTGGAAAACAGTCAGATACCCCAAACACTTGAATTACGGATAGATTACATACCAGTTAATATGATCCCCATGTTTGAAGTGTAACAGTGCTCTCGTTCATTCAGAATGGCGTCGTGAAGGGGAGGGTTGAACCACCAGGAAAGACCACGGGTGGCCCAGATCGCCGACTTTCTCCTTTTGGCAGTCGCCCCACGAAAATATTCATAGCACAATGATGGCCTCCTCTAAAATTACAGCTGTTGTATATCTTCCTTGTAAGACGTTTGTCTGCGATCCTAGCCCATCAAACAATCCAAAAGGTCTGTCCATCTCATGTGAGGCACTGATTTTTCTTAGGTGGCCCACTTCCCGCCCCAGTACAGTAAAGAATTTGTGACATGTCCAGCTCGTTCTTTCAGGGTAGGAAACCAACCCAGTTGGTCACATTCAATCCAGTAGTATATTTCCAAACCACTTTTTCAGGGTAGGAACCTTCTTAGACCTTATGTGGAAAGAATAGTAATGTATACAGATAGTTTTGGAACAAAAGATATGTAAAACAAAAATTAGTTAGATTATGCATTTCCAGCTGCCCAGTCACTTGCCATTGCCACTAACAATTTGCCTTGCTGGTCTTCTGAAGATCTAAGGAATGGATAAGTTGGAACCAGCTAAGGATGGGCCAATTGTAAATGACTGCAATGGTAGCTGCCATGTTTACACCCAGTGCATGCTCTCAAAGAAACTTGTCAATGTGAGAACCCTGGGCAATAAATTGAGCCAGACCAAAATAAATATGCAAAGAAGTGGGAGTTATGGGCAACACAAAATGGGGAAATGTGAGGATAGATTTGGAACAAAAGATATGTAACAAAAATTACTATAGAAGGTGGGGTAGTCAGCCACATGATAGTCCAAGAGGAAAAGGGAATGACTGACAGTGTTTAACTGGTACTGGGACTATGACTAGGATGTTGTGAGTCGGTTGGTATATGTTTTGTATTTTTACACCAGGTATTATGCACACTGGGAATATTTTTTGACTGTGACTGCCAAATTAATAAAAACTGGCAAGTCAGCCAGGTGTGGGAAACTATGCTGAAACACAGCATATTGTCATCGTCGAAAGCATCGTTGACTATTAGCAAGTTACCACTTTGCATACAGAGATATAATTGTACATTCCAACTCTTATAAAACAGTTTCATGCCTTGAAATACATTTGAAGTGCCCCTCCTACTCTCTGTAACATTATCAGCCCCCATCAATGCAGCACTGGCTGTGCTGCTCAAAGAAGCCCTCAAAATGTTCATAAATACATGCCTACATATTTTTCTTCCATTGTGACCACTGTAACTCCTTCTGTGCTTGTGGTGCAAAAATCTGGCTGAGGTGGCATCAGAGAAGGAACAGGAGGTTGACTGTAGGATGGACAACACCTCTGTGGGATGCCTCAAGAAAGCCTCATAATAACATTTAATGATACAGCTATGCACCTGTACAGCCAATTTTGCCTCAATGTTGTCCCCAGACAAAAAATTCATTCTGAAGTACAGATAAGCAAAAAATAGCATTTTAGTGTAAGCATGTCACATATGAGAGAGAATAAAAATGTATAGAAATAATAGAATATCATATACAGGACAGGAATAGTGATAGGAACAACATATAAGAAGGTTGAAGGCAGTGGAGGGACCATGCATTCACAATCATTAACTCAAAGTCACAGTGTTCTCAGGGTCAAGAAGCATGTTACCCAGCCTTATGAAAGAACTAGAGTAGTAAACAAGGTACATAAACCTATAAATCACGGCAGATGAATAGCAGGCTTGCAGGAAGCATATCTGCAGCAAGTTTTGAGGCGAGAGGAAGGATAATGATGCTCAACACAGTGGATTACCATATTGGGCATGATCAGGAAATAAGAAAATATGTCAAAACAATGTTTTGGCATGCATCAAGCCATCATATCTTGGCAAGGGATCAAAATTGGTGAACGAGGTTCAGTATATACCTTCCTTAGGTCCAATTCTCAAAATTAAAACACATAACTACCCAAATTTGCAGCTACTTAACCATTAAATACCTGTGTGGCTGAGTACCCAGTGTGGCCAAGTAGGTGACCAGCTATATTAGTTAGATTACACATTTCCAGCTGCCCAGTCATTTGTCATTGCCACTAATAATTTGCCTTGCTGGTCTTCTGAAGGTCTAAGGAATGGATAAGTTGGAACCAGCTAGGGATGGGCCAATTGTAAATGACTGCAATGGTAGCTGCCATGTTTACACCCAGAGCATGCTCTCAAAGAAACTTGTCAATGTGAGAACCCTGGGCAATCAAATTAGCAGGACCACAATAACTATGCAAAGAAGTAGGAGTTGTGGGTTATACAAAATGGGGAAGTGTGAGATTATGTGAAGATATTGAAGTTTCAGGCAATGCAGAATAGGGAATTGGGAATGATTAGGGAGAAAATGGTTGTGCTTTCAAAAAAGCAGATTTAGGAAATAATGCCATGTCAACCATCCGAAATTTAAGCACCAAACTATTCCCATGATTATGTTTCAAGGGAGAATCAGGGGTCAGTGATTTAGAAGTAAGGTTGGTGGTCAACAAGATGTCAGAAAGTGATGAAGAATTATTGCCATCTAGAACATGTGCCCAAAGTTCAGTGATTTCATTGACTTGTCTCTGGATGCACTCAAAAAGAGCATGAACTTAGGCAATCAGACTGCCCTCTCAAAGGTCAGCACCTGCTAATTTCACCTTCAGTTCAGAAATCTCTTCCAGAGCATCCATGATATTGTACAAGCTAATCATAGGCTCAGGCTCCTCGGAAGCATGTGACATTGCCAGTTGGACAGACCGATCAGCAGGATTGTCATTGGTGGATGACTGATCAGTAGCATGGGAAGTTGTGGAGAGAATGCCATATGGGCAGCCAATGAACTGATAATGTGAAGTGCCTGGAAGGGGTAAAGGGACAAGAGGGCATGGAATGGGATTAGGGTTGTGCACATGTCCAGGCTGAGAAAGCAACCAGCCACATTTTTTCCAGTGTGGGTCCAGCATTGAACAGTAGGAATGCAAATTGCCTCTATGTAAGTTTGAACACTCCGGGCAATTGCGGAATGAGCCTCAGGATGTTCACTAATCATGATGGGAGGTAAATAAACATCAGCCTTGATATGCTCAGGAAGAGCAGGTGCACCAGGGTCCAGGGTTGATTATGCCTTCAACATGAATTATTATGGTGGAGCTACCAAACACACAATCCCAAAGTGTAGCCTTCATACACATTGGTAAGTACTGTTCAAGTTGTTCAAAATGCAACACACCAAATCAAAAATAATTTTTTGGAGATGTGACTGCACCTGCTTCTGCCACTTTTTGCCTTCTTTGCCAGATGGCAAATGCTTGATGAAAAGTGTTGGCAGGAATGTGATGATTATTATCCTCAGATGCACCAGCTGCAAACCAAGCTACATCAGCAGCCTCAAAATGTGATTGGTATCTGGTAAAGACACCTGGTTCACCAGCCAAAATTCCAATATGATGAGATGAAGGTTATAAAGGCCTAATGGATTAAATTTGAGGTCCGTCCATGGTGGTACTGCACCATCCCTGGAGGGTGGCATGGTAATTTCAATGGGAGTGCCCCAGTTGAAGATGCTGGGTGCCATGGAGGAGAATGTGGGGAGATGGAATGCACAATCCCCAGCTGTAATAATGATATACTAGCAATGTGGCTCAGGCTTGGGATTAGCAGAAAAAGGCAAGACCAGAAGGTAGCTGGTTCCTTGGATCAGTCTGATTTCCTTGATAAGATTACTTTGTAGCAGGACTCAAGCTGTAGAAGGGTCAATTCCAACCTAACAAGCACTTGAACACCATAAATACCTGTACCAGAATACAGAATGAACCTGTAGAAATGGTTCAATAGAATCAGATTTGAACTTGAGGTGGATAACTCAGAAACTGAGAAGTTGATAAATCAATTGTGAGCTGGTGCTGAGTTTCACTAATCCATCAACTTGAGAGTTGAAACCTATCTGAGTCTCCAGTCTGCTCACCAGCACTGTGCTGGCAGTACTAGTGATATAAACAAAAGTCACAATAGATCAAGTATGCTTGATTCCATGCTTACTGTAAACTTGCAAATTCAAGTAGAGATTTAGAACCACAGACTGCCGAGGTTGTAGTAGTGTTATAAATTTGTGATCAAAATTTCAGCACTACACAGCCACTGGCCAGTAAGTTCATCACACTATCCTTGATTCAAACTTGACACGGTGCACTGTCACTAACTGCACAGCCACAAACCCGTGGGCTGAACAAAATGCAAAATCCTGTTGACGACCTCCAAACACACCCAAATACCAGTGTGTGCATCAACAACTGAATAAGTTATGTGTGAGTTAATCAAGTTCTAAGCTAATTAAGTATATGTAAATGAGTGTAAGCCGGTAAGAGAGTAAGAGAGTAAGAGAGTATGAAACAAACAATTGAGCTGTACTATAGCTGGTCACCTACTTGGCCACACTGGGTACTCAGCCACACAGGTATTTAATGGTTAAGTAGCTGCAAATTTGGGTAGTTATGTGTTTTAATTTTGAGAATTGGACCTAAGGAAGGTATATACTGAACCTCGTTCACCAATTTTGATCCCTTGCCAAGATATGATGGCTTGATGCATGCCAAAACATTGTTTTGACATATTTTCTTATTTCCTGATCATGCCCAATATGGTAATCCACTGTGTTGAGCATCATTATCCTTCCTCTCGCCTCAAAACTTGCTGCAGATATGCTTCCTGCAAGCCTGCTATTCATCTGCCGTGATTTATAGGTTTATGTACCTTGTTTACTACTCTAGTTCTTTCATAAGGCTGGGTAACATGCTTCTTGACCCTGAGAACACTGTGACTTTGAGTTAATGATTGTGAATGCATGGTCCCTCCACTGCCTTCAACCTTCTTATATGTTGTTCCCATCACTATTCCTGTCCTGTATATGATATTCTATTATTTCTATACATTTTTATTCTCTCATATGTGACATGCTTACACTAAAATGCTATTTTTTGCTTACACTGGATGCACAACCAAATATTTCAGGCCAAAGTATTGAAAAAATATTGAAAAGTTATTCCAATCAAAATTAAAATATTTTCAAGATATTTTGACAGGAAGGTTTGTGAAAATATCAAAGTACTTCTTTACCATATTAAGAGCAACATTACTTTGAAGATATTTGTAAAAAATATCATGATACTTCTCCAATATTTTTTTGATATTGTGATTTTTACAAAAAACTGATAAAGATATTGAAAACATATTTGAGAAGTATCATGATATGCTTTACAGATATCTTCAAAGTAATGTTGCTCTCAGTATGGTAAAGAAGTACTTTGATATTTTCACAAACCTTTCTGTCGAAGTATCATGAATATATTTTAACTTTGATTGGAATATTTTTCCAGTATTTTTTCAATACTTTGGCCTAAAATATTTGGTTGTGCATCCAGTGTTATCTGTACTTCAGAATGAATTTTTTGTCTGGGGACAACATTGAGGCAAAAGTGCATAGCTGTATCATTAAATGTTATTATGAGGCTTTCTTGAGGCATCCCACAGAGGTGTTGTCCATCCTACAGTCAACCTCCTGTTCCTTCTCTGATGCCACCTCAGCCAGATTTTTGCACCACAAGCACAGAAGGAGTTACAGTGGTCACAATGGAAGAAAAATATGTAGGCATGTATTTATGAACATTTTGAGGGCTTCTTTGAGCAGCACAGCCAGTGCTGCATTGATGGGGGCTGATAATGTTACAGAGAGTAGGAGGGGCACTTCAAATGTATTTCAAGGCATGAAACTGTTTTATAAGAGTTGGAATGTACAATTATATCTCTGTATGCAAAGTGGTAACTTGCTAATAGTCAACGATGCTTTCGACGATGACAATATGCTGTGTTTCAGCATAGTTTCCCACACCTGGCCGACTTGCCAGTTTTTCTTAATTTGGCAGTCGCAGTCAAAAAATATTCCCAGTGTGCATAATACCTGGTGTAAAAATACAAAACATATACCAACCGACTCACAACATTCTAGTCATAGTCCCAGTAACAGTTAAACACTGTCAATCATTCATAGTCATTCCCTTTTCCTCTTGGACTATCACGTGGCTGACTACCCCACCTTCTATAGTATAAATGAGTCAGAGGAAGAAATGAGTCAGAGGAAGAGGATGTTTTTCTAGCTTACTGGAATTACAAACCTGGTCTATGTTCTAAAATTTAGTCACCAAATGATCAATTCTATCATTCTGGTACTGATGCTGGACTCTATCACTCTGGAACTGATGCTGGACTTTGGCCATGGCCACCTAGGATTATCTAACATTATCAGTGGATGTATCAGAAAGATAGTGATGATACTGAAGATTTTGATTATCTAGCTATCTATATCTATCTCAAACCATTTTCATTTTCCTGATGGTTACACATTGCCTGGGTGGCCCTATGCTTGACCTTGAATCAATTGCATCTTTTTTGCAAACTTTCACAACAATATTTGATAGATACTATGGACATCAACCCAGCCAGCAGTAAGATCCTGATTTCAAACTGGAGTCATTCTTCAGTTTTTGTAACCCATTTTAAACTGATGGTATTGAAAAAGGATGCAATAAAAATCTACATAGAAACATTGTCTAAACTAGCAGTAGTACTAATCTTTTCCATAAGTTGGATAACTAAGTCTGTATTGACATCAAGTTTCCATGACAACAAATCATCATCCTCCTCTGATTCCCCATATTCAACAGTAAGTTTGACAAGTCTGAGAACACATGAAGCCCATGGGAGTAAAGGTACACCACAGTTCAACTCAGGATCATGACCTTCTCGAGTACCTGGAAATAACACTCTGGTGAATCCTTTCAGCTGACTTGTCAACTGGAGCCATCATGCAATTGTGGTGTGGATATGGGTCTGATACTCTCACTGACATGAGAGCTCATGAGCAAGAGAAGGGTTTCTGAACAAATGGGAGGATGGTGGGAATGTATTTGAAGGTGGGGAACAGTGGGTGGCGACAGTGGAATCACCATCTTAGGCATGCACTGGCCCAGCCCTCTTCCACCACTTTCTTGCACCAGTTGGTCATACTTCCTCTTCTCCTCCATCAACACTTCCATCAGCAGGTCATGCCCCACCTGAGCTTCTCTCAACTGTGCCTGCAGTGAGGACTCAGCAGTTTCTTGCTCTGGTTGGAGGTCAGGGATGTCCAGGAACTGGCCGAGGTTCAAGTTTTTGATTTCTTGCAGCTCACCCATTGTGTGTGGAGTGTGGAGGGGTAAAGAAGAAAGGGGTGTTGGTGGCATTGGAAGAGAGATAATGGTGGGGTCAGAAAAGACAATAGTCTCTTGCTGTGGGTGCACAACCCTGTCTTGCATCTTAGAGGTTTGAAGTGATGTGGTGGCCATGTGGACTCTTGCTGGCCAACTCACAATGAGATCAATCTCCTACTTGTTCAACACGGCAACAAGATGGGCTCAATTTTTCTTAAAGTGGGTTGTGACCTGAATGATCCATGCCACATCTTGCAGCATCCTGAGAAAGTTTCTGTGCAAAGCACAAAACTTAAACTGAGCATATGGCAATGGAATGGGTTTGGAGTGTACTAGTGTAAATGGAGGGTGTGGTGAAGACAAAGGGCCCACTACTAATTCACATAGTGTATCCCATTAACATGGGCCCACTGTCATGCACTGTTCTGCCGGCTACGCAAAACCCGACGGGTTTACCGACAGATACCCGAAGTGGTACTCACATGATCACTCCAAAAGTGGTATTCAATTGCAGTACAGAAATGACTCAGAAACCAGGATAAAGAAAGGTGTAGAATATTCCAGACCTCAGAGACACCGTGCAATGCCCGACTTATTAGTAACTACTTAGTAATCTTCTTACCAATCCTGCTATTCAAGACTATGCTAGATTATAGTAGAAACATTTGTACTTAGTATATAAGCTCGCACATTAGATCGAGCTATCCAGTTTGAATATTGATTTGTTAACTCTAGTTGGATTCCAGTTCAACTCTCTAGTTCTTCCTCCCTCAGAACCCCTGACACATTTCTGCATACCCGAACATCACTCCTGAAATCAGGGACAACCAGATCAATAGGAAGGCGCAACTTCTTACAAGTTGAAGCCAAGTCCTGTTTGTTCCCCTTCGGAATCCCCATGCGTTTTCTGATTCTGCCTGCCCTCTCTTTGCATGACCTTAACACCCACCCTTAAATGCTCCATATGCAATGGGTCAAATGCACTGAAGGCCCTGAAGCACGGCGCTTTGATTTAGGAAGCATTTTTCTTTCCTTTTTCTGTCCTTGTAATAGGATCCATACTGCCGCTCCAAATTTGCATAAGTGCGAGACATCCGGTTGTTTATTATGCCATCCCTCATAGGGAGTTAATTTCTGAAGGTGTTTTGTATATGATCGGTTGCAGAGATAAGTGGCATGCATAATGGCATACTCCCAGAGGTATTCTGGAAGCGCGCTTGCAGTTAACATTGCATGCGATAATTTGACAAGTGTTCTATTCATTCTTTCTGCAATTCCATTTTGCGATGCAGAGTATGGCGCAGTTAATCTGATTTGTATCCCACGTTCCTTGGAATAATTTTCCAATTTATCATTGATGAATTCTTTTCCACAATCAATTTGAATCCCTTTTGGTGTTCGGCCTTGTGTTTTTAAATAGGCCAAATAATTCATTACCCTCTGTGCTGCATCACTTTTTTCTTTTAGACAATCGACAGTGACATACCTTTTGGCATCATCAATGAATAATAGATAATAATGTTTTCCATTGATGGATTTGACAGAATATTTTCCCCATAAATCTATATGTGTCAATTCCCCGGCTTCTGTATTCTGGTTGACTGATTTTGGGAATGGTTTAATGTGTTGTTTTGCAGCTATGCATGTCTCGCAATCTGGTTTCTCAGTGTCCAGATCAACATTAAAACCTTTTACCATTTTTCCATCAAATAATAATTGCAATCCAGTATATCCAATATGTCCAAAACATCGATGCCAAGTATCCCAACTGGGTAACTTTTCATTTCCAATGAAAGTTTTATTATTGGCAGAGTTGCTGGAGGCATTGTCTGAGTTTTTAATAATCATTTTCATTTTGTATAAATGATTGTCAATTCTGTTCCCATGTGCAATGGATTTACCATCCTTGGTGATAAGGGTTATTTCACCTTCTCCTCCAATATATTGTCCTCCAGCTGCATCCCATCTCCCCAACAAAATTAAATTATTTTGTGTTCCAGGAACATGCAGAACATTTTGTAAATGAAGAATATATTTCTCCATTGCATGTTGAAATTAAATCAACAGTTCCTCGTCCTTTTATTTTTGCCTCCTTTCCACCCACACCTGTTACAGAAGTATTTCCCATAGGTGTATAAGAAGTAAATGCCTCTCTTTGATGTGTTACATGTGAGGTGTTCGCCGAGTTGGCCAACCAGTCATAATAGATCAGATGCTCATCAATTATGGCATTGTTATTACATGCATCAACATTATAATATTCTTCGGTCACATGTTCTGTTGATGTTTGGAGAGGTTGCTCGTTCATTGAGAAAGTTATATGCTCTTCCATCATATTTGACGTGTCTCCGGGCTTCTTCTCCTTCACTTTCTCCTTTCTTTTTCCCCAACAATTTTTTGCTTGGTGTCCGAATTTCCCAAAATTATGGCATTTGTTCCCATCAAATTTCTGGCATTTGCTTGTCCAATGTCCAGCACGCTTGCAGTGATCGCAATAAGTTTTTATGGTGGATTTTCTTTTGGTGATATGATTTTCAAGGAATTTACTAGGACCAGTAGCTTTCTGGGTTTTCACCAGATTTAGGCTTTCGCCGGTGCCATTATTATTCCCATTTCTGTTCAGCCAAAGTTTGTATTCCTCCTGTAATAAACCAATAGATGTGTCTGATGATAATCAGCGCTTGGGGTCCATGTCGTTGGGATCATTAGCATTACCATTATATGGTTCCACATAAGTTTGCCAGGACGATGGTAGGGATGCTGATATTATAGATTTGAATCAGGTGCCAGAGATATGGAATTCCATATTAGGAAATTTATTGATGCAGTCACGATATGATTTCAGGGTGTCCATATGTTTTAGGAGATTGTCGGTAGCATTGGCCTTCGTCTCATATAATAGGCACTGTATGCGATTTACAGTTTGATGCACCTTATTTTCATGAGTGACGGATAGTGCGGAATACATCACTTCTGCCATAGTTTTTGATCCAACATGATTCATTTGCAAAGAGGTTACGTTATGTATGATAACTTGCTGTTGCCCAGGTGTCGTTCTTGTCCCAATTACGTGCCCCCTCTGTATCTCTGGATTCTCTTGGGTGTTTTACAGCCCCATTAATATATCCAGTGATGTCACAATTAATAAATACCCTTTTCATTCTTTCTCTCCATTTGTGCCAATTTTCATCAGTGAGATGATCCCAATCGGAGATCTTGTTCACATTAGAATATTCCTTGGTACGGATAAGGAGGATCATGTGATTTTTCTTTTTAGGGGTCTTTTTTGTTTTGGGCACTGCAGGTGCCTCTTCCCCTACTATTGTGTTCCCGGAGGTGGATGGTGACAGCCCAAATAATTCCATATGGTCGGCTAAGCCCTGATCATATTCCTGGACGTATTCCTGGGGATTTTTGTCATCACTATTTGGGACAAATTCTTTGTTATTGTATAATGCTCTTGACATGTTGTAATATGTTGTAGGTTATTTTATAAAAGAGCCAGGGCCCATAACCTGTTGGGAGGCGAGTCTGGAAGCTAACTGAAGGCCTTAGGACGAAGGGGGGTATTCCTCTGGTTGTCTCAGAGGTCAAGAAGAATTGTCTTAGACTAGACTATACATGTAGTATATATACTACAGAATGTTTAAGTCTCAGTAATTAATATTATTATTATTACTGTCTTGGATATAGCCTTAGGCTTGCTATCCGGATATTATCCCAATAGAGATATAAGAGGAAGGAGAGTTGCGTGCGGCTGAATGGGAGTCTGAGTGACTGTGATTAGTAGTGTTGGGGAAGTTTGGTTTCAAACTGATCCAAACTCTGTTTGAACCAAACCAAAACTGCAAATTTCGGTTTTGGTTTGGAGAATTCTGGGAGAAACCGAGTGGTTTTGTTGGCGGTTTCGGCCTTGTTTGAGGGCTGCAAATGGTTTCAAACACGGTTTGAACTGTGTTGTGTTGTCGAGGGAAGTATCAAACTATATATTAAGTTTCGGCCTCTAGATGAGAGCCACAAACTATTTCATACATAATTTATCAACTAAAGGATGTATTTAACTTATTTTTACTTTACTTATGGGGGAAGTGACGCCCCAGAGGAAAGGGAAAGGTGTAGAACAAGGGGCATTATATACCTAATGATGTTTGTCACTATTTGGTTCCAGTAAATGAACATGAATGAGACGTGTTCATACAAACACAACCAAACAACATGTTGTATATATAGTCATTGCTTCTACATACTTCCCCTTCCTCTGGGGCATCGCTTCCCCCATAATTTAGTAGTAAAATAAGTTGATTAGTAGTTGTAGCTAGTATGTATAATTAGAAATGGTTTGCGGCTCTCGCCTAGAGGCCAAAACCTCTAAGTACTAAAAAATTAAATAGATGGCTTGCAAAACCGTTTCAAACCATGTTCGAACCACACCGAACCGATTGAAACAGTTTCAATTGGTTTCGGTTTCGGTGATAATACTCAGTCCGAGGAATCACCTGGAAACACACACCAAATGATAGTCCTACTAGACCAGAGGAAGGGAGCGAGGTGGCTTTGGGTTGGTACTTGACACAAGGCAAGATGATATGAGAGTGAAGGGATAATATGATAATAGGACGACGACTTGTGCTTCTTGAGACGAGATAATACGATAATAAGACTCTGGAATTGAGCTCTGTGCTCTATATGATGAGGGGAAATGATTTATTGCTTGCTTTTTTTTTTTATCTACTAGATGTCTTATATAGATATTCTAAGTGGGGCCAGAAAATTGAAGTGGGTGAAGAGGACCCAAGTAAAATGAGAAGGAATCAGATGCCAATGAGAAAAGGGGGGGGGAGGGGTAATGGAATAAAGAGTGGGTACTGGAATAAAGAGTGGGTACTAGGTCAAGTAATCTACCTGGTGTAAGAAATCTACCTGATGTAATAGGACTTGCCTCCTATCCAAAAATGCGTCCAGTGGCTTGTCAGGCAGGTGATAGAGACTGGAGAGGATGATGATGTAATCCTGGGAACTTTGTCATGTGACCAAAATCATAGGACTGTTGATAATACCGTTCCTTGCACTAGAACCTTACACCATGATCTCTAACAACATCTCTCTTGTCCTTTTCTTCTTCATCATCCTCTTGATTATCTGCATCCTGGTGGCCAACAAATGGAGACGCGCCATTGTGTGGGGATGATTCTCATCAGAGCTCAACACAGAAAATTTGCCTGTTGGAGGAGATGATCCCATTATCTTCTGTGACCCATTACGATGGAGCCTTGACTGGAGTGAGTGAGATATCTTCTTCCTTTGCCAACAATGAGTTGAACAATATCAAGTGCGACCAGAGGACAATGCGGTGGTGACCCAAGCCAGGAAAGAAGAGAGTGAGGTGGATGACGGAGTGGGCCAAGAGGTGGAGGTCGATATAACAGATGTGGGAGCTAAATATGAAGAGTTTTAAGGCTGCATAGTAGCACAAGTATTGGTAGTAATGTGTGTGAGGTCCTATGATGATTGTAGAATGTGGCATGAGGAGGTGTCGTTAAAAATGTGAAAATGGGATGGTTCAGAGCTTTGGACGCTCCTGATACCTATCATTGGTTTCAGATATTCTGCGAGAAACTGAATGGTTTGGTTTGTGGTTTGGCTAAAAGTGGCTCAAACCAAACCAAACCAAACTTCCCCAACACTAGCGATTAGCGTCATCATCATCACTAACACCAAAACAGCCTATGATGGCTGTGCGCATGACCTTCGGTCCAATAAGGAGAGAGTTTTCTACTGTAAGGGCAACCTTACAGCCTAGCACAAAGCTCAAGCCTCAAGCACTTGCAAGGGGGATCCAAAGTTTATTAGACAAAGTATAATACAACTGAGGCATGCATACCTTGCAAGGGGGATCCAAAGAGAAAACTCTAAGGACTCCCCAAGCGAAGGGCAACTACATAAGGGAAAAGAAACCTAACAACCAACATCTGAGAATGAAATGGAGGATAGGAGCATCATGAGGGGGAATATGAAATATGTCTAAAGTAGGAAATGTCCATCAAAATGTCAACAGGAACACTAATATAACAAAATAGAGAAGAGTATGACTAATGTAAATAACATATGAAACGTACAAGCAAGTGAGCAATGTGTCCGATCAAGGCGACATCATGTGAATGGGTTTGCAAAGTGGTGAACAAGTATGCGAAGTTGCAATGGGTTTCGCAACATCGTGAACAGCTTCACGCAGTCATAGATGGTTTCACAAGGATGTAGGAGGTTTCACATAGTAGGTGTAGGTTGAGGGTTCCCCTTACAGCAATGCTGAGTGAGTAATACAAGTGCAGATCACCTTCCATCAGCTCACATACCACAGGATCAAAGCCAAGCTAAAAAGTGGGGAGATGTATGTGCAAGGGGATCAATGGCCACTATTTCTATATGAGCACAGCCAGTTTGACTCTGATAACCCTTGAGGTCTTTTATGCAATCATATCCTAGTTTTGGTATGTCCCTGACTTGACATTCTTAGGGATTCTTGTTTATCCATTGACAGGCATACAAACATGTTTTCACCTCACCCAGCTCAGTTGATCACGATGAACCCAAAGCAACAAGATCCGGCAATGCACATATCCACAGCATGACCTCAGTCACCAGAGGATCATTAGCATACATTTCCACCCAGGTAAATGCATTAATTAGTGAGCCGAACATTTTCATTTCCTGCATTTTTTTTTTGGTGGCAGGTTCGCTTTGCACTCAGTTCTGCTAGTGTATTTTCACATACAGACAAGATCACTGATTCTGAACGCTTTTATACAAGCCTTTTCAATTTACTCGGTGATCCTAGTGAAAGGAAAGAAGTAGAAACCCTTCTGAGCTGGTGGAATCGGTACGTACTTCACAGCCTCCATCTATGCCATCATTTTTAGTTTGCTCCATCACCAGGAAAATATTCCCCCATGTATCACCTGCAGCTGTGGAGGTCCCAATCCAGGGTAGCGCACTCAACAGGATCAGGCAGAAGCGTGCAGAACAAGAATTGACTGCACAAACTTAAGTACTAGCAGTATATACATATGTCTAATCTCTATCATAATACATTAGCAACAATGTTCCACCTGTGACAAAACATAGCCTAGAAGCAATGATCACTACTTCTGCCAGGTTGCTGAATTAACCTGGTCATGATCAGTTACAGAATTTCCCATTTGGTGTGTTGGAGTTTAAAGGTGTGCTGACTGTCAATGCAAATGCGAACTCCAACCATCAACAACTGCATCAACATCTCACAGGTGATACCCAGCCCCTTCCGAACCACATATCTTCACTAGTCCCTTAATTGCAGTTCAAGTTGTTGCTGCTCCAGCACGAGCATCTTTGACACCTGCTTGGCTTGGAAGAACACAGCCATGAGAAGAATGTTAATCATCCTCCTCAGCTGACCTCTTTTGACATACAGTCAGAATATGATTACCAGTAGTTACAGGATGCAATTGATGCTTTTCAGCAACTTTAATCTTAGTGTTAGGGTGTTGGCTCACTGTAGCTTTGCCACCATTGATTATGCTGTCTTACAGAATGATATTGATTATCAGTAGTCACAGGATGCAATTGATGCTTTTCAGCAACTTTAATCTAGTGTTGGGGTGTTGGCTCACTGTAGCTTTTCCATCATTAATTATGCTGCCTTGAGGAATGACATTGATTATCAGTAGTCACAGAATGCAATTGATGCTTTTCAGCAACTTTAATCTAGTGTTGGGGTGTTGGCTCACTCTATATTTGCCACCATTAATTAATTATACTGTTTTATCTGGACCTATATCTTTCCGCCACATATTTTACCAAATATTTAGAAGATAGACCTTTACCTACCTATCTCATTTTCAATTCAGTTTCCTGATGCTCGTTTTTATAATTTTATTATGGACAGTTACTGTCTTGCTGATTATCTAATGGTCCAGTTACTACTATCTATAACATATGCGACAACCGTTTTGTGGGAAATGATCCTGTGATCCCATCAGCTTTTTTGTATGGGACAACTGTAATGTGGGAACGATTAAGTAAAAATTGGTAATATGTGTCAGCCTTGGTCAGAATTGATGAATCTTAGTCAGCTTTGTCATCGCTTAGTCAGAACTGACCATTATGACAAAGCATCGTCGCATATGTAGAGCCAAAGTTACCAGTAAGGAAGGTGAAATTATGTAATCCCCACTCGCGATATAGTGGTCACCTACTACTTTCATGCCTCGGGCACTGCCACACCAAACAGATGCCAATTCCTACAATGTGAAGAGACAACAACATACAATATTGAACATTCAATTGAGTAATTGGCTACAGTACTATCCTCTCTTCACACATTTGGGCATTGGATATAATAGTGATACTATTGCAATTGCTGTCTATTATCAATAAGCAATTTGTGATTATCAGTACAACTTGAAAAAGTGTTATTGTAAGCCGGCGACTAGACTCACGACACAAACATGCACAGCCACCACGAACATCGGTGAACATCGGCACACATTGATGCTTACAATGGCTACACAGCCACCCTGAACATCGGTGAACATCGGCGAACTCATATATCAACTTACGCTCGATGCGGCCACTTTCCAACACGGTTTCAAATCTCATATATATACCATCTTTTTTTCCTTTGTTGCCCCACTCTTTACCTTGTGCAACAAAGGTATAGTTTACCGACCTTCTTATGTATCTTAGACTGACTCTTTACCTTGTGCAACAAAGGTAACATGATCCTGTCTTACCGTCTGACTTAGTGAGGCTACCTAACCAGGCAGCCTTTCACTTTTTTTTTGACACCAACTGCGTCTTTCAATACCTGACGAACCCACACTGTCTCGGCAACCCTCTACCTCGATTCCACTCCTCACCAGGAGTGCGAGAAGAAAGTTGCAGGACCCTGGCCAACCTGCCAAACTACAGATCCTAACAGACACACACCGACACCCCAAGCCAAACAGCCTGGTGTCTCTACCACTGTCCCCATCACCTAGTACTGACTCATCTACTGACAAAAGTGCACCTACCACAGCCACCTCCCATTGCAACTACCAAGCTACCTTACCTGCTGCCCGAATTGCCATGTCACCAACCACACAACCCCTTGCTGAAGTCAAGGTCATGAAGATGAAGGAATGCCCGATGCTCACTGCAGGCAGAATCACCCCACTCATCATGCAGTCATGGACCCTTGCATGCAAACAATACAAGAAGCATGGCAGAAAGACCAGCACTGAAATTGTCAGTTACGTTGCTGAGGGGATGTTTGAGCCACGCCTCGTTTCTTTGTATCAGGCAGATCAAACTCAGATTGATGCCCTCACACTGGATCAGTATCTCACTGAGCTGGCCCAACTGGTCCTCGAGAAGAACTGGTCCTATGACATCCTCAAAACCATCCTCTCCACAACCCAAGGCAACCGGGAATTTATGGATTAGAAAATAGAGGTTGAGAACCTCAACGCAATCCTCACCACCTCGGCGCCAAGCAAAGCACTCACCAAGGACCAGCTCAAGGTCCAACTCCAATCCAATCTACACCCAGACCTGAGGCTCAATCTAAGCCTTGAACCAGTCCTAGCCACTGATCTCATTACCTGGGCCTTTGAGGTTAAGGAGCGGGATGACCGTATGCGGGCTGAAAATGCCCGGACCCAAAAGATGATTGATGCCTCGGCCACTGCCTGCACTGCACGCCGAGGTGAAAAAAAGGATCTCCTCTCCCGCCTCACAGATGCACCTTTGACCTCCCATGCCTCTACCTCTACCCCCACCAGCCGAACTAAGAAGGCCGAGAGAATTCACCTGCCGGCCCTCACCGAGGCTGAGAGAACCCTCATCCGTGACCACAATGGATGCACCCAGTGCAGGAAGCTCAACGTTGGGCACACCTTCACCAACTGTCCAATGGTTGCAACTACTCTTGAGCAGACCGGAGCACCAACACTTGCTGGTTACCTCCTCCCTGGCCCCATCATGGCTGCTGTTCGAGACCGCATTGAAGGCCTCGCATTCCAAGAGGTCCTCAAAGAAGCAGACCGGAAAATGAAACAAAAATATGCCGACCGCTTCCCACTCCAACTCCCAGACAATACCTCTGAAGTCCCTGGACACATGTTCCACCGCATCTGGCTCAAAGACCCCACCAAGGTCAATAATGGCAAAGGATATGCAGCACCAAAGAAATACCAAGAATCTTGGAAAAGATTACTTGATGACCACCTAAAGGCTGGCCGAATACGACCATCTTCATCAGAATATGCCTCACCAGCATTCTGTGTCCCAAAATATAAAGCTGGCGTCCCTGACTTAACAGTTGACCCCCGCTGGGTAAACAACTACCAGTCTCTCAACAGTAACACTGTCTGAGATAACTTCCCCCTACCTCGCATTGACGACATACTCGCCAATTGCGGGAAGGGAAAGATCTTTGGGAAGATGGACATGACTAACTCCTTCTTCCAAACACGGGTACACCCTGACGACATTCACCTCACTGCTGTAAGAACACGTGGGGACTCTATGAATGGACTGTCATGCCACAGGGTGGATGCAATGCCCCTGCCACACACCAGCGCTGAATGACTGACGTGCTCCAAGAACACATTGGAAAAATTTGCCATGTGTACCTCGATGACATTATCATCTGGTCACAAACCATGGAGGAACATGAACAAAACTGCAATACAGTCCTTCAGGCCCTCCACAAAGCCAGCATCTATTGCAACCAGGTGAAATCCAGCCTGTTTGCCACTGAGTTATGTTTCCTTGGCCACATTGTCTCTGGGGCTGGGATCAAACCTGACCCACGCAAAACCGACCGTATTGTGAACTGGCCCCAACCAACAACTACCACCAATGTCCGAGGTTTCCTAGGACTAACCAGATACATTGCCACCTTCCTTCCAGCACTCGCAGAATACACGAGTGTCCTCACCCCCCTCACTACCAAGGAATGTGACCGACGATTCCCCACATGGACCCCAGAACATCAGAATGCATTTGACCACATCAAACAACTTGTCCTCAGTGCTGACTGTCTCACCATAATTAATTACGAAGACAAAGCATCAAACATCTATGTCACCACTGATGCCAGTGACTGCCGGACTGGGGCTGTTTTAAGCTTTGGAAAAACCTGGGATACATCCCGGCCAGTTGCCTATGACTCCTACCAGCTCAATGACACCGAGAAGAATTATCCGGTCCATGAGAAGGAGCTTCTTGCCATTATCAAGGCATTGAAGAAATGGTGATCCCACCTGCTTGGTGCACAGTTCAAAGTTTTCACTGACCACAGAACTCTCGAGTACTTCCAATCGCAGAAGGAGATGTCGAGACGACAAATGAGATGGTCGATGTATCTTGCAGACTTTGACTATCAAATCACCTACATCCACGGTGAAGACAACACTGCTGCTGATGCCCTATCCCACATGCCTGACACTGTGCCTGATGCCTGCCTTGCGGCCTGTGCGATGGCACACACACGTAATGCACCCAAAACCCCAGTCGCCGGCATACTCAATATTGCTGCTGACAAATCCCTACTTGACGCAATCATTACCGGCTACGAGACCTATGATTTTGCCAAACAACTCACCAAGGACATCAATATGGGGAGCATCGAAGGGGCAACCCTCACCGATCAACTCCTTTATGTTGGCCGCCGGCTGGTGATCCCACAAGATCTCTGAGTCCGTGAACTCCTTTACAACCTTGCCCATGACACTCTGGGCCATTTTGGCTTTGACAAAAGCTATGAATCCCTCTGTGGCTCCTACTACTGGCCAAACATGTGTCGGGACCTGGAGAAAGCATACATCCCATCATGCTCTGAATGCCAGCGCAATAAAACCCGCACTTTGTGGTAGGGTCAGCTGCCCTACTGGTCAACTAACCCATACCAGGGCATTCATTCCAGATCTACGGTCAGCCCTGATATTTGAGAGTTATTGTATACCTTCTCTTTTTGTATACTTTTATTAATATTTTGTTTTGCTAATTCCATTTAGTTATTTTCTAGTTTATAGGTTGATTTTCCTTCCCTCGAAGACAGCACTACATCCACATGGTGCATCAACCACGCGTCGCCATCATTTCCACTCCCTCGGGTCTTTTATCTGACAGCTCGGCTTTGGAAGTGAAGGGTTGGTTACCGGTTTTTAATTAATTCTTTATCTTTCTTCTCCTAGGTACAAGTTCATTTTAGCAATGATCCGGACCTCGGTCCAATTTCCTTTTCTGTGACTAGTCAACATCCGAGTCGACGGGTCTAACGGCTGGACGGTAGGGTCGAGTGGCATCGTTCGGGTGCTCTCCGCGCTTGCTGAGGGCACAGGCGACGTACCGTCAATAGAGAGCCTCGACGATGACCCCTCCCCGAGTTATTCCCAGTTTGTGACACCCTGAGATGAGGATCTGATTATGTCGAGCCTGTCCCATGCACCACTCTTCTTACAGAGTTCATCAATATTTCTCAAAATGGTCACTTCCTCTCTTTTTTTATCTATCTTCTTGTTGTTTGGCCCCTTTGACGCAAGAGAACGCGTGCGATGAGGTTGTTTGTAGCTACGAGCTGTTTGTATAAAGGTGTCTCCCCACCTTTCGAATGGGACAGTAGAAATTTGATAGACTTTACCCCCACTCTTTTCATTCCCTTATTTTTAAGTGTCGTCGCACCCAACTGCTCCATCCTTTCCTCCCTTTTTCCCACTCTCGCTTACCCCACTCTTTGCGACGTGACGACCACGTCCTTGGTTCCCCAATAGGACCATTGACCCTGCCACAACTTCCAAACCCACTGGTCCCCTACACCCCCTACCAGTTCCTGATGACCGTTTCGACACTGTCACACTGGATTTCATCAGACCACTCCCTGAGGAGGATGGAAAGGACACCATCCTGACCATGACTGACCTTCTTGGTGCTGACATATGCATTTCTGGTACCCACTCCACATACACTGCCGCCCAAGTTGCCATTGTCCTTTTTGATGAATGGTACTATGAAAACGGCCTGATGCTCCATCTCATCTCTGACCGAGATGCTCTCTTCACTGCTGAACTTTGGACAGCCCTCCATAAGCTCACTGGTGCAAAACTGAAGATGTCAACTTCTTACCACCCTGAGACCGACGGCAGCAGCGAACAGACCAACAAAACTGTGAACCAAGCCATCTGGTACCATGTTGACAACAACCAGAAGGGGTGGTTAGCCAAACTCCCTCGTGTGCGTTTTGCTATAATGAACACTGTGAACTCATCCACCGGTTTCTCAGGCTTCCAACTGAAGTCTGGACGATCCCCCCAAATCATCCCTCCAATTGCACCACTCCCTAGTAATGCCACTACTGAACAAACTACTGCACATGACATAATATCCCGAGTCACAATTGATGTCCAAGAAGCACAGGACAATCTCCTTGCTGCAAAAATCAGACAGGCATACCATGCCAATGAACATCAGGCACCAGAAGATGTCTATGAGATTGGCGACCTTGTCATGCTCTCCACAGAAAACAGGCGCCAGAACTACAAACGCAAAGGAAAAATGTGTGTTGCAAAATTCATGCCAAGAAATGACGGCCCCTACACCATCACACACACCTTCCCTGAATGCTCAGAATATACACTAAAACTCCCAAACAACCCAAACACCTTCCCTGGTTTCCATGCCCACCTACTCAAATGATACATCCCGAACAATCCCCTCCTCTTCCCTGACCGTGAGCCTGCCTGGCCACGACCCATCATTACTGAAGATGGCACTGAGGAGTGGTACATTGACAAGATTGTGGATGCTCGCCGATGTGGACAAGGTGTACAATACCTTGTCCGCTATGAAGGATACAGGAAAGAACATGATGAGTGGCGCCCTGGTTCAGAAATGACTGAGACAGATGCACTTGACAGATGGGAAGCTGAGAATGGGACAGAGGTTTGACACCCTCACAATTTGTTTAGGTGGGGAGGAGTGCGACCAGACTCACGACACAAACATGCACAGCCACCACAAACATCGGCGAACATCGGCGAACTCATATATCAACTTACGCTTGATGCGGCCACTTTCCAACACGGTTTCAAATCTCATATATATACCATCTTTTTTTCCTTTGTTGCCCCACTCTTTACCTTGTGCAACAAAGATAACGTGATCCTGTCTTACCGTCTGACTTAGTGAGGCTACCTAACCAGGCAGCCTTTCAGTTATTACAATTGGCTATTGAGCAATTGGTTGGCTACAAAATATATTGGTTATACTGTGAGTGTTACTACAACTGCCTGCTAAGGAGTTGTTGTTGACCTTGCTTCCATGACCAGGAATTGAACAAGGCAACAACCCAGATCAGTACTACCTTGACAGGACAATTCTTTCTTGCACAAATGACAATGTTGATGACATCAACTCTGTACTTCTTGCCAGGTTTCCTGGACAACTCCACATATTCAACAGTCTCACTGAGGGAGCAGCAGCTTGATAACTTCCAGCCTTATCCAACAGAGTATCTAAACTCTCTCAAAGCAAGTGGCCTTTCCCTTTCAAAACTGGCACTCAAGTTAGGCTGTCCTGTCATGCTTCTATGCAATTTGGATGTCTCAGAAGGTCTTTGCAATGGAACTCGGCTTATCATCCTTGAAGCCAGACCACATGTATTGAAATGCAGGATTATCAGTGGGGATGCAAAGTTTGCAGGAAACATAGTTTTTATCCCTCGGATCACATTGGAGCCATCAGCACAGAACCTACCATTGCCATTGCGTTGTCATCAATTTCCAGTTCGCTTGGCATTTTCAATAACCATCAACAAATCACAGGGCCAATCTGTATCACATGTTGGTCTGGATTTACAGACACCAGCATTCTCACATGGACAACTCTATGTTGGACTCTCAAGATGTACATCTGCTGCAAGGATAAAGGTCCTTCTGAATGATGGGAATGCAGACAGAAGGACAGCAAACATTGTATATAAAGAAGTGTTGAATGGTGTTGTGGAATAAAAGTGAGTAAAAAATAGATTTAATAATAATAAAAAGGCTAACAAGAATTTTTAGTTAGAGTTGTAGAGAAATATAGACTTAGATTAGATTTGATTTTGTAATTGACTGGGTTTTGAACTGGATTTAATTGTTGGACTTCAGGGCAGGTTGTTGTTACTTAGGTATAAAAATTTGTTATATTTTTTTTACTTGAGGGCAGGTTACTGTGACTTGGAGAAAGTACATGCCACTGAACACACCACACTTGCAATGCGAGTGTAAGAAAGACTACTAATCTCACAACATGAGCAACGCAAGTGTTGTGTGTCCAGTTTTTTGTCCTGGCTGTAGTAGGATCAAACATTGTGTAAAGTACGCGGGGGGGTTTGGGGGGCTTGCCCCCCTACAAGCTGAAGATGGAGTGCTGGAGTCATGGCCGAGCAACGCGAGGTCCGTGACGAAGGCACGGAATCATAAGCTTGTGTCACATAGAGGCCGCCTGAGGACTAGACCGGCGAGCGCTGGTACATGGGCAATATATTTCTCCATGTACTAGGGAGTGGTTACGAGGGCATATATTGATGAGGCAATGTACGATCGGGTTGCAGAGCGAACTCCGAGAGGAAAAGCCTAAGTCTATAGCTACATTTTACAATGGTCTGAGACTCTAGAGGAGAACGCAACCCCTAGCCCCGTCCTCGCTGCACTATATACGGTAAGACATGGACATATAGTAGACTCCTTGACTGTTCAATGGAGTTGGCTGTGCTTGGGATGAGGCCGCGGTTCGTAACGGACCAATGATCACTGTGGACTCCAAGTTGCTGTAGGTCTGCCGATTGGCTAAGCAACCAACGAGTCGAGGTGAGTCTGGACAGTTCATCTGTAGCAAAGTACAAGGGGATAGGAAAGACGGTAAATTAGCAAATAGGTAAACCTACTAAGGGCAACCGCGGTGGTGATAGCGGCGGAAGGAAGGCAGAAGTCAGAATCAGAGCTTGAGAAAGCCGAATGGCTGATCGGTGATTAGTCTAGAAGAAAACTGTCAGCGATATAGAAGAGAAGGATTCCTCTGAGTGATACAGACATCTGGTTGGGGCTTCAAGGTTTCAACCATAGGACGCTAGCCTAAGGGATGTTGCTCGATGGATTACAGTTGACATGATGTCGCAACGAGATTGCCTCCATGTAGTATCTTGATAAACAAGTACAGCAATCGGGCCACTAGTGAAGGAGTCAATATATTCGTTGGAAGGTACAGGACAAAGATATCGATAGTAGGGAGGCGTAAAATAAAAGAATGGGCGGTTCGAAAATTGTGAGTTGTGTACATATTTGGCTGCTCGAAGTTTACTTGGTCTGCTCTGGAGCATCGGTCGCAGCGACCTTGGTGTCAGTTTTCTCGTCGGCATAAGTGTATGTTGGGGGAGGAGCAACGGACTCATCACCATCCTCATACTCCTCCACGACGATGATCTCGGTGTACTTGTGTTCTTCCTCTTTGCTGCCCTTGAACATGCGATAAAAAACGAGAGTGAGCACCCACACCATCCTGAGAAGTACGCCAATACCACATCCTTCACACATTCAAATTAGATCGATCTGACAGAAAAGACGGGGGCTGTGACGAACCGAGGACAAATGCAACTGCTCTTCCCTCCCAGGGTCCCAGGGAAGTGAGCGCGAAATGGAGACGCTCGGTGAACGGCGCCTTTCCCATCCCATGCCTAAAACCGCCAGCATGGTGCCAGTGATGATGATGATTGTCCTTGACATCGACGACGGTGGGAGGGGTGCCAATGAAGGGAAGGATGCGATACCGGCCCTCGGTGTTCGGAGCGTCATCCTTGTTGGTAGGCTCTACTGGAGTGATGGTCTGGATCAGAGGCAAACCGAAGGCTTTACGGAATGCATTGGAGATTTCCATGGTCTTCGCACGAAGACCAGCTTTACAAGGGCGACGGATCTTGCCACCTGAACCGGCAGGTTTGACAATGGTCGCTACGGTACCATGGTTATCGTGGGGAACGGCATGGCCGCTATTAGGGTTGGAAATATCTTGGGTGCTACTGAGGATTATGACTCGCAATGGGTTGGCGCCAACTTGGCCTGTACCAATCAGTGTGTTGTCTAAGAAATAGAGATCGAGGCTTACCAAGTACAGCGCTAGCAACCAAAGCAGTGGTGAATGGAAATCGCATGGGAACGTCTTGGGGCTCTAAGACAATGGATTCAGCGTAAAGACAGAATGTTGAAGAGCGAACGCACAATTGTAATTGTAGGGTGAGATGGTAGATTGAAATAGCGAGGCTGCACGTCGCCTTCACACTGCGGTCTGAAATTTCCAACTCCGCAATGTTGCCGCAATGGCTCCACAGTAAAATAAGCAGAACTGTCATCAGCTGCCAGGTTCGTTTTCTGTCCAACGCGACAGACACCGCCTGTTATGACTCTAATCCATTGTAGTTGATTCACAGATAATGACGATACCAGTATCAGCCCTGACTAGGCCTGACTCTCTACGCCTGCTGACCGCCTTCTGTCCAAAATATAACATCGTCCTTGTCGGGGTCACTTCTGCTTTCACTCGAAGTAGAAGAGGTGCTGAGCTTTGATGTCGGTGTATCCTGTGTATGCCCTGTCTGAATTAAAGAGACCACGAGCGAGATTTCGAACGACAGAACTTGGGCAGAAGGAACTTGACTGTATCGTCGCAAAATGCGGTCATTCGCACACCGTATCCCGGGACAGCTTCACAGAGAGAGTGGTTGGTCCTGCTTGAAGAGTGTTCTGAGATGTGTCCTCAGTTTGAAAGAGTCCAAATGCGAATGCATGCCACGGAGGCCATGAACTTTGCACACCAGTCCCTCCATGAATTGTATCAGCCCGAGTCCTCTAGGAGGCTCCGATAAGTCGAAAGAAGTTTGACAAATGGTGGGTCCGAGCTGCACATGAGGTTCAAGTATGATTCAAACAATGTTCAACGAGCAGCCTGAAATGTCAATATACAATCTTGCAAGAAAATACCAGGAGGCAGTGAGTCTAGTGGAGCATGAAGTACCAATCTATGGATCCTCATTTACTCGCACCCAACCCCAGCTTCGTGTGTTTAAATACAGCAGTCAGCGGTGCATCCAAGCCCCCAGTCATCCCAATCCGATCACCCTCAGACCAACCCATCGAAGCCAATATCCTAAATCCAATATTTGACTCCCCAATCTTCGGTGCAGCCTGAAACAATACTTCATGAGCACCAGAAAACACAAAACCAAAAAATACCACAAACCTTCCCGACTTCATCGCCCTCCTTTTGCTTCGGCACAGCAGTTCTCTCACCTCTCTTCCCACCCGTTCCCACAAACTCTCTACCACCACCACCACCACCCCCGACACTCATCCTCACGATTTTCGCAACCTTCCTCTCATCAATGTTAATCCCACTCCTCGAAGTCCTAATCAATGTCGTATACCTCGCATCCCCGCTCCCTTTACTGTGGCTCTTCAGCCCAAATGCCACCGCCATCTCATGTACATTCTTCCTCGTCTCCCTATTCGTCGGCGGGAGCGACATCGTCGAGGGACCCCCCACATCTGCCAGGAACCGCCGGATCTGCTGCACCAACGTCGTCATATCGATTATCCGATTTGGGAGAACTTTGATAGTCGGGTCGAGTTTCGAGGCAGCTAACATGGCTTTGCGACCCTTCTTCCCCCCTTTTTTGAGGGGGGGAGGATCAGCAGCAAGGGCGAGCCGGGCAAGGGCACGTTGCCGCTTGTGCTCGGCCTTCTTCTCTCGGTCTTGCAGCCATTGCACTTGTAGATCTTCTGGGAGGCCTTTGATTCGGTCTTTAGGTTTTCCTGGTGAAGAGTAATATGTTAGTAATAATTATGTATGGATAGGAAAGATGTTACATACTAGCTGGACGGAATTCTTCAATGTCTTCAAAAGCGCCGTTATGGATGGCCCGGAATAATCTGTTCTTCTCCTTACGATCGCGACCTGTTAGAATAGCCTCATTTTCATCTAGTATTGACTGACACCAATAGAGATCAGCGAAGGAATCTTTTGACATGATCGAGAGCCACAAACCTGAATATGCGCAATGAAGTCTTCATCCTCCTCAGCCCATGAACGATTTCTCTCAAATGCCTCGTCGTCGTCCGCGTCATCAAATGAAGCAAGCCTCACGTCCCTTGGTCGCTTGCTCCGTACACGCTTCAGCCGGGCTTGGAACCCGCTTTTTGGACTAAGCCGCTCAACAACTGAATCGTCCGAATCATCATCATCATCACTCCCATCTCCCCCTTCACCACTAAAACTCTCAACAGCACCCTCCTCTCCAATCAACAGCTCTTCCTCCGCGCCAACGACTGCATCCACCTCTTCATCTTCCGTCTCCTCTTCCTCACTGCTACTTCCACCATCTTCGTCTTCGTCTTCGTCTTCCTGGCGCATTATCTCCTCGTCTGCAATATCATCCATAGTTATGAATTTTTGCCCATCCGCACCCAGGCCCCGCACAAAACTCTTCATGGCATCCGTATCAAGCTCCAGCTCCGGATCTAGATCCATCCCGTCTGCCACCCCGAGCACATCCCCCTTCTGCTTAAACTCACCCGCCCGCCCTTCGCATCCACCACCATCACTCTCCAGATCCCCATCCCCCCAATCAACATCTGAATCACCCCTCCTCCTCTCCTCCAGTTTAGGGTCCCTCCCACTACCGCTACCGCTATCCTGAAACTGCTCGTCTTCCATCATGGCACCAAACAACCTAAACAACGGCTCTTGCTGGCCCGCCCGCCTCCGTGCCGCCCGCGCCTCTTGCATGCGTATTTTGACCTGAGCTCGTTTGCGGTGTTGGGGGGTGGATGAGGGGGGTTGGTATTGGCGCTGGCGTTGGGGATGTAGGGTAGAGGCCGGGGAAGGAGAGATGGAGGATGGCGGGACGGGGGTGCCTGGGCTAGCTGTATGTGTGGTTAAGATAGATGTACGATTGCCAGAAGCAGATAGGATGTCATTAATGTCAGGAGATGTAGGTTCAAATGCAGGCACTATAGATACTGTAGAATCCCGTGGAGCTGGCGAGTGAGTGGATTTAGGGATAAGACCAGAGCGAGTGCTCGTCGTTCCGGTGAGTATCGAAGTGGAAGGTAAGTCAGAAACGAGAGTATCGCGTACGGGGGTGGGTGCTGAGCGGGGATGCGGGGCGACGTATACGATGATTTCTTCATCGTCGTCTAGTTGGGAATCACCCATAGGGACGTCGGGATGAGGCGCAGGTCGTGCTGGGTGGACGGAGTCTATCGGTATGTCAGAGGGTTCGGTGTCGATGTAGAACCCAGTGGGCTCTTCCTCCAATGGGACCACTGGTACATCAGTAGCAGGGATCATTGCGGTAGGGGTTTTTGCGTCGTCGATCTCGAAGGATATGGGCGGGTTTTCTGGATGATTGTGGCTGGTGGTGGGTGTCCCAGCTGGGCTGGGTATTGATGGTCTCGATTTGGTCCATATGGGAGGAAGGTCAACGGGAGGTTCCTGGCCAATCATGATAAATTGCGGTGGGGGAGTGGGGGTAGCAGCATCGTCAACAAGGATGGTGTCACTTGAAGCTGGCATCGATGAGGTTGGGGGTTCGTCTGCATCGATGTAGAAGCCCGTAAACTTCTCTTCCACCACAGAGACATCATCGTTCAATTTCGTGATAGGGAGGTCGGGCACGTTAAGAAGTTTCTCCATTTCATTGAAGTCGATTTCTTCCAACTCTTCCGAGGCACCTTCATCATCCGAGGCAGATGAAAATGCAGGACGGACATGATCGTTCCCGTTGCTGAATACCTGGAATACGCGGTCGGCCGTTGGGACGTGACTCCGCTCTCCTTCGCCTGTTCGTCAGGATATTGGCAGTGAGCTGACTGAAGAAAAAAAAAAGGCGAGATGGATGATCGGTGAAAATTACATACCGACTTCTTCCACGACCGGTTGTAAGATCTCCTCTTCCTCCTGGAACAATGTTCGTGTATGCACCGACCGCACGAACACAACAGGGCGCAGATAAGGTCTTTCTTGATATAACAGTCCAGAAAGAGAGGCATCTGAACGTAGTTTGGACCCGCCGCGTCCATAACCGCGTCCTCGTCCTCTGCCAGGCGAGGACTGGTAACCACCGTCATATGAATCACCCCGGCCCCGCCCTAGTCCTCGCCCCTGTGCACGGGGAGACACCCTCCCATGATTCGGGGTGTTCAAGCCCCATGGGTCTCTCCCGCCAGGCCCTCTACCGCGAGGCGACGCAGTGCCCAGATTGTTCACTGAGTGACAGGTTGTAAATGGCAACGCCAGTCCTCCTCAAAATACGCACTGGTGAAGAACATGGAATCCATGTTTGTCATCTCATCTAAGGTATGATATCCTCCTGCTCCTCGAACTCTGCCCCTGCCCCGACCTCGTCCGCGATAGCTTGGTCCTTGATTACCACCTCCTCGCGGCCCGCCGCCACGAAGACCTCGGCCACGATGGTTGTTTTGCCCTCTCATCGGTGGGTAGGAAGGATTCTAAGGTTCTGGTTGTGTTATAAAATAGATAGACGCCTAATCCGAGGGAAGAAATTATGTGGTTGTGTGATGAACTTCGATTATTTGAGTGTTACATGTAAGATGGTGCACGAGATCATTTGGAGTCCGCTCATTTACGACATACATAGAAGAAAAGAATTCAAAAGTTTCCTTACTTGTCAATATAACTTGAAACCTGAACGTTAGATCACTCAGATCAGGTTCACACTGGCAGTATGTACATGCCAGAGCCAAAAAAACAAACAATCACTTTCGCAAGCTCAAGTGAAGTGCTAGTCGTAACTTGAACAGACGTGCAGATAAGTGGGGGGCCATGACATATGGAGACTCGACGATACAGCTATCTTTTTTGGGGGATGGAGTAGCGTAGAGCATTAAAGCATGAATGTAAGTGATGCGAATGAATGCAAAAAGTGAGAACATGCCGCAATACGGAAAAGTTCCGGTATTCATTGCCCTGGAAGCAGTCACTGGTCTACCGATGTAGACCTACTTGTCTGCGGGTATGTACGTTATTAAGCGGTATCGGCCATGTTTCCAAGAAAAAAATACTCACTGGATAATGGTGTCATACAAAAACTTGTAACTCCTCAGATTCCCTCTCAGCCGTCTGATATCCAAGCTAAACGTATCGTTTGGTCCGTCAATCCTAGTTAGCTCGACTGAGAACCTGACTTCGTCACCAGCATCCCGGGACGGATCGCCATGAATACTTTCACGGATGACCGAAGGCTCAACGAGGAGCGGTCGTATGTTGTTGGTGGTGGCAAGCGAGGGTTGCGAAGATCCAAGGCCATTCGCAGACACCCATTGGGACTGCTGACCCATCTTCGCGCGTACACACCGATACTTATACTCTGCCTCCATTTGAATATCTATACACATACCCTCCAGCGTTTGCCTCACATCTCTGAGCACCTCAGGTGGAGGTTTGGTCGTTATCGTCCTCTGGTCCACAGCACCATGGTGAATTCTCATCGAACTCCACGTATTGACAAAGTTCGAGCTTGTATGTTGATCCGCGCGTCTGTGGGTACGTCATAACTGGGTATGACCCATGTTTCCAAGGGAAAAACTCTCACTGGATAATGGTGTCAAATAAAAACTTGTAACTCCCCAGATTCCCTCTCAGCCGTCTGATATCCAAGCTAAACGTATCGTTTAATCTATCAATCCTAGTTAGCTCAACCGAAAGCATGACTTCGTCACCAGCATCCTGGGACGGATCGCCATAAATAGTTTCACGGATGACCAAAGGCTCAACGAGGAGCGGTCGCATGTTATTGTTGGTAGCAAGCGAGGGTTGCGAAGATCCAAAGCCATTCGCAGACACCCATTGGGATTGCTGACCCATCTTCGCGCGTATACACCGATACTTATACTCTGCCTCCATTTGAATTTCTATACACATGCCCTCCAGCACTTGCCTCACATCTCTGAATACCTCAGGTGGAGGTTTGGTCGTTATCGTCCTTCGGTCCACAGGACCATGGTGAATTCTCAACGGCTTGGCGGAGTTTGAGCTTGCGCCATGCGATCCACTGGTGACAAAGTTGTTCAAAAACGTGGGAATGGGCTTCGTGAATGACGAATTTGTCGCAGTCGAGGATCCATTTGCTTGGGCTGGTGTGACCAAAGTGACTGCATGCGTGCTGTGTGGAGGCTGATCCTGGCCCCGCAGGCCACTCTTCTGCCTGGTTCGCTTAGCTTTGGGGGGAGAATCATCATATTCCACCTGGATAGTATGCCGGAATCCACCGCTTCTCGCACTTTTATGACCACCCCCACTCTTTGGGGACTGTGCATCAACTTTATTATGACTGGTCTTGCCGGCGATGGATGTGACGCTGGGGCTGTTCTTGTTGACATTACGAACAGACCCAGGAGCAGCAAACGGAGAGTCGTCGTCCAACTCCAACGCAGCTGGGCTTCGATGTACCCCCTTCTGTCCCACAGACGCAGAGGGTGGTGTGGACACAGGTGGTGAAGCATAAGATTGGTGAAGGGATGAGGTATAAGGGTGTACAGAACCGCGTGGAATGAGACTTGACTGATGTACGATGGGTTGAAAGCGAGGTTGAGCTGCGCGCTCCGTTGTCTTTGGAGAACGTTGAGAAACCCCAACAGGACTGCGAGAGGACAAACTTGACTCAGGGATTCGCACACGGGAATCCAACATCTCTGCGCCGCCATTATCATCACTCCTTGTGGGTCTAGAACGGGGGTTGTGGTGTGAGGCTATCGTGAAGCCCAAATCCTGTCATAATAGAGAAATTCAAAACGAACAGTGGAACGAAAATCAAGTACTCACTTCTTGTTTCTTGGATCTCTGCATGCCGTCTGTTCGTGGACTGGTAGGCCCATTGCGAGAGACGTCCCCTAAAAATTTGAAGATAGATGTTCCTGTCGATCTGCCACTACGCTGTGGAACGCCAGGTTCTTGAAGATCTGCGATTACTGAGTTTCCCACGACCGCACGACCTGTTGCCGAATACAAGGGGCCTGTCTTTGACGGAGTAACAAGAGAATTGGAAAGGGGCCTGATTCTAGAATGATCTGGACTAACAGAGGTGGACACTGAGGGTGAGATTACACTCGACGCGGATGCACTGTATAGCAAATCAACGACAACACCCATTTCTGTTGGGAACAATAACATACCGGCTACTGGATACTAGAATTTCAACCGTTTCATTCTCATATAGCACAGGAAGCGATGCATTCCATTCGTTCAATGCCGCATGATATGATCGAGGTAGAAGGCCCTGAGATCGTGGGCTTAAAGTGAACATTAGTAGCACATCTCAACCAATTCTGATCTTACATACTAACGAAGAAGCTCAACCAACCTCTTAAAGCTGTCCCACAATCGATCGAGTGACCGGAGTTGGACTTGATGATCCAAAATTCTGGTGCCACTCAACAAGGCAGCGGCAACGATATCGATGCCCTGGGTGTCTGCGAGAGGCGATTTCAACCAGTCTTTGGCAGAGTTGTCTTCCACCTCCAGATCCTCGACGAGTCGAACGGCAAGTTCTATAAGCTTCCTCGTGGTAGCTCCCAGGTTATTGTGAAATGGCTGTGCCCAAAACATGGAAGAATCGAGGATTCCTCCAAGATACCGAATTGCGATCCAGGGTTCAATTTTGTCACTATGAAGCCGTACACTTCAGCACAACATTCAATATTATTACTTTGCTCACCAGCTTTCTGAGGCTACGATGAGTCGTTCGACTATGCTAAACTCCCCACCCTCAAAAGGGACTCGCATCAGCTCATCTAGCTCCTTTCCTTCGATGAAGACGGCTAGCTTGGCTTCATCACAAAGGCAGGACGCAGCAAGGTCTAGAAAGAAGTCCCACTCGGGATACCCGGGGGAGGGATTGGGCCCGCTCCACAGTTTGACGATGCGTATCTTTGACATTCCTGTCGCTTGGACATGCTTGCAGCAAAGAAACAAATTCCTCAATCCCAGAAATTGAGTAGTTAAGGATACAATGTTCTTGAAAGCTTTGAGCTGTGCAGCGCAAGTTTCAATCCTTCATGATCCTCCAGTCAACTTGTTACATTTTAGATGGAAAAAAATAGGATGACGCACGGAAGGGCAAGCTTCATCAATTTCCGGCAATCCTTTTCCAGCTCGCGGGTGACTTCTTCGCAGAGCTCAGGCAGTCGCATCAACCTCCCCTCTGGAGTTTCAAACCGGTCTCCTATACGTTTCGCGATTGCGTCAGGACCAAGTCCCATCTGATGAGCCAAGCGGTTAAATTTCTTCTCCATGACACGGCCACCCGCCAAGTAGGCTTTGGTCAGAAGACGACCAGGGCCAATAGGGATGACATCAAGTGGTGGAATCCCCACCACCGCTACTGACAAGTCAGGTAGTTGGGAATCCATGAATACCCATAGACTGGCTATTGGCGACTTTTGCAGTGCGCTGTGTAACTTGAATGGGCGCCAATTGGACACATGACAGACATGAGGCAAAAAAATGAATAGGTGTAAGGAGTTGAAAAACTCGCCGACGCCCAGTACAGAGCCATTATTTGTCTACGGAGTTGAGTGTACTGAGCGCACTGAGTTGCAGTCCACAGTATGCTGCTTCATTGAAGTTGTTCAACCGTACCGCAGTTATTTTCTGCTGCCACAGCCAAACAACTTGAAGACCACAATCCACTATGAGCTATTCCGTCGAACAACTAGTCCACGACGAGATAAATGTCAAACGACTTGTCCGGAGGCTCGAGAAATCAGTGTCAGACCCCGTGTGGAACAATTCCCCAGGGGTGGATGTGTGGATAAAGGCTCAGGGCAGTTTGCAGGTATGTTTTACAAGTCAATTGTATCCCGGCTGACTTGTCAATTTTTTCTTTATTGGCACAGAAAGTCAAGTATGCAAGGAAGTTGTTGAAGAATGTGGAGCTGTATGGTGAAGACCCTTCTCCGTGGGTGGTGGCATTCAGTTTACATGGCGTTTTGGATGATACACTCATGACGCTAATACAGAAACAAGGCGAAGCAGTTCAACGAAATACGGATAACGCTAGATCGCGTTGAAGCGTTCATGAAGGAGGTGGAGACGGTACGTCCATTCAGCAGTAGCACATATACGTGTCTAAATATACATGGCAGAGGACTGCGCCCAAACCTCGACGCATCCTCTTCGAAGTTCCGACTCCATCAATACCTCTGGACCCGGACCTCCACAAGGACCCCAGTCTACCAAACGAAGCGCCACTCTCCTCAACCCTCCCGGCTGACGACCTTCTCCCCTCCGACATACCAGCCCACCCAACCCCAACCCCTTTCTCGACCTCCGCAACCCTCATCCCCTCTACCATACCCCTCACCGCCACCAGCACGACAACGGCCACTTCAACGGCCACCGCCACAGCCTCCCGCAACCCCCATTCCAATACTACCGCCCTTCAACAAGAACTCTCCGACCAACTCGCACAGATGGCCGCGCAGCTCAAACGCAACGCCATTCACTTCTCTGACTCCCTGGCAAAGGACCAGGCGGTAGTTACCGAAGTAGAACAAAAGCTCGAGGGGAACTACTCGGTGATGGAGAGGGAGAGGGTTAGGCTAAGAGATCATAGTGGGAAGAGCAGGGGTACGACGTGTTTGGTGGTGATGATTATGCTGGTGGTGGTACTGTTATTTGCGTTAATGGTTGTGCTTATACGGTTTTCGCGGAAATAAGCATGTGGTCTTGGTTCAGGGGAGAGTGCAGATTTCGGTGACTTGACACTCGTTAATAGGTCAAAGGCATACCATCATGAAGAACCGCAGATAATAATCCCCTTTTTCTATCAGATGCAAAGCAGCTTGTTGCATCATGCACACTTAGGTTATGATAATGTAGTAATCAGATCATCAATTCAATTATGAAGTATATATTATAAGGGGTATAAACTCGTGAAGAGGCCTAGAGAAGAAAACCATTCCAAAAACTGAAGTGAATAATCTAACAGCTCCATCAGGTGTATGGTATACGACATAATAATTCTATTTTGGCAGCTCAGAGCGGGGAGGAACCAGATTCGGCGTGGTGTACAGCGCGATGGCCAGAATCTCCGGGAGAGAATACAGCGGGTACCACAGATGCTCGTTGTTCGCCTTGTGTAGATTTCCTATTGTCGCAGTTGCGAAAATTTCGCGGACGAGAAGAAGTAAGAAGATCACACAGAGCACAAACGATGCACGTTTCGCATCTCCTCTCGACTTGCCACCATTCGGGTTTTCGCTCACTACCAAAGAAGAAGGGGGAGATCGGTAAGACTCTCCACATGAAAAGAGGAAAAAAAAACGAAAAACGTACACATCGTCTCGACTCTCGCCAGAAGCACGGTCCGGAACCCAAGAAGCACCGTAAGCACCAAAAACATGATTGTGCCAACTTTCTTGAGTGCCTCGCCTTTCGAAGGGTTGGCTGCCGAGGCTTGTGTGGCACCCGTTATCCCAAGTGCCACAGCAACGGTTAATGTCAGTCTGAATAGCCGCCTATTTCCTGTAATCTGTGTCAACCTCCCGATCGGACCCGTGTCGGGCTCGAAGCCAGTGAGGAGTTGCCTGCATGCCAAGATGAGTTAGAAATTAACTAATGTATACATCAGGAAAATGAGGAGACCCTGATATTTCTAGTTAGCAATGATAATGATATGCAGAATGTTATGTAATGAGATACCTTGATATAAGTTTATCAGAAATTCATCAACATTTCAGTTACTGATCAGCTAATGCCAGTATGCTAGAGGTTTATCAGTTAATAAATTACAGATAGAGCCAAGATAATCCTTGCACATGGCCTAGAATTCTGCTGGCTGGTTGGTCAACAATTATCATTAATGTCATGCTGATAAAGGATGACTAAAAGAAAAATAAGGTTGAAATGACAACATTATCAAGATAGTGCTCACTGCTCAATTGACCTCTAAATTAGATGATGAAGTATGTGGTCCTACTATTAACACAATTTGTAGCCTAACTTCAGTTTTCAGAGATGGAAAACAGGTTTTAGAGTAGCATAGATAGTGTTGCTATTGAACAGCTAAGTTGGTCACTTTTGAAAGAATTAAGATATAGCTTCAAATAAAATTGTTAAATTTCTGGAAATATTTGAGGGCATAGACCTCCCTAAACTCTGGTGGATCTTCCGCTAATAGTAAGCACGGAAGGCATTTTTTCCGGAGATATTGGATCAGCTTCAAAAGGGCTCAAACTTGAAGCCATTTTATGGCAGGTCAAATATCTCTTCACCAGCTGTACGGATTGCTTAGTGTTGGCAGGGGACTCAATAGCGTTCATGGAGACGAATGCACTCAAATATCCTCAGAATATTAGCCATTTTACATAGTGTGATATTGCATTTCATTTGAAATTGATACAACATTAACTGAACAGCCACAAACCCGTGGGCTGAACAAAATGCAAAATCCTGTTGACGACCTCCAAACACACCCAAATACCAGTGTGTGCATCAACAACTGAATAAGTTATGTCTGAGTTAAGTTCTGAGCTAAGTATGTGTAAATGAGAGTGAGCCAGTAAGAGAGTATGAGAGTATGAAACAAACAAACAATTGAGCTGTATAAATGATTCAGAGAGAGAGAGGATATTTTTCTAGCTTACTGGAATTACAAACCTGGTCTATGTTCTAAAATTTAGTCACCAAGTGGTCAATTCTATCATTCTGGTACTGATGCTGGACTCTATCACTCTGGAACTGATGCTGGACTTTGGCCATGGCCACCTAAGATTATCTAACATTATCAGTGGATATGTCAGAAAGATAGTGATGATACTGAATATTTTGATTATCTAGCTATCTATATCTATCTCAAACCATTTTCATTTTCCTGATGTAGTAGTAGCTTACTGATCAAGGACAAGAGTGTATGCAGAATACAGGAGACCAAAGAATCCAACACTGCTGAGCACCTCGTATGCAATTAGGAGGCTCAAATTCTCTCCTGTGGAGTCGATGCCTGCTAGATAGGGCTGCGAACCGTACCGTCTGACGGTGACAGCCATCAAATTGACGGTCAGGTGACGGGTACGGTTCACCCGTCTGCCATCCGTCAAGTCTGACCAGCAGACCCTCAACGGCTACAAGACGGGTATGGGTACGGCCGTAGTACGGACCTGTACAGTCGACGGGAGCATGGATTGATTAATAACTTGCACAAAATATGTGAATATGTATATTAAGGTATCTCTCAATGTCCCAGGGCAGCATTGGTCTGCATGCGGGCAAGGTGCAACCGTTTCTTAACAAGCATGAGAATACGAATGGTGTCAGCGTGGAGACTAGCACGACGGAGGGAGATGGTATCCCGACCACCTGAGAAGATTCTTTCAACAGCGACAGCAGAACCTGGAGATGAAGACACATATCAGAACTTGTTACGATGGAGGAACATAAATGACTGACCAGGAATACATAAAATGTCACGGGCAAGGCAAAAGAGGTTTGGGAATTGAGCTCGCCGACCCACCCACCAGTGAATTGGATTGCAGGCATCAAAATCTTCAGCAGGAAGCTTGAAATACTCTCCAAGTTCATTGATAGATATCTTCTCTTTCCTGCGATATCGAGCCGTGAAAGATTTCTGAGGCGAACCGACAGCGGGTAGTGTCTGAACATATGTAGAAGGTGCTGATGACAGTGTCGAGATGTTCAGATTTGCATAATTTTCATCGAAATAGTTAAAGAGGTTCATTTTTGATTCTTCAAGGTGACGAGAAAGAGTCAGATCGTCAGCATAATCGATCTTCAAGCCTTCATATGAGATGCGTGGGTCAAGCACTAGCAATCCTCAATCAAAAGGTACCAGATTTCAACAAAAAATTCACATATGCGCGGCCCAAGTGTAGAAAGGAGATGCGTCATACTGATAATAGTAGTCGCTGAGCTTACGGTGCGCTTCCATGAGACCGAGTTTGACTTTCGGTGATGCAGAGTTGGGAAGGCTGCGAAGAATGTTTTTGATGTCATCTTGTAAACCTCGAAATATGGCATGTGTAGTGGAAAGCATTGGTGTTTTGGTGGCAGACATCTCTGTAGTTGCGGATCGGAAGGATTTGAGCCATGACGTTACCAATTTGATGGATTCCCAATCAGTGTTACTAAGTTCGAAGGCATGGAGGTCCTTGTTTCTTGAAACAAAGGAGTCGATAGTGTCATGGTAGTCAAGCGCTCGTCCTTCAATAGATGAATTGAAGCATGATAAATGATTCTGATGACGTACGAAGCATTTGATGGGTCGAGGCCCACCGGGTTTTCACATCGAGAATTAGCATGAGCGAAGTGCTACAGTCATCAGAAATACCACTTCCGTGGACAAACTGGATCTCGCGTGCCCATAATTGACGACGTTGAGGGCTTGAACAGACAGCTTTGACAATCTTCTGAAGCTAATCAACATTCCATTTTCGTTCAGTTGCCAGCGAAGAGAATGCATATTCAAACTTACCTTATCAATCGCAGGCAACACACCATCAACTGCGTCAGCATCAGTGTCCGGATCCTCAGCTGCAGCGGCCTCATCAGCATTGTCATCAGCCACCGCGTCGTTGTCGTATTCGCGTGCGAGAGGGGTTGTGACGTTATCTTGATAGTTGCCACTACATGCAGCAGCCTTCTTGCCTTCAGCCTTTGAGATTGCCCCAATCCCTTCAAGGAGCTAAACAGTTAAATATTCGTTAATGCAATTCTTGAACGTCAAAGATAGGAAGGGTTTGTGCCTTGATAGCTGCTAAATGGACAGTATGAGGCATGCACCGCATGCGAGCATCTTGTGCTGAAAATGGCACACCCCGTTCACGACATCGCCATTCAAGTGATGTCATCAACATGTTGTTGTTGCTGGCATTATCCATTACGATGGCAATGACCTGTAAACGTCACAAATGCAATCCTCAATCAATTGAAGGAAACTTACCCTCCCAACAAGGTCATATAGCTCCATTGTAGCCCAAATGGCCTCAGCCATGTTCTCACCTGAATGCTCACCAACAAGTTCTCAAAAGTCAATGAGTAGCTCCTCTGCGAAGATGATGTAAACATGAACTGTTCAATTGACAAGTCAAAACAAAGCACAAACCAAGTTGCCCATCATTGGTCACATAGTGTGCGACTATGGCCAAGAAAGCATGCTGGTTGCTTGATGTCCACGCGTCGAGTGACAAGGACACTTTTCCCTCAAGTTTCTACTCAGATAATTAATATCTTGCAACAAGCATGAAATACAACCATACCGAGAACATATCACAAACACCCTCGATTGTTTCCTCCCCCATGATCATGACACACCGCTTGATGCCCTCCCACTTTGGAATGTTCAATGGGACACCAGCATGATGCGTAAAGTTCATTAGTTTCACGAATTCAGGTTTTTCAACCTCATCAAATGGCTGGTCACACGCAACAATCCATTCAGTTAGGAGTTGCTTGAAATTTTCCTGGTCCCATGGTCCCTATTGGGCAGTTGCCAAGACTCAAGCAGTTGGATTAGTGAGAATGACATTTACTTATGGCAGCACAGGCTTTCTGATCTTCAAATGCTTTCTTAATGTTTTCAGACGTTTTTTCAAGTTTCTTCAAGTACTCGGATTCAGTGCTTCCATCCAGCTGCGTTTTTCCAGAAGCGATAGAGATCTCATCAGGTGTTGGGGGCTCCTGCCGATCCTTGAGAATGCAATAAAGTTGATACATAGGTGTGACATGGACACGAAGGTTATTGACGAGAACTACAAAGGACATCAGTTTCAAACAAAGGATGAGCATAGGACTGCGAAAGACTACCAGTTAGATTGCTCCTCATCGACCTCTTGATCGTGCAGACCTTGTGAGCACCATGGAGACACCGGTAATGTATACCCCCATCATCTCCCGGAGTGCCGTCAGGCCCATTATCGACAATCTCGTAGAACAGATAGACTGGGCTCTTTTTCCCATTTCCAGATTTCTGGACACCGTCATCAAACACAATTGTACATGATGCGGGAAGCCACTTACCTTCTTGGGATTTGGCATTTGGAATGAGCTCGATGGAGAAATGCTAGCATTCCTCGAGGCGATGTTCCGTGGGCTATCGTCGTCTTCAATCTCCTCAACCTCGACAGAGCAGGTTTTCGCCTTCTTGGGTGGAGGGGCTGCCATCGCTTGCTTCTTGGGCTTGGGCTTTAGCATACGTCCCTTGGCATTGTTCGACTCTGGAATGGTCTTCGAGGGCAGCATATCAGCCACCTGTGAAGATTCTAAGAACCCATGCGTTTGAGCGCATTTAAAGCAGACCTGAATATTTCATACCTCATCGTTACTAATTTCCATGACGTCGCTGTCATCGTCGTCGCTAGAGGAAGCAGAAAAGCTATCGTCATCTACATCGGTATCAACCTCATCCACAGTGGCTCGCTTGCGCTTAACAGGAGCCTGGGACTTGTTAAGCTGCGTGGGGCACCGGCGAGATGATTTGACAGTATTCCCGAACTCATCGAGTTTCTCTGCAGCAATAGCAGCGGCTAGTCACGAGCCAGTGGTGGCACGCGCGGGGCGTGAGCATTGACCTGAAGAAAGAAAGAGAAGTTTTGTCAGTGATTACGAAATATAATAGGTTAAGATGGCACCTTCTTGCATACTAGAGCGAGGTTGGATTGGCTGTCTGTCATCTGGGTCATGGTACCAATCAATTCTGGACGCGTCGAGCAGTTGGCCATCGGGTCCTAGAGCAGCCTGATCTGACATATCAAGAGGGGGGTGTCAGACTTCGCAGCTATGGAGGCGCATTTTATCCCTTCTCCTCGCCATAAAAACATCCATCAGCGACACTGAGAAACCCCATCGCTCCCACTCCATGCTTTCAAGATCAAAATGCAGGATAAACTATCAAGGCTCCCTTTGAAAATGAAACCAGGATACTGGTGGAGCATAATCCTTGAGGTACTAGTGGACGTTATCCCAGGCTTTATACTGTCACCGGCGAAATGGAGGAACAATCGAGAGATCTTGTTAGGCCAATGAGGGAATTTAAAAGAATGATATGTATTTCAAAGGGTTATACAGTATGGGGTGCGTCCTGAATGATGTGTTCAATGTTGTGGCCTTGCCGGGGTGCGTGAGCATCGCATCTTTGTAATGTTGATCTCCTGGCAATAGAGTTTAATTGGAGCTTACCGTCTATAGCCGTCTAATGCCGTTGACGGCCGTCTTTGGACGGTATCAGACAGTCAAGGACCGTACCGTCTACCATCCGTCTGAGTGGTCGAGCTGAGCCAGAATGGTACGGTTACGGCACCCGTACTACAGTACTGTCTACTCCGTACTGTACGGTAATGGTGCGCAGCCCTACTGCTAGGAGGGCGCGTATTGTGAATGCTGCAATACGAACTGAAGAAGAGGGTTAGAATGGAGATTGAAAATATGGAGAACGACTCACTAGCGCAGAAGAGAGCTAGGACGATAAAGACATAGGCCGGGCGCCCAATCGATTGGCGCACAAACCATCCAAAGAACGGGACATAGAGCACCGCAAACACCACCGTGGCAGCAACGGATTCGATCTCGTAGTATTTGGCGTAGTTCACATTGGAGTCGCTCATGGCGGTTGTGGCTCTCGTTTAGGGTAGAGGAATAGGAAAAGGAAATGAAATGAGTCGGAAACCCAGTCAAAGCAGTAAGGCCTTTTGTTCTTTCAGGAAAGTATCATAAATACCCACCAGTGCAGGAACCATCAAGAGCTATATTTAGTTGACGTTCCAACCTCGCATTCTTGGGCGCGCTGGTAGCGAACAGCTAGCCAACTTGACACAGCCTGTGCTCATTGTGCTAGTCTGACTGCAGATTCTCTACAGATTGCACATGACTGCCATTGAAGTCGGACATCATACCACCCTGAAAGCATTGATGCATATCGATTGTCAGTGACTGAGTCTGCGAGACTGCGACTTACATGGAGGAGGATTGGTTCAAGTTGATGCCGGCAATTCATGGTGGCGGCGTAAAAATAGAACGAGGCGGTTCCCGAACTCCGATGGTCTTCTATTATTACATTATTCACCGCCCTCACTTGGCCCAGCTGCAGCCCTGAATGCTGTTGTTGAGGTAACAATGTTACGAGTGCGCTTTTCGACGCGCTGACTAGTGATACGAATATAATAATATTTGAGAATGATTTTAATAAAATAGTTTGTCGTATCGCTTCTCAGAATCACATGGGGATGGAAGGGCGCATGCAAGGAATTAATTGTCTTAGAACATATCCAGTGCCGATTATATATTCCAGATTAATGTCTTACTTATTATCAACCCCGATCGGGTGCACGTGCCTGACCGCTCAACATAATATTATTCCCTGTGGCTGTGTTGGATTCTACCAGTGGCAGATCCTAACCCTAGAATGGGTCTTTGGCCTTGGCTTGCCTATATCCCAACAGCTGTCCTTAGTCTCTCCCTGTTCGAGGAAATGTTTCTTCTTCAGCTTCACCACAGGCTTGACAAGAGGACATTTTCTTCCACTGAATTGGCAACATCATCCAGCTTCAGCGTGAGTCCAGAAGTTGAAGTTGATGACCCGGATCGGGGCATTTGTTTAAGCGTCCAGCGAGCATAACGCATTTTGGATGCCGCATCACGGTGGAGGTGAGTCGGACCCTTGAGCTCCCCCAGGCCAGAGGGGGATAAAGATCTACATTACAATCCAACAGCCGACTCGGAAGGACATCATATGCGAACATCGCATACCAGTGAGGTCAGATGAACCCAGATGATTGCATCGATGATCGATGAGCCATGAGATCGTTTTCATCGAAATGTGCCGATGTCACAGCTACGGTGCGCCATGTGTAAATTGTAAAATGTATCACAGGATCCGAAGATCAAAAATAAAGTGAGAGTCGTACTACAGGCCTTTTGACAGTCTCAAGTCTCCCCGGGCCTCAGCGCGCGACATATTATAATAGGTACGTGCTGATGAGATGACGTACTGTCCTAGATGTGAGTTCTGCCACCCCCCGTATTTAGGTGGAAGGCGAGAAAGCATAGTACAGATTTTGCCTGGCTGGTTTACACCTTTTTTCACAGAATACGATCGGAGTCATTCAAAAGAATAAGTAAAATGTCCTTCTTGTGGTCGGCACTCATTTCAAGACGCGATTGCAACAGTCGGTGAGAATAAGTGTGTAGATCTACACCGCCACTCGGACTCGGCTATCAAAGACACGCGTGATATTATTATTAAGCACAATTCATGAAAGTTGTCCTCAAGTTCAAGTTTCAAGTTAGCCTATTTCGCAAACCAGGAGTTCAGAACCACCATGCATGGGTGTAAACTTTTAGTACCAGCCGAAATACTCCACAATAGTAGGAGACTTCAAACACGCAGGACTTCTTACACGACGGGGACCTCGGTGGTAAAGTATCGACCTCATGCCAATGCATAATGATCTGGGATGATGTATCCTGGTTTCAGACAAAAACGGACTCGGACGAGTTGGATGATACCTCATCACACAGGCTAGACATCGGCGACAACATCTATCATGATCGAAATTCTAAATCCTCCAACACATCTGAGCTAGCACGATATTTCTTGAAGACATATCCCGCAATACCCTCTTTTCTCCACCCTTGCATAGCAGCAGCATCTCTCTCCTTCTGGGAAGTGGTGTAGAAGTGGTCCCTACCCTTGGGATTGTACAAACGGTACAGCGGAAAGGTTCCACATGACCTCTCGGAATAAATGTAACCCGTAATCCCTTCAAACCTGTACCCGAGATTTTTAATGGCGTTGTCCCGCTCCTGGATATTGGTCGTGTAAAGATGGTTGGCGTCCTTGGAGCCATACAAACGGTAGAAGGGAACTGCCCCGGGCTGGAGACTCTGGAACACTAACGCGGCTACGCCTTCATCCTCATATCCTAGTTTCTTCTCGGCATTGCGGATCTCCGCAGGGTGCACAGTGTAGAAGTGGTCGACGATCTTGGTATTCTGCGCCCTGTACCAGGGGACAGCTTGGTGCTCCGGTACGCAGAGAACGATCGATAATGTAGGCTATCGTGGTATGTTAGCGAACCCTGTAGAATCTGCAGTACAGAGGAGTTTGCTTACCTTCCGTGCCTCTTCGGTCCTGCCTGCAACGCCGACGAACATGGGACTGGCCATAACGATTGACAAACTGGCCGCGAGGAGATCAAAAGAAGGGAGTAGACAGAATTTCATGACTGTAAAACAATAGGAAGTAGGTCTTCAGAAATTTTATCCCTTTTTCACTGTCTCTTTACAGCTCTTTACCTCTGAACATTAGGGCAGTAAAGTTTCTGCATGTGAATCGTATTTGCTTCCGCGGTCAATTTTCGGTAGCGGCACTTTTTCCAAGTAGCAAATCGATCGTGTTGGGATGAGCGAGAGCCGTGTAAAATAGGAGGCTTGATTTACCTATAAGACTTGAAGCTTGAAGCTTGAATAGGAGAAAGGAATCGATGTGCCTGCCAAGCTCAAGTATGTAACAAGAACCGAGATTAGACATTCGGCTCCTACTTAATCGTGTCCCAGGTGGCAGTGCTTCATAACCCTTTGCTTGGATCTTGGCAAGATCTTCGCGTCCCCCACACCGTCGCCCGAGTCCACGAACATACATAAGTGGTGAAACATTAGTTGTATGACATTTGAATCGACTTCCAAGAAAGACACAATGTCGTACGTGGAAGTAAACCAGATCATAGGTAAATTCGGATAGACGCTGTACGGGTCCGAGTCTGTGTATTTTTGTCCAATCTGTGATTATTTTGGCAGAAGGGTTGGACAATCGGCGCTTGGGATTGGAGTTGGACAACATGTGCAACGAGTGATTCCACTTGCAACGGTAGTATGGTATATCATGGGCACATCGAACTAAACCGTACAACTCGATACCTTGTCCGATAATGTCTCTTCCCTATCCTCATCTCAGCGAACGACGTGTCACGTTGGTACATCCATCTTCAAAATATCCCTTACAATTTCCGGCAACTCGTAAATTTCTTCCCTTGGCATCAAGCCCTTTTCCAACAGCTCTTCCAGCGTAAAATCCGGGTTTTCGTCAACAAAGAATTGTAAGCCCTTTGCTTTCTCTGTGACGTCCTCGATGCCCACAATCCACTCGTCTACCCACTTCTCACTGAGTTTTCCGGAAATACCAATCTGGATGCTTCTGTATGGCAAGACGTGGAGAGACGGTGATCGCTCGGGATCCCACTGAACGCGTACAGATCGAGCCTTCTCCTCATCAGTCATTTTGGCATGAGTCACACTGGCAGCAGATAGTAGCTGAAGAAAATCTGCATGCTTCATCTTGAGAGCGAGAATATGCGCCTGATTCGCGTCCTTGGAGGCATAGCCAGAGCGATACCTGGAGAAGTCATAAACATGAAAGCACGACTCAAGCGAGAGAGATAGAACTACATCATCCAACACCAGCTGGGTTTGATCCAAGTCATCCGGCCGAGTTTGAATTCAGGTGACGCAGACAGCCTCTGCGACTTAACCGCAGGTATCGCGATCGCGGCTGAATAGGCCTGATACACAGTGATAGTTTCGTTGTCAAAGTAAGCGCGTATCTGTCGGTACGGCACTGAAGCAGTCGAAGTCATGATAATAGTTAGCCTCTAGATCTGAGCACCCATTATGTACTTAAGACAGACCTAAATATCAAATCCGTGTGGGGAGGGGCAGTGACTCGGACTCGGACAGGCACCGTACTGCCTTGGTACCTGAAGGTGATTGGAGTCATTCTGCACGTGTGTTTCGAGGATTTCAATATTCAAGTTCGTCCTGTAGATCTAATTCTTGAGTTAGTCCCAGTAGTACCAAACAGTGGGAAGACAGTCGTTCCTTCTTTCCCGAGTAAGTTTGCATTGTGGTTTGCTCAGCCTTTCACAAATATCCTTTTCCTTCTAAGCTACCGTATAATCCGGTCCTTCCTGGTTATCCGAGTCTTTGCTTTATCAAACGAATAGTGCTACCTTCTTTCCAGGACTTGAATCCTGCCTTGGCTGTCTCAAAAAGTGGTACTACGACCATAAGCAATGCAAGGGTTTGGCCAAAAGACCACTGTGATTCGCCTGCCTTCACCCAATTAGAACTTCTCGAAATCATGAGTTCGGTGTCGACGATGAAGAGGATTTCAAGAAGAGCTACGGCAACAACTCCGGATAGCAGTACAAATTGGTGCCATTCCAGGTCCCTGGGTTTCCCCATGACGCGGAGTACGGAATAACCGAGCGTGAGGATTCCAGCAACTACTATGCCAGCGATGATGATGATGAAGAGATTGAGGAATGGGACGGCGGCCATGGAGTATAAACCGATGGAACCTTTGCGAAGAGAGTTGTGTGTGACCAGGATATCATGACCAAAGACGGTCAAAAAAGTTCCAATCGTGCACTCGGGTTGATCTCCAAAGTTCGTTATTTTGGCCCAAACCCAGATGCCTAGCGCACCCATGGCGGAAAGGTGAAAAATGGACAGGAAGACAATAGAGCTCGAGGATGCAGACTGGGGTTCATTGGCACCATCATCCCCTCCTCCACACCCTGGTATGTTATTAAGCTCCAAGATAAAATTGAGAATAGTGATAATGACGTAAAGGAGGGCACTTAAGCTAATGATCCAGCTCAAATTGAGCACGATGAGAGCGTGATAAACGCTAAACCCAAGTGTCGCTGCTTGGACAAATGAGCAGACCAGCAAAGCGCACCCGGTGACAAAGAGGTTGGTAGATGTCGTGGTGAGGATAGAGTGTTCGTATGAGGATATCCAACCATCTTTTGCGAAGATGATGGCACAAACCAAATTAAGAAAGGCTTGGATATAAACCGAGATTCGGACACCAATTCCTGCAATATCGGGATTGGGGTTGATGCAAGGTAGAGTAGCAATCGACATTGCCTGCAGAAATTGAGAATGGAGAAAGCACTGGTACGCAATCTATAAACACGTAATATGAGTCCGACTTTAGATGAGTTGTTCGATTGAGACCTGTGAACAGATATGAACTGACGTTGTGAGGCCGACCTAGGGCAGTGACTCAACTTGGCCCTACTGGTAACTCACGTGACCATCGTCTATTTATCGAGTCGCACTGTGACGGTGTTCTTCAGATCTCGTTGTCTTGTGGCATCCTGTTACATAAAGGAATAAGGATTTGTGGGTCGACAATTTTAGTCGTATACAAAATATGCGGTGGTCTTTTTTGCTATCAACTCCTTCGAGTCGGGAACGCTGGAATCATGAGTGAAGCAACGACTTGTCCACGACATGATTCTGTCACGTCGATGATAATGATTGGTGTCAGTATCTAAGCTTCCAGTTGTCACCAACCCCACGACCAGAAGCATCTTAACTGATGCCTGCAGTCTGGGCGGTGATTATCCACGTGAGTTACGTGATGTTCAACAATTGAAATGGTTACAACCCAGCATATTTGACAGTGTGCGGCGAGTGTTTGACAGCCATGGCTGCTATGATCATACCTACTAATACCTCTAGAAATGTGCCTGGTCTCCTTTTAACAACACCAAAAATCTCAACCCATGAGGCTACTGCGCACAACTTGAATAATGACAATGACCATACAAGTGGCGGCCGGGGCGCCCACTAATGATAGTAACACAGCCGTTTAGAACCACTACATAGGTGGAGGGTAATGCATCGCAATGCGTACAAACATGCACTGATTGGCACCAATCACACGCGCCAACTGGAACTGAACCGGGTAGGTCCGCACGTTCCCCCTGCCTCATGGCCGCTCACCCATAAGCGAACTTCATGAAAAACCCGTTTTGCAACAACCGGTTGTTGCCTAGTCACTCACTGACAGCTGGACACTGTTCTCTCCAATGTCCCTAGTTGCGCACGTTGGGCCATTGTCTTCGTTAACATATGCTGGGATGGCGGGTCTATCCTTTACCGCATGCTTTGGACTTTTCAAACTCCTTAAGGACCTCTGGCTCTTTCGACAGGCGGAGGCTAGGAAGAACGCTGAGTTATCTTCGCTTCGTCGATCACTTACTGCCACGCAGTCAGCTGCAGAGGCCAAGGAGGAGGCGTTGACTTCTCTTAAGAGCGAGTTTGAGGGCACGAAAAGTCGATTGGAGGAGCTCGAGAAGTTGCTTGAACACTCGCGGAGGCACAATGAGATACTGGAGAATCAGGTCAAGCAACAGATGGAGGTGGCTCAGATGAGTAAAGACGAGGCACAGCAAATCAAGACAAAGCACGCTCAAACCGTTCAGCTCCTGGAAGCACGATCATTAGAACTTAAAGGCGCCGAAGCGTTCTTGACCAAAGCCGATGCCCTATCAGGTGCAGACATCATCGGGATGGTCAACACGCTTAACTCGGAGATGTACCAGACTGCTGCGCTGGTAGCGGAATCTTTCACTTTCACAAGGAAGAAGAGTAGGAATCCAGGATGGCGAGAAGTTGATGAAGCGAAAGAAACTGAAGATGTGGACAGGGGCGGAGAGGTGGATGAAGAGAGAAGCGGAGAAAGGGGGAAGGAGGAAGAGATGGTGGAGGTATACGCGAGCGCAACGGAAATTCTAGGGCCCCGGATGGTCGAGTTGCTTAAAGCCTCGGAACATCACGAAGACCCGACATTAATCCAGATCGCTTTCCAAGCCGGCATGTCCGCATACACGAACTGGATCGTGACGTCTTGGTATTTTGACGACCCAGAAGACGAGCACCTACTCAGCGAGATCTACACGCGGGTACGGGAGGCAGGTCAGTAGTCCGAAGGCGGTACTTCAGTGACAAAGCTCACTTTACGTAGAGGAACAAGCTGTCTCAGGTCGATGGCGCGCCTTGACAAGGGCTCACGTCCAGCGAATGACAGACCATGAACCGGATCTCGCTATGTATTTCATCGACGCCTTCGCCAACATTCTCCTCACAGCAGGTGTGATCGAACCCCAATCCGCCTTGCACGATAACATCGCAACCCGCTTCGGAGAAAAAGTAGCCATCATCGTAAAAGGAGCGCAAAGACTTAGGAAGGCGATTGGCGAGGAGGTTACTTCGTGCGACTTTGAGGTGTTGCATGTTCAACAGGACACCGCATTTAAGCCGTCTACAATGGATGACGCGTTTGCAAGTGACTATGAAAAGGGGCGAGAGGAGCCTGAACCCGTGCTGTGTACTACAGATCTTGGGGTTGCGAGGGTTGTGAGGAAGCCTGGGAAGGTGGGAGACTGGGACGAAGATATCTTACTAAGGCCGAAAATTGTGTTGCAGTCGGGGATCGATGAAATTACGGTTGGCTGACGGGGGAGCAGATTATATGAACAAGCAGACTGGTATCGTATATAATATATATTGCGTAGATGCTAATAATACTGTGCACTCATTCTATCCAATCCTGTCTTCGTGCCAGATGGATGTGGGCTGTTATGGGATTAAATATTGAAGTCTAACTAGATTTCGATATGGGCTGCATAAAGGTGTGTGCTGTAACTAAACCAGGTTGTATGGCAGAATAAAGTGAGAGCATTGCGGTGACTAATTTACAGACGGCTTCGCCCTCCCGGAGTCCGAGTATGTCACCCATCCAGAGTCGGCATGCACGTTTGTTTTTATGAGTAGATTAATAGGAGGCTTTGATGATATCTGCTGCCCTTTCAGCCAGTGCATACGTAGGAGCGACAGTGTGTGCAGATGGTACGAAAGGCTGGCGGAAGGAACACCTTTAGTGGCAGGGTCACGAACGCGAACTTCAGGAAGGCCGAACTCACGAAAACGGAAGCATCAACGACACGCACGCCCTTTACTTTCTTGACCGTAAAATCAGGATTTACAACGCCGAAGGACGCATTTATAGGTGTCATCATGCATGTTGCAGTTGGGTGGAACAGCGTCAACCCCGTCGAACTTACGTAGGAATCGATCTCGTCGTCTGTATCTGTGGTCTCCAACCCCCCGGTTGGGCTGCCAATGTAATTCTTCCATATGGGTGCCGTGGCGAATGTTTTCGCACTCTTGATGCCTTCCCTCATCAACAGCTTATCCTTGGTGTCAGAGAAAAATCCGGGGTCGATGAGCGGAGCGTCGAAAAAGTCGCTGGAATTCAGTTTTACTGAGCCCCGGGAAAATGGGCTGACGAGGACGATAGCGAAGTTGATGAAATTGCCTTCAGCCGGGAGAGGTACTAGAGGAGGAAGACCGTTCTAAAAGAGATCAGCATTAGCAGCTTGATGGTTGGTATAGAATGTAGACGGATGACGTACGCATACTATCATCTCGAAATGAGGACTGTTAGGCCCAGCAGCCGAGTCCGGGGAAGGCACAAGAGAATCCGGGACGCGAGCAAACCCTAGATGGTCGAATATCGTATTGACGTAGGGCCCTGTCTTGTTTGTTTGCCATTGCGCAAGAGCATCATCAGCGTTGCGTCGGACCGTCTCGAATGTGTCTGTTCCGTTAACGAGCCATGCGTTTGTGACAAAAATGTGGTCAGAGAGATTCTTTCCGACACTAGGTAGGCCCACGAGCGGCTGGATACCAACAGCTGTAAGATCTTGAGAATCACCAATCCCAGAGTTCATCAGAATGTGTGGGCTATCTACGGAACCCGCAGATAGGATGACTTCCTTAGTAGCAGTGAATTGATGGAGAGAATCTGTATTAAAATCTCAGGGTGAGGAAATGATACTTTACTATAATGACTGGAACTACACACCGCCATTCTGGAATTCCACCGTTTGAAATGCAGACGCATTTTGAGAACTGGTGCTTATCAGGCGCGAAACTTGGGCATCGACTAGGACGTCAAGGTTTGGTCGGCTAATAAAATTGGGTGCGAGATATGCTACTGCCGAGGAGCTTCGCTGACCGTCTTTAATGGTATTTTGTGCCCAACCTACATAGCAGTAATTATAAGCATTTCCAATGCAAAAAACATTACAAAATGCACTCACCGAGGCCAAGTGGTTTTCCCGAGTTATAATCCAGGTTGAATTGGAAATCCCCACCAAGTTGCTGTGAGGCTGTCGCGACCAATTCATTGGTGGACATCAGAAACCCTGGCAGGCTTATGCCAAGCGGGCCATTAAAACCATGGACGGAAGGCTCAAATTGTCCAGTGGTGTTATGGTTATCAGCAGGAGGCGACCATTTCTCGTTCTTTTTGAAATACTCGAGTATATTCTCCCATTTCCATCCGCTATCGCCTGTGAAAGATGCATAGCGATCCCAATCTTCGGATGAACCGCGGGTGTAGGCAAGCCAATCTAGATATTGCATGTCGGCCTGAGATTTACAGGGAGTAATGCTGCTCCACTTACTGATGCTACTAGAGCCTCCCAGGATACGGCCTCTTGGATAGGAGAGGTTTCGTCCCCCCATTCCAGGCAGGGGGACAGTGGTATAGTTCCAATTCCACTGATTTGGCGCGGCCAAAGTAGTCGCCAGGAAGGGAACTGCTACTGGGAGCACTCCGTCATTTCTGCAGGGTGAATGGGGGTTGGTAAGAAGGTTGGTAACTTCGAGAGACATTCTTTACGATGGTCCCGCCTCCAGAAGAAGCACAGAAAAGTTAGAGTTTTCTGACAGGCGATTTGCGAGGACATTTCCAGCGGCCCCACCTCAGGATTGTATAAAGGTTAATCCGAAAGATGCGCGGACGAAAAGATCATACCTCCAACAACGATGAAGTCGTATTGAGTGTCCGGAAGATCGGCGACACGTTCTACGAGGGCAGCTTGGCCAAACGTACTGATAAGCAAGGAACACAAAAAAGTTGGGAATCTGCCATGCCGAGGCATGTCTGAATTTGAGAAGGCTGGATGACGAAAGAATGAATATTTATGCAACTTTCGTCAGTCATTCTCGAGTCGGTTGTCTGGATGAACATCGTATAGAGGACCTAGGTGGGCGTACCAGGGTCCTAATGATCATCCCAATGTGACTTGTTAAGGTATAGCGTCTGGACTGCGTAAGACGGAGAAGCAAGACCAAGCCGGATGACAGGATGGGTTCGTTCTTAACGTCATGGCTACATCACGGATAGACGGAGTTAATAAGCAGTGTCATATAAAAGAAAATGCAACAAGCCTGTTTGACTCTCCCCGGGTCCAAAACTAACATAAACTAGGTAAATCATTACCAGTTCGACGTTCGTGTAGAGCTAGAGAAACTCGTCTCTGATGGCGAAGAGTAGTAGCGCTTTAGCGTGGAATATGGTCCAGCGTTCTAGCAAAGCTGGAGACACTCGTCTCTGATGGCGGGAAAGAGTTGTAGCGCTTTAGCGTGACTTACTAACCAGATAGTCCGGAACGTCTTCCAGACTCCAGATAGTTGACAGGAGACAGGTGGTTCGAGCTCTCGAGTAGCTGGATTTCGGTGGCACAAAGCGAAGGTATACTGTGTTCCGAGTCCATTTTCCGCCTGGAATTGAGTTAGGTCCACGTCCGGTGCGTCAGACTTCTCGCTTCACAACCTGGCTCTTTTAGTCATGGAGCCAAATAATGTTGCCCACATAGCTCCTCTCGTCAAAGGTTTCACCTAGCGATGTGCGGCGCCGACCCTGCCGCTCCAGAACAAACCCGGGGTCACCCAAATTTTGGCTAGACCAGAACCCTGGATTATTATTACAGTCCCCCTCTCCTCGGCTCTCCGTGGACTTCGTGTCTATATTGGCTCTGGTGCCATGTCTGGAACAAATCAAAAATTCAGATTCAGGTGACTTGATGCTCAGGTCACCTGTCCTCGATAGGCTGCTGTGGTGCAGTTGGAGTTTTTGACTGCGTAACACTGCATAGCTTTGTGAAGATCAAGAGTTCAATTGATGGCCATTACATTTTCTTTTCCTTATAACAAATAATAGGGTTGTTCACAGTTGCCATTTTTCATTCATTTTTGACTCATTTTGTCATCATTTTCCATTTCATTTTGATTCCATTTTTCTCAAAAATGAAACTGAGAATGAATAAAAAATGAATGTAAAATGGAACCCTACCCTCACTTTTGCAAAAAGGGAACCGAAAAATGATCATTTTTCATCTTTTTGGCACTGTGCCTGGCAAGCAAAATGCATTTTCGCATCATTTTTCTTAATTTCACTTCCCAGGGTGTTCACAGTAACCATTTTTCACATCATTTTTCATTTCATTTTCGGTTCCCTTTTGTGCTTTCCTCTGCCAAACACACGAAAATGGCCCAAAAATGAGTTTGAAAATGAGCCGAAAATGAGCAAAGAATGGCTACTGTGAACAACCCTAATATTAGGGTGTTTCAAACATGCCCAACTCGATGCCAACTTGAGCCTCAACTTGGCCTTGAATTGCGAATTGCGACCTCCAAATCAGGTAATTATGTGAAGTTGAGGTCGAAGTTGAGGTCATGGCAAGTTGGGCTTTAGAATAATTTACTTATTTTAAGACCTTATCTACCCTTAACCTTGTCGGCCCAAAACCCAGATGCTGTCATGCCACACCACAACTTTGAGCAATGCAAAGTTTTGACAGCATGCCAATCAAATGTTATGGCTTACATTCTAATGAAGTACTAGACAAGTATTTCTACTATAACACAAGAGAGCTCACATGGATGTCTCACATGACAGATACACAGGCCTGCAAAGCAGCAGTCTCAGAAATCAAGCAACAGCTTCAAGACACAGGAGATCTTGATTTTTGAGGTCTACTTAATGGTAAAGTCATCTACATAAGAGGACACTGGATTCCATTGGAAGATTCCAATGGAACTCATGATGAGGAGCAAGACCTGACAGATCTTGCTCAAGATGCTATGCAATCACATAGCTTACTAGAAAACAAGTGGTGTTTATCCACTGTAGCTAATGACAAGGGCACAAATAGGTGCCACAAAGAAGTTACAGCAAGCAGGCAACACTCTCAACTCAGACCCTTTACATTGTGCCCCTCCCTACCTGTCAAGAATCATGGGGAATATATGATTGTACACCCTATTATGGAACAGCTCACATGTGAACAAGTTGTTAAAACTTACAGTGAGTCAGAGGGCACAGGAGAGGTAAGATGAGAGACTGTGGGGGCAGAGGTTACTACCCCCACACATTCAAACAGTGATTGTGGACAGTTTGATCACAATGAAAGCACCCTCAATGTCAGTTGAGGCATTGGTCAGCAAAGGGTCCATTGACAAGGGAATTACCTCAACCATGGGTTGATAGGGTTGTTCACGGGTATACCGCAGGTACATTTTTCCATAACCGTAACCGTACCCGTGAACACCTTAACTGTACCGGGTACGGGTATAAACCCGTGCAAAACATATATGGTGTCGCGGATAACCGCGGTACCATTACTTACCCGTCACCAAGAGGGAGGCGACAGTTCAAGATTTAATATATAGGCAATAGCACGGGTACTCCCGCGGGTACCCAGAGCTCTACCCGTACCCGTACCCGCATGGGTAGTAACCCGTCGACCCGCGGGTTGGTACAGGCGGGTATAGGCGGGTATAGGCGGGTGTCGATACCCGCCCGGGTTTCATAGTATACAAATTAAATAAATCAATTCTATCTACACTAACTATGGTAACTATTTAATTGACTAAGAACCACCCCCGCCTCGCGTTCATGAGCGAGAGGGGGTGGTGGTCGCTTTCCAGGGTCAAACAAGCAAAGAAACACCCCCCCTCGCGGTTGTGAGCGAGAGGGGGTGGTCATCGTGACGTGACAGCCGTCCCAAGTGAAATGAAGGAAGAACAACCCCCACCTCGCGTTTGCAAGCGAGAGGGGGGTCGTCGTCGTGACGTGGCAGCCGTTTTGAGTGAGACGGATGAAGAATGACCCCCAACTCACATTTGCGAGCAAGAGGGGGTCGTGGGCCTCCTGCCGTTGTTTGTCGTCCTGCTCCCGTTTTCCTGCCGTCCATTGTCCTCCACATGCTGGTGCCTTCGCCATATCTTCATGGTTCGCCGTCGAACACCCATGATCCACCTTGCGAGCAGGGGCTCGCAACTGTGGTGGCAGGGGCTGGTCGTCGGGTTCCTGTTGTCTTCATTGCCCCCCTGCTGTCCTGTTGTAGTCGTCGTGGTTGTCAATAGTGCAAATTATAACCTAAAAACATTGTTAGTAAAAATGAAAATGAAAACAAAAGAAACTTACCAAAGATGGCACACCCGATTGGGGTGTGCTGTCCACCAAGTCGGCAGTGTTGTGGGTGGGGAAGAATGCACAGCGGGACCATACAAACATGAATAAACAATGCGTGCATGATCAACGTTCAACGTTCAACAATGACGTGTTTGTGTGTACACAAGACCAAATGGTCTGTGCACATCTGAGAGATATATAAACCCCCTCGCTTTCAACTTTCCAGCTGGGTTCGCCCCACTAATAATAATATAATAATACATATAGTTAGTTTTAAAATATTATTTACTTGGTACACTTGGAAACACAGGGCGATTGCCCTCTTGGTGGCGGGTACCGACGGGTTACGGGTACCGATTGTGTGACCCGTACCCGTACCCGTGGATACCCGTACCCGTAACCCGTACGGGTTACCCGTACCCGTGCTATAGCCTATTAATATATGACTTAATACTTAAACTACAACATGAGAACTAACTAATTAAAAAATAAAAAGTGGGGCAAGCCCAGCGTAGTTGTAGAAATTGGAGTGCTTATATACCCCCAGGTGCACAGACCATTTGGTCTTGTGTGCACACGTCGTGTCTTCGTTGATTGTTGATGTGTTGTTTACATACATTTGTACAACACCACCACCACACCACCACCATCGACGACGACGCCTCCCTCCCTCGTCCACCCACCACAACCTCTCCTTCAACCCCCACTGCCACCGCTCCCGTGGCCTTCAACACGCCAATCGCAACCACAGCCAACGGATAGAAAACGGGCCCAAACACTGTACATCAGCATTTAGTAAGTTTTTCTTTCTTTCTTCCATTTACTAACTACTTTGATTTCATTTTTAGGTTATAATCATGTTGTAACAATGGGCCCAACGCCCTACCCCACCCTACGGCGGTCACTCCAAGACGATGCACCTGAAGGCACCCAGCAATCCAACGCCAACGACGGACGACCAGCACACAGAAGACAACGGACGGCAGGAAACAGGGGGAGGACAACAATGGAAAATGACAGGATTGGGAGACTGCAATGACCGGGATCAACGAGATGACGACAGCCACCACAACCACCATGACAGGGACAGTGGGACACAGCGAGGGGAGGACGATGACAACCACATGGAGAAGGTCACGACGACAGCAACCACCGCCATGTAACAGGGTCAGTAGGAGACGGCGAGACGACGGTGAACGTCGTTTCGGCCCCCATAGGTTTCTTTCGGTATTTCTTTCCTATTTCTTTTTACTAATTATTTCAATTCATTTTTAGGTAGTAATGTTCTTCTTACGACAGTCCCCAGGCTGAGACACCCAACACCTAACCCATTACGCCACCGCTGCACTCGCGGGTGGATTGCGAGTGCCAAGAGCCGAGGAATGACCACCAGCACAGCGAGGAACAGCACCAACCCCCAGCCCTGTGAGCCACTGCTCGCGGGTGGATCGCGAGTGCCAAGAGCCGAGGAATGACCACCAGCATGGCGAGGAACGACCCAGCACCCACCCCCAGCCCTGCGAGCCACTGTGCTTGTGGGTGGATCACCAGTGCTAGCAGCCGACGACGGTGACGGAAGGGGACAGGATAATGGGGATGACAACAGCCCGAAGGTCACAACCCCCCCTCTCGCTTGCAAACGCGAGGTGGGGAATGTAATTAAATATTTATTAGTTTAGATAGAATAATTTACATACATGGTGAACCCGTGGAATACCCGCAAACTGCGGGTATGGGTGACGGTTATGTACAGTGTAGCAGAGTGCAACACCGCACCCGCACCCGTCACACCCATGACCAAAACACCGCGGGAATACCCATACCCGTGAAATACCCTATGGGTTGAGGCAGAAGGGGAGAGAACCCCAATGGCAGTGATGGACAATCAAGCTGCAGGAGAGATCAGCCTGTCAACAAAGACGGAACTACCAGTGCTGGGGAATCACAGGCCAGCAAAGAACCTGAGGATGATGGCACTGATGGCACAGATGCCAACAGTGATGATGCCATCGATGAGGATGAGAGGGGGCACAAAAAGAAACCCCCTGACCAAACAGGAATCCCAGCCCATGCCAGTGCCCCAGCTCCAAGGTTGGATCTACTGCAGGCAGGGCCATACTCTCCCAAAGGCGGTGGTGGCAAGGAGGTCCTTGCACACATGCCAGATGTGGACAAGGGCACATCCACAGAATCTACCAACTGTGATGAATACTTGAATTGCAGAGGTATCAACTCCCTTCTTAGTGACCAAGAGTTCAACTGGGAGGACATGATGGTGAGGGCCACCCAGAAGAGAGGCCAATCCTGTAAGGTACCTGAGAAGAATTGGAGTGACAATGAAACCAGTTGTCTTGCAAGAACTATCCGGTGAATGGTCACATTCACAGACCATTTAGGTCATCCCTTGAGGCCCTCAGCTCATCCATATATCATGAGGACCTACCTTGAATGCCATATGGATGAGGGAAACTGGAAGACCATGCAACAACAAACATATGTGTTTGTGGATCCACCTGGCAAGGCTTGAGATGCAGGGGCACAGGACTTGACAACACAGAGATCAGGCCCTAGCAACAAAGCATTTTGCTCATACACTACAATAGATGGTACACAAATGACAACATGCCATCCCAGACACATACTAACAGCCCAACCAAAGGGCAGGGTTCCCCAGGACTTGGGGGACACTCATCTTGCCTTGGGGACAAGGCCAGACACAAATGTTCACTTATGAATGTTCATCATGAAGATGGACAGGATGATGACAGTCACCATCAAAGGGAATTGATGACTCACCCTATGCCATCTCAGACAAGCAAGATTGGGTACATACTTTTGCCCAAACATCTGACACACTCAAAAATGCATGAATACCCTTCCTCCGGCCTCTCAACTGCCATTCCCTCAACCCAACGGGGCCTAGATGGTAGAGTGGGCACCCAGATGCTTGGCAGATGCCCCCTGCCATGTGTTGCTGAGGGAGATGAACATTCAAATGCAAATGTTGCTTTTGATCATTGGAGGGTGATGTCTGCAGCTGGGTGACAAGACCAGGCTTCTAGCAGGACATTTGTGCCTGCATTGATGGCCAAGTAGGCATTGGCACGGGTACTTTTGGGCTTACCCATACCCGTACCCGCACTTACCCTTTACCCTCAACCCATGGGTCACAAGATGCAGGTCACAGCGGGCATGGGTATGGGTAAGGGGTCATGCCATCATACTAATAAAATATATCTATTTAATTATATACTTCACTAGCATTGGCAGGGGGGGTGGTGTTGGTGCCATCAAGTGGGTGCTATGGCCGGGCTCACATCCCCATTGCCTGTTGCACTTGTCACATCAAGTTCTGGGTTTCGGCACTCAGATGAGTGCCGCAAACCATTCTCTTACTTATGTACTATTTATAGTTACTAATATACTTATTTTACATATTATATATGGGGGAAGTGATGAAACCACTATATTAGTAACTATAAGTAGTACATAAGTAAGCAAACAGTTTGCAGCACTCATCTGAGTGCCAAAACCACTAGAGCTTGAAGTATATTAGTAACTATACATAGTACATAAGTAAGAGAACAGTTTGCAGCACTCGTCTGAGTGCCAAAACCTGTAAATACAAAACTCAACAACATATATAGACATTTGGTGATGGGTTGGGTATGGGTCATGGGTACCTAGGCTGTGACCCATACCCATACCCAGTGAACCCGTACTCGCAAACCAGCATGGGTTGTGAAACCCATGCAGATCCCTATGGCCAAGGCACTGGACAAAGGCATCCAGCCAACTGGTGTTGAATGTTCAAATTCAAACATTGGTTATGATGAATGGAGGCAGGCAGTACAGGGTGAGCAATGGATGCAGGTGTCTGAGGGGATGTTTGAGCTCCAGTTGGTCACCAAGGAGCTGGATGAAGGAGTCTAGGCAGTTGGTGATGAACGTTCAAATTTGAATGTTGTTCTTGAGGAGCAGAGGGCAGCATTGCCAGCTGAGAGATGGGAGTGGGCACCTAGTAAGTTGTTTTAGCCTGCTTCGGCACCAAAGGAGCTGGACAAGAGAGTCCAGGTTGTCATTGACCAGAAGACTGCCAAGGCACACCCAGCACCATAGCCAGAGAGTTCAGGTCATGCTAGGCACCAAGCCAAGATGGTGACAGCATCAAATCAAGAACCCAAGGTGCAGCCAGCACCTTGGCCTAGAAATCCCAGAGGGCCCTTACTCCAAGTCCAGGCATGTCAGGAGTATGATTTCCCAAAGACAATTAATACTATTATTTTCTCTGTTTGGACAAGATGATGCTTTTATGTACATATGGTAGGTGCAAGGTCCTTATAATCAAGTGCATGGCTAAGGGTAGATACACACTCAGCTGACACACAGCCCAATCAGACTCATGGTAGACACATGTAGCTGCACACCTCACACTGTAGGCATGGTGCTGTGCCTGCTGATGACTCAAGATCTAGGCATGGTTGATGCATGGGTACCTCATGTATAGTAGTATATAAATTGTAATATATCACCCAGAGACACTAGTCGTGTTCTCTTGGGAAATCTGCTAATACTAGTGTGATCACCCTCTGACTACTAGACTACTTTCTCTTGTTTGTTGTTGTTTTGTAGGAGCCATCATCTTTTGCCTTAGGATATTAGTGACGTCCTAACAGGGCAGGCAGAAGTAAGTTGATGTTCAAGTTGATGCATCAATGGTCACATCGTGACTATAGTCACATATCACATGACACGACACATCAGCATGTGACTTTGGGTGGGACAAAGTGTGTTGAAGGCACACCACTCCCAAAGATGGTGGTAAATCCACCCATAACTTACAGTGATGACTCCTGGTCATCATTGGATCATGACAAGCAACCAAGGGAGGCTGCAAGGGCACTGATAGTGCCAGATAAGATTGATGAGCCCAAATACAGCTTGGATGCAACATCAAACACATTGATTGATGATTTTGAACAATGTAAGAGTCCCAGGGAGTTGTCTGAGGCTCCCAAACATGACAACAAACCTGCTGAAGGTTCAAGTGGTGAGCCAGAGCTAGGGGACCAATGGGATGCTATGTCACAACCACCTGAGGCCATGTACATGGCCTGTATGCGGGAGTATTACCATTATCCAATCAACAGAGGTTCAGATGGTGGTGTTGAACCATTGCAGGAACCAGATGGTTCCAAACAAGGCTCAGACAAGTCTCATTATGATGAAGATGAGTATGAGGATGGGCAGGATGACCTATCTCTCACTTCTATGGACTATGGAGGGGACTGGGAAGAACCATTTCCCAATGGTATCTACAAAGACTGTGATGGTCAAAAATGGACTTATGATGTCCATTTTACGGAGTGTGATGACCCAGAAATATGCAAATTGCTGGACAAACAGCACTGGATGGGGTATGAGGCACCTGACTAGCTGGAAAATGAAGGGGCCTCAGGGGATGAATCCTACAATGAGCACAAGTCATCCTAGGATGGGGATGACTAAGACTATTCTTCAGGGAATGAAGATGATTGGGAGCAGCCATCCCATGATGAATATGAAGAGGATGAACCAACAGATGAGTCGGATGAAGAGTATTATTGACTCAGACTGCCATGAGGTAGCTGGAATTTTAATTAACTTTTAATTCTCTAATTTGACAAAATTGTTGATGGAGAGCATCTTGATGGGTGCACCACTTAAATCACACTATGTGTATGACCCTCAAGACACAAATGTTCTTGTCATGTATGTGGGTCATTGTTCTGTCTCATTATTTTTATTTTTATCCTATTCTATCTGGTGTTGGGGATATACTCATCAGGCGGCAAGACCACCTGATACTAACTGGATTATGACATGGGGCTGGATACCCCATGTCCCTACACTCATTTTAAAAATACTTTGAAGGTGTGAAAAAATTTTATACATTCTTTTCTTTTTTTTTCTTGGGTTTAAATTGGCTGATGGGGCCAATCTAGAGGGAGAGTGTGTAAGGGGGACCAAGGGGGGGCCACACAATGTTGTGGCCATTCCCCCTTGTGGCTGTGCTACTCTGGGTGTTCCCAGGGATGTTACTAGTGTTACCTTAGTCACACAGGTCTCCCTAGCTTTACATCTACACTATGTCTTACCAGTCACTATATATTGTGGTCTTGTGTACTCTTGTGTGATCAGCTTTACCAACCCCCATCTCACTACTCTTACAGTGGCATACAGCCTTGCCATCCTAGGTGCATTGTCCTAGGTGCATCAGTCCTGTTCCTCTCATCCCTGGCTGCCTTCCCCTTTCCTTGGTTGCCACCCACTTCCTGGCTGTGCCTCTCCTCATCCTCATCCCTACCCCCATCCCTGCCATTGTCGTGCTTGGCATTCTGTTCATAGTGGCAGTGCTGTATGCTAGGTCATGCTAGTTGTCCTGTTCCCATCATCTGGTTGCCAGGCCTTTATCGTTGTCATCCTCTTCCTCATTGTTAGTCTTTGTCCCCTGGTCCCCAATGTCTGTTTGTTTCCACCCTGTGAGGAGCTGCTTGCAGACTGTCTCATGGTAAGTAACATAAATAGAACCTAAAAAAAGCAAATGAAAACATTAGTTAGTTGCAAGGAAAGAACTTGGAAAAAAAACATTACCTAAGACCCAAATGACATCCAGTGTTGTTTGGGCCTGATTTGGTAGGTTGGTGGGGTTAGGCCTGGGGATGGGCATAGGAGTGTGGTGGTCACTGTTTGGAGTGGTGATGAGAGGATGTGGCATTGGGAAAATAAACATTGTTTGGTCATGCATTGATGACCTTTGTCAGCATTTCTATTTTTGGGAAATGTCATAGTGGGGGGGGGGGAGGGCTGTGTTTGCTTCCTACATTGCCCACTTTTCATCTGCAACCCAGTCATCACCATCATCATGCTGCCAGAACCAACCAAATCTTGTCAAGATCATCTGGTGATGGGATCTGCACTGAGGTAGTCTTTTGGATCTGTGAACTTTGTTGTTGCAACAAATGGGAGTCAGAATTCCAAGAATTCAGTTACAGAGATGTCTTTGCTAGGCAAAATCAGTTGTTCAATTATCCTTGGAATAAGAGCCTCAGGCAGGTTTGCAATCTTAGAGAATGACATCAGTGAGGCTGCTGAAGTTGGCAATTGCATGTTGTCTATTTTATTTTTCTACATGGCACAAAGAGCTGAATAATGATGAAAATGTTTAATGGTCACAGGTCACAAGCTTGCCCAGCAAACTTGACATTTTGCCAGGGTGGTCACAGGTCACACCCTGGTGAATTGAATAAGTTAGTACAGTAGTCAATTAGATCCTGTAAAACTCTGTGGGGATTGAGCAAGCAGATAAAATGTAGAAATTAAATTTCAGACTCCCCAGGAGATCCCAGACCAATTGGGCAATATAGTACTTAATTTGGAACCCTCACTGCAAAAATATTCACAGGACCTGCAACACCTGGTGTAAGAGGGCTAGTTAGCCTACTCATCAACTTCCCCCACCTGGGAATGTTCATTCTGATTCCTTTGGCAGATCCCAACACAGAGGGGGTACAGTATATTCCTGTCTTTATTTTATTTTCTCAATATTTTGTGTTGCTAATCTCATTCAATTATTTTATAGCCTATCCTTAGGTTCCCATGTTCTAGATAAGCATATCCTGTTCATATGGCATGTGAAACATGCATCTCTTCAAGATTTCCACTACCTCAGGTCTTTCACCTGACAGCCTTACTTTGATGTGATAGAGTGGTACTGGGTTTTCATTCCCTTTTTAATGTACCTTTTCTAATTATGGTAACGACATAACCCTGCATCAAACTGGCACCTGGTATGAGTTCCATGACTTCAGCTAATCTGCATCTGGATTGAGGGGCTGAACAATTGGATGGTAGGGTTGAGTGGCATTGCTCAATGACTCTCCACACTTGCTGGGGGCACAGGCTGCATTACAACAATAGAGAGTCTCCTCGATAGACCATTCCCTAAGCAATTCCCAATTTGTGAAACCCTGAGACAAGGATCAGATGATGCTGTCCTGACATCACTGGCTGCACAGTCCAGTCAATTCCTTAATATTTCATCAACACTCCTTGTTCTCGATGATCTGCTTCTTTTGTAGTTTATCATTCTCATGGCTTGGTCTGACTGGTGTGAGAGAATGTGCATGGCCCAACTTTCTCTTATCATTCCTTCTATCAAGTTTCCCTAGTCCTACAAGGTCACCACACAACAAGCTGTAGTTCATAAGTTAAGTTCACAAGTTATAAGCTCTTTTTCTCCTCAAGTTCTTATCCTTTTGAGGATTACTGTTCCCTTTTGTTCATACAACTCAGAAAGTTCTCTCTGAGTCCTTTCACTCCCTGTTTCCCTTCATCCCAACATCTACCATCTAAAAATACAAAATGTTTGTCCATACCTTCCAATCATCCTAGATGATGTCCAAGCAAAATGGTAGGTATGGTGCTCAATGTTAGAATGACACCCCAATCCTATACAACAGGCGTCACAGGTCCCTTCATAACAGTAGTTTACACTCCCCCATGTATTCCACACGGATCCGCACAGATCCACGCAGACTGTGCAGACATCCACGGACTCCGCATGATTTGCATGCAGATCCATGTGGACTCCATGCTAGTCCATGTGGATGAGCATGGACTCCATGCCAGTTGGTGTGGATGAGCACGGACTCCATGCCAGTCCGTGCAGATCCACACGGACTCTGCAGTCTTTACACATTTTCTTACAATTATCTACTAATATACAAAAGAAAACCAAGCCCCCCCTCACCTGGGGTGCTTGGCATGTCCCCCCAGTTGTCTGGCATGCCCGGCGTGATCTGGCATGTCCCCCCTCATCGTCTGGCGTGCCCCGTGTCTGGTGCACCCCCCCCTCATCTGGTGTGTTCTGGCTTGCCCCCCCCTCATTCAGGGGCGGCCTCCCTGTCATCTGGCATGTCCTCGTCTTGTTGGCCCCTCCATCATCCGGTGTGTCCCCCCTTGTCTGGGCATCCCTCCCCCCTGGTCTGGTTGTATTGTAGGGCTGCCCATTGCATCCCCTGTCATCTGGCATGTCCTCCCGTTCTGTGGCATCCCCCACCTGTCCACCCCATTGTCTAGCGTCCCCCCTTGCCTGGGCAGTCATCTGGCCATGTCCGGTCCCATCACGTCCTGTTGTGTCCCCTGGGCTCTAAGTGTGTTGTGGCAGTGGGAGCAGTGGTGGTGATGTGGCAGGTCATAGGGGGCCGTAATAAGTCAAAGATACAGCCCCCCACCCACCCCATGAGCAGGGGCTTGCAGGGCTGTTTGGGGGGCTGTTTGGGAGCTGTTAGAGGGATGGGGGGCAACTGTCAGTGACGTGGCAGCAGGGGGGGGGGATGAGGTGTGTACCTTGAGGGTACACCACTCCACAGGCATCCCAGGGCCTCCCTCGGGCTGTCCTTTCCCCTTTTGAGCCCCTCACATCCCACTTTGGTGGGGAGGAGGGCTGGCACGCAGTAGGGGGGGCGTCGTTGCAATAACAATAAGGCTAGTCAAAAAGAAATTGTTAGCTGAATAAAAAATGATTAAAACAAAGAAAAAACTTAGTATGGGGGCTCCAGGCCCCCATAATGGTGGAGGGGGGGGAGCCAGAAGCAGGGGGCCGATGGGGGTGGTTGTCATTGCAGCACTCCACCCCATGAGCAGTAGCTCACGAGGCTGGGTCAGTGGGTGTTGGCCATGTCCGGGGTGTCGCCTTGCATCCCTTGGGCTCCAGGTGCGTCCCATGAGTCCTGGGGGGTGTCCTATCGCGTTGTGTAGGCACCAGTCATGTCGTGTGGGGGCCCAGTCATGTCATGTGGGTCCCACCCTCCGCTGGTGAGACCCTGGTCATGTGGGTGGTGTCCCCCCATCATCTGGTGTCCCCTCATCGTGTCACGTCCCATCCCCTGGGGCAGGTGGCCAGTCGGCGTCGAGAGCTGCACCCACATTCCAACCCACAAGCAGTTGCTCATAGGTGTGGAGGTGGGCACTGCATTGGTCATTGGTCATCGTTAGTCAGCGTTGCTGCTGGGGTTGTAGCTGTCTGGAGAGGCGCAGGGGGCTAGTGGTGACATGGCGCGTTTAATTGCGTTGAGGTGCGTACCTAGCAAGTGCCCTGCTTCACGGGCCTCCCAGCACCTCCCTGGGGCCATCCTATCTCCCTTTGGGCCCCCCCCCTCCCAGCTCAGTGGGGAGGAGGGCCGGCGCACCGTTGGGGAGCTGTCGTTGCATATACAATAGAAGCACTGAAAAAAGGTTAGTTAGCTTAATAAAAAATGATTTAAACAAAAAAGAAAACTTAATGTGGGGGCCACAGGGCCCCCTATTGGTGGAGTGGAGAAGGGAGGGGGGGAGGGATGAGGGAGAAAGGAGGCGGTGTCGTGGGTGGTGGTGGTGAGGAGTGGTGAGCTGACAGTCACAGGGTGACACGTAGTGACATGGTGACAATGGCACCCAGTAAATGGGCATCTGTTGCCCAGGATTATACAGCATGGTAGTGCAGTGGTTATATTGCTTACCTGTCACACTCATGTGGTCATAGGGTCATGGGTTCAAATCCTTCCCTTACATTACCTTTTAAATAGTTACAATAATAAAATTAGTTACTCACTCGGACATGCTCGGACATCCAACCCTGCTCAGCTCAGACTAGGACGGAATTAATCCATGGAATCTGCACAAAAAGTCAAAATCCATGCAGATCCATGTGGACTCAAAATCAAGCAGGACCTCAAGCCAAATGAATTTCTCAAAAGTCCATATGGACTGACTCGGAGTCCATGAAAATCCACACGGATCCACACGGATCCGTACGAAATATATGGGGGAGTGTAAAGACCTCCTTTAGAATACTAACAACTAAGAGAGAAGAAGACCTGGCCACTTGCTAGGCAAGTGCAGGGGAGAAGGTAATATGATGGCCTGGGTCAACCAAAGGAGCTCACTTACTCAAGAGCAGTCCCATCCCAGTGAAGGGGTGGATTGCCCAAGAGAACTCGACTGGAGTCTCTGGGCATCTATTCCCTACTATATATAACTAAATACATGTGTTCTACATAAGGCGTCCATGCTGTAACCTTCAGGTGCTGCAATGAGGTCATACTGTGCCTCTGCCTCATGTGTGCAGTTGCCATGCCCCCTTGGGTCCTAGTATGTGAGGTGCTCCACACCTCATGTCAGCCATGTGTCCAAACATCTATCTACTGTCATCCATGAGTTGTAAGTCCATCAGGCCTAATGTCCAGTGCTATCTTCTAGTCCAATAAGATAAAAGATAAGATAGAGATAATGTTAAGGCAGAGCCTCAACTACTAAGCACAAGTTATCGAGTTCGTTAACGACAAGGCTTTCATTGCTAAGTTCAATCACGCTAAGATGGAGGCTTTCCGCTTAGGTCGAGTTCGTCAATGAGCAGTTTAAGGTAAGATTGCCTAGGTCAAGCTAAGGAGCCTTGACCGTAAACTACTACAGTTTATATAGCTACAGGTATCTAGCTAATCGTCTAATAGTATACGAACACGTACTACTTGCTGCGCGTGCAGCGATATAGCTGTTATACTACGGAAGGCTATGTCTACTGTAAAGTAAGCGGCTGCGCTTGTTGCTGCGCTACAAACAAAGGTATCTAATGGGCGCTGCCCGTCGAGTCAGTATCTGCTAAGTATCAGAAAGGAAACGGAGTAAATGAGAATGAACATAAGGGAAATTGTAACATCACCCCCCCTCTATCATTGAAGTTTCCGACTTTGATCTCTTAGAACTCGTCTACCGTCGACCGAGATGTGTTCGGCGTTCTGTAAACCCAGAAATGTGTGTCTCCCAGTGGGTTGATTGGAGGTGGCGGAGGAGAATGATTTGGGCGACAGGGAATGTATGCATCTTCGGGGGGTGAGACCAGCTCCAGGGAGATGATGACAAGATCTTCTTCGGCAATTGAGGTGGGATGGGGTAGAGGCGTCAGGTTGCGATCGAGGTTAACAAGGAGGAGGTCTTTGTCAACATGGACCGAGCGTTCGGTGGAGCGGATGGATTGGAGGGCGAGGAAAAGGAAGATCAACCAACAAGTAATAAAGAATAGAAAAATTGTTAAGATGAGGATGTTCAAGATCTGCATGGTGGGGTGTTTGCGTTGTCGAGTCAGCTTCTTCTTCTCTTCTTTAATACTGGCAAAAACTAGGGTCGGGTTCTCCTGTGACGTTAGCCCAAGCATCTCCATCAAATGTCGCTAAAAATTCGGCGCCTGGTTCCTGATCAGATATGTCATCAATGGGGACCTGTCGCGGTGGAGTGTTACGGTATCTGGGAGGGGGTCGGTTCGGGTTCGATTCACAGTCTTGTGAGTAATGACCCAGTCCTCTCTTCCTGCAGTGAGAACATAGGTAGAGGTTGCAGTAGGAGGCAAAATGCCCCTGTCTCTTGCAGTTGAAGCAATATTCTCTGCGCATATGCGGCGGCACTTCCGAGCTAGGCTGGGTGGCAGAGAGTCGCATCAATGGACAGACGAGAGGGGTGTGGCTTTGGGGCGGGCTATGTGAAGGCTGATACGCACTGCCAGACACTTCGCGAGCTGACAGTCTGTGAGCAGGAGAGGTCGCGGATCCAGAAGGGGATGGTTCGTTTCGAGAGCGAGATGGACCGGCGGAGTGACTGGCGGATTTCTTTGCTATTCTGGGTCAGGGGCAGCTGGTGGATGGAACAGGAGGGTCGTACCGATTTCTGTAGTTGCTGACTGCGGATTCTAATCCTTTCTCTAGCATCTGGCACAACATGCTGTGGGCTAAGTGATTCAGGTTGACGATGTTCTCAAGAAGAAGGTCGTATTGTCGGAGGGGTTCTTCGAGGTCATTGTTCAAGAGGTCATGAATGAGTGTAGCCCGGTTCGCAGGGTCAGAGAGGTAGTCGTGAATGGACTGGTGAGAGGGGGAGGAACGGGGAGAGGTTGAGCACTGGCGGGGATCGAGGTAGACATAATAGACGGGTTGTTCAAGGTGATGGTTGCGGTTTGGTTTGCTGGTCGGTTTTCAGAGGTGTTTCTTCTCCTTATATGCCTTAAGGAGGTCCGCAGCATTTCCCAAATTGTCCATAGGTTCCCAGGTGTTTTCTGAGGTGGGGTAACCTAGCCACTTCACCAAGAACACATGTCCTCGTCCATGCTTCTTATGCCCGGTGATTGCCTCGACTTCGTGTTCCTCTTGTCTGCTGATGAGGTCAGGTGGTGGCCTCAGGTAATTAGGCCCATGAGCATCCGTCTCGCGATAAGGGGTCAGGAGGGTGGCATGGAACACCGGGTGGATTCTCCACTGATGAGGAAGTTTCAGTTTGTAAGAGAGTGGCGACAGTACCTCCTTAATAGGGAAGGGTCCTTCTCTTTTTGGGGAGATTTTCCTTGTGACGTCTGTCAGTTTTAGGTTCCGTGAGTCCAACCAGACCTTCTGTCCTTTCTCGAATGGGGAGAACTTTCTCATGACCCGTTCCGCCATGACTTGTCGAGCCAGTTCGTGCGCTGCCAACGCTTCTGTTTGTGCTTTTAATAACTGAATGAAACATAGCTCAGCTGCGGGCACGTCACTCTTCTGATACGCCACCGGTATAGCCCTAGGTTCATAGCCCATCATTAGATAGAATGGGGAGTGTTTCACCGCTGAGTGCGTCCTTTGATTGTGCGCGAATTCTGCTGTGGACAGAAGTTGCCTCCACGTTTCAGGGTTGTTGGTGCAGAACATCCGAAGATAGACCTCAACCTCTTGGTTTACCTGTTCTGTTTCTCCATCAGTCTGAGGATGAAATGCGGTACTCATTGACAATTTGATCCCAAGGAGTTTTCTGAGCTCTTGATAGAGCTTTGATGAGAATCGAGGGTCTTGATCGAAATAATCCTGTCCGGTAGTCCGAATCTGGTGTAGACGTTTTTCAAATACGCATCCGCTGCCCGTAATGCATCAATCGTTTTGTTGCATGGGATTAAAATTACCCCCTTCATAAGACCATGGTCTACCACGACCATGATTGAATTATATCCGTCCGAAGTGGGTAAATCCGTGATAAAGTCGGTTGTGACTAGCGTAAATGGTCGTGTTGCCGTGCTTTTCATTGGTGTCAGAGGCAGTGTCATTGGATGTGTGTTGACCTTCATCTGTTGACATTTTGCGCAGCCTTCTACCCATTTCTTGATCAGCGTTGTCATTCCCAGCCACCAGTAGTCTCGTCGAATGAGTTCAATCATTTGGTACTGTCCTGGGTGTCCGGAAGGTAAGGAGTTGTGATACTGTTCGATGATTCGTTTCCGTAGATCAGCGTCCAGCGGCACGTAGCAACGGTTTTTAAAGAATAGGACATTATCTTTTACTTCCCAATCAGCCAGATCGGACCTGATTGGGGGTGTTCCATTGGTTTTCAGTGCCTTGATCGCATCGGCAACTAGTTCGTCTTTCATAGTTGCTTGAATGAGGGCCGTTTGCATTTCTGTGTTGATGACGTTGACAAAGATGTTCTCTGGGAGGAGTGTGATGTTTTCATTGTCGTTTTCTATTCCTTTGCCCCAGTCTTCTCGTCGAGAAAGGGCATCGGACTGTATCATCTGCGATCCAGGAACATGTAGTAATTTTAGCTCAAATTCTGATAAGAACAGACTCCACCGGGCCTGTCTTCGGTTCAGCTTCTGAGCGGTCCTGAAGTACGTCAGGTTCTTGTGATCGGACAAGATCGTGATGGGGTGCAGGCTTCCTTGGAGGTAGTGCCTCCACGTTTCTAGGGCACGTATGATCCCGAGGAGTTCTCGATCATAGATCTCGTAGTTCCGCTGTGTCATATCGAGGGAATGGGAAATGTAACCACAAGGGTGCCATTCTCCATCTGTTCCCTATTGTCGTAATACGGCGCCGGTAGCGAATTTCGAGGCATCAGATTCAATGGTGAAGGGTCGCTCCAGGTTTGGCATCTGTAAGACTGGTGCCTGTGCAAACTTGGCTTTTAGCACATCAAAAGACTGTTGACATGCTCTTGTCCATTCAAATTTGATGTCTTTTTGAGTTAGGTCATTCAGGGGTCTTGCTAGTTCAGCGAATCTCCCGATGAATCTTCGATAAAAGTTTCCGAAGCCTAAAAAGGATCGTACTCCTTTGACGTTAGTTGGTGCCGGCCAGTCTTTGATTCCTGCTAGTTTTGTTGGATCCATTAATATTTGATCCGGTTTGACGATCAAGCCGAGGAATTCGACTTCTTGCACGTCGAACTTGCACTTTTCCGGTTTCAAGTACAAGTTGTGTTCTTCAAGTCGTTGCAGAACCTGTCTAGTCCATTCGTGATGTTCTTCGAGATCTTTTGAGAAGATGAGGATGTCGTCCATATAAATGACTATCCATCCTTTGTCAATCATGTCCTTGAAAATCTCATTCATCATTGCTTGGAACGTAGCGGGGGAGTTGCATAATCCGAAGAACATCACCGTTGGTTCGAATAACCCTTTATTTGTTTTGAAGGCTGCTTTCCATTGGTCACCCTCTTTAATTCGAATGTTGTGGTATCCCCATCTAATGTCGAGTTTCGTGAACCATCGCGCTCCTTTGAGTTTGTCGAGAAGATCGCTGACTAGTGGAAGGGGGTAAGTGTTTTTAACCATTCCATTGTTCAGGTAGCGATAATCTTGACATGGTCAGAGGGTTTCTGAGTCCTTCTTCACGACAAAGAAAAAGGGGGAGGCCATTGGGGATTTCGACAGGTGGATGTAACCTTTCTTGAGATTTTCTTCAAGAAAGTCATCCATCTTGGTTTGTTCGGTGGGTGACAGTGGGTAGACCTTGCAGTCTTTTGGTACAAAATCATCTTTCAGATCGATGGCATGGTCCCATGGTTTGGATTCAGGGAATCGTTCGGAAGCGGCTTTCTCGAAGACCCGTTTGTAGTCTCGATAATGTTCTGGTAGTAGATCATCGAGAGTTTTGGCTTTTTCCGGGTTATCTGTCTGATCGTCGTGAGCGAGTTTCTGTGAAATGGAAGTCTTCGCTCTTATCCAAATCCCTTGTCCGAAGCAAAACCGTGGGGTAGTCAATGAAGAGACAATCCTTGATATCCTAGTCATTTTTCTGGAGTAGGAGTATCTTGGTGTTTCGTATTCTTTGGTGAGGGGTGGTTCGGTGATGTTGTTGGGATCAAAGATTCCTAAGACCGGTTCTCCTTTGACATAAGCGATGATGAGGTCCTCGTTTTTGGGTTGAGTTTTGTCTCAGAGTGGGATGTCTTCTTTAGGAGGGTTTGGGGTTTGTTCCGTGATCGGTTTTTCTTCCGGTTCAGGGGTGATGAAGGAAGTGATGACGTATTCTTCTTCCTGTGCTTTATCCGTGATCTGTTGTCCGAATGCCATTTTACCCATTATTTCCCTAGTTTTGGCCACAATCCTTCTAATACGAGTGAGCCATTCTTCGGGGAAGGTGAGGGTACCTTTCTTCCAATCGATATGAGGGTTCTCTTTCTGGAGCCAGGGTAGTCCGAGGATTACTGATTCCTTCCCTAGACCAGTTACCAAATACTTCCCCTTTGTCTGCGTATCTCTGACGGTTAATCGGGTCGTGGTGGAGTGGGTTGTGCCTTCTTTGTTCAGGGTGCCGTCGGCATTCCAGGTTTTGATCGGTTTTGATAGGGGTGTCATTCGTAGTCTGCGGCTGTGCGCGAAGTCTCGATCAATGAATGTTTCTGCAGCTCCTGAGTCGAGGAGTGCTTCTGTTTCGACGATTCCGGTTTCTGTTCCTAGCTTAACAGGGATGCGCATAGATTGTTTGCCCATATTAGCTACTAGTACAGAGGAAACCAATAACTCAGCGGAGTCTGACGTCGTTCCAGTCCGCTTCTTTAAAAACCCTTATCTTCAAGGATGGCGAGGGCCTTCTCCCTCTCTTCTTCGTCTAACTCTACCATCATGGAGCGGAGATTCTTGTAGACCCCTTCGCCAGTCTTCTTCTACCAGGGTTTCGGAGCGGACATGGTGGCGACGGTCCCATCTTTTCTGTGATCTCCGGAGTGGTGTCCGGGCTTGTGACAGATGAAGCATAACCCCTTTCTCATGTGTTCCATGCGCTCGGAGTTGGATAGGCGGTTAAGATTGAAGCCGGGTTCGCATTTGATGGTGGTGGTGGAAGGTGCGGGGTAGGCGGCGCGTAACTTCCCCGTGATAGCGCGTGCTCTCTTCCACTGCCCATCGTACTTTGCGGCAGCTTTCATCATGTTTTCGAGGGTGACTGGGACTGTCTCCATGTTGTAGATTTTCTCTACGAGCTTGGGGTTCAGTCCATCAATGAAATATTTGATGAGAGAAACATCTTCGTTTATCCCAGCCCTCCCTTTCAAGATTATAAACTGCAAGATGTAGTCTTCAACATCTCCAGTCTGTTTCAGGGTTTTGAGCCCGTGGTGTGCGTCTCCGGCGTCGTCGATTGGTGAGAACGCATTTCTGATTTCTGTTTTGAAGGCTTCCCAGGTCCCCCATGGGGTGGTCTGTACTCCCTTCACTTCTGCCCATCCTGCTGCAGTTCCTCCATTCATAAAAGAGAGGGCAAAGATGATCTTCTTGTCGTCGGTGTCATAGACGTCAGGGTTCGCCCTCAAGTAGAGCAAGACTTGTGAGAGGAACTTGCCAGTTTTGGTTCGCTCTCCGTGGAAGTCAGTGGGCGCGTGAAGCTTAATTTCTTTAGGGTTCTGTGCAGCCATGTTGATAAATGGGTCGGGGTGTTCTTCGTCAAGATCCGGTTCTGAGTCGGATGATTCGAATTCTTCATTCTCGAGATATCGAGAAGGTTCAGTGGTGGTTCTCTGGCTAAACCAGCGTTCTGTGGGTTCAGAGTAACGTACTAATCATCCCTTGTGTTGATGCCACAAGGAGTCAGGTTCAGGGGTGGCACCACGAGGTGGGCAGTCAGGGGTTTGTCGGTTTGATCGTCGAGATAAAGTGTCTGCTCTTGAGGAAGAGGACGTTGTGGATTAGCTTGACCTTTTGTTAAGGCAGAGCCTCAACTACTAAGCACAAGTTATCGAGTTCGTTAACGACGAGGCTTTCATTGCTAAGTTCAATCACGCTAAGACGGAGGCTTTCTGCTTAGGTCAAGTTCGTCAATGAGCAGTTTAATGTAAGATTGCCTAGGTCAAGCTAAGGAGCCTTGACCGTAAACTACTACAGTTTATATAGCTACAGGTATCTAGCTAATCGTCTAATAGTATACGAACATGTACTACTTGCTGCACGCGCAGCAATATAGCTGTTATACTATGGAAGGCTATGTCTACTGTAAAGTAAGCGGCTGCGCTTGTTGCTGCACTACAAACAAAGGTATCTAATGGGCGCTGCCCATCGAGTCAGTATCTGCTAAGTATCAGAAAGGAAATGGAGTAAAAGAGAATGAACATAAGGGAAATCGTAACAGATAAGATAATATGCAGGAGTGACAATTGAAAATCAACTCCTGACACTCAATGTGTATCAGCCAGGATTTTGATGTCAAAATTGAAATGAAAGATTGATGTGGCAACATACAGATACTTTTCCAAGGTCAGGGTCCATTTTCCAGTGACACTGGGTCATTGTCTCTACATCATAAATGACTTGTACTCATTGTCCTGCATAGTAAGGATGCCATTTCTACTGTACATACTGTATAAGCATTGTTTTCTGGAATTTCTTGAATCAATCTCGCAAATTTGCCAATCAAATCATTCAGTCATAGTCTCCCACAGTTGATCAATGATCAGCAGACAAGTTTCCACTTATTTTTGCTTTTCATATATAACACACAGAGATTCACTCCTGAAATGAAAGATATATGCTTATACTGTTGGGAAAAACCCTGCTTTCACTATCATATATGGAAGGGGAGGGTAAGTGCAATAGGATGCTCATCATTGGGAATGATGAGCAAGTGGCACCATCAACTGTGGGAGACTGAGCATGATTGGCCAATCTACGAGATTGATTCAAGAAATTCCAGAAGGTAATGCTTATACAGTATGTACAGTAGAAATGGCATCCTCACTATGCAGGATGATGAGCATGAGTCATTTATGATGTAGAGACAACAACCCAGTGTCACTGGAAAATGGACCCTGACCTAGGAAAAGTATGTGTATGTTGCCACATCAATCTTTCATTTCAATTTTGACATCAAAATCCTGGCTGATATACCTCAAGCACCATAGTAGGGCATTCTCTTAGGTGCATTCAGTGTCACAGTGCCACAAATCCTTAGGTGGTCAAGTACCCAATCTTCGATAGTATTTTAAGATCTTATCTACCCTTAACCTTTTTGGCCCAATTTCCTGATGTAACTGCACTATGTGCAAGAATTGCAGAAATTATTCTTCTTGTATTGCATTATAAAGCTTTTTCAACATATCCTCAAATCCATGATGTATGTATGGTAGCTGTAACCACAACTGTGATAATTTTGCATGTTTTACATACATAATTCACTTATTACAGTCTGTATGGTCATGGCAAAAAGGCCAGATTCGGTGATCTCCTTTGTAATATGGGGTAAGGTAGGCATCACTAGGAACTGTTTACCTTAGGTAAGCAGTGACATGTCACGCATAACGCGGCCAAATGTGTGCTGGCAACAAAATTTTTTTTGACAGGCTCTTGAAGGCCCAAAGAGACTCTGACTTGATGCATCGAGCTATGGTACAGTACAAAAAGCAATGTGAGACTTTTCATGAGCCTCCTGTGCCCACTTCTTAGCTGCAACCAACATTTCAGGAGGTAATGTGTGATGTCCATGATATTTATGGTTGGCCCATGCTGCTTTGGGTCCATCAAGACCAGACACATATGCATGAATAAACTGTGTGCATCTGTTAGCATATCTGTTAGGTAGTGATGTGCAGGGCCCGGCTTGGCTCAAAAGCCCAGGCTTGGGCTCGGCTTACCAGGGCTCAGGCTTGCTCATGTCCTGAGCCCAGCCTAGGTAGAGGGCTCAGGTTGGGCTTGGGCCAGGCTTGGGCTCAGGCCCAGGCTTGGTAAAGGAAAAACCAATCCAGGAGTCAATATCAGGTAGCTACGAGATGTCCTGTACAAAAACATCGCTGTCGTCATGATCCTCAAAGCCCTCGTCGTCTTGGAGATCCTCGATCATGTCATCCCACCCCCCTTCTTCTGGGTTGCATGCTCTTAGACTGCTGTCCTCAAGTTCCTCCATCTCGGTTTCAGCACGTGGATCTTCACGAAAAAGGAGATCGTGGCGGTATAGACATTTGAGGAATTGCAAAGCCTCAATTACGTCCGGTTTGAGCCTGTTACGTCGCTTGCTGATTGTAATTCCTGCTGACAAAAAGGCGCATTCACTGGAAACAGATGATGCCATGATCGGAATGTAGTCTTGTTGGGAATGAAGTGCTGAACAGTGACAGGAAGAGTTAAGGGCAAGGTTAAGAAGATGAGGTTTAATCTCAAAGGCTAATGAGTGAGGGAGTCTGCCACAGGGAGGAATGTTATTATCATCTCCTACATGATGTGCAATATTTATACTACACAGTTAGGAGGTATAGTGTAATGCGCTCCTTTAATACATAAAGGAGGTATTCTGTAATAGACCCCTGTACCAGTTAATAATGGAATAACTATGTCATATCCCCTATGTAATTCTCCAGATAGACTTGTCTATCATTGTATATTATAGGGGGTTCCCTGGATAGCATAGGAGACAGTCTTGGCAGTCTTTGTAGTCTTGGCCAGTCTATTAAGGGTAACAGCTTGGGAATTAATATTATTCCCTGTGGCTGTGTTGGATTCTGCCAGTGGCAGATCCTAACCCTAACCTTAAGCTTAGGACTTGTATTCCATCTCCATAGGCTTGTTAACTGCCTTGGCTTGCCTGTATACTCTTGTATACATAATCCCAACACTCCCCCTCAAGCCTAGGCAGTGTAGGACAATGAGTGGAATGGTTCTGTGAATGTCATCACTCCCCCTGGAGTGGTTAATAATTTTCTTTCAGGTGCGTCAAAACCTCTGTGGATGGAAAACCCATTGGGAAAAACCAATCTCACCAAGGAAAGCTACTGAGTTATTTTTGACTGAATTCCCATCTCTTCCCTATGCCGTGAAAACTTAGGCTTTGGTAAAGCCTTTGTTAATATGTCCGCTGTTTGTTCCGGATCACGACAGTTTTGAATATCAATAATTTTGTTGGTGACTAAATCTCGGACCCAATGATGCCGTATAGCGATATGTTTCGACCTCTGGTGGAATTGAGGGTTATGGGTTAAAATTACTGACCCTTCATTATCGCCTTGAATAATTGTCGGATTTTCTTGGGTGTATCCGAGTTCACCATACAAATTTCTTAGCCAAGTGGCCTCGCGTCCAGCTTCGGATAATGCCACATATTCGGCTTCCGTTGAAGATAGTGCAATAATTGTTTGTTTCTTTGATTTCCAAGTTATTGCTCCCCCTGCTGTCAGGAAAACATATCCTGTGGTGGACTTGAAGTCCTCAGAATTTGCAAATGATGCATCAGCAAATCCATGGAAAAGGTTATTGTTTTCAGTCTCATCCTGGGATTTTCTGTAAATAATTCCAAGAGTTTTCGTACCTGCTAAGTACCGTAGTATCCGCTTCATTGCACCGTGGTGTTGTAAGCCCGGGTTTGCGGTATATGCTGCCAATTTATTAACAGCGAAGCTAATGTCAGGTCGCGTGGAGTTTGCAATGAATTGTAGACATCCCAGTAATTTGGCGTATGAATTGCTCCGATTCGGCTCATTATAATCTGGGTTTTCAATTAATTTAATATTTGGGTCCATTGGCATTCCAACAGGGTTTGCATCAATCATGCCTTCTTTACGAAGGACATTCTCGATATATTTTTCTTGAGATATTTTGATGCTATCATTGGCGCACGTAATTTCTATGCCCACGATTTTGCTAGGCTCTCCTAGGTCGGTGACGTCCCATTCTGATGTTAACGCATTTTTCATATGCTTCATCATTTTATCTGCTGATGCAAAAAGCAGGGTGTCGTCTACCCATACCGTTATGATGCCTATATTTTCTTCATCCCGTCGAATATATGCGCAAGGATCTGCCATTAATCTTCCATAATCATGAATTTTAAGTTTACCATCAAATTCGTTATTCCACTCTCAACCTGCCTGCTTTAATCCATAAAGCGGTTTAAATAGCTTGCATACTCGGCCTGTTCCATCATTACATCCTTCAGGTTGTTCCATGTATATAGTCTCTTGTAGCGTGCCATTGAGGTATGCGCCCTTTACGTCCATCTGTTGTATTTTTAGACCTTTCTCTGATGCGAGTGCTAAAATCGCTCGGAGTGTGTCCATTCGTACAACTGGTGAAAAAGTTTCTGTGAAATCATAACCGGGTCTTTGTGCATACCCTTTTGCAACTAGCCGCGCTCTGTATCGTACAATTTCCCCTTCTTTATTTCGTTTCCGAATAAATACCCATTTATTTTTGATTGGAACAGCATCTGGAGGTTTTTCGACAAGTTCCCAAGTACCCTTTTCTTTGAGCAAGTCTAATTCAATTTGCATTGAATCTTTCCATTCTGTCCAGTCCGGGGATTGTTTTGCGTCTTTGAGACTGTTTATTTCGTCTCCGGCTATTATTGCATAGGCTTCTTCTATATTTAGAAAGGTTTCGTCATCTTCCTCTTCCGCAAGGTGGTAAAGATGTTTGTAGTCGGTACGAATTCCACGAGTTTTCCGTGGTTCATTATCACTTGCACGCGTCTTCCGTGGTCTAGTGATATCTATGTTTCCCTCATTTTCATTCCGTTTACGCTTCCGAGGCTGCCTTGCCGGTTCCGTGATCCGTTGATCGGAGTTACCCGTCGGCGGCACATTCAGTGTTTCCCCACCAGACTCCCCCTCCGTCGAGGGTGTAACATCGATGTCTTCGGGAGGCTCAGGTTCATCTGTAGCATCTATAAGTCGGAAGTTCCGAGAGGTGAGAACATTTCTTGTTTCGGCATTGTAGTATTTTATTGCTCCCGCGCCATCGTCATAGCCGACATATGCACGACGCTTTGATTTAGGTAGCATTTTTCTTTCTTCTTTCTGGCCTTGTAATAATACCCATACTGGGGCTCCGAATTCACGTAAATTTGATACGTCCGGTTTTTTATTGTGCCAGCCTTCATAAGGTGTTGTTTCCCGAAGATGTTTGGTAAATGATCGGTTCCGGATATAGGCAGCGTGTAAGACTGCAAATTCCCATAAAAATTCTGGAAGCTGGTTAGCAGCCAGCATTGCTCGGGATAATTCAACCAGGGTTCTGTTCATCCTTTCCGCAACTCCATTCTGTGATGGTGAGTATGGTGCGGTAAGTCGATTTTCTATACCTCTTTCTTTGCAATATTTTTCCAGTTTTTCGTTAACAAATTCTTTTCCACAATCAATTTGTATACCCTTCGGCTTTTTGCCTTGTGTTTCCAAATGGGCAAGGTAATTTATTACCCCCTGTGCTGCATCACTTTTCTCTTTGAGGCATTCAATTGTGACGAACCTTTTAGCATCATCCACAAATAGGAGATAATAATATTTGCCATTAATAGATTTGATGGCGTATTTTCCCCACAAGTCTATGTGGGTTAATTCTCCTTGTTTCGTGTTTCTTTTTGTCGACTTCGGAAAAGGCTCCTTATGTTGCTTTGCACTGATGCAAGCTTCGCAATCCGGTTTAGGACTATTTTCGTCGACATTGAAACCGATCACCAATTTTCGGCTCAATAATTGTTGAAGTCCAGAATATCCTACATGTCCAAATCGTCGGTGCCATGTTTCCCAACTAAGTGGTTTTACGTTTCCGACGAATGTTTGATTAACGGCAGGAGTTTTAGACGGCTTGCTTGAATTTTTTTAATACCATTTTCATCTTGTATAAATGGTTATTAATTTTCTTTCCTTCTGCAAGTTGTTGTCCGTCTTTTGTTGTGAGGATTAATTTTCCTTGTCCTCCAATATATTTTCCACCGGCCGCATCCCATCGCCCCAACGAAATTAAATTGTTTCGTGTTCCAGGCACATGTAGGACGTCTTCCAGATGAATATTAAAATTTTGATTATTGCATGTTGAAATTATTTCAACAGTTCCTTTGCCTGCAATTTTAGCTTCCAATCCACCTACCCCAGTTACGGAATTATTTTTCATTGGAGTGTATGTTTTGAAGGCTTCTCTTTGATGCGTGACATGCGATGTTGTTGCTGAGTCAGCCAACCAGTCGTAGTAGATCAAACGCTCGTCCATTACGGCATCGTTACAAGCATCATAGGAATCAAAATTATAATGTTCTTCTTGAGCTGAAAATGCAATAAATTCCTCCACAGCATTGGACTGTTCCACAGGTTTTATTTTCCCTTTTTCCTTATCTTTCTCCTTTTTCTTCCCCCAACAATTTTTTGCCTGATGTCCGATTTTTCCGCAATGATGGCATTTATTGCCTTGGAATTTTCGGCATTTACTGGACCAATGTCCAGGGCGCTTGCAATGATCACAATATGGCTTCAGGGATTTTTTACGATCGGTAAGACGGTTTTCAAGGGTTTTCTCCTTTTGGGCGGTCGTCTGGATTTTAGCCAGGTTAACAATTCCGCCGGAGTTATTATTCCCGTTATTCCGGTTAAGCCGTAATTTGTATTCTTCCCTTAATAATCCAATAAATGCGTCCGAAGTTTAAGCGACGCTTTGGATCTAAGTCATTTGGATCATTTGCGTTTCCGTTGTAGGGCTCGACATATGTTTGCCAAGAGTTTGGTAAGGATGCCGAAATGATCGATTTAAATCGGATATCTGAGATATGGAAATCTATATTTGGAAACCTGTTGATCCGGTCTCGGTAAGACTTCAAGACGTCCAAATGCTTTAGGAGGTCGTCGGAATTATCAGCCTTTGTCTCATATAATAAACACTGCAGTTGATTAACTGTTTGATGTGCCTTGTTTTCATGAGTAACCGATAATGCGGTATACATAGCTTCTGCGCTTTGTTTTGATCCGACGTGATTTATTTGCGAGGAGGTGACGTTGTGGATAATGACTTGTTGTGCCCAAGTATCGTTTTTGTCCCAGTTGTAAGCACTCTCCGGATCTATATTTGGATCCGGTAGGTTTACCTGACCAAAAACATATCCCGTTATGTCACAATTAATAAAAACACGCAACATTCTCTCTTTCCATTCGTGCCAGTTTTCATCCGTCAAATGATCGCGATCAGCGATCTTGTTTACGTTTGAGTATTCTTTGGTCCGAATTAGGGAAATAGGTATTCTTATAACCGGATCAATTTCTGGTGTATTGATCCATTGTCTGCGCCTCTCTTGTGCTCTGGAAGTATATACTCTTCCTGATCGTTTAGGGGTTTCTTGTGCCGGGGGTTCCCCAAATAATGATATATGGTCGTCTTCTTGGTCCCCTTCATAATCCATGTCTAGTTCAGGGTCAGGGCCCATAACCTGTTGGGAATGAAGTGCTGAACAGTGACAGGAAGAGTTAAGGGCAAGGTTAAGAAGATGAGGTTTAATCTCAAAGGCTAATGAGTGAGGGAGTCTGCCACAGGGAGGAATGTTATTATCATCTCCTACATGATGTGCAATATTTATACTACACAGTTAGGAGGTATAGTGTAATGCGCTCCTTTAATACATAAAGGAGGTATTCTGTAATAGACCCCTGTACCAGTTAATAATGGAATAACTATGTCATATCCCCTATGTAATTCTCCAGATAGACTTGTCTATCATTGTATATTATAGGGGGTTCCCTGGATAGCATAGGAGACAGTCTTGGCAGTCTTTGTAGTCTTGGCCAGTCTATTAAGGGTAACAGCTTGGGAATTAATATTATTCCCTGTGGCTGTGTTGGATTCTGCCAGTGGCAGATCCTAACCCTAACCTTAAGCTTAGGACTTGTATTCCATCTCCATAGGCTTGTTAACTGCCTTGGCTTGCCTGTATACTCTTGTATACATAATCCCAACAAGTCTTGTGCAAGAGATGCCCAGACAGGGTGCCGAGTAGCATTCCACTAGAACAAACTTGTTAGCTTCAGGAAAAACTATCGGGATTGACAATCTTTATACTCCACCATTCGAGAATACTCATATCGCCCAGATGATCACTCGAATTCCAATAGCTTTCAAAACCGGAAAGCCATGGTTCACCCAGATCTCCTATGGGGGTGGACGTCACACTCAATGAGGCTTCATCTTCATCATCCAATAATTCACGTAGCAGAACTCCAACCTTTCGCATGGCAGATTTCCCAGTTCATCGTGGTTGGGCGGGTGCAGGATTGTTGGTAGCAGCTAGATCCAATCCAGGCGCAACGGGAGAAGATCTTGATGTGTCCTGAACCTGAGCAGTCTCTTGAGCTCGTCGAGCTTGAATAGCCTGTCTGTGGGTCGAGAGCATCGGTTGTGCGGTGTTTGATGGGTCGAGGACCCTTTCAGATGCAATAATTGACCATTTTGGGCGCGGTGCTGAGGCACCTGACATCGAAAGTCAGGGAAGCTCCTATTTGGTAATACTTTCTTTTTGTGTTGTTTGGGTGGCTTTAGAACTATACAGTTCTATGTTAATAATAGATATCTCGGCGCTGCCACCAAACCCGGGCTTCAGGGCTTGGCTCAGGCTTCCAACATTTGGAGCCGAGCCCTGAGGCCCACAAAGCCCTTCACCAAGGCTCGGCTGGGCTCAGGCTTTGAGGGCCGGGCTGCCTGGGCTTCAGGGCTTCAAGCCAGGCCTTGCACATCACTACTGTTAGGCCATCTGTCAGCAGAAGTAGTGAAAGCATTGAAGGTAAACTCACCTCCAAATTTGAAGGAGTGGAATGTCATCAACACACCACTGCACATCTCCCTTTAATGAGAGATCAGATCTGAGATTAGAGAGATGGCTTTGTGCAACCTTAGTCCTTGGAGCCATGTTCAGGGACTTCAGGGGCAAAGATGAATATTTTTGGTTCATTCCCCAGTGCATTTTGATTGGCTGGAGCATCACATGTATATTATGTAACTTTACACATGACTGGCCAAATGTCTTCAAACAAAAAAGTCAAATGTAGAAATTGCATCAAAACTACATTTAGAGGTGATTAGCAAAGTAATTTTTTTTTTGAATAAATGTCTATTAGCAACTCCAATATATATAAATTTAACATTTTATCCCCTGATAGTTCTTCATTAGCCTCTTAAGCACAGTTCCCTGAAGATAGAATAGCAAAAAGTTGTCTCTCGATGCTCCTGATATCGATGCAAAACGATGCCACAATTGCTTATATAAGGTAAGCAGTTTCTAGTGACGCCTACCTTATTAGAGGCAGTTGTCCCTAGGGATCCGAGACGCGCTAACCAAGCGCTACCGTTACAAGCCTTATCAGTGATGAGATCTATGAGAGTTTATTGACGGTCAAAAGTCATAGACAGACCAACATGAACTATTATGAAGCACATGTCTGCATAGAAATACGAATGACTTTCAAGCGAGAAAAAGGGACACTCCAAGGAATACAGCGCAGGGTCCCAATAAATAAAAACTAGGACAAGGGTCAGTGCCGGCGACGACGGTGCGCTCTGCACTACCGCACGGCCAAATATAGACCCTCGACAGCGACATTAGCTTGCCAAGCGCCCAATTTCCTCACTGCACGTAACGCCGCTGGGGCAGGGAGGACCAGCACCAGTGCGGGGACTATAACGATAAGTAAAGTCAAGGAGAAGATGAGCGTGATGCTCGGCTTGATCACGAGGAAGTAAAAGAGGGCTTGGTATGATGTCGGGTCTGTGAACTGTGTACAGAACCAAGTTTGAGCGAAAATGTAGGCCAAAGAAGGTGGTGGGTTACCATGGCATACGCGTTCTTGTAGAACGAAGTCTGTGGGACCTGCCCTCCGGGGGAGGCGGTGCCGCTTTCTACTTCGGCGGCGTTTGCTTCCCGGGTGCGGGTGAATATGGGGCGCGGGGGATAAGGTGTTGGGTATGCAAGCGGAGAGTGAAATCGGGTTTGAAGGGCAAGCTGTGGGGGCAAGTTAGTGGGACGCAGTTAACGTTCAATGAAGATAAGTACCTCGCCTCGTGCGAAGGCCCGAGCGCCTAGGAGGTTAAAGAAGCAAAGTACTGCTCCCAGTGGAAGAGCCATGAGCAGGGTGGTTCCAGCCTACAAGAGATACTCAGTACCACCAGCAAAAAAACCAAATGTCCCATAAAGAAAGAAAAAAGATGATGGGGATACCAAAAAAACACAAGAAAAGACGAGATATAGGAGAGAAACGCACCACAGTGAACACGAAAAGATACACCCATGCAACCAAAGCATACGGAAAGTTTACCACCAAGAGATGGAATAATGGCCGATAGTATACCTTCTGCACCAATGGCCTGAAGTACCTCCCCCATGACGCCCTGCAGAAGAATCCACCGCCATGCCGCCGCGAAACATCTGAAATGCCATCATGCCCATCCGCCGCCAGGAGCGGCCGCTGCTCTAACTCATCATCGAACTCACTCTCGTCATCCGTCCGAAAGAGCGACATCACCGTTTGACCCAGTGACGGGGCAAGCGAGCCTACGCTCGTGTGCGAATGAGACCGCGGACGCCCCACAAAACGACGTGTGCCAGTAATCGGCGACGTTGAAGGTGCGAGAAAAGGAGTGGTCTCCGTTGGCTCGCTATCGTCATATTCATCTGGGAAAGGCACGGGTGTTAGGAGAAGCTGGGGCGACGAAGGAACCTCATGGTCTGAATGTGAGTCGGTGGATGCGAGCTGCGTGTGCTGCTGCGTTTGGAGTCGGTGACGCCGTATAGAACGAGCGGTCCTTGCTCGTCGCTCACGAGAAGGGTAGGGTGGTGGTGGGTCGTTTGCAGTAGAATCACAGGCAGCGGGCATTGGGGATGGTGGCTGGGAGAACGGCGGCAGAGCTGACTGGATGACGACTGTCATGCTGAAGTTTCTGCATTCGAAACAGTCACACAAGGGAGTTTGAACCTCGACTACTGAAGTGCTGCGACTACCTGATGCGTGTCACCAATTGACTACGGTAACCAATACGAGCTACTAGTATATATCGCAGCTAGGACTTATGATAGATCTTCCTATCTGCTGGTATCGACTAAGAGTTTCCTCAGTTCGGCCGCGTGATTCATTCAACTTCCGGGAACTTTTTCGCTCTAGAGGTTCGCTACGAACTTAAATGGTAGTGTAGTCGCCCTGAGGTGGAACCTACACTGGTCAAGCGTTAGCCAATTAAAACCAGCGTGCAACCGAGTCAGGCTGGTGTCCTGTAGGGCCATCATGATAGCACTCTTGTTGGAGCAGAATACGCACAGCAGTATGGCAGTCGAGATCAAGTCCTGCTGTGAAAGGGAGAATGAGACCGAGTCGCATTGTACCAACAGAAATTCAAGGTCCTATGAACTTGGAAAGAGACAATATTTGAAAGCAAAACAAAGAGATTACGTATAAGTATCACTGGCAGTCATCTCCATTCTTCAATTTCCCGGAAATGGCTATCGCTAGCGATTGGAATATTTATTGGCCCTTCTCCTAGCGCTAAATTTTGTGAGCTCCATAATGTATAGTTCAAGGGAAAGAGCGCCGCAGTGCTCGCAAACGAATGAAGTTGCCGCTCGGGTGCCAGACGCTGTGGCGCTCACGCAAAACAATCCTTACGGTTATCGTCACCCACGTGCACAAGCCTGAAAGGGACATGTTGAGTCGTTCAACAGAGTTCCCTGCAAAACGATACCGGAATGAGTAACATCATGCATCATGCATCGTGAAGTCCTGAAAATCTTATCATAGTACGTCAAATAATGGTCAACCACAGTGTAGCCTAGCTAGGATTAGAGATGCCCATATTGAGTCAGATAGTATAGCGTGCAAATCAACGCATTGGAGGCACTTGCAAACACCAGCTGGAAAGAGAATTTTTCTACTGTAACCATGTATTGATGGACCGAATTTGGATGAATATGTTGTATCTCCCCTAAGACATACGCGTTATATAATAATACTCACTTGGCCATCCACGGTCTATGTCCATGAACACAATGACACTATTGTCGTCTGAGGCCGAGTATTTTAGCTGCAGTTAATATGAACGAAGTACCGTGCTATATAGAACTGGACGTAGTACGCCAGATAATACCACATAAGTTGATCTAGTTGAACGTTTGGAGACATGTTTCTTTCGTTTGACAGACGAGTGTGTAGTTGATGAAGTGTTCAGAGAACTAACTTGAACGAACAAGTACGAAGAATGACCCTGGCTGCAGAACAGATAAAATTGCGGCTTTAACATATGAACCGGGCTCACGGTCAATGTTCAAAAATTTCAGGGATACATATTTACGGGGGACCCAAAGCCTCCTGCTAGGAAGTCAAGTAGGGTTACAGAGTCAACCAGCGAACAGTCGCTGAGGGTTGACCCCCACCGAAAGATCATCACCGCCATCGGGCGATTGTGCATCAAAACATTCTAGGCTCGTGGCCGGGGAGTTGTCGGGTTCGCGAGCTCCTATAACGACTCTCTGGTATCAGTGGCGTCAGATTTTTGTATGTGCAGAGAGACAAGGAAAGGTGACGACGTAAGAGTGAGAGATTTAGTTTCGAGGGACCTAAAAAGGTTGCTGCATCGAGAGACTCATCCTCCGGTCGTTATCGAAAATACAATGTGCACTTGAACATAGCCAAGGTCTGATTCCATGGAATGAGAGTCTATAAATAATGAATGGCCTTGGAACGGCGTGACTTACTGCGACAGCTTGGTACCTGTGTCAAGACAGAAGGCACCCATAGAAATTGCGCCATGAATTATAACAGTTTGCGCACTATAAAAGGAGACGAAAAATTAGCGGAAGACCTGCTACGGTTGTAAAGTGGATAAGTAGCACTTAGCTCTTGGTTACAATCCGACGCAAGGCCGTCGGGTCGGAGATACAGAGTGCCTTGTTCTGATGAAAGCCTCCTTAACAGTTTATATCCTAGTTCATACCCTCCCCAGAAAGCGTCAGAGATCAAAGAAAAAGATGGATGCAATGATGCATTGGACAATAAGGAGCAGCAAGTTGGAATGCTAATGAAAAATGGAGAGTAGGTAGACCGATAATACCGTAGTAGCAATCCGGAACCAATCAAGGATGTAGCACTTACCCGTGAGCGCTTGAGCCAAGGGGCATGACATGACAACGTAGATAAGCAGGATTGGAGGATTACGCAAAGCCTGTGGCACCAGATGTTCCTTGTCAGGCAGATCAGATGGAATTTTAGGTAAATGTCGATCAAAACGTCCTAAGATTTTGTTGGTGAGATAGAAGGGAATCTAGCATGAATATTCAACTGTCTTCATTTTCGAAGTCTTACGAGGACGGCGCACTTTTCAGAAAGATATACCCGTTGATACTGGCATGTCAATGATGATTTTTTGTATCCACGTGTCGAATAACTCGTCTTGTGACCAGGGTGTTCGTGATTTTTAATGTTTTGGGTTTGCAAGACAATGCGCATTTGTGTCGCTCTGAAAAGGAGAGGAATTGATGGGATATACATTGAAATTGGAAAGATCGACGCTCAGCAGATGGTGTATACTCTGAACGTAAAGCAGAACGATGAGATGGTGGGTTAAGTATTCTGGCCGCTGGGGTGATCCCAATGGAATCGATGACACAACCAATGCCCTTGCGCATCAACAGCCATAACAATCAAACGTCCCTTTTCCACCCTTCGTCGACCTCCGCTTACCCATACATCCACTTTTGTCATCTGCTATGCCGACAGTATCCGCTTCCGATTCGCCACGCTTTAGACATCCAAGAAGCTAGTGCCACTGCGCAGTTTTCACATGCTGTCCAAAGGCTCGAGGTTACGCCGGCGGGTGAGGAGGGGGGGGAACGATGGATGTGGGGCTCGCGGATGGCTGACGGGTTGGGGTCCGAGTCGATGGGATGAGCATGTGGTTGTCGCCAATGGTCATTGGTCATGCTTGAATCGGGCATTGATGGTCATCCGCATGGTCACTGGCACCGACTAGCAGCTCACTGCCTCAGAATTCCGAATATCCATCTTCGGATCATCTCGACTCTGTAACCATCAGATTGTTGAGATCCTGCTTCATTCCTATAAATTTTAACAAGAGTGTACAATTGCTAGAACCGCTTAGTGTCTTGAGTCCTCGAGCGATCTTCTTAGCTGAGTTTAATATATCTGGAAATCCAAGAAATCCCCTGATGTTACACAATTTGAGTACCTTTCCGCCGTACGAGGAGGAGCCGAGCTCCAACGAGAAAGATAGAGGCTCCGACAACCGTGGTCTACAGAAATACGTAAATAGCGATGACATGAACATCGGAAGGTTAACTCACAGCGGCAACGATTATTGGACGCCTTGCATAGCAACTACTGTAAACATCACGAGGAAGATGATACGAAAAGGACTTACCACCAATGGAAATTGCTACCAAGAAGTGCTCCCTGGATGGGTGTAGCTACAAGCTGAGGTCATTGAGGATTTACCAAACTCGGAATAAAAGACTTGCCAATTAGCCCACTAATTGCTATTCAACTCGGGAGTTAGTTCTAATTGCATCGTGGACGATGGTACCCTTCCACTTACCTGCGAAAGCGTAAGAGAGACCAATGCGGGCACCAACCTCGCTCGTATCCTTGGATAACGAAGCTGATCAGAGCATCAGTATTAACGTCACTAGGTTCACAAGTGGACCCACCAAGCGCGGCAGGCATGAGACTTATGACTTCGATAACTAGACGTCAGCAACCGTAATTCGTTGAAGACATCGGAAAACCCACTCCCACCCATAAAGAACCCATAAATGCTGGCAAATACGGCTATTCCTGCGGCACTTTTAATAACACCAAGACAATACATCAGGACGGTCATGCATAGTGTTATGCAAGTCAAGAAGTTCACGACGCCGTATCTGCGCGTGAACATGCCTGGAAGGGTACGGCCAAAAATTGAGGTCCCATTCATTATCGAGAGCTGTTGCCATGTATCATGATCAGCATAAAAAGAAAGTATTTCCCTGCCTCCAAAAACACGGGCACACGTACACAGTAAAAGGCAAATTGGTCATCAACACCGTGCTTAACTGCATAGATTTGAAGGAAGAAGATGACGAAAAAAATCCCGAATGTTGCAAGAAATGTACTGCGAGAAACTTGAGATGTTTCTTTAGCGGGACAGAAGTGGAAACCAACCTGAAAACAAGAAGCACATAGGGCGGATCTTTGATGAACTGTAAAATCGGAATTGAATTGCTTATTTTCGTCCGGGGTAGTCTCGTCCTCATCATGAAGATAGCAATCACGAGCAGCGCAGCGTTCAGGCTTGCGCTTATGCGAACTCCATTATGAAAACCGATGGATCCGTGGAATAGGTGGTTGAGCATGATGGGATGGACAACAGCACCTGTAGCCCGAAATTGTCAGGCAAGCAGACTCATCTGAGGTGAAGACAGACCTAAACCAGCACCGGCAGATACGATACCCATTGCTAGAGGCCTGCGGAGGAGAAAGTGGTGCGACACCACAGATAAACCTACAGACGATATATTAGAGGTGTTTTTTGTAAGATAGAAGACTACACCAACTCGGTATATATACCAGGCCAGTACCCAGGCCTCCACCCAGCCCTTGGCTAAGGAAAACCTGCGGTGCAAATTAGTCCAATAGAAAAATAATCGTGGGCGAACGCACTTGGTAGTATTGATTTTCGTGCGATAGCGAGAGCATGAAGACTATCACAGGTCGTCGTTAATTACAATGACTCAACGGGGAAAGAAATGACGTGCAGGAAAATGCATGCAAAATGGCTCCACTGATCATAAGATGACGACTGAAAATTTGTGAATAGATGAGTCATACATGGTAGGACAAACATACAAATAACCCTTGTCGAACGCTCGCCCGGTCCCGATCCCACTGACAAAGATGAAAAATATCTGTACCCCGCCAATCCAGCTGTTTTTGTGGTGAGATGCGAATTATGCACATCGAAGAAACACACCCGATGGCACTTGGTGTGTAGTCCGTGAGGTATTCCCGAACGTAGTAGTCTGTCAAGTGGTTGGTAGAAAATCGAGAGGAGAAAGGATCTGAATACTGTGTACAGGTCGATGAGTATTGAGCTAATTAATGGAAGTAAAAAAAAATAAACTTACCCTTGGTAAACTCCAAACGCGTTGGTGTACCTGAAGAGTGCGAACGTCATCAGAACCCGAAATTAACCTGCCTGCAGGCAGCAAGGACATGATTGTCCATACCCAAATGTTGAGAACTGAACAAGAGCACTGCCATCCGATTAGAAAACAAGAGGAGAAATCGTCGAAGATGCTCACGCTCCAAGAACTGTTGTCCATGCTTGCCAGCCAGATTCAGGAAATGACGGATAGCGAGGGGCGTTGCTTAAAGGCGTTGCAACGGTCTCGGGTGAATTGTCCGACATCTTGGAAGACGTAAAGGGACGTAAATGCCACAGGTTTGAGGGGTCTGTGGGTCAGCGGTGGGCAGAGGACGACATGAAGCGCCTTCAAAGGCTAAGCGAAAGCGGAATGGTAGTTTGAATACCTTGGGGCATATATTATATATTAAACTGCTCCCCAGTATTCGGTTCAAAAATATCTGATGACCATATGAATGTCCGGACTTTACCGGCATTATGTACATGCGGGAGTTGTAACAAACATGTTATCTACAGAGTCCACCATGGCCACACGTGAAAGGAATAATCTCGCTTCTTGCATGTCGACAGAGGATGGGTCGATTCGCTTGCGATGCTAACTAATAGCCATAGGACTGTCCCAAGATCAAGATCGGCGTTTCGGTAGTTGCGATTTGTGGATATAAGCTTCAGGTTGCTCGAGGGAGGAGCTCGCATGTAGCCTACTGAGGAGGCCAAGTTGAAGTACATATGACCAAATCGCCGAGACCTACGGTATCGAGATTTCGCCGCCAGTTTGCAAGAAATCGAAATTGGTCCAAAGAGAACAATACCAAAAATGGGGCTTGCAGCATGACAACTCTGATAGATACTATTTCAGCAACAAACCACCCATAAGGAGACACTGCGGAAAAACATTTCCCCCACAACACGCGGAGTTGCTCAAAAATTCGGTCAGTGAGGGGATTTAAATGGACAAGAGATGATTGTGACTGCACGGCCAGAACGTAATATTATTATTAGTATTACTATTAGCGATGCGTCTGTCGCACCACAATTTTCATCAGCGCTTGCCAAAATTGGGCTTCAGAAGCTTCATGCGCACTTCGCAGTGAGTGTTAATCGAAATGACATTGAGCACAGCCCTGAGGCGCCTAGGCTTCATAGTTTTATCTTTGAACATACTAGTAGGACCAGTTCACAGCCGAGTCCGATCATACAAGCACCACCATTTACCTCAAGGCTGAAACGTTTTGTAAACGGTCGACAAACAGGGGATCTTCTGAATTCATGATACGGGAAGAGGTTAGGGATCTGGCCTGGGACTGAATGAAAGTATGTGACCAACCTAGCTCGCCCAAGAGCAGTCTAATAAGCACGGAACAAGTACAGAACGACGGGCTCCACCGCAGTGAAGGTGTCGTGTGATCCAACATCATAGATAGGTTTCCAAAGGGTTTCCGGTGCCAGCAACTCTTCTCGGTAAGTAATGTACCTCAGGATGTGCGCCTTTGACAGCCATCTTCCTGGGTCGAAGCTCGAGTTACCAGGGTGAGCCTATCATCAAGGCTCCTTCTGAAAGTGACCTGTCAATAACTGTCTTCCCCGGTCTGTATTCCACTCAGGTGCTAAATAGTTTGACCTCTATTGATCCCGCTGACCCTCACGCTCCGCTCTGCCTATCTACTACACACGCCTAAAAAAACATAACGTGCTTACTGTAGAACAAAAAGAATTACGGTGTCAGATGCGGAAGGAGTTAGACTAAAACTAGAACTCACTAGTATAAATCGGTATAAGAAGATGTGGTCAACCATCAAGATATCGATCTTCAAGTATGCGCGGACCGAGGAGGTCACTGATGACATGATGACGCCAGGGTTGGTACTTGGGAAGTTGGGACAAAGAGTCGTCGTCGGAAGCCTAAGGAATTTATAATTGATCATCGAGACAACATCCATAAGGAAAGGGGATAGGTGAATGACGAGAAAAATCATGATTGGCATGTGGTCATGGTTTGTAAGTTGATCATTAAACACGTGGCTCATTCCTGGCCCAGTACAAGTTAGCCTCACCCGTGACCAGTTATGTACATAAATTATGAAAATTCAAGGTCTTCTGTAAGAATTTAGAAAATTCTACCGAATGTGTGACATAGAACAATGAGTTTTATCAGATTTTCGCAGACCGTAAGCCACGATTTCTGTCAGAGTTAGAGCAAGGTCACGTGAAGCTGTCGTGGGACAGTTACGCTAAGCTTTGAATATGACTAAGCATGGCGAACTGTCCTCTAGATGTACAGCCACAAGCTGTGGGCTGAACAAATGCAGAAACCTGTTCACAACCCCAGCACATGACTACCATCAATTGTAGATACTGTTCAGTTTGAGTTTTAGTAAGCTAAGGGCCCTATTCAGAAACTCATGTAGTGTAGAAGTACTATCAAAGGTGTTGGGATTATGTATACAAGAGTATACAGGCAAGCCAAGGCAGTTAACAAGCCTATGGAGATGGAATACAAGTCCTAAGCTTAAGGTTAGGGTTAGGATCTGCCACTGGCAGAATCCAACACAGCCACAGGGAATAATATTAATTCCCAAGCTGTTACCCTTAATAGACTGGCCAAGACTACAAAGACTGCCAAGACTGTCTCCTATGCTATCCAGGGAACCCCCTATAATATACAATGATAGACAAGTCTATCTGGAGAATTACATAGGGGATATGACATAGTTATTCCATTATTAACTGGTACAGGAGTCTATTACAGAATACCTCCTTTATGTATTAAAGGAGCGCATTACACTATACCTCCTAACTGTGTAGTATAAATATTGCACATCATGTAGGAGATGATAATAACATTCCTCCCTGTTGCAGTCTCCCTCACTCACTAGCCTTTGAGATTAAACCTCATCTTCTTAACCTTGCCCTTAACTCTTCCTGTCACTGTTCAGCACTCCATTCCCAACAGGTTATGGGCCCTGACCCTGAACTAGACATGGATTATGAAGGGGACCAAGAAGACGACCATATATCATTATTTGGGGAACCCCCGGCACAAGAAACCCCTAAACGATCAGGAAGAGTATACACTTCCAGAGCACAAGAGAAGCGCAGACAACGGATCAATACACCAGAAATTGATCCGGTTATAAGAATACCTATTTCCTTAATTCGGACCAAAGAATACTCAAACGTAAACAAGATCGCTGATCGCGATCATTTGACGGATGAAAACTGGCACGAATGGAAAGAGAGAATGTTGCGTGTTTTTATTAATTGTGACATAACAGGATATGTATTTGGTCAGGTAAACCGACCGGATCCAAATATAGATCCGGAGAGTGCTTACAACTGGGACAAAAACGATACTTGGGCACAACAAGTCATTATCCACAACGTCACCTCCTCGCAAATAAATCACGTCGGATCAAAACAGAGCGCAGAAGCTATGTATACCGCATTATCAGTCACTCATGAAAACAAGGCACATCAAACAGTTAATCAACTGCAGTGTTTATTATATGAGACAAAGGCTGATAATTCCGACGACCTCCTAAAGCATTTGGACGTCTTGAAGTCTTACCGAGACCGGATCAACAGGTTTCCAAATATAGATTTCCATATCTCAGATATCCGATTTAAATTGATCATTTCGGCATCCTTACCAAACTCTTGGCAAACATATGTCGAGCCCTACAACGGAAACGCAAATGATCCAAATGACTTAGATCCAAAGCGTCGCTTAAACTTCGGACGCATTTATTGGATTATTAAGGGAAGAATACAAATTACGGCTTAACCGGAATAACGGGAATAATAACTCCGGCGGAATTGTTAACCTGGCTAAAATCCAGACGACCGCCCAAAAGGAGAAAACCCTTGAAAACCGTCTTACCGATCGTAAAAAATCCCTGAAGCCATATTGTGATCATTGCAAGCGCCCTGGACATTGGTCCAGTAAATGCCGAAAATTCCAAGGCAATAAATGCCATCATTGCGGAAAAATCGGACATCAGGCAAAAAATTGTTGGGGGAAGAAAAAGGAGAAAGATAAGGAAAAAGGGAAAATAAAACCTGTGGAACAGTCCAATGCTGTGGAGGAATTTATTGCATTTTCAGCTCAAGAAGAACATTATAATTTTGATTCCTATGATGCTTGTAACGATGCCGTAATGGACGAGCGTTTGATCTACTACGACTGGTTGGCTGACTCAGCAACAACATCGCATGTCACGCATCAAAGAGAAGCCTTCAAAACATACACTCCAATGAAAAATAATTCCGTAACTGGGGTAGGTGGATTGGAAGCTAAAATTGCAGGCAAAGGAACTGTTGAAATAATTTCAACATGCAATAATCAAAATTTTAATATTCATCTGGAAGACGTCCTACATGTGCCTGGAACACGAAACAATTTAATTTCGTTGGGGCGATGGGATGCGGCCGGCGGAAAATATATTGGAGGACAAGGAAAATTAATCCTCACAACTAAAGACGGACAACAACTTGCAGAAGGAAAGAAAATTAATAACCATTTATACAAGATGAAAATGGTATTAAAAAATTCAAGCAAGCCGTCTAAAACTCCTGCCGTTAATCAAACATTCGTCGGAAACGTAAAGCCACTTAGTTGGGAAACTTGGCACCGACGATTTGGACATGTAGGATATTCTGGACTTCAACAATTATTGAGCCGAAAATTGGTGATCGGTTTCAATGTCGACGAAAATAGTCCTAAACCGGATTGCGAAGCTTGCATCAGTGCAAAGCAACATAAGGAGCCTTTTCCGAAGTCGACAAAAAGAAACACGAAACCAGGAGAATTAACCCACATAGACTTGTGGGGAAAATACGCCATCAAATCTATTAATGGCAGGTATTATTATCTCCTATTTGTGGATGATGCTAAAAGGTTCGTCACAATTGAATGCCTCAAAGAGAAAAGTGATGCAGCACAGGGGGTAATAAATTACCTTGCCCATTTGGAAACACAAGGCAAGAAGCCGAAGGGTATACAAATTGATTGTGGAAAAGAATTTGTTAACGAAAAACTGGAAAAATATTGCAAAGAAAGAGGTATAGAAAATCGATTTACCGCACCATACTCACCATCACAGAATGGAGTTGCGGAAAGGATGAACAGAACCCTGGTCGAATTATCCCGAGCAATGCTGGCTGCTAACCAGCTTCCAGAATTTTTATGGGAATTTGCAGTCTTACACGCTGCCTATATCCGGAACCAATCATTTACCAAACATCTTCGGGAAACAACACCTTATGAAGGCTGGCACAATAAAAAACCGGACGTATCAAATTTACGTGAATTCGAAGCCCCAGTATGGGTATTATTACAAGGCCAGAAAGAAGAAAGAAAAATGCTACCTAAATCAAAGCGTCGTGCATATGTCGGCTATGACGACGGCGTGGGAGCAATAAAATACTACAATGCCGAAACAAGAAATGTTCTCACCTCTCGGAACTTCCGACTTATAGACGCTACAGATGAACCTGAGCCTCCCGAAGACATCGATGTTACACCCTCGACGGAGGGGGAGTCTGGTGGGGAAACACTGAATGTGCCGCCGACGGGTAACTCCGATCAACGGATCACAGAACCGGCAAGGCAGCCTCGGAAGCGTAAACGGAATGAAAATGAGGGAAACATAGATATCACTAGACCACGGAAGACGCGTGCAAGTGATAATGAACCACGGAAAACTCGTGGAATTTGTACCGACTACAAACATCTTTACCACCTTGCGGAAGAGGAAGATGACGAAACCTTTCTAAATATAGAAGAAGCCTATGCAATAATAGCCGGAGACGAAATAAACAGTCTCAAAGACGCAAAACAATCCCCGGACTGGACGGAATGGAAAGATTCAATGCAAATTGAATTAGACTTGCTCAAAGAAAAGGGTACTTGGGAACTTGTCGAAAAACCTCCAGATGCCGTTCCAATCAAAAATAAATGGGTATTTATTCGGAAACGAAATAAAGAAGGGGAAATTGTACGATACAGAGCGCGGCTAGTTGCAAAAGGGTATGCACAAAGACCCGGTTATGATTTCACAGAAACTTTTTCACCAGTTGTACGAATGGACACACTCCGAGCGATTTTAGCACTCGCATCAGAGAAAGGTCTAAAAATACAACAGATGGACGTAAAGGGCGCATACCTCAATGGCACGCTACAAGAGACTATATACATGGAACAACCTGAAGGATGTAATGATGGAACAGGCCGAGTATGCAAGCTATTTAAACCGCTTTATGGATTAAAGCAGGCAGGTCGAGAGTGGAATAACGAATTTGATGGTAAACTTAAAATTCATGATTATGGAAGATTAATGGCAGATCCTTGCGCATATATTCGACGGGATGAAGAAAATATAGGCATCATAACGGTATGGGTAGACGACACCTTGCTTTTTGCATCAGCAGATAAAATGATGAAGCATATGAAAAATGCGTTAACATCAGAATGGGACGTCACCGACCTGGGAGAGCCTAGCAAAATCGTGGGCATAGAAATTACGTGCGCCAATGATAGCATCAAAATATCTCAAGAAAAATATATCGAGAATGTCCTTCGTAAAGAAGGCATGATTGATGCGAACCCTGTTGGAATGCCAATGGACCCAAATATTAAATTAATTGAAAACCCAGATTATAATGAGCCGAATCGGAGCAATTCATACGCCAAATTACTGGGATGTCTACAATTCATTGCAAACTCCACGCGACCTGACATTAGCTTCGCTGTTAATAAATTGGCAGCATATACCGCAAACCCGGGCTTACAACACCACGGTGCAATAAAGCGAATACTACGGTACTTAGCAGGTACGAAAACTCTTGGAATTATTTACAGAAAATCCCAGGATGAGACTGAAAACAATAACCTTTTCCATGGATTTGCTGATGCATCATTTGCAAATTCTGAGGACTTCAAGTCCACCACAGGATATGTTTTCCTGACAGCAGGGGGAGCAATAACTTGGAAATCAATGAAACAAACAATTATTGCACTATCTTCAACGGAAGCCGAATATGTGGCATTATCCGAAGCTGGACGCGAGGCCACTTGGCTAAGAAATTTGTATGGTGAACTCGGATACACCCAAGAAAATCCGACAATTATTCAAGGCGATAATGAAGGGTCAGTAATTTTAACCCATAACCCTCAATTCCACCAGAGGTCGAAACATATCGCTATACGGCATCACTGGGTCCGAGATTTAGTCACCAACAAAATTATTGATATTCAAAACTGTCGTGATCCGGAACAAACAGCGGACATATTAACAAAGGCTTTACCAAAGCCTAAGTTTTCATGGCATAGGGAAGAGATGGGAATTCAGTCAAAAATAACTCAGTAGCTTTCCTTGGTGAGATTGGTTTTTCCCAATGGGTTTTCCATCCACAGAGGTTTTGACGCACCTGAAAGAAAATTATTAACCACTCCAGGGGGAGTGATGACATACACAGAACCATTCCACTCATTGTCCTACACTGCCTAGGCTTGAGGGGGAGTGTTGGGATTATGTATACAAGAGTATACAGGCAAGCCAAGGCAGTTAACAAGCCTATGGAGATGGAATACAAGTCCTAAGCTTAAGGTTAGGGTTAGGATCTGCCACTGGCAGAATCCAACACAGCCACAGGGAATAATATTAATTCCCAAGCTGTTACCCTTAATAGACTGGCCAAGACTACAAAGACTGCCAAGACTGTCTCCTATGCTATCCAGGGAACCCCCTATAATATACAATGATAGACAAGTCTATCTGGAGAATTACATAGGGGATATGACATAGTTATTCCATTATTAACTGGTACAGGAGTCTATTACAGAATACCTCCTTTATGTATTAAAGGAGCGCATTACACTATACCTCCTAACTGTGTAGTATAAATATTGCACATCATGTAGGAGATGATAATAACATTCCTCCCTGTTGCAGTCTCCCTCACTCACTAGCCTTTGAGATTAAACCTCATCTTCTTAACCTTGCCCTTAACTCTTCCTGTCACTGTTCAGCACTCCATTCCCAACAAAAGGTCACCTACTCCACCCTGGGTACTGTAGTGATCCAGGTAATATCCCATATATCTTATTACAAGGACTTCAGCTTTGACTGGCCTGTTTAAGGCCACTTGACTACTAAAAATGTAACATACATCAGGAAAATCCAAAAAAAAACTTGGGAGGCTTAGCTTGCTTATTCCACATGTAAGCCCAGTAAGCCGCTCAAGTGGCTTATTTTGTACTTAGCAAAATATTCAGTAAGCAGGAAGGCAGATCTCTAAGTACATCATAAGCATGCTAAGTGGTTTAAGGAGGCCAAGGTAGTGTAAGACAGGTAAGTAGTGTAAGTCTCATTTGGCTTAATCAGCTTAGTCAGAGCAATGTGGGCAAACTTATTTTAAGATGGCAGCTGTGCTCTACCAGCATGTGGTACTCATGACAATGTAATCAATTGTTGCTAGCATTAGTCTACTGTATTAAGAGGCAATCTCGAATGCATGATGATCAGCAAATTTGTTGACATAGAATCTTCCAAACATATTTAGCATGTCAATGAAAGGGTCTTTGAAACATATTCTGGGCCGGAAACTGGAAGAAGATCTTGTGGAAGGGTGAGCCAACACACCTGTCAACTATCCACTTCTGAGGGTCTTCTGTGACAGCCTCCCCATTCCTTGGTTTATTTATTTCACTATCTGATAATTCTTTTTCCCTTTCTTCACTTCCACTTTTCAGTGTTGACACTTTATTTTGGCTTGACAGACCTTTCACAGAGAGCTACAACACCCCCAATGTGACTTAAACATGCTCACCTGTCATTCCACTGCTTCCTTTAGCTACTGATGTCCTTTCCTCAATGCGGCTGACCTCTCTGATAAGGAATTTGCAAGGACTGGATTTTTATTTTTTTATTCTTTCCATATTTTATTTTACTTTTCTGAAATTCCTTTGAGGCTTGACTTTTGACATGTTCCCCTTCCATGGCTAGTCAAGTCCTATTTGACAGGCCAATCTGTCAGACAAGTAGGGTTGAGAGGGCGCATCAGATGGTACTCCACACCTGCTTGGGGCCCAGGCAACATCTTGCCAATAGAGGGCCTCAGTGTTAGTTGCCTCCACAAGCCATACCTGACAGTTGGCTCCCCAAGAGGTGGCCCTGACTATGCCAGATCAACAAATGCACACCAGCCAACTACTTCAAGAATTCTATTTTTATATGGACACTTCATTCTTCTCTTTTGAAACTTTTTATTACTTTGTTTGTCATCCCCAATGGTTTGGTTGGTGTGAGAGCATGCACGCAATCAAAGTGCATATAGTCTGTACCTCTAGTTTGTATAAAAGGGGGCCCTGACCCTTTCAAACAAGATACCTTCATTTTCCCTGACTCCTATGTTCCCCATTCATGAGCCTCAAGTGTCCCGGTCTTGCTACACTTATCAGTGTAGTACCTCAGCTGAGTAGCCACTCCCAGAGTTGTCTTCTTGGTTTCTTGTCTCTTCCCCTTTGGCACACACTTGTTGCAACAAGTACTTGTCATTCAATCCACCTTTAGTCACTAGACTTTTCATTTGATGCATCTAATCCCATTCACACTCATAGAATTACCATATCAGGTAATTCTCATGAGTTCTGTTGATTGTCGCATATTGTGATTGACCATTGACCTCTGCTTACTCTCCCCCACTCTTGTCGCACCTTGTCCTTCCAGACTATTTGTGGACTGCCTATTTTCCACTACCGACCCCTCTTGAATGCATTTTCATGCATTTCTTCCCCTCTTTCCTTTTATACTCACTCCATTAGCTGTGACAGGACATGTCAGTTTGAAGGACCTTCGGAGGACCAACAACATGCTGCATGAACAACAGTGTCAAGGTGGATAATGGAGGGGAGGCTTTCATCACCATCTGGTGGTACTATCCACATGCCTGTGGGGTCATCTGGTGAATCACCCACATGTGAGAACCAATGCACTAGTGAACAAGGATATTTAATGCCATCATGAGAAAATGAAAAAAAAAAGTTGCACATGAGCAACATCAAGACCTCGCATGCCCTCCATTGATGAGTCAGTGCTGATGAAGATTGTGTCATAACGACCAGGTCCATTTCTCCAAGATTTTGCTATGTGAATACATTCACAATGCATGCCACCAATTTCTGAGATGTTGCTAGGTGCATGGAATGTTGCAACAGCAGAGGAATAAATGGTTATCTTGCCATAGAACATAGGGAAGTCTTCAATACTGGCATTGGAGATGTCATTGGAATGCTGCTGGTTGTAGATAAATTGCCAGATGACATTGGGAAACTCAGGTTGTTCAATTTCAGTGGCAATATCTTCAGGGTAAACTTTGGACACTGTAAATGTAGGTAAGTATGCATATTGGACAGTACCTAGTCAAGTAGTACTTACATGCCATCTTTGCAAGGTCCACATAGGCCTCCACAGTGGGACCATCAACTGCATCCCCATCATTGTCACCACAGTTGCTGTTGATGTTATTTTTGTTGTTCATGTTGTTGATGTTGTTGTTAAGACTACCATTGGAAGGATCATATTGTATGTCAGATTCAGGATTCACTCCATCTGTTCCTGTTCATATAAATTAATCTAGAAGATTATCAGCAAAGCTCCAGGCTAATCACTGTGCAGGCTGATCCAACATCAATTAGTGGTTGGACTGGCACGGGAAATTCAGAGATGAGGGGACCAGTAGCAAAGAGGTTGGTGTATAATTGTGGGACAGTGAGGGGGACATTGATAAGGGAAGTGACACATGGGTCTGTTTCAGCATCTGAGATGTGTCCAGCTGCCATTGCAGAGGGTCACATAAGTCACTGGGTCAGGCCATGAGTTAGTTGCAACCATTGGGCAGTTGGTGAAGGTGTGGCCAATGCTGAGTTTCCTGCACCAGGTGCATCCATTGTGGTCACAGATGAGGGATCTCTCAGCTTCAGTGAGGGCTGGGAGGTGAATTCTCTCAGCCTTCTTAGTTCAGCTAGTGGAGGTAGACATGTGAGGGGTTGATGGTGCATCTGTGAGGCAGGAGAGGAGGTCTTTCTTTTTGCCTTAGCACACAGTGTGGGCAGCAGCCAAGGCATCAATAATCTTCTGGGTCCGGGCATCTTCAGCCTGCATATGGTCATCCTGCTCCTTAACCTCAAAGGCCCAGGTAGTAAGATCAGTGGTTAGGACTGGTTCAAGGCTTAGGTTGAGCCTCAGGTCTGGGTGGAGGTTGGATTGGAGTTGGACCTTGAGCTGGTCCTTGGTGAGCACTTTGCTTGGCACTGAGGTGGTGAGGATTGTGTTGAGGTTCTTGACCTCTATTTTCCAATCCATAAATGCCTGGTTGCCTTGGGTCAAGGAGAGGATGGTTTTGAGGATGTCCTGGGACCAGTTCTTCTTGAGGACCAGTTGGGCCAGCTTGGTGAGATACTGATCCAGGGTGAGGGCATCAATCTGAGTTTGATCAGCCTGATACCAAGAAACAAGGTGTGGCTCAAACATACCCTCAGCAACATAGCTGACAATTTCAGCACTGGTCTTCCTGCCATGCTTCTTGTATCATTTGCATGTGAGGGTACATGATTGCATGATGAGTGGGGTAATTCTGCCAGCAGTGAGCATTGGGCATTCCTTCATCTTCATGACCTTGACTTCAGCAAGGGGTTGTGTAGTTGGTGACATGGCAATTCGGGCAGCAGGTAAGGTGGCTCAGTGGATGTGATGGGAGGTGGCTGTGGTAGGTGTACTTTTGTTGTTAGATGAGTCAGTACTGGTGGATGGAGATGGGGGCAGAGATGCTGGGCTATTTGGCTTGGGGCGTCAGTGCATGTCTATTAGTGTCTGGAGTTTGACAAGTTGGCCAGAGTCCTGCAACTGTCTTCTTGCACCCCTGGTGAGGAGTGGAATTGAGGTAGAGGGTTGCCAAGACAGTGTGAGTTTGTCAGGTATTGAAGAGCACAGTCAGTGTCAAAAAAAAAAAAGTGAAAGGCTGCCTAGTTAGGTAGCCTCACTAAGTCAGATGGTAAGACAGGATCACATTATCTTTGTTGCACAAGGTAAAGAGTGGGGCAACAAAGGAAAAAAAGATGGTATATATATTACATTTGAAACCGTGTTGGAAAGTGGCTGCATTGAGCATATGAGTTTGCCAATGTTCACTGATGTTCATAGTGGCTGCATAGCCACCTATGTTTGCCTAAGTTCACCAAAGTTCATGTTGTGAGTCTGGTCGCAGACTTACAGAATTTCAAAGTTCTCAAAAAAAGTTCAACATCAGGTGACCCTATGGGGGCAGCACTAGCATTGATGAGAAACATTGTTACCTCTTGGTGAACCCTTTTCCATTTCCAGCTTTGCAAGCATTGCTGTATCTCCCATTCACAGGTTGGTTTGAAGTGATTTAAATACTGTGTATCAAATTCTAACTTGGGCTAGGTGATATGACCTCCCAGCTGCCCAAGTGGTCTATGCCATTTGATGATCTGCACCCATCCAAACAATAGTATTTAGTTTCCAAATCTCTCTCCCCACCACCCTGCAGACACACACAGGAAATCCAGAGAGCAACTCCCTCTTGTCTGTGCACAGATATTCCACTGAGGTCAAACATTCACCCCACCAGCTGTGCATCAGCCGGCTTCACCAATACCCTCCTCATCTTCCAGGAACTCCCACACATCTCAGCCAATCATGCCTGCCCCAGGTGATCATGATGATCGGCTGATTCATTGTTTGGCAGCATCTGTGCCAGATCAGTTGTTGAATCAACTGGAAGTCATGGAGTGCCAGGTTCAACTGTTGCTGCCTGAGGATGCATGTATTGTCTCTCTGGGTTCAAGCCCAACCCCCAAATGCCCATTTCAGCTGCCACCTGATCTGGATCCCACTTTGTGGGCTAATCAATATGTGAGTCAACGTTCTCTCCTATGCTCCCTGCTTGATGGGCTTTACAGCCTAAACAGTTTTGGGATGCTGAGGCTCAGTACCAAGCTGCTGAGTATTACTTGTCTTGGTGCAGTCCTCCCATTCCACTGACCAAGGCACTTCAATGCCTTACAGATGCTAGGCTGAAGGTTTGGGGAGTGGTACAAGTGGAATACTCCTCACTAGTGAGGGTAGAGGAGCATTTACTTTCTTTACAAAGGCAGCTATACAAGTTTCTGAAAAAGTAGAAATATCCACCTTCATGTAAATTAGGTTGTTTCCTTACAAAAGGCCTGGATTGTAAAAGACCTACCCATTTCTTCAGCCATGTTACTGGTTGTCACATGCACAGATCACCACTTCCAGTCCCCTTTGACATCTTTGCAGCCTGCATGCTCAGGCATCTACCCTCCATTTTCCTATCAGCTAGCAATAGGGTTGTTCACAGTAAACATTTTTGGGCCATTTTCAGCTCATTTTTGGCTTCATTTTTGGATCATTTTCATGTGTTTGGCAGAAGAATGATCAGAATGATCTGAAAAATGAAATGAAAAATGACATGAAAAATGGCTACCATGAACACCCTGGAAAGCAAAAATAACAAAAATGAAGCAAAAATGCATTTTATATGGTCCTCAGCAGTGCTGGCAAGTGCTCGGCATATTCAAACTCCCCCTCAAATGACTTGGTGAAATTTTTTTCATGAGCTGGTTACTAAAATTGGTAGTATCTCCTCATTGTCTTCAACTTGATATAGTGTTTAGCAAATATATATATTCCTTTATACTACAATATATACTCCTTTGTGCTATGACAAAAATAAAAAAAGAATGAACAAAGTAAATGGCCACAGGCGCCCTCCTTTCCATATCGTGGTGGCTCCTCCCGTTGCATTGCACCATGAGTCTGCACCCCATCGTGTCACCCCCTTGGCACCCCATGGATACCATGTGAGCAGTTGCTCACAGTGGTGGTGGGGGTGCTGCCATCGCCATCGACCCTCGTTGTTGGTCCCCTCCCTGTCATCACCTGTATGCACCAGTCTTCCTCCCTATGAGCAGTTGCTTGTAGTGGAGGGGTCTGGTGCCATGGGCACATTGTCGTCTCCCCCTTGTCCATGTTGTTGTTGTGTCATGTGTTGGCGGTGCCATTGGTGTTGGTGTTGGCATTGTCATCATCATCTCCTTGCCCTCCCCCTTCTTGCTCGTCATCATCATCATGGAGATGATGACAGGCCTGTTAGCACCTGTTCCACCCTGCAAGCAAGGGCTTGCAGTGGTGGGTGGCAGATGCTGGAGCATTGTCTCATCCTCCTTGTCTCTACATGTCTGGCATTGTAGCCGAGCTGTACCCACAGGTGCCGTTGTCATCATCCCACCTGCGATCCACCCCACAAGCAGTTGCTCATGAGGCTGGGACAGGTGATGTGGTCGCTGGGTTGTTTTCAGCTGGTAGCACCTGCAATCCACCCTATGAGCAGTTCCTTGTAGGGCTGGAGCAGGCAGTTAGTCAATGTTTTGCGTTGGGAGTGCCTAGGCATGTCAGTGACATGGCACTGGGAGGGGGGTTTGCTAGTGCTTGCCTGAAGGGTGTTCCTCTCTGCAGGTCTCCTGACGCCCCTCCCTGACCTCCTAAGCCTAACTGAGACCCCTCACATCCTGTTTGGATGGGGAGGAGGGGTAGCATGAGTGGGTGTGGGCGTGGGTTGTACCCCATTGGCACCTGTTGTTACCAGTAGAATAGATCCTTAAAAATGTAAAATTATGGTAAGTCAGTTTGTAAAAAGAAGAAACGAACAGAAAAAAAAAGTACCCTAGAAATGATGGGCTGACATTGTTTGGGCTTGTGTTGTCTCTGATATGGGTCATTTGCGGCGACTCGCAGCTCTTGCAGGCATGGTAGTGAGCATGGGGGTGGTGACAGTGGGTGGTGACAGTGGGTGGTGACAAAGTTGTGCTGGTAGGGGTCGAGGGAGGGAGGTGGGGATGTTGTAGATGGTGGTGGTGAGTGCACATGAGGTGTCAGAGTGGAGCTTGAAACAACAACAAAAATGGAACCTGAAAATGAAAGTGAAAATGATCATTTTTGCAAAATTGAAGGGGGTGCTTGCTTTTTCAAAAATGGTCATTTTTGGGCTCATTCTGGTCTCATTTTGAAGTTCATTCTTGAGAAATGAGATTGAAAATGAAATTGAAAATGAGCCAAAAATGGCTACTGTGAACAACCCTAATCAGCCAATGAGTATGAGGTGAGCCAAAACAGACTTATAATGGGCAGGGCCAAGTCCAATCCAGGTAGGTGACAATCAGAATGGATGAACATCCATCCTATTCCTGAATGGACAGTTCTTACAGGATATTGCTGTCACCCTGTTACAGCTGGACCAGCCTTGCCTGCCCTGCTTCCTACAGGATTAATGCTCAGCTGAGGTGTTAGTCAGGTGTGTTGCATTGCAGGCACTATACTCAGGAAAGTATAATGGACTAAAAGTTCCAAGATATTATGGGTGTTGGCTAAGCTGATTCTTATAATAGGATCAATAAGACATAGGTAAGCCTTGATGCCAACCATGGTCAAGTATGCCATTGGCAGATATGTGGCTGATTTACCTACAAATAATCCAAATGGTGGTTAAGTACAAGGGCAAGCAAGCACTTAAGTAGTTGGCTGACTAGTGGTACACATACTACCTGGCTGACCTGTGTTGCATCAACATCATGCTCCATTGCCCCATCATCCACTGTTCAAGTAGGAGATGGCTCATTAGTCATGTTGGGTACATGTATATTACAAGGGAAGTAAGTCATCATATGTGTCACAGGAGGTACTATGACACTATTATTATAGGGGAAATGACATAGTTACTCAGATTAACTGGTACAGCAGTCTATGACAGAATACCTCCTTAATATATTTACACTATACCTCCTAACAGTGTTGTATAAACATTCCACACTTTGTAGGAGATGAATGGACACTCCTCCCTGTTGCAAACCCACTCTATAACTGATCTGTGTGAATCATATGCCTCAGACTCCACCAAAGTCCTCACCCCAATACTTGAAGAGACCAAGAGTATGAAAGAAACTGTTTTGACTGACTTCTTTTATGGATTATAGACAGTATCCCTCAAATTAGTCTACACATAGATCCTAAACATGATTTAGCACTGGCCTGTAGCCCTAAATATTTTTTACTATTGTTTGCTATTTTTTCATGATTTTTTGAACCCATTTTCAGCATGCCCCATAGCCTGAGGTGTCCACTGAGAGGTATGGGTTAGGAGAAGCTCGACTGTATGTACCAAGTTCAAATTCGTGCCTGCAGGGATATTCAGGGGTTGTTTAATAATGATGCGAGTGACCGTGGGTGTACAACTGTGTACAGCTGCAGTATATATTCTGGCTGACTTCTGTTGGAATCGATGTGTAGTTACCATGGTTATAACGCGCTTGTGTACTCGCCTGCGTCGATAATCAGTATTCAATGACCTCCTCAAGTTCAAATTCCTCTCAGGCTGTCAACTTGCTTGAAATGACATCTACCGCCAATCTCACAGCCCACGCCGATTCATTCTCCTTCAGCTTTGGAGGTAGCTTCATTGAACTCACTGCATTGACTACCTTGATAGGTTCTGCCGCAGCGGAGTCACTCGTTCTCGGAAATCATGGTGCTGCTGGAGTGGCATGGGCAACAATGAGCATGTTTGGGTTGATGTGGGTCATTCGCGCCTGCATCGGCGCCGCTAGTCCAGGCTGGCTTCGCGAGACAATGGGCATACGAACGCCTGCTTCGGATTTAGCTGTGGGTATGGAGCTGTCTTCAAACTCCTCTTCCTGGGCGGCAGCTAAAACAAGAAGAAATAACGGTGTAAGTGGTCCCCTGGGATTTGTCATAGACTCAAACGGGGTTTCAGGCAGGGTGCGTTTTTAAGCAGCCTGAGGGTGCATCATTGACAGTATAATCAGGTCACCCAAGGACGAGCAGCAAGGTGGTCGAATGTGGTCCAGACTTGGAAGGAGGTTTACGCATTTAATGCTCAGGCGTCACTGTTATTGAGGAAGGTTCCCGATACTGTTCTCCCCGACCCCGCGACGTACGCAAAACATAACGATCGCGACCAGAGTATTTCACTTCCAACAGTGCGCAAGAGCAACCATACTCTAATCCCTGCTGAGACCATGCGGGATTCGCTGCTCATATATACAAATGCGCCATACACTTTCTATCGCCTCCATAATGCTCGTTTCCAGATTAACATTCTTGGATTGTCCTCCTTCAAGTTGCTAGAGTGTTTTTCTCTTTGGGCATACGGCGGTGGGATCCTGGGGATCATAGTCGCCTGTCCGTGGGTATATTTTTTTGCCGTGGCCGTATTCCTCGAAGCACGCGAGTTTTCTCTGGCACGCACGCCTGAGGAAGCCGATGGGCATCTTGACATTCTTGCCGGTCAATTACCTTCACTGGACCGTTCAGGTGGTGTTCGGAAAATCGTTCTAGGAGCCTCTCGTAATCCCCGTAATTCGATATGGTGGCAAATAACCTGGGGAATCGGTGCCCTTGTTTGCACCTCGTCTCTAATCCTCACGTATATGCTCATCGGGAAGCAAACGAACATCGTCACCGCCTTGTGGGTTGCATTCCAAGTATGCTGGATGATCGCCCGCATGTGCGTGTACCACTTTGGGGAGTCAACGGAAATGGGAGTCACGCGTCGGATGCTTATCGCACAACCGTGGGAAGCCCTCACGACGTCTATGAAGGCTCGTGTGTTGGATCTCATGGTCGCTTATTCTCATTATCAAACTCTGGTACACCCACGAGGGTCGTCAGTATACAACGGAGATTCACTCACCTCTTGCGAATTAGCTTCTGTTCTGATCGATACCCCTTTCATGAAGCACTGCCCATTACCCGAGAGACTCATCGGTGATCGTATTACAGTGAATGTCCGCTCCGTGGTCGGCGATACTACATTATCCAGTGCTGCATGGGTGTGCGGTACGCCTGGCCTTGTGCCGAAAGATCTTTACGATTCTTGCATTATTTCCCTCTCAGTCGAATCCTCCTCCGTCACGTCAGCCAGAGCGATTGCATTGCCAGCTGCACGATTCTTCTCCGGCACCCAAATAATGGCTCCATACTCGGCGTTCGACGTCGAAACGCCCCACATTCCACAGTTTGTTCCTAGAGGTGCGCCCAATGATACTAACAGTGGGACGTGGTGGTATTATGTACCCTGCGAGAACAGCCTCTGGCTCTTGATTAAACGAGAAACCCCTGATACAATAATCGGCAAACAAAATGCTGAAGTCGTGAGCGAAGCGGATATTACCGCGACGCTTGCTAGAGGGGACATGAATATTAGTCTTGCCCATGTTGAGGAGGTCAGGCATTCTATGGAGTTATCTGAAGTAGCAAGGGAGGCCGTAATGAAGCTCTTGGTAGGGTAAAATAGATGTATGTCACTGCCTGGCATTAACTTGACAGTACTGTTAATTTACGGCTCGGACAGGTATCCCACTGAAGAAATGCCATGCTACTGAACCCAAGAGTGAACCGCGTATAGACTAAGGATTGAGTCTCCACTTGATGAACCCAAAAGAAGGTCCCTAGAGAGATGTACCTGTATGTGCATGTAGGGACCCTTGCCACACTGTTCAGTAAAAATCAATAGTATAACCGTGCCCTGGGATGGCATTCCACAATATATCTATCAGTAGTGGACTAGGCCCGTGGCAGGAGAGACCCATTGGGGCTGACAGAACACAACCTAGCTACACCATAGGGTGACCTGCATGCAGTGCCAGCCCATTTTAGGCAACTTAATATGATGTCTGGGGGAGTCGGCCAACATGAATGTGGAAAATCCCAGGAGGGCAATACATCCCACTGCTGTAAGCCACACAGCGGCTGTGTGGCTTACAGCAAGTACTGGCCGGCAGATGCCGAGAAGGCATCAGTAAGGTAGGTGACAGTTATTTCCAGCACCTTATGTAATGCACTTTCCCACGGCCAAATCCGGAGCCTAGCAACCGAAAATTTTCGTGATAGGTGCAAATGAGTGACTGGCAGGCCATCTGAGCTTTCATGAAGAATTATATATATTTTGTTGGTTATAAACTACATTTTCATAGACTTTCTGACAGCAACAATGAAATTGGGAGGTAAAGTATGATGGCTGTGGTACTTTTTGTTAGCCCAAACAGCCTGTGCTCCCGAAAGGCCCTGTGCTGTAAGCCTGCAACCAGACTCATGACACAAACATGCACAGCCACCACGAACATCGGCAAACATCGGCGCACATTGATGCTTACAATGGCTACACAGCCACCCTGAACATCGGCGAACATTGGCGAACTCATATATCAACTTACACTCGATGCGGCCACTTTCCAACACGATTTCAAATCTCATACATATACCATCTTTTTTTCCTTTGTTGCCCCACTCTTTACCTTGTGCAACAAAGATAATGTGATCCTGTCTTACCGTCTGACTTAGTGAGGCTACCTAACCAGGCAGCCTTTCACTTTTTTTTTGACACCGACTGTGTCTTTCAATACCTGACGAACCCACACTGTCTCGGCAACCCTCTACCTCGATTCCACTCCTCACCAGGAGTGCGAGAAGAAAGTTGCAGGACCCTGGCCAACCTGCCAAACTACAGATCCTAATGGACACACATCGATGCCCCAAGCCAAACAGCCCAGTGTCTCTACCACTGTCCCCATCACCTAGTACTGACTCGTCTACTGACGAAAGTGCACCTACCACAGCCACCTCCCATTGCAACTACCAAGCCACCTTACCTGCTGCCCGAATTGCCATGTCACCAACCACACAACCCCTTGCTGAAGTCAAGGTCACGAAGATGAAGGAATGCCCGATGCTCACTGCGGGCAGAATCACCCCACTCATCATGCAGTCATGGACCCTTGCATGCAAACGATACAAGAAGCATGGCAGGAAGACCAGCACTGAAATTGTCAGTTACGTTGCTGAGGGGATGTTTGAGCCGCGCCTTGTTTCTTGGTATCAGGAAGATCAAACTCGGATTGATGCCCTCACCCTGGATCAGTATCTCACTGAGCTGGCCCAACTGGTCCTCGAGAAGAACTGGTCCTATGACATCCTCGAAACCATCCTCTCCACAACCCAAGGCAACTGGGAGTTTATGGATTGGAAAATAGAGGTTGAGAACCTCAACGCAATCCTCACCACCTTGGCGCCAAGCAAAGCACTCACCAAGGACCAGCTCAAGGTCCAACTCCAATCCAACCTACACCCGGACCTGAGGCTCAATCTAAGCCTTGAACCAGTCCTAGCCACTGATCTTGCTACCTGGGCCTTTGAGGTTAAGGAGCAGGATGACCGTATGCGGGCTGAAAATGCCCGGACCCAAAAGATGATCGATGCCTCGGCCGCTGCCCGCACTGCATGCTGAGGTGAAAAAAAGGATCTCTTCTCCCGCCTCACAGATGCACCTTTGACCTCCCATGCCTCTACCTCTACCCCCACCAGCCGAACTAAGAAGGCCAAGAGAATTTGCCTGCCGGCCCTCACCGAGGCCGAGAGAACCCTCATCCATGACCACAATGGATGCACCCGGTGCAGGAAGCTCAACATTGGGCACACCTTCACCAACTGTCCAATGGTTGCAACTAACTCATGGCCTGACCCGGTGACCTACATGACCCTGACAGCGCCAGCCAAAAACATGGCAATGGCCGCCGGACACATCTCAGATTCTGAAACAGACTCGTACGTCAATGTCCCCCTCACTGTCCCACAATTATACACCAACCTCTTTGCTACTGGCCCCCTCATCTCCGAATTCCCCATGCCAGTCCAACCACTAACTGATGTTGGATCGGCCTGCACAATGATTAGCCTGGAGCTTGTCAAGAAACTTGGTCTCTGACAATATCGTCTCCCTGCCAAGGAGAACAACATGTCCTCCTTATCAATGCTGCCACTTGTCTCTGAGGAGTATGTGAAACTAGACCTCAGCTCTGAACGGGGGATATGGAAGTCAGGAGTACACAAGATGAAAGTAATTAAGGGGCTACCATTCCCCATTATTCCAGGAATGCCATTTCTTTCATCAGAACAGATCCTGATAGACCCACATGAGCGAACGGCCATTGACAAACACACAGGCTACGACCTCCTAAACCCCCCTCCTCTCGCACCTCAGGATTGGAACACAGCCACAAACATCGGCGAACAGCACAGCCACTGATGCCAAAGAAAGTTCGGGCACCCAAGCCTACCACTCTTGAGCAGACCGGAGCACCAACACTTGCTGGTTACCTCCTCCCTGGCCCCATCATGGCTGCTGTTTGAGACCGCATTGAAGGCCTTGCATTCCAAGAGGTCCTCAAAGAAGCAGACCGGAAAATGAAACTAAAATATGCCGACCGCTTCCCACTCCGACTCCCAGACAATACCTCTGAAGTCCCTGGACACATGTTCCACCGCATCCGGCTCAAAGACCCCACCAAGGTCAATAATGGCAAAGGATATGCAGCACCAAAGAAATACCAAGAATCTTGGAAAAGATTACTTGATGACCACCTAAAGGCTGGCCGAATACGACCATCTTCATCAGAATATGCCTCGCCAGCATTCTGTGTCCCAAAATATAAAGCTGGCATCCCTGACTTAACAGTCGACCCCCGCTGGGTAAATGACTACTGGTCTCTCAACAGTAACACTGTCCGAGATAACTTCCCCCTACCTCGCATTGACAACATACTCGCCGATTGCGGGAAGGGAAAGATCTTTGGGAAGATGGACATGACTAACTCCTTCTTCCAAACACGGATACACCCTGATGACATTCACATCACTGCTGTAAGAACACCGTGGGGACTCTATGAATAGACTGTCATGCCACAGGGTGGATGCAATGCCCCTGCCACACACCAGCGCTGAATGACTGATGTGCTCTGAGAACACATTGGAAAAATTTGCCATGTGTACCTCAATGACATTATCATCTGGTCACAAACTGTGGAGGAACATGAAAGAAACTGCAATACAGTCCTTCAGGCCCTCCGCAAAGCCAGCATCTATTGCAATGAGGTGAAATCCAGCCTGTTTGCCACTGAGTTATGTTTCCTTGGCCACATCGTCTCTGGGGCTGGGATCAAACCTGACCCATGCAAAACCGACCGTATTGCGGCCTGGCCCCAACCAACAACTGCCACCAATGTCCGAGGTTTCCTAGGACTAACCAGATACATTGCCACCTTCCTTCCAGCACTCACAGAATACACGAGTGTCCTCACCCCCCTCACTACCAAGGAATGTGACCGACGATTCCCCACATGGACCCCAGAACATCAGAATGCATTTGACCACATCAAACAACTTGTTCTCAGTGCTGACTGTCTCACCGTAATTAATTACGAAGACAAAGCATCAAACATCTATGTCACCACTGATGCCAGTGACCGCCGGACTGGGGCTGTGTTAAGCTTTGGAAAAACCTGGGATACATCCTGGCCAGTTGCCTATGACTCCTACCAGCTCAATGACGCCGAGAAGAATTATCCAGTCCATGAGAAGGAGCTTCTTGCCATTATCAAGGCATTAAAGAAATGGCGATCCCACCTGCTTGGTGCCCAGTTCAAAGTCTTCACTGACCACAGAACTCTTGAGTACTTCCAATCGCAGAAGGAGATGTCGAGACAACAAATGAGATGGTTGATGTATCTTGCAGACTTCGACTATCAAATCACCTACATCCGCGGCAAAGACAACACCACTGCTGATGCCCTATCCCGCATGCCTGACACTGTGCCTGATGCCTGCCTTGCGGCCTGTGCGATGGCACACACACGTAATGCACCCAAAACCCCAGTCGCTGGCATACTCAATATTGCCGCTGACCAATCCCTACTTGACGCAATCATTACCGGCTATGAGACTGATGATTTTGCCAAACAACTCACCAAGGACATCAATATGGGGAGCATTGAAGGGGCAACCCTCACCGATCAACTCCTTTATGTTGGCCGCTGGCTGGTGATCCCACAAGATCTCTGAGTCCATGAACTCCTTTACAACCTTGCCCATGACACCCTGGGCCATTTTGGCTTCAACAAAAGCTATGAATCCCTCCGTGGCTCCTACTACTGGCCAAACATGCGTCAGGACCTGGAGAAAGCATACATCCCATCATGCTCTGAATGCCAGCGCAATAAAACCCGCACTTCCAAACCCACTGGTCCCTTACACCCCCTACCAGTTCCTGATGACCGTTTTGACACCGTCGCACTGGATTTCATCGGACCACTCCCCGAGGAGGATGGAAAGGACACCATCCTGACCATGACTGACCTTCTTGGTGCTGACATATGCATTGCCAGTACCCACTCCACATACACTGCCGCCCAAGTTGCCGTTGTCCTTTTCGATGAATGGTACTGTGAAAACGGCCTGATGCTCCATCTCATCTCTGACCGAGATGCTCTCTTCACTGCTGAACTTTGGACAGCCCTCCATAAGCTCACTGGCGTAAAACTGAAGATGTCAACTTCTTACCACCCTGAGACTGACAGCAGCAGCAAACGGATGAACAAAACTGTGAACCAAGCCATCCAGTACCATGTTGACAACAACCAGAAGGGGTGGTTAGCCAAACTCCCTCGTGTGCGTTTTGCTATTATGAACACCGTGAACTCATCCCACTGGTTTCTCAGGCTTCCAACTGAAGTCTGGACAATCCCCCCGAATCATCCCTCCGATCACACCACTCCCTAGTAATGCCACTACCAAACAAACTACCGCACATGACATAATATCCTGAGTCACAATTGATGTCCAAGAAGCGCAGGACAATCTCCTTGCAGCAAAAATCAGACAGGCATACCATGCCAATGAACATCGGGCCCCAGAAGATGTCTATGAGATCGGCGATCTTGTCATGCTCTCCACAGAAAACAGACGCCGGAACTACAAACGCAAAGGAAAAATGCGTGTTGCCAAATTCATGCCGAGAAATGACGGCCCCTACACCATCACACACACCTTCCCTGAACGCTCAGAATATACACTAAAACTCCCAAACAACCCAAACACCTTCCCTGGTTTCCATGCCCACCTACTCAAACGATACATCCCGAACAATCCCCTCCTCTTCCCTGACCGTGAGCCTGCCCGGCCACGACCCATCGTTACTGAAGATGGCACTGAGGAGTGGTACATTGACAAGATTGTGGATGCTTGCCAACGTGGACAAGGTGTACAATACCTTGTCCGCTATGAAGGATGCAGGAAAGAACATGATGAGTGGCGCCCTGGTTCAGAAATGACTGAAACAGATGCACTTGACAGATGGGAAGCTGAGAATGGGACAGAGGTTTGACACCCCCACAATTTTTTTAGGTGGGGAGGAATGTAAGCCTGCGACCAGACTCACGACACAAACATGCACAGCCACCACAAACATCGGCGAACATTGGCGCACATTGATGCTTACAATGGCTACACAGCCACCCTGAACATCGGCGAACATTGGCGAACTCATATATCAACTTACGCTCGATGCGGCCACTTTCCAACACGATTTCAAATCTCATATATATACCATCTTTTTTTCCTTTGTTGCCCCACTCTTTACCTTGTGCAACAAAGGTATAGTTTACCGACCTTCTTATGTATCTTAGACTGACTCTTTATCTTGTGCAACAAAGATAACGTGATCCTGTCTTACCGTCTGACTTAGTGAGGCTACCTAACCAGGCAGCCTTTCATGTGCATAGAATTGCACTGACCTGTTTGCATAGCTACAACAACTGATGGGAATAGTATGGATAGAATGATAAAAGGGGACACACTGATGAATCTGCACCAGTGGGACATCAAGGCTTGCCAGCACAATCTTCTCCATTTCCACAATGTTTGTAGTCCAAGCCATCAAACAATAATGATACTTGGATGCCCCCTAATACCTTCATGTGCTTGAGCAGCATTCTGTGCCTTTGCCTGCTGGGCCCTAGATCTTTGAGGCATATTAGGACACAGTATGTGCTGTCATTTCCATCCTCTCCTTGCTCCAACATATCACATATGTGCTGTCATTTCCATCCTCTCCTTGCTCCAACATATCACATGTTTGGTCATGTGATGTGGCCAAATGTTAAGACTGAATTTTTTGAAAGTTGCTCCTTTTTTCTCAGAACCTCAGTAGAAATAGATAGAAGTTGAAATATAGAGGAAAATTTTGATTTGCCTACTCATTCAATACTTGAGATAAATTGGAGGAAAAAGTTTATAGGAACTCTTGCTATACATGTAAACTATAGATCCTATAGAGTATAAGTGCTAAAAATTGAATGTTGCAAATGTAGTAGCAAGTATGAGGATGGGTATATTTTGCTTATGTAATGAGGTGCTGGAAATAGTTGTCATCTACCTTATGTGGAGGTCCCTCACGTGACCTTATCCATGTTTTGTAGTCTCAATTCATGCTCATCTCAGTTTTGCCCTAGCTACATCACAATTGATCTCCAGACATCCCTACACTGTAATCTAAGTGAAGTAGATCAGATATATGGCAAAAAAGAAGAAGGTCCATGTAACTTATCCTTATCCCAAGGGGGTGCCAGCTTCAAAAAATAACAACTAGGGTCGATTTTTTTTTTCAACGACTTTGCGTGGACCTACCTACTACGTAATCAGGCACATTTCTATATTAGGAAGTTCCCACGCCCAAAATTAGCCCAAAGCCTTCTTATTTTTCTCAAGCTCGCTGTTTTCCTCCCCTTGCAGTCCCAGATGAACTGCATGGCTCACAGGTCCAGTTCCTGGGTGCTATCTCCAGATTGACACAGGCAAGATGATACTGTGAAGGAAAAACGTGAGGTAAGGCAACTAAATTTGTTGAATTTATTTACCCATTCGGTTTCACAGCCAGGTCTGTGGCATTGTATTGCATCTGCATGTCCTGCGTTCGAAACGGCCGCCCCGCAGAGACATTGTGATAGGTCACTGACATCTCGTGCCTTGCGCTTCCTCCATGGGCATGCATCCGCTTCCATGCCAACCTCCACAAGTGGAGACCACATCGACTCATGCGCTACAAATGCGTTGGCTTGCTTTTGTGGTGTCTGAACTGGGGAAGCAGTTGGATATGGCAGAATTTCGGGCTCGTGATGGGGTGCCTGCAGGGTTGATTTTACCACGTGGCCAGAACAACGCTTATTATTGCCAAAATCATGTACAAATAGTCACTACTTGCCTCCTGAGGCCTTCTTCCCGGCCAAAATTTTTGGGGTAAATTTTTTTTTTTGGGTCCGATCCTCGGACCTACCTACCGGCATTGGGTTTCGGATCATTATTCCGGCACCCCCTTGCCTTATCCAGATGCTCATCAGTTCACATGACTGATCAACTCAACAGACCACATCTGTGTTTGATGCAACTAGCACTTGTTATTGTGCAACATGTACCCTTGACATGAAGATTGGGAAGCTAATTGGAATAGCCACATTAAGAGTGCTGCCCATGTTTAACTGGAAGGATCAGCCATGCAAAAGGCTTCTGCTTCACAATTTTTCAGCAAGTTTCTGCCAAAGGCACATAGTGCTCATGCAGATGCAGTCTCTTCAAGTGTGAGCAACATTCCCATCATCTGAGGAGGACCCTGCAGCATTGTCTTGTCAATCTCCAGCACCCACTTCATTCTTGGCAGTGTCTGCTGTCCATCAGGCTATTATGTCCTTCTGATATATAAAAGAACTGTAATGACAGGTTATAGCATAAGATATGCAGGACTGTAATTACAGGTCAATGTTATATAGCATGAATCCATGTGATGTTCAGATTATGCTGGGTTGGCTCCATGTGGTCCCTGCACATTGGGTGTGTTAGAAGCTAGTCTACTCTAGCATATATACATACTATCATAACCTTCCCACACACTACACTACACTACTCTAACACTACCATAGTCTCCCCATAGTAGACTACATACAGTATAGAGCAGTAGAGTTAGAGTAGAGATGTATAGTAGAGTAGTGGGGGAAGGGAAGAATGAGTGCCAGTGCCAAACAGGCCCTCTATTTATACTTTCTGGAGATGGTCTGTGCACACTCCAGAAAGATATAAAAGGCCTGCCACTCTGGCTCACTTCCCCCCAGTCAATTCACTCACCTTCACTCAATCCTTCACTTGTGACCTCAAACAGGGTGCATTCCCCACCAGTTGTTTGGTTGTGCCCCCTGCCCCAATAAATCCTTCTATATCCAGGATTCTTTCCTGTCAATCAATCCATTGCCATTCCTGAAAGATGAATCTTTGAATGATGTGGATGGTGTTACAGTTGTCCGATCATCATAGTCATATGAGTATACATCAAATCTTTTTCTTTCTGACCTATTGTCACCATTCTTCTCCTTCTTTTGATACATCTGTTCTTACTCCCTTTTTCTGATACATTTGAAACACTTCCTTCCTTTTGTTCTATCGTTCTTCTCTCCTTTCCTTCGGATTCCTTGATGTCGCGTAGTACTCAGTACAGCCTCACCTTTTCATGTATATAAGTAGTAGTACAAAGGTCTAAGCTCTCTAGCTTGACCTAAGCAATCTACTGCTTTACTCTCTGCTCAACTAGAACTTGAACTAGTCCAGAAAGCCTCTGGAGCTAGTAAGACTGGACAACTACTTGAAAGCCTCAAGTGGTAGATGACGATTGACCTTTAGTTGACAGGTGTAAAGCCCTTGTCTTAACAGACAGTCAGGCAGCTTGGCAGCACAGGGTATTAATAGTTTGTGATCAGTGATGGGCATTGAAAGCATTAGGATATGGAAATGATAGTTCATGAAAACATAGAAGCAAGATTTTCCATCCCTTGCTTCCACTCCTTTTGTGTCAGTTGGGTTGCTGTAAAACAACCAACAACTTGGCATAGGTGCAAGAAACATGTCATGTTGTTCACACAGTTGCCAGTAGCATACAAAGCAATAATTAATTACAAGAAAGAAGACTTATGAAACTAGATTGCTGAGCCCAGTATGCACAGCAGCAGTAATGTAACCAAGAATGACCAAGATGATTATACATAATGACCCAAAGTTTTCAGAGCTTCCTCTTCTTTTCCACCCTAGGAAATAATGTTGGCATGAAGAATGAAGCCAGGAAATTATGGCATTTACCTTGAATCACTTGACTTTCCTGCAATTGGAACTCCCACATCCATGAAACAAGAAGTCAGATCACTGACAGCATGCATCCACAGGTCACCATTGCCACCAGCAAATGCTAGTACTTCAAGCCAATCAAGACCATGACTAATCCATTGGGGCCACCCTTGCATAATGACCAGAGGCTGTGGCTTGATGGGCACTCAGGATCAAGTGTGACAGGTAGGGTGCCATGGATGTGTGCTTTCCTCCACACTGGTTGCAAAGCATTCCACCAGACCAACCACTCTAAGCCAAATGAAGTAGTGTTGGGATTATGTATACAAGAGTATACAAGCCAAGGCAGTTAACAAGCCTAGGGAGATGGAATACAAGTCCTAAGCTTAGGGTTAGGGTTAGCAGCTGCTACCCTTAACCCTAGAGCAATGGCAGTCTCCTATACAGGAATAGACTGGCCAAGAATACAAAGACTGCCAAGACTGTCTCCTATGCTATCCAGGGAAACCCCCTATAATATACAATGATAGACAAGTCTATCTGGAGAATTATATAGGGGATATGACATAGTTATTCCATTATTAACTGGTACAGGGGTCTATTACAGAATACCTCCTTTATATATTAAAGGAGTGCATTACACTATACCTCCTAACTGTGTAGTATAAATATTGCACATCTTGTAGGAGATGATAATAACATTCCTCCCTGTTGCAGACTCCCTCACTCACTAGCCTTTGAGATTAACTTCATCTTCTTAACCTTGTCCTTAACTCCTCCTGTCACTGTTCACCACTCCATTCCCAACAAGTAGGGTCAAGTCACTATCTCTGGGGGATGGGAGTAATTGCTGGTAAGCAGCCACACTGAAAGGGCTGCAGGTCATTTTTTGGATTTGGGAAGTCTGGACTAGAATGGTTAGGTTAACCTATATGATACAATAGATTCCAGAGCAATAGTACACACTGCCATGACCTCATCCACAGAAAAGGTTCCTTCAAACACAAACCAGGCAGTTATGCAACAATCCCGGCTCAGTCCAGTGGTTTTATCTGCAATGAACTCACATGCAAGTCGCAGCCACTCTGGGGCCTTCTGCTATGAGTCCATAAGAGAGACAATTTCTTTGGTTGCAGGTGCATTTCACAGGCACTGACCCCTTCCAGCTTCACTTGTAGAATCCCCTGTAGGAAGTGTGGTTTGCTTTGCAGCATGCTTCTTTGGAACAGTTGTTTTACTTGATGTTGTCAATTGTGCTGTCCCTGGTTTGCCATTGTTGGAGGGAGCAGCCAGACTTGGAGGAGCGATGGATGAAGGTGACCAAGCCTGGTTAGATGGTGATGTGTGTCATATCCCATCCAAGCACCCCTCCAACCTCTGCTATGGAACTCCAGTGGAACTGTAGGAACTCCGAGTATTTCAAATTCATTACTTTTCCTGTTTTACTTACATCACATCTTTTACTCAAGTCTGTTCTCCATCATAGATATGATCATGTACTATGTACTGTGAAACTCTGCAAAGCTCCGCCGCAGTTACACCAAGTAATAGCCTTGGTATAAAGCTACTTTAGACACTTTGTATTCCTCAGTTCAAATATTAGTTATTATCAACTTCTCACTTGTCAACTCAAAGACTTCAAACTTGTCTTAACCTTTGCAACTCTGGACCTCTGCTTTGTTCCTGACCCTTACTCTGGACTTCCTAATCAGAACTCCACTTTTCACCTTTTCCTTATCTCAAACTTCTGCATGGACTTCTGTTCCTTATCAGTTCCCTACAAATTGGACACCGAGCATAGAGAAGGGCACAACCTCTTAAAGGTTGAAGCCAGGTCCTTGTCGCACCTCAGAACTCTGCTGGACTCTGCTGTTTTCCCACACATTAGGAGCAGTTCTTAACAATGTGGGAGCAGGGGGTTGTTGATTTTCTAGTGGAGGGATGCCTGAAGGGCATGTGAAAGGTGAGGGTGAATTCTCCAAGTGAGTGGAAAATTGGCCATCCCCAGGGTTAGCAGCTGGTGGACCACTGGGAGCAGTAACTACTGGGCTGTTGGACAGCGAAGGGGGTGTGGGGGTTTGTTGATTTTCGAGTGGAGGGATGCTTGAAGGATGCATGAAAGCTAAGGGTGCATTCTCCAAGTGAGTGGCAAATTGACAGTCCACAGGCACCAATATGTGTTCAAATGGCAGCTGGGTGACATCTCTGGTGTGTAAATGTGGTAAGGAGGGGTGAGTTCCCACGCATCTGTGTATTGATGATGCACCATCTGCAGGATTGAATACACTTCGCAAGAGTGGATTGATTACATTGTCAGCAGGTGGATCTGGTGAGGTGGATGCAACATGTGTTGATGGTGCACTGTTCCCAAGATTGAGTGCACTTCATGAGAGTGGGTCAATTACATGTTCACAGGGTGGATCTGGTGAGGAGGTGGATGCAGCAGTAGAATGCTGAGGAACAGGAGAAACAGGATGCTCTGGAAGGAACATGGAATACAAGGGGTCAAGACTAGGCCTCTCATCTGCTGATGTTTGGGAAGGTGATGCAGAGATAGAAGGTGCTAGTGAGATAGAACATTGGTGAGTGCCAGAAATCATTTCCATGTCAATGGTGCTGGTGAGTGCAGCCATTGGGGAGGGGCAATCTTGGGTAAAGCTGTGGTCAAACTTAAGTAAACAAACATACCTAAACCATCATTTTGAGTGAAGCAGGCTGTTTTCATGGGGTTCCCAAGCAAATCTTATAGCTTTTTCTATATACATGACTTTTATGATATCCAAACTAACCTTGTGCATGCCACTTATGCCATTCATTGCAGTACATTTATTGTAAGAGCCAGAGAGAAAATGCCAGTCAAAAATGTGAAATTATCATAATCTCCCTATTTTACAGTTTTACTAATTCCTACACCATCCCTACCACTTCTAAACACCTTAAGAGTCACTTAATGGTTGGTTTACATTCACAGGGACCCATAATTTATTGTTGAACAGCTCAGTTAGGTGCTCATGCTCTAAAACAACAATAATACAAGTCAATTAGTAGTATAAATCTATCCTACAACCTCCTGGAAGTTGGAAATAATGATTCAGTGACACATAATCCATAAAATACCTTATTTCACCTATATACTGACATTAGATGTGTTATAGGAGTATTTGGGAGTGATTCCTGACCTCGACACTGGTTGTACACATCAATCACTGAATTTGAACTCTGCCACCACACCTGTCACATCTCAAAAGTAGGCAACCTCATGACCCATTTTGTGGCTCCCTTGCTCACAATGGCATCTTATGTCATTGGTAAAGTTTACTTAAATTTTTCCTGGCTACAAGTTCTTCATATCAGAATTTTTAATTTCTTTCTCATTGCTTCTGTAGACTTCAAAAAAAGATGTATTTCTGTTCTTATTCAATAACAAAGTTGAAATTAAAAAATCAGCCATGAAGAAGTTGTAGAGAATATAAAATATGGGAACTTTCTCTGCCAAAACAAGTTGTGAAAGTTGCTGTGTAAAGCGAAAAATTGATGCTTCAGCGAGCTCTTTACACTCCCCCACCTAATATGCGCGGACTCCATGCGGAATCCTAGCTGTCCGCTCGGACTTCACTAGGATTTTTTTTGGCAGAAAATGATGTCAAATTTCCATTCCGAGTCCGAGTGATGTCTGAGTGATGTCCGAGTTTTGTCCATGTGGACTAACTTGGACTAGAAATTCCTAGCACGGATTCTGCATGGACTGTCCTAGCAAGTCACTATTTAAAAGGTAATGTAATGGAAGGGTTTGAACCCAGGACCTTGTGGCCACGTGAGTGTGACAGGTAAGTAATATAACAACTGTGCTACCAGGCTGTATAAGCCTAGGCAACATATGCCTATTTACTGGGCACCGTCGTCACAACGTCAGTATGCATCACCCTGTGACTGCCAACTCACACATTGCCACCCACCATCACAATGACGGCTTCCCTCTCCTCTCCACCCCTCCCTCCGTCCCCCCTCCCTCCCTCTAGCGCAACATGGGGGCCTAAGGCCCCCATGTTAAGTATTTTAAAATCTATTTCATTCTTATTTAAAGCTAATAAAATGTTTTTTTCTCTTTCAGTTTTTCTTTCTGTATGCAACGACATGCCGCCCCTCCTCCCCACTTAGCTGGGAGGTGGGGGGCTTCATGGGCTGAGGGAAGGTGCCAGGGACCTCCCAGATGCGCCCAACAACAACAATGACCAGTGCTGCCTCCCCTCTGCTGCCCCGTCCCTAGCCCAGCGCTGCCACGTCACCCCAGTGCCACCTCCCTTCCGACTGAGCACCTACCACTGCTGCCACATCACGCCCACTGACCCAACACCCGCCACCACGTCACCGCCCACCGCCCACCGAATCAGCACCCTCCCCCAGCCACAACCCCCATCGACCCAGCACCTGCCACCGCCACGTCACCACCACCCACCAATCCAGCACCCGCCGCAGCGGTGCAGCCACGTCACCGCCCACCAATCCAGCAGCCTCCAGCAGCCGGGGACAACCCCCACCGATGCACGGGATGCGCCAGGGACGACGGGATGCACCGGGGGACAGGGGGACGCGCCAGGGCCGAGGGGGATGCGCTGGGACTGAGGGGGACATGCTGGGAGGGAGATGGATGAGCCAGGACGGAGGGGGACGTGCCAGGAGGGAGGGGGGATGCGTGGGGGGGATGGGGGGACACCATGGGAGGGAGGGGACGTGCCGGGGGATGGGGGGACGCCCTAGGGGGGAGGGGGGACATGCCAGGCGCGACACCCAGCGTGATAGAGCACCCCCACCACCACTGCAGGGGGATAGGCACGGGGAAGGGGGGGCAGGGAAGGGGGGCAATGACGGCGACATGCCACACCCCACTCCCCCCCCTCCCCTTTAATTTTATTTCATACATATTTATTTCATTTATACTTCATTTTAATCAATATAAGTACTAGTCTGTCAGAGCGAGGGGACGCGCCAGATGCCTGACCACATGACAGCCAGCGCGACAGAGCACCCTTCACCACTGCTGTGAGCGACTGCTCACAGGGTGGAGGGGGGGCAATAGGCGAGGGTGACAGAAGGGCATGGGGAAGGGGAGGGAATGTGCCATTGCTCGATGTGAGCAACGGTAACTTTTTTCTTATTGCTAGCATGGATTTGGAATAGGTAATAAATAGTAGTAATAATATTAATATTGTGTGCCCATTTGGCACAGTGGTTAATTGTGCCCAGTTTGTGTAATCTTGATCAAAGTGCCTTGGGTTCAAACCCTGCCAGGTACAACAATACTTTGATCTTACTCTCACAAAAAAATTCACCAAGTCTTTATTTACTCGGACATTACTCGGACCAGCTAGGACAACTCGGACATCATTAGGACTTCTTACAGTTTCAAGATGCTTGGACTCGGCCCAATTCTTCAGTCCGCATGATGTCTGAGCTGTCCGTGCGGACTACTTGGACTTTACTAGGAATCTGCGTGGACAGCTAGGAGTCTGTGCGGACAGCTGGGAGTCTGTGCGGACTAGGTGGGGGAGTGTAAAGTACAGGCTTGAGCAAAACTGTCATTTTCTGACTGAGCCAAACAACAGTAAATAACTGGCAAATAGTAGGGATTGCCCCCCCCCCCCCCCACAGCCATGTTGGCCACAGTTGTTGGCAGGTCATCTACATCATTGTATTTTATGACAATAGCCCAACTCACACACACGTTTGAAGCTAGTATTGCATATTCAGGCCTGAAATCCAACAGAAAAAATGGTAGTACTCACAAAACACCTGTTTGACAAATTCAGCAAATGGTTTCAAGAATGTAGCCTGGAAGGATGGGTGGGCCATTCCAAAAGAAAGCCCAACATCATTTTCCCTCAATCGTGCCTGAGAAAGATAACCCATGAATGAGGTGTTGAATACATACCTGAGCATTCTGATCTTGCTGCCATTTATTGGTTCTGGGCCTCCTGCCAGGACAGTGAATATCCACCCAGTTCTGAGAGCCAGCTCTTGGAAAAAATCGTCTAATACATTTGGTAAAGCTGTAATGGCACTGTAAGTATTCACATGTCAGTTTACATGTTGTGATACATAAGTTAAGATGTACATATGCAGCATAGCTTTCTGGGGTGTTCATTTCTTCAGTTCAGGAGTCATCAGATCTCACAAGCTTTCCAGCCACGGCTTTGGCATGTATGGCCTCAGTTGATTTGGCTTTGAATGCTTCCATGGTGAGCTGTTTGATCATGCTAAGGACTTGCTTCTGGGTAAGCCCCTTGTCCTTGATTTCAGCCTTGACCTTGTCACATATGCAGTCAATGTAATATTGATGGGAGTAGATTTCCAAATGTTGAGGTTGAGGTTGTGGTTTCATTTGAATTTGGAACAATTTGCCTCCATTGCATGACTGCTTGCTGGCCTTGTTGTTATTGAACCAGGACTTCAGGCACTGATAAACTTCAATTCAAAATGTGCTTAGTGCAATGGATGTCAACATATGTCTTTTTGTTTGGTGATGAGTGCCCATACCTCTTCCTGATAGGAATCTAACTCCTCCTTGTCAATGGGAACCAACATATCAGGGTTGTTGGGTTCTACCAGCCAATGAGAGAACCATTCGCAATGCAAAGCAGGCCAAAAGAGAGCCAATTTTTCTCCTTCTGCTTCTCTAGAAATTCATTCAGCTCACTTCTCAGGAACAAGAGTTGTTCTTTGTTTGCCCAGCAATGTGGTGCCATAATTACTGAACATTCATAGGACATTAGAAACCCAGCTATGAGTAATTATTCTGATGTACCTTGAATCTGATAGTAATATCACCAATCAGCAACACTGCTGGATCATGTGGTGGCGTCAGATTGTGGTGTGAGCAGCAACTGTACAGTTCTTGGTATAAATGGACTAGTTCACCAGGGACACTCTGGTAACTCAACTACATTGATCTTTTTTCACTAAAAAGATTCTCCACATCCCCACCTATCCCCACTATCCCCACTATGGTCTATATTGCCACTCAACAAGCCCCTGCTGCCAAACTTGCTATGGATGCAGCCAACTCTGCTGGCCCAGCAATTGCTTGTGTGGCTCTGCAAGATGTGTATTGCCCTTCCTGGAAGTAAGTCTACTTCCTCCTCCTTTTCTTGTTGCATATAATTAGCCTCTCACTTCAATCAGCCTTGAACCCTCCATTGTCCAGCACTGGTCCCAGTAACATGACAATGTGCAAGTCACTGCATTGCCCAGTGAAGACAGCACCATGTCATTTGCTTGCAGCACCTGTTCTGAGTACAACATTGTCAGCATCACCCGAGAGACATTTTATGTTGTCACTGTGGGGACCAGTGTGAGTGTATTCTGTGATGCTGTAAGTCTATATATACTTAAAATTGTAATGAGATTACTCATGAACCATTCACATCTCCAGTCACTTGCTGACTCCTTTGTTGTTGGGGTGAAATGCTCTGACTGTAAAAAGTACTCAGTACTCAACTCTTGAGGCTGTGCTCAGGGCTTTCCAGGCTGTGCTTGCCCTCGATACCATCAAGTTGCTGTCCAAGGATTGATAGGGTTGTGTTGGTAGGGTTGCGTTGATGTAGGCTGTCTGTGTACAGTATCTGCTTGTTGTTTTGCTAGCCAGCTGCATCATGTACTGCTCTTGATATATCTTGCTTTGCCCCAATGCTCCAAAAGCACATTATGAATCAGTCTCAAGCTACTTGATGCATGAGTTGTTCTTTTGCATGCAGTGCAATTAACCCTGCAGGATCAACCATGACCAAGCAAGATATTTCCTCCACCCAATGTACAACCTCATGCACCTGTTTAAACAACTTGTTAGCCTCATGCCATTCCAAATCTACCCCTCCCAACTGCAGTATCTCATCCTCATAGTGTTGAATGGACTTTTGGTACCCTGAGAAAGTCAGAACTGCATTGCCCAGAATGTCCTTGCTGTCCAACAATGCCTAGTAAGTTGATAAAAGAGTATTGACATATTTTGTGGGGTGTGTATCAACAAGCATATTAAACTTTGTGGACAGTTGGGCAACTTTCTCATACCAGTAGCCAAGATCCCTAGGCTTGCCATTTACTGCACTACAATAAATGAGCTTGATGTAGATCTAGTTTGAACTTCAGTAAGAAATGTACCTGTTTTTTAATACACTCTTGCAGTAGTCTGAACATCATCTATCTTGAAGTTTTGTTTTGTTCCTATCCCATGTTACAGCTCAAGTTTACAGCTGGTTAGCAATACAAAACTTACCTCTGATAGCGCCTTTGACTTTTGGCCCTGTTTGCAATGCATTGTTGCTCAGGGGTGTGGTACAGACAAGGATGCTCCATTGAAGTTTGGATGAGTTTACAGCCTAAGACTGCCTTAAATACTTTTGTCTGACTTTTACTCAGGACTTGCATATTATAATTTGCAACCTCAGTAGAATATCTTGTGAATGATGAGAGGACCTCAAATATGTACTTTATCTTGTCATTGAAGCTGTACATATCCCTGAATTCAAGATGTGTTCATGTCCCAACAAAGTTTGGGATTTTGGAATGGACAAGCCATCAGCCCAAAAAGTCAACCTACTAGCTAAAATGGACTGTGCATAACTGTTATGTGGTACTGTACAGTTGATTCTTTCAATCATCCATGGGCTCCTTCTCCCACTTTTCACTCTACCAGCTACTGAAAAGATTTACTCACAACTTCACCCTCTTCTGAAATTTCCCTCAACTGGTAAGTAACCAATGTTTGGCTATCTAACACCACCCTGATTTATCTGATCTAGATGCCCTGAATTGCTGGTGTTGCAGCAATGGACAAAACTGCCTTTCTTAATGCTTGCACCCTATTACATGCAAGCAGAGAAACAAGATATGTTTTTTGACACTCTCTTCACCATTTGGTTATACCATTATCCAACTGATGAGTTCTGCAACCCAGCCTTTCATGATGATCGAGAGTACTACGAGTGGGCTGCAGCACACATAAAGGCTGTAAGTTTCATGGTTTTGTATTTAAATTTTTTCTTATTGTGATCTCAGTGTATAGCACATCTGCAAGGATCTTAGGAATCTGGCTTGATGGAGCATGTGTCAGGTACCTGAATCATCTAACTGGGAGGATGAGGTTACAGTAGAAAAAATGGGACGTATTTCAATGGTGGGTAGGTCACTGTTCCCTAAACCCTCCTCTACCATTTACTTACATGGACATGCAAGGAACCTCAAGTCCTGCAACTAAATCTGGGAGACAAGGAGCTCTCGCTCCTAAGTAAGAGTCTGATAGCATATGTGGAAGGTTGGGATTCAGATGTTGGAATGCTGTGTGGTATTCCACACATCTATGATTTCTGCCCTTGTACCTTGGACACTGTCAAGTCTACTAGCCCATAGTACAACTATCTATATTAGTGAATTTGTATATATGATTCATTGATGCATTGTCAGGTGACATTGTTGAACAGTGTTCCTGTGAACTTGTGTGATTGGTGATCTGTTTTCCTACCCATGGTGCTGGGCCTATTGTTCCAATCCATCATACCTTCGCATTTTGCTCCTTGTCATGTCTGGCTGATATCTCACTGGGATCTACAATCTGGGTCTAGCTTGACATGTCCCCTCTGAGCCATGTTCTGAACTCAAAGAATCATGGCCAAAGGAATCACCAAAACTGATATGTGTTCTTCAAGGCCAGGTGGTATTTGAAGCATTGTAAGGCAACTCATCCTTTCAATTCACCCTCACTAAATCATGCCCCTTAAGCGCAAAACTCAGATCACCCAGTACATTGATAGAGACAATGATGAAGCCAGCATCTCTCAGCTGACACATCTTATTCAAACACACACTTATGTCCAACCTGATTTGCATTTCTGGAGAGAGAATGAACCAACAAACTATGACATGGTGATATTAGTGATGATGAAGACAATATGGACCACATCCAGAGGATGCTAGAGCCTGGATATGTCAGTACTGTACATGATGGGCAGGTTAAATGCAAGGGGCAGTTGTTAGGGGTACAGTTTTTACTATTTCCCCCCCCTTCACTGGAACTAATGCATTTTAGGATAATCCCCTTTTGTCCTGGATGCCTGAAATTGATGTCTTTGTTCAGGAGCTTCTCCATCATGAGGGATGCAGTGACCCTAATGAGCTGTGCCCTTCTTGTTCTGGAGAGCAAGGTCACATCCAATGTATCGATTGTTACAGTACTCAGTTGTTCTGTAGTACCTGCACTGTCAACAATCACCTCACATCTCCATTCCATAGAGTACAGGTACTTCATTTTTCTCATACTTAATTGCTGTGCTCATGGCGATTCCATAGGAATGGAATGGGTCATTTTTCAAATTGACAACTCTCAAAGCTCTGGGCCTTCAAATTCAACTTGGACATGCACCTGGAATGCAATGCAGGAATCCCACCCTTGCCATGAAGGACGACTTTGTTGTTGTCAACATCAATGCCATCCACTCAGTTTCACTTGCATTCAGTGATTGCAAGCACACACAGCAATGATAGATGCAGCTGCTTTGTGCTCAACTATTACCAGCCACTGTATTAGAGCTGAAGACTGCCACTATGTTTAATGTCCTAAAGGCCATTCAATGGTTGAGCTTCATGTTGAAGGTTTCAGCATTTGAGTTTTATCACTCCATTGCTTGGCAGACTGACAATACTGGGACTAATCCACCCCCTGTTTGTATGTTTGTATTCTTGAGGCATTTTTCCAATGCTAACAACCAGCATCAAGACACGTCGGTGATTCCCTCACACCGCCACCACCATGCCCCCCTGGCCCAAACAATGTCCAGTGTTGTTTGGGCCCCTTGTAAGTTTTTTTACATTGTTTTTTCAAATATACTAACTTGTGATTTAATTATTAGGATTTTACTTGTTCTGAACAGCCAAAATATGGCCTGCAGCACCCACCCACTGCCACAAGCCGCTGCTTATGGGGTGGATGCATGGGTGCACTACCACCAAACTATGACATGGATTACCTATCACTCAATGCCGCCACTGCACCACCAACACCACCAATGCCACCCACACACCCATCACCAAACAACTCCAGGATGATGGCATTTGATGACATCACCTCCCTGCCCACCCCTGGCACCCCCTGCTTGCCTGGCACATCCACCAAAACCAGCGACGCCAATGCCATCTATACCACGATGGCATGATGATGGCAATTGAGGACATGGCTGCCACATCACCACCCCCACCAATGCCGCCCACACACCCAACACCAAACAATGTGGCCACCACATCACCGCCCCCACTGCATCTTCAATGACACCCCCCCTTGCTTGCAAATGCAAGTGGGGGGACTTGTATATTATTTATTTTGTAATTATTCACATTTCTACTAATGTCGCCAACACTTTGGGTGAGACAACAGGGGGGGGGAGGGGCGTCCTTCCATGGATGCTGAGTAATGCCACCACTTGCACCCCCTTGCACAACAGCTGACTGCTGTCATGTGTGATATACAGGTTTTTTCTTTTGTTTTTTGCTCTGCCATAGTTCTTAAAATATATATTTAATTAGTGATTATTTTGCCCAGCCTTGTGAGCAGCTCCTCATGAGGTGGGTTAGTAAGTTACATTTATTATGAGCTAAGACCAGTCTAGACTGGTTAACAACTGGTCTCGTAACTGCCCAAGACTGCACAAGGCCACATAAGACCAGTCTGTGTCAGTTCAGTCTGGTCTTTTGCAGTCTTTGAACCTGTGAAGACTGGTTTCAGTCTTGATCCAAGGCTCTCAAAGCCCAAAGACCAGACCGGACCTTCAAACACTAGGTACTAAGGAGGGCAAATGTGCTGTGTTGTGCCCTGCCTGTCCACAGCTGGAAAGAACTTGCCACCAAACTGGAAGGATGCACCTGAAAATCAACAGTAAGTTTTTTTTTTTGACATCATATGGACATTTACTCACAACTGTGTGGCAGGTGGTTGTATACCCTGTGCCTGCAAATTGATGCAAACTTCTGCCTCAAATGCCTGAATGTTTCTAGTCAGGGACATGATCCTGGCCTCAACCATGGATTTGTGTATGTTGTTGATGAACCACAGTTCAAGCATTATCTCAATGAATATGGTGACAAGATCCCGGATGCCATGAGCATCTGCAACAATCACAACACATTGAAATTGGCAAGTATGCATGAGGGTAAAGGTACTGCAGCAAGTGGGGTCGGTGCTGTGGACTGCATCCAGCCTGACATGAAGCATCCTGTGGGTGGTGGGGATTTGCAGAAAGGAGAGTGGTAAGTATTTTTTCCTTGATTATAGATCTGCTCTTTTGAGGTCTTTACTGTGCCCCACAAGATCCAAGTGGATCTGCTTGGAATTGGTCAAATTCTGCTTGGATCCGCTCAGACATTTTTGATAGAGCAGCCTGCCAAATGGCTATGATTTTCTCTGACTAGAACCAGTCAGATCCGAGCAGAATAATTCTGACTGGATCCTGCTTGGATCTGTGTGCACAAAATCCCATGACTTTGTTTATCAGTGGCATGTGCTACCCAATTGGGATGTGTCACCATGGATCACAATGTGTCACTGCATGTCATGACTGCCAGCTCACCTCTCCCACTACCACCACCCACAATGCCGCCTCCCTCCTCCCTCCCTCCTCCCTCCCTCCTCCCTCCCTCCTCCCTCCCTCCTCCCTCCCTCCTCCCTCCCTCCTCCCTCCCTCCTCCCTCCCTCCTCCCTCCCTCCTCCCTCCCTCCTCCCTCCCTCCTCCCTCCCTCCTCCCTCCCTCCTCCCTCCCTCCTCCCTCCCTCCTCCCTCCCTCCTCCCTCCCTCCTCCCTCCCTCCTCCCTCCCTCCTCCCTCCCTCCTCCCTCCCTCTTTCACTATACCTCCATGGGGGCCTGCTGCCCCCCATCGTAAGCATTTTTTTAAACTTATCAATTTGTTTTTCATTCCTTTTTCTTTCAGTTTTTGTACTTGCAACAATGACACCCCCCTTACCCCCATGTCGGCCCCTCCTCCTTCCTTCCCCTCTCCTCTACTCCACCATTGTGGGGGCCTGTGGCCCCCATCATAAGTATTTTTCTCTTAGTTTATTTCTTTTTCAAGCTAACAATTTGTTTTTTCAGCTTTTCTATTTGTAACAATGGGCACCTCTCACACTGCCCCTCCTCCCCACTCAACTGGGATGTGAGGGAGTTGGAAAGGGATAGGATGGGCTGAGGGAGGACCCAGGAAGCCTGTGGAGTGGGGTGCCTGCAAGGTAAGCCCCCCCCACTGCCACATCATTAACAGCTGCCCCCTCTCCCTGTAACCGCCCCTGGACAGCCCCCCAAACAGCCCAGTGAGCCTCTGCTTGTGGGGTGGGCAGGGGGCTTTTGTTTTTGACCCAATGTACTCCCACACAACCCACCACATGGCACCCACCCAGGACGCATCAGGATGCACCCGCCAGCAGTGAGATACACTGGGTCAGGCTGCCAGCCAAGGGAACATGACAGAAGGCCTCCAAAGCCCAAGGAACCCATCCAGGAAGCAACGGGATGCAATGGGAGGCCCCCAGATCCCTGGGACACAATGGGGATGTGACAGGAGCTGACAGAACACCCCATGATGGGGAAGGACACACCAGCTGGCCAGGACAGCCAAGGGGGATGCGACAGGAGGGCCCAGCAGCCCAAATAACACCACCCAGCCCAGCCTCACGAGCTACTACTTGTGGGGTGGAGCACAGGTGGGGTGACAGCAGTGCCAGGCAGGCCCCAGCACCCATGCCAGCACCCCCAACCGCTACCACAAGCCATTGCTCATGGGGTGGAATGGGGTGCTATGCAATGGGTGGGTCACCATGACGTGACTGGACATGTCCTGCCCCCCTTTTTTTTCCACTTTAGCCTTCTATGTAAATGACTATGGAAATATCAAGTATTAAAGTAGTAGATAAATAAATAACCCCCTGCCTTGTAACAAGATAGGGGCATTTTTTTCTTAGTATTAATAGAATTATAAATAGTAATAAAAATAAATTTAATGTCTGAAAAAGAATGACTTACAAATCATGGTGATGAGTCTGAGCTGTCCAAGTGGAGTCTGATTGGACTCTGCTTGGACAAAATTTCACTTATTTCCTTAAATGGAAATTTGTGATAGTTGGACAAAGTCCAATCAGACTCCACTCAGACTCTGCTTGGATCTGCTTGGATCTGCTTGGATCTGCTTGGACTCTGCTTGGATCCGACCGGATCTTGTGGGGGACAGTAAAGTACTGTTTACATGGCACTACAGAAATGCAAGTTCCATGTTGACACTGTAGAATCCCTTGGTTACATTCTGTCACCAGAGGGCCTATGGATGTCTGTTGACAAGGTCCAAACAGTTATGGATTGGCTGGAGCCCCACAAGATTAAGGACATGCAATCATCCTTAGGTTTTTGTAATTTCTATCAACATTTCATTCACAGCTATTCCAATATCACTGTTCCCCTTACCAGACTAACTAGGAAGAACATTTCCTGGACTTTCACCAACAAGTGCCAACAAGCCTTCCAGAAACTAAAGGAAGAGTTTATGCATGCTCCAGCCCTCACCCATTGGACCCCAGACAACACAATGATTGTTGAGATGGATGCTTCTGACTGTGTGCTTGCTGCCATACTATTGATGTACACCACCAATGGCAAGCTGCACCCAGTCACCTTTCACTCCTGCTCTTTTATACCTCCTGAACTCAATTGTGACACACATGACAAGGAGTTATTGGCTATCTTTGAAGCCTTTAAAAATTGGTGCCATTACCTTGAAGGTAGCAGAACTCTGGTCTCTGTTGTTACTGACCATAAAAATCTAGAATATTTTTCAACTACAAAACTGCTCACCCAGTGGCAAGCCTGCTGGTCCAAGTACCTTTCCCAATTCAACCTCATTATTTGCTTCCATCCTGGGAAGCTTGGTACTAAGCACAATGCTCTCACTAGATGATGGGACATCTACCACAAAGGGGGAAATAGCAATTCCATCATGAACAATCTGTATAACCTCCACCCAGTATTTTCCAAAGAACAACTCACTGCATCTTTACAAGCTACTTATCTTGCTGAACCAATCTTATGTAGTGCTGTAGCCCTCAACATAGAAAGTCTGCATGTGGACATCTGTGTGGCTCTCCCATCAGACCCCACTATAGCATCACATTTCCCTACTTCTGCACCCTGGTCACTTGGGGATGAAAGACCTCTTCAACTCAATGATCACATTTACATCCCAGACTCCATGGACCTCCAACTTCACATTCTTCAATACAAACATGATCATATCCTTTCTGGTCACTTTGGCCAAAACAAAACATTACAATTGGTATGCTGAGAATATGTGTGGCCTAACCTCAGAACATTTGTAAAGGATTATTGCAATATGTGCACTTTGTGTAAATGCACCAAGTCACTGCAGCATAAGCTGTACAGACTACTACCAATCCTGGAGAAGCCATGGAACTCCATCTCTATGGATTTCATTAAACACTTACCCCCATCCCTTGGCTATGCTTCAGTTTTGGTCATTGTTGATCAAAATTTTAAACAGGGCATATTCTTTCCTGCAGTTGACAAGATCAACTCACCAGAGCTCACCCAGCTCTTCATACTTCATGTGTTTTCTAAGCACAGAGTTCCATTGCACATCACTTGTGACCATGGCTCTGAGTTTGTCTCTAGGTTTTTCCAGTCATTAGGTAAAGCCCTCAACATGAAGATACACTTCACTTTGGGTTACAACACAAACCAAGCAACTTAACCAGACACTAGAACAGTACCTGCCTATCTTTTGCAAATATCAGCAGGACAACTGGTTGGAACTCCTTCCCCTTGCTAAGTTCACTTACAACAACACACCCAGTGCTACCACCAGCATATCACCATTCTATGCCAATAAAGGACCTTTAAAGGTTACAACCCTAATATCACTGTCTACCCTGAACACAAGCTGGCTTCCCAAAAGGCTAGATCATTTGTCATGGATCTTGATGAACTACACATGGAGCTCCACCAGCAAATCAAACTTGCCCAAGAGTGTTATCAAGTTCCTGTGGATCACTGCTGGCATCCCACTCTGCTGTTCAAAGTTGGTGATCATGTTTACCTTCATGCTGAAAACATTCACACTACCAGGCCTTCAAAAACATTATCAGAAAAGAACCTTGGCCCCTCTGAAATCATCACCCAAGCTGGCACACATTCATTCACCCTTTGCTTTCTGGACCACCTCCATACCTTACATCCAGTCTCTATTGACAACAAAATTGAATATGAGATTGCCAAAATCTTGGACTCTAAGCTTGATAAGCAGTGGCAGTGTCCATTGTTATACTGGGTGCACTGGTCAGGTTATGTGAACACTGGCCTGGAACAGTCCTGGCTGCTTGCCAAAGAACTCAAGCACACACAGGAAGCCACTGCTGACTTCCACACACAGTACCCCAGCATACCCAGTCCACAATAATTTCAGTGTTTTACAGTCCCCCACCTATTCCAGTCAGACTCCCTGGACTCTGGAAAGTCTGGGTGGATTCTGGTTAGTCCAGGTGGATTCCAGTTTTTCTGACTGATTCAAGAACTTTTAACAAGTCAACCTCAAAATAATATTTTCTCATCCAGGATTGAACTCTCAACCTCCAGGTCTCAATTAACAAATTCAGTGGCAACATAACAGGTAAGCCATAAGACCATGTCTAGGAAGTGATATTATTGTTACTTTATTACCTGGTTACACAATGTTTTTAAATAAAATATATTACATATAAAATTAATGTATACAATGGGGCGGGGGAGTAGGTGCATCATGGCATTAGCCACCGCGGCCCCTCCCCTCCCCGCATGTCACCCTGCTGGTGCCACTAATGTAGCACCCCTTTCCACCCCACGAGTGATGGCTCGTGGCAGTGGTCGTGGGTGCTGCTGTTGGCACCGCCGTCGCCCCTCCTTCCCTGTCCTCCCCGCATCTGGTCACCCCCAGCCCATCGCACCCCATCTCCACCCTGCGAGCAGTGGCTTGCAGCAGTGGTCAGGGGTGCTGTGTCATGCTGTTGTGTGGTCACCCATCCCCCCCTCCCCTCCACCCCATTCCACCCACACTCCACCCCACAAGCAGTAGCTCATAGGGCTGGGCTGGGTGGTGCTAGTCATAGGGTGGGCCACCTGTGGTGTCCCCCACCTCCTGGTGCATCCCTGTGTCCCCGGTCCTCTCCCCCCCCTCCCCCCTGGGCACCTCTCCCCTTGTCTGGGTGGCCCTCCCACTCATCTGGTCATGTCATATGGCGGCCCATTGTGTCCCCTGCATCCTGGCACACCCTCTGGGTCATCTGGCATCACCCCCATTGTCTGGCATGTCCCCAGTCCTCTAGCATCCCCCCTCTGTCATCTAGTGCATCCCCGGTGGTATGGTGCCCCCCCGTCCAGCCCCACCCTCCTCCTGGTCATTGGGGCAATATACATGCGGTACTGACATGGTGTTGGAAGGGGATGTGGCTTGTGATGTGGTGGCTGTGGTCTGGGGGCTGTAGTATCCCCCTTGAGCCCCCCACTTCCTAGCTGAGTGGGGAAGAGGGGCAGCATGTCGGGGGCTCATTGAAAACACACAAAAAAACTGAAAAAAAAAATAGTATATTAGTAAAATATAAATAGTGATAATAAAAAATACTTAGGGGGGGGCCTGGGGCCCCTATACTGTTGGACTGGAGGTGGCATCGGTGTCATTGATGGGTGAGGGAAGGGGGGGGCACTGGTGGCACTGATAGGTGATGGAAGGGGGGCAGTGGTGGCAGTGGTAGTGGCAGTGGTAGTGGTGGCCTGTGAGCAGGGTGAGGTGGCAGTGGCAGTGGCAGCGTCGTCGGATGAGGGGGATGGTGGTCATGGTAGGTGGTTGTGACTCAGAGCCTGTGTGCTGGCAGTCACAGATGGTCATGGGGTGGGTCATGGGTAGTAGGCAGGCATGTGACCAGGTGTCCAGGTATTCCACTTATTCCGGCTTTGTTTGAGTTCAGGTAGATTCCAGGGATTCTATGATAAAATTCAATAATATATTTACCGGAATTAACTGCTACAGTGGAAGTACCATACAAAAAAAGTCCACCGGAATCCGGCTGGAATAGGTGGGGGAGTGTAAAGGACTCAATAATTTCATCATTCTCCACCCTTATATAAGAAACAAAGTCACTTCAAGACAAAATAAAGCCATTTCATTTTTTATATATTCCATTACTATTACTTACAAAAAACAAAGTCATCAGATACCATTGCCCTATGCACAACAAAACAAACAAAGTCAACATTACCTATTAAACACCATCATTACTTACAAGAAAAACAAAGCCATTTCACTATTATTATCAAACTATCATCTTACTTACAGAGTTACTTATCAGATCACTCCTTACTTACAAAACAAAAACAAAGCCAAAAAACAAGACCATTACAAACCACATATCTACATACAAACCAAAGTATTTACATTTTATGGTCCTCCACAGATCTCCGCACATATTATATTACTTTTCTTTTTTTACCTAGTCCTCTACCACTCTACTCCCTCTTCATTCCATTCCAACCCCTTGTTGGACTCTGCTGGTCTCCACTCTGCTTGCCACACCTTAAACGTGGGATAGTCCTCCTCTTCCTCCTCCAGGTGCTCCAGGTCCTGTTGGACCTCCTCCTCATCACTGTCAAAGCCTAGCTCCTCAGTCTCCACCTCATGCTCCTCATGCTCTCTGTCCCACTTGTAGTGCTTGGTAAAGTTGCAGATCATGACTGCCATCACCTTGCATTGTGCCCCAACCCTCACACTTCTGCTTCAACTGGAAGCAGTAGTTGCAGTCCAAGTGGCAGGTCCTGCTGGACCTCATGCATGCTATGCCCATAGAACAACATCTAAAAAAAACAAAAACAAACTACAAGGTAAAAACATGATGACAAACATCACATACATTTGGCAGGCAGTGTCCACCAATGTCCCAGCAGTGTCATTCTCACCAGCATCCTCACCCACCATGGCCTTCATCTTCTTCTTCTTTTGAGGCTCATTGATGATCTCCTCCTCACCGGTGGGCTCTGCAGCCTTCCACTTCTGCACATGGCACTCTTCACATCTCTGTGCCTTTTCTTCCTTGTGCAGCCTCTTCTCCTTGGCAGCCTTCCTTTCTGCCTCTTCAGTGGCAGCCTTTTCTAGCACAGTGAGTTCTTCCAGATGTGCCATCAGTTTTATGCATTCCTCAGTGGCAGATGACAAGGGACTGGGGAGGGATGTGTTTTGTGAGCTTGACATGGTGATTGATATTGAAGGACTGCAGAATGTCAAAATTCCTATATACAGAGTCTGAACACCACATAACCTTGAAGGCTTGGTCCTAGGGGGAAATACTGTCATATTTCATGCAAGTCTATAATGGAGCTCTGGTGGATCACCAATGGAGCCACCACTATTTCAAATAACCATTTCAAATAACCATTTCAAATTCCATTTCATATTCATTTCCTGTTTTGTTTGTATCACCTATCATTGATTGATGATCTTACTTACTGCATACTTGGTGCTCCACAGAACCCCACCATAGTTACCTCAGTTACTTACTTACTATAAAACTTAGATACCATCACTTGTAACCAGTGTTTGAAAGTCCAGTCTGGTCCAGTCTTTCACCCCTTTCAGGCTTGGACCAGGACCAGGACTGGTCTATTTTTTACTCAAATACATAGGGACCAAGACTGGACTGCACAAGACCAGTCCTAAATGGTCCGGTCTTGGTCTTGGACCAGTCTCAACTGGTCTTTCGTACATTAATCTACTATAATTAAAGTATTCAACAAATTAAATAAGTCACCCCCCCTTGCATTTGCAAGTGAGGGGGGCAGCATGAGTCAGGGGCCTTTAGAATACTCTACAAATAGAATAAAATAATTTTGCATGGTGGGTCACTAATGCTGTGGCAGCGTGGGGTGTCACTAGTGATGTGGTGGCATGGAGGTCACTAGTGATGTGGCGGCATGGAGGTCACTAGTGATGTGGTGGCATGGAGGTCACTAGTGATGAGGCGGCACAGGGTGTCGCCAGTGATGTGGTGGTGCAGGGTGTTGCTAGTGACGAGGCAGCGCAGCGGGGTCGCTAGTCATATGGTGTTGCTAAGACTCCACCCCATGAGCAGGGGCTCATGGGGCTGGGGCCAGGTAGCGCTGTGGTATTTCACAGTGAGTTCTGTCCTATAAAATAAATAGTAAGTCAATTATAAAAGAAAAACAATGGAAAAAAGGCTTACAGGGCCCAAACGGCACTGGATGTTGTTTGGGCCAGGAGGGGGAGTGGTGGTGGTAGTATGAGGGGATTAGTGTCGTTTCTTGATGTGTTGTTGGCAGTGTTGTTAATTATTTGTGTGGGATCAGAAAAAAAGAAAAAAAAAAGATGGCATCTATCAAAAAATCACTGTAGCAACACTAACCCTATCAAATAAACATGTGCAAACTCACTAGGGGTATATAAACCCTCAAGATTTCGCTCTTTTTGATCCCCTGGGCTTGTCCCATGTAATGTAGTTAGGTATAATTAAATTAAATTCATTATAATATAATAAATATTATTAGATAGTAGTAGACCAGTGGTCTGGTCCTTAACCAGTCTTAACCGGTTAAGGCCGGTCTTTTGTAAGGTTGAAATCTCATTTGACCAAGACCAGGACTGCTCTATACTTGGCATAACCGAGACTGTAGGTCTTGGTGAGACCAGTTATGGTCCAGTCCAGTCCATGGTCTTTTCTAGTCTTCAAGACTGGACCTTCAAACACTACTTGTAAGTTGTAACCTCAGTTTGATTATTGTATTGTTACCTCTTTTTTTTTTTTTTTTTTTTTTTTTGTTCAACAATATTTAACGTGGTGCACGGACGCAGTCCACGGCTATCTACTACAAGAGATGGCGGGTATACGATGTAAGTTGAAGGGGAAACTACAGCCCCGATAATGCACAGAAGTGCGTGAAGGCCGGCGCACCCTAGGGTTAGGGTTGTTGCGCATGGCCGGACTACAGGCCGAGGGCGCTCAGGCGCCTCCCCGAACCGGCTCGCCGGCACTCCCAATGGCGCGTACTAACACTCCCAGTGTCCTACCCCCACTAAGCCCCTGCACGGCCTCTATTAGTCGTGCGCGCCCACTGACGTGCCGGCCAGGAATGAGGATTATAGGCCTTCCCGCAGGTCGACCAACCCGCCAGCCATAAGGCCCGACGGGGTTCGGAGTCCCTCGGTTGCCCGAGTACAACCCCTCCTCGCTTAGCTGCCCCACGCATGGGACGGTACCTGCCAACAGGCGGGCCCCCCAACCTTGCCAGCGACGAACCCGAGGTTCGGCGTTACCGACAGAAACATCGCAGGCTCGGAGACCGAGCGCGCGTTCAGCGGCCATCAGGCGCACCAAGCCACCAGACGGGGGTCATACGCCCTGCGCGTAACCCTCATCCCGGATCCCACCCTTCCGGGGGGGCAAAGGCGAATGCACGCGGATTCGCCTCGAGGAGTTCAACAAGGTCCGCGATGAATCGTGGGCCCTGCCGGTGCTTCTTGCGCTTCACGTGTGGGCACACGCGGAGCAGGTGGTCCCGGTCTTGGAAAGGCCGGGGGGGGCAGGAGCAGTGAGTTTCCTCACTGGGGAAGAAGCGGTCGTGGTAGCTCCCAATGGGGGCATGTGCCGTGATGCACCGACATAGTCGGGCCGTCAGTCTGCAATCAAAAGCAGTTTCTTTGAGCCAGGGCCCGCAGCCAGAAGCGGTGGGCGTCGTGGGGGTCTTCCGTTGGGCCCTTAGGTCCAGGAAGCTCCTCCCTCGATACTTGGGATCCGCAAAGCGGGTGTATTGTTACCTCTCCAACTCTCCCACTCTAAGTCCCCTTTGTCTCTCACTTCTGGAACTCCACTGGATCTCCATTCTTATCATTGTCACCTTGTAAATTGGACATCAGATGTAGAGAAGGGCACAATCTCTTATAGATTGAAGCCAAGTCCATTGTTGCACCAGAACTCCATTGGAACACCAACATAACTCTGCCCTACAAGATCAGTTCATAACATGATGCAGAACTGCTGCAGATCACTTATTATGAGAAGCCTCAATCTGACAAAAGGCAAATCTAAGTGGGGCAGCTGCAGTTTTTGGTTTAGACTTTGCAGACTGTGCCTTGGGTGTAGATGCCTTATGTTTAGCAGGTGTAACTGGTACCACAGGATCAAGCTAATATATGTGTTATTAATTACATATATACACATCAAATATTTTTGCATTTACCTGCTGAGCATGCACACTTGGTTTGTGGGTATGTGGTTGAGGAATAGATGATTCTATAAAAATTAGAAGTCATGTTTATATTATCCAGAATAAATCCCTCATAACATACCTAGTATATTAGCAGCTGCAGATGGCTTACTAGTATGTGAGGATGGATTAGCAGTATCTGAATTAAATAGACATTGTCAGGAGTATGATTTTCATAAGACATTTTAAACTTTTGTTGTTTGGCTGTATGGACACTTTTATGTACACATGGTCAAGGGTAGGCACAAGGTCCTTACAATCAAAACCATGGCTAAGGGTAGGTAGAAACACATGGGCAACACACTGCACAATTGGACTCATGGTAGGCACATGTAGCTATGCACCTCATGCTGTAGGCATGGTGCTGTGCCTGTTGACAACTCATGGTATAAGCATGACTACCACATGTATTGTAGTATATAAATTGTAATATATCACCCAGAGACACTAGTTGTGTTCTCTTGGGTTATCCACCATTACCTGGTGTGACAGCTACTTGACTACTCAACTACCTTCTTGCTTTTGTTTGTGAGAGCTGTCATCATTGCCTTAGGGTATTGGTGACATCCTGACAGACATTAATGGACATGTTAGACAGGTAGAATTCATCAGGAGGCACCTTGAGCTCAAGTGCCTGCAGGAACAGCTGGCTTGCAAGCACAGGAATGGGGATGGGGAGCAATGGCATCTAACAGGGGTCTAACAAAGAAATATCTGAATCACTGAAGTACATACCAGATGATCCAGGGTTTGTTGAACCTGCAGGTGATGGAGGCTGTGGAACTGCCTAAGGAGCTATCTTACATGATGCACAGGTGTGAGCTGCACCAGGGTCTGTAATGGTGCTGAATTGTGGCTAGAGTGAAGAAATATAGCACATACCAGGGACATCACAATGTGTTGTTTCTTTGGGCAATTTTTGTTCTAAAGTGGAAAGCTAAGTAAGCAGACAGACTGAGATGTGGTACCCATACTCTGCTGTCCAACATGATACTCCCTGTGGTTGCACAGTAGTACTAGTATCTGGATTTGTTTGTGGTTTTTTACAAGGTGGCACAGTGAGTGAGAGGACAGAGAGATGGGTGATAAGGAGAAAGTGACAGCAGTGAGGCCCAACACTTATATCTGACAGTTCATCTATGAGATGTGGCTTGAAATGGAAACATTTGACAGCTCTATTAATCCATCAATGTGTTTATTGTGATATAACGCAACTGGATGAAACTTGGAAGGTATATTTCAAAAATACAGGATCAGTACTACATAGGCCATGAAAGAGTATCATAAATGGTATGCAACAGTAGTCCAAGAGGAACAAGATGGTGCAGTATCATAGATGGGAACACAAGGCAGTGCAGCCTCATGGAGTTACCATGGAATCACAGATATATGGTATGGCATGATGATAAATTAAACAAGCTACATGGTTATTTGTACATAGATATGTGTACACCAAACAATGCTATTGTAATGTGAATGGAAATGGATGAGACAGGGGACACAGCATGATGCTGGCAAGAGTTTGCATACCACATAGGGCACTGATAAGTGGTGAGGAACAGTAGGCTGTGCCCATCATCATGAAGAAGAAAGAAGGGCAGATAATCAGGTGGAGAGTTGAGGAAAATGGGGTAGCAATATAGGACAACACAGAAAGGATTGAGATGGCATCAATGACACAAGGCATAAGGGACTGAAAACAGAAAGTGGCAGATGAAGGATAGGTGACACTGGTGAAACAAGGCAGAGAGGGCCAAAAACAGAAGTGGCGGGTGGAGGAGAGGTGGTGCCAGTGAAACAAGACATTGGCAACATCATTTGAATGTTGTTCAACACCATAACAGCATCACACAGGGGTGGGGTGGGTGAAACAAGGCAAAGGCTGAAACAAGAAAGTGGGGGTGGAGGAGACTCAGCACCAGCAAAAGAAGCCATCATTCAATACCAGAATGGCATCAAATGGAGGCATGTTGGGAATGGAGTGGTGAACAGTGACAGGAAGAGTTAAGGACAAGCTTAGAGGATGAAGTTAATCTCAAAGGCTTGTGAGTGAGGGAGTCTGCCACAGGGAGGAATGTTATTATCATCTCCTACATGATGTGCAATATTTATACTACACAGTTAGGAGGTATAGTGTAATGCACTCCTTTAATATATAAAGGAGGTATTCTGTAATAGACCCCTGTACCAGTTAATAATGGAATAACTATGTCATATCCCCTATATAATTCTCCAGATAGACTTGTCTATCATTGTATATTATAGGGGGTTCCCTGGATAGCATAGGAGACAGTCTTGGCAGTCTTTGTAGTCTTGGCCAGTCTATTAAGGGTAGCAGCTCGGGAATTAATATTATTCCCTGTGGCTGTGTTGGATTCTACCAGTGGCAGATCCTAACCCTAACCTTAAGCTTAGGACTTGTATTCCATCTCCCTAGGCTTGTTAACTGCCTTGGCTTGCCTGTATACTCTTGTATACATAATCCCAACAAGGCAGCATCAGCAAAATGTGACACAGGGGTGTGAAGGAGAGCCAGCACCAGCAAAACAAAGTGTTTGACACCTTACAGTGTTGAACAAGATAGGGGCAGCCAAAACAAGAGCCTGTAACATTGAACAAGGTGTGGGGGGTTCCAAAGCCAGGGGGCAAGGTTAGAAGAGGGGTGGTGGTTTGAAAACAAGTCTTAGCAGCTGAAGAAAAAGCAGGTGGAGGTGGAGGTGACATGGTGCCAGCAGATGTTTTGGTGTTACAGCTCTATTTTTGCAGCATGTCAGTGGCATGTAGTTGAGCTGTGGGGGAATACACTCACCAGATCCCTGCATGCCACCAATGACAACCTTCTGGTGTTGTAGGCAGACATATTTGAGTCACTTGACAAAATGAGTCATGTCTTGTATAGGCTGGATGTCCTGACCTACTGTCATTGTCATTGTATTAGCTTTACAAGAAAATAGCTAGATTAATAACTACATACCAATACTGAACATTTGGCAACCTGGAGAAAGTTGAGAAAAACAGTGGTGTTGGTGGAAGTTTTGGTGAGATGGCTCCATTGTTGTGGCACTGCCGAGTTCTGCCATTGCCAGGCATGTGCCAGGCAGCAGCAGGATGCCCTGGGGCAGAACCTGGCAGAACTCATACTGTGCCTAAAAATAAAAATAAAATATCATGCCATTAAATGTAGTCTGTTTCCAAATTACTGTCCTCTAATGGCAGGAGGAGCAAAGCATCCACCAATTCTCACCAACAACTTCACCAACTTCAAGAAGCTCAACAATCAAACAAACCAATATGAAGTAGAATGTCACTACCATCCCAGCAGCACTCCACTGATGATTAACCATAACAATAAGCCCATCAAACACCTCAGATCTGCAGAAGGATTGACCCTTGATGACATTGATGCTGCATTTGCTTGAGAATGAATTATGGAAGGAAAAGGAAGCATTGGGAGACCAGGATGTTGATGGAGGAGAGATTCTCGAAGGTGGGATTTATGATTTTGCAGAATTGGCAAAGATTGATGTAGGAGAGGCCCCCAAACCTACTAGCAAGGATATTGAAGTGATAGGGTCAGCTGACAACAACAACTGGGATGTCAATATGATGGTTTGGGGTGCACATGCCATCTAGTTACATATCTGCCTCATAGTGTACCCCACCTAATTCATTGATTTTTACATTCAAAATAACCTGCCAGCATCTGCCAACATTGGCAGCTGTTGTTCTGCTGGCATGCCAGTAGAATCTTTCAAAAACTAGTTCTGTCACCCACACTAGGCACATCAGTGGTACAAAGTTTAGCCATGGGGAATACACTCACTGGTAGTGCTTGAAGGTCCCATCATGCAAAAATGACCAAGACTGAACTGGACCATAACTGATATGACTGGACCTGCAGTCTTGGTCCTACTGGTTATGGTACTAGTCTGGTCCTCAGTCCCTGATCTCAAAATTTTAAGGGGAACCATATGGTCCTTGGTAGTAATGTTATTTATTACTTATATTATTCTACTACAATACAAGAGGGCAGAAGCCCAAGGGAACAAAAGAGCAAAATATAGAGGGTTTATACAGCCTTGGTGAGTTTGCACTTATTTGTCTGATAGGGCCAGTGTTGCTATGGTAATTTTTGACAGATGCCATCTTTTTTTTTTCTGATTCAATGCAATCATTTGATCCCATACAAACACCCCACAACAAATCTCTTTTCTTCCCCCCTTGATGCTGCTTCACCACCATCATTATCACCACCACCTCAAGTGCTGGAAGTGGGTCCAAATGACAAGATGTCATTTGGCCCCTAGGTGAATTTATTGTTTGTTATTTTAATATATATCTAACTTTTTCTTTTCTTTTAGGTACTATATTTATAACAATGACATGGCCACTAACAGGGGACAACAACAACTAGTGGGGGATGACAACATCAAACAGGGGACAATGTCAACTAACAGGGTCCAAATGGTGAGATGTTGTTTGGGCCCTAGGTCAATTTATTGTTTGTTGCTTTACTTAATATATATCTAACTAATCTTTTAGGTACTATATTTATAACAATGACAATGATGGCTCAATGGTTACACCAGCACTGCCAACAAGCACCACCCCCCCTGCCTGAAATGCAAGATGGGGGCCTGCATACCCCACCACATCCTATGGCCAGCCCTGCAAGCCACTTCTTATGGGTGGACTTCATTTTTTGCCTATTTTATTTTATATATTTTAGTTACATAGATAGTTAGTATGTAGTTGTAAGACCAGTCAAAACCAGTTGAGAACCACCACAGGACCCCTTAGAACCAGTTCTAAGGGGTTCTGAGTGGTTCAGTCACACCCTTCTCTAAGATATTAAATATTATATGACCAGTTTTGTCCTCAGTTCGAGCCCACAAGGGCAAAAAACCAGGACTGGACTGGACTTTTACACACTACCCACTGGATCTCCTGAACCTTCCTTGTCTTTCAAGGACCTCTCACATCCCTGAGGGGAGGAGAGGTCCAGTGATCCATCATTATTGTTATCTGCAAGTCTAGATAAGAGAAATCAGTGATGATGATGCAAAAAGGACTATTGATATAATAGAAGGCTATAGAAACAATGACAAGATAATGGTGGAATAGGGATATGTACAGTTATGAACATTGATACAATAAAAATCCTTTCAAAAATTTAACAAAGGTTATTGTGATTACTGTAATATGCAAAAACATTAGTCCATGGACATAGCACCAGAGCCATTTTTCGACATGCTAAGGTTGTCGGAAGCATTGTGAATAAACTAGCAAACTGTTGCACAGTATAACACCACGCTACCCCTGTCGGTGACGTTTCAGTTTTCCTTTCCTATCGCTATTTAACGCGGATTATGAGCCTTGACCCTTCAAAATCGAATGAAAATGCGCACGCAAACCCACGGTCTTTCCTCTTCCGACTCTCTCTCTTGATGCTATTCCGTTGCAGCTTCCGCTTCGTCGCCGTCTCCGGATTCGTGGTCACCTGCAATACCTTTGCTGTCTTCCGCTCCCTTCGAACTCCAAGTGTACTCTGCCGGATCTGGTTGTATGTCGTTGCGAATATAGTTGTGCCAACTTTACTCTGCACGAGGTCTTGCAACTCACTTGCGACCGTCTTGAGCTCATCTATGACAGCGAAAGTGTCATCCCTCAGAAAACACATGATTGGGGGGGGGGACTCACCTATCTGTGGATCACGAATCGTTTCATCCTCCCTTAGCCGATGCACGGGTGCCAGAACATGAACCAGGAATTTCTCAAGTCTAGCGGTTTCCATGTGTGACACCATTGCAGCGAACCAGCGTAGTGCTGCAAGGGGTTGTTGGGACCAGTTCGTCTACGAAAATGGTCACAGAACTTCCGTCATGAACAAATGAATGACATACAACGCTGGAACTCTTGTTTATTCTCTCAATATGGGCCGACTTGATCTGGTAAGATAATTTTGAGAATAACCATGGTAAGGGATTCATACTCTTCGAGTCCTTCTCCATGTCTGCGTTGGTTTGGTCGGGCGTGGCGTCGTCTTCGAGAGGATGATCCACAACCGGAATTGCGCAGAAGCATTTGCCGATATAAAACAAATTCTTCACGATTTGCAAGCTGAGAGCTTCATCCAGGTGCTCGCTCTTCAGCTGCAAACACAGCTTCATTGCAACATCTCGCAATCCTGTCAACGACAGGAGGTCATCGTCTGCAAGATCGATTCTAGGGGGCTGCACAGTAGCAGCTGTAAATCCAACACCAATGAGCCGGCAGGATGCCGTACGAACCCACGCATGGGGGAACAAGAGATGGGCAACAACAGTGTTCCACGCTAACTGGCCTCTATGATTGGCGAAGTCAGGGAACACGTGCAGGATCTTGGAAATAACAGTCAACGCGTAATACGGTGTCTGCCATTCCAAATCGACTTGCATAAAGGGTTCGGTGATTTCTTCTCCTTCGATCACAGCTAGTCCGTGTGCACTCCGTTGTAGAACCGCGTCCAGGTCCTCCAATATGACCGTGATATAAGGCAGAGAGTCTGCTGCCAATGCGTCGATCACAAAGCCATAGATTTGTGATGATACGCGCGCTAGTTGTGGTTGAGAATGCTGGGAGGCCCACGAGTGGAGATGTGACATAATCACTCGGCGGCGGTCATCGTCGAGACGAATGAAAAGGCTTTCGATGAGGAGCGACCCCATCTCTCGACACTTGGCGGAATCATCGTTCGCGACCACCATAACGAGGGCAACGAACAAGAGGTCGGCGTATTCAAGGATTAAGTCAACTTGGAATTTCGAAATGACGGCACTCAGCAACTCCATGATGGATTTCCGTCCACTTTCATACACGTATGTCAAATTCTTCGCAAGGAAGGTCATCTGATTGCGAAGTCGCCCTTTCCCCTGAGGATAATCGAGGAGGAACTGCAAAAATGCTCCGCGGCAGAGCTCTTGGACTTGAAGCGACTGACTAGTGACCATGATCCCAGAGACCTTGTCCATCATGTCGTAAATTTCTGGAACGACAAACTTCCGTGCAACGATAGCTCGGAGCATAGTGAAAGCGGCAACTTGACGTGAAGGGTCTTCGAGATCGGGAGACAAGAGCTCTAGGAGGTAGACAAGATCCTTCTCCTTGATGTCGATCGCTGAGCCATCACGGAGAATGCTTGCTAGTGATCTCAATGCTACCTGGACAATTTCCGATTCGGTATTTCCGGCCTGTTTGATAATGTTGACGATTTGTCGTACAAAAACCGGAATTGACTTGTCAAGGGACTTGAGAGGACAACCAACAACTCCTGCAGCAGCTTTCATGCCAAGGATTAGAATGGGTGCGCAGGTGGAATACAGCGTATTCCCAACCACAATAATCATCGCATCCAGTCGTGCGATAATGGCTGCGTCATGGAAGTCGAACCGATTCCGTCGCAATGCCGTACTGAACAACTCTAGACCTAAAGTAACAAATCTAAATGCTTCATGAGAGCATGCATCGACACTCTCCAACGTGGGACTGACCTGAAGGAATTACTGGCGTAGTGATCTATCTCTATCTTCTCCTGACGCTGCGTTTGTACAATGGCGTCACCTCTGGCCCTGGATTTGTGTCGTGGAGAAGCCTCCTTGAGGAACTTGGCGTTCTGGCTGATCAAGGTATTGCATAAGACTAGAAGCTCCGACGGAACGAGGTGCTGATTACAGTTTAGCCCACTGGCTATTCGCTTTAGAACGTCCTCGACAAGGAGCATAACCTTTGCAGACTCGGTCTCTTGCATAATGGAACGCAAGGGTAATAGCAAACTACTAATCTTGGGTGGGGTTATACACCTGGCGACGATCGCGAATGAATCGAGCCCTTTCGATGACGAAGACCGAACCTCTCGCATTCTTGTCTTGAAATCTTCATGTTCAACATCTTTTCCCGATTCTCCAAATATGACCTCAACGGAAACGTGCGTTACATCATTTACACAGTTGTCGAGGGTGTTGAAAGACTCTGCATGTTCGCCGTTCGCGACATGAACCAATAAAGCATGAACTACGGAAGCCAGTACATGCAGTTGAGGGCCACGCAAGAGCGCTCCTCGCAGCTCTCGAATGATTGTCGGGAAGTAGAAAGGCCCTAACGCTACAGCTATGCGATTGAGTGCATCCCGCGTCAAGTCTCTGGTCTCTTGAGATCTGCTGCGAAGTGCCTGACTGAGGACAGTGAGAAGTCGAACAATTTGAGGTTTGCCCACTGATGAAGGAAGATATTTTGCAACTGTGACAATACCGATGGCTATCGGGATGCGTGTGTTATCGTCTGTTGTTGCATCGTGTTTCTCCAAATGATTCAACAAGTTTGGCAAGAGTCGTTGGCTGACAGCATCCGCAATCCGTGCAGTCGGAGGTGCAGGGGTCGAGACCTCTTGAGCTGAAAGATACTCAATCGGGTCCGCATCAACATCATCCTCAACATCGTTGTCGTTTTCTGGAACATCCTCGACTTCGGGGACAGTGTCCTCCATAGGAAAATGGAAGTTTTCCAGGAGAGCCACAAGTGTACGAATATAAACGCGCTCTGACGCGTCCTTAGCTCTGGACAACTTCAAGTACTTCTGCACTAAAGCGTAGTACGCGCCCCAAGAAAGATGTTTAGCCATGCGGCCCGTCGTCAAGATGGCATCATTCACGAGATGGTGGTCAGTGGTTGAAGTTGAAGTGATGTAATTGCCTACTAATGGAATGAAGATCTCGGCAAGTGTGGTGCTACGCAGACTGCCCCCATCACAATAATCGGCGAGGCGGCGAAGTGCCCTCGATCGTCTGTGAACCTGGATATGGAGTATATTGTTGAAAAAGTTGGCTTCTTCATCACCCCCAGCAAGTAATATTTTCATTTCTTGCAAGGCGGTGATGTGGTCGCATTTACCGATGGCGTATGCCAAAACTCCCAGAACTTCGGTGCGCACCAATTCGTTCTTGGTTCGTAATCCGTTCTTGAGACCGGGAAAAAGAACGCGGAGAAATGTCAAGTCATGATCGGATAAAGGGTGAGAGGAGACTGCATCAATGAAATGCCTCATAGCAAACGACGCATTATTCCTGATTGCCAATTCGACGGGATCTTGGATGAAATGCAGCATATCATAGAGCACAGGAAGCCAGTCATCACAGGAAAAGGTTTCGTAAAGCGTCTCGTTCAGCGACGCAAAACCAGAGAGTCGTGTAAAGAAATCCGGCTCATCTACACGCTTTGCAGAATAGGCATCCAACAATGCCAACAATTCAGATAAGCCGTGCAACGACGTATCAATGGTCGCTAAACGTTGGAATGCAGACACTAGGGCCAATCGCGCAGGGCGGGATCGTAGGGACTGGAACAATTGTGACAACAGGCCATATGTCATCCTGTAATCGTCGGAAGCACGATCGGACAAACCAGGAATCGACAGTGTAAGATTGCCTATGATCTTTAGTAGGTCGACCTTGACCTTCTCCGGTACGAGCTTTGGGGGTTTCCGTAGTAGAGGTGCAAAAAGGCCAAGCAACAGGGTCGCCTGAGATGCATCTGTAGAGTACTGTGCAAGCTCAGACAAGATGTAGATCTGACGCTGCGCTAATGGAGTCGCGATTGCCAAGGCTCCCTTCGTGTGCTCGACCAAAACAGCCAGATTAGAGAGTAAGAGAGAAACATGAGGCTTGACCACGGCATCACGTACAACTTCATCGACAGCAGACGCAGCCAATAGGCTATCGACGATATCGAAAATGCGAGACACGACAGCAGGCTTGACACTCGGTGAAACCAAGCAGTCGTATACCTTGGGCAACACTCGGGGGTCATACCGGACAAGATATCCTGCCTGAGTGCCTTTGAGACTCCAGGTGTAGAAGAGTTCTAGAAGGGCTGAAGGCGCTTGTGTGTTCTCTTTGTCCAAAGCCTGGAGACGAGGTGAAATGAACGCGGTGAACGCGGACTTCATGTAAAATGAATAGTCGAAAGACACCGGGCATCTGAAGAAATCTGCAAATCTTTTCAGCCCGAGCTGGCGTATCGATCTAACAACCTTGGTTGATGAGGAGCTAGGTTGGCCTACCACCTCCTCACCATGCTCCTCATCCTCATCCTTCCCCTCCCCTTCTTCCTCATCCTCGTGACCCAGGAGGGATTCTATCCGCGTTTGAGCACCCGAGATCAAATCGATCGTCATCCCCAACAGGGCAGGCCAATAATCCACCAACCTTGGACCCAAGTTCCTTAAGACATCACTTAACAATGTCAAGAACCCCGTCTGCTGCTTATCTGACACCGCCGCATCAACCACAACGACAGCAAACGGTCCTTCTTTGCGCGCGGTACATGTTGATCCTAGAGGCCGTAGCATTAGATCCACGAGGAGACCTAATTCCTTGTCCGTACAGCCTCCCAGCGCACCGAGCACAGCAGCACGACGATCTGCACCCCTCGAACGCCCCCTCTTCTCTAGCATTACCCCAAACAGCAGACGTACAAGGACATCAACCACCTCCCCTCGATCCTGGGGCTGAATAAGATCAAAGTCTAGAGTCGCCAATTCATCACGCCATCTCGTGTTATCGAGCAAAGCCCGAAACTTTGCTTCATGCAGCATAAGGCACGGGGATTTGTATGTGAGGAGGCAGTTCAGTGCGGCAGTCTGAAGATCCCGATCCGGATGCGAGAGCATAGAGGTGTAGAATGAGCGCAAGGCCTCTGTTGAGTGCAGCGCTTTCGGGTTGGTGAATCTGGCGAACAAAAAAAGCCAAGCACTGAGCTCCCTCTTCAGGAGCCTAGGCGGGCCATCACAGCCAGCAAGGGAGAGGAAGTACGGGACAAGATCGCGATTGTGCTTCTCAACAAGTACAGGGCATTCACCGAGCGTTGACAGCAGCTGAAATCCATACGAATGCGGATCGAAGCGCTCTCGGGTGCACTGTGCCTAATGTGGTTCACATAATCAGTAAACCAATACGACAAACATAGGTGCAATAGGGGACCACCTTCATCAGCTCAACCTGCGCACGCCGACTGTCCATCCACTTGACAACTATGCTCCGAATATTATGCGCACTCGGATCCCGCCAGGATTTCTCTTCCTCCCAGGAGTTATCCGCCCCACCATCCACCTCCTGCCCGCCCTCAAGCCATTGCGGAACAGGTTCAAGCAGCGGTCCCTGCCCAAGAACTTGTAGTTCACCAAACAGCAACCCCCACACTACATCCCCAAACCGTTGTGAAAGGGACGCGAGCGCACCAGTTGAAGGTGACCACAGCGGTCTCAAGTTCACCTTGAGTTGGGCTGAAAACAAACTAAAAAGGTAAGATCCGCGAAGAGCACGGGGGGGTGTGCACTGACCGATTAACCATCGAACACAGAGATCGGCCCCCGTCTCATCGCCATCCCGGAGGGCCTGTCCAACCCTTCCTATGCGCAAGACACGCTCGCGAACACCCTGTATGTCAAGAGATACTTCTTCCCCCTGACGGCACCGTTTGATGACCTCACGTTGTCCAGGCAGCGCATTGATGAGGTTGCATTCCAGGAGACGCAATGCATTCAATCGAAGAGGACGTGAATGTGACAGCAATGAGCCTCGCAAGGAAGGGTAAATTTCTTCAAGAGGAACCCCCCCCATTCCCAATGGACTGTTATTCCCGAAATTAAAGGGGTGGTAACAAAGCTTAAGTAAAGGAAGCACAAACCTTGCCTGTGATAGGGCATGTAACCCTGCAAGGACATCATGAGACCATGCCCAATTTTCCAAACAAGCCCTCGTCCAAGACACCAGATCAACGTTCTCCCTCCATTCCGATCTGTCTCTATTGGCGAGCGTGTGCATACAGATGCCTAACACCCACGCAGAACTGGCTAGCATCCCTTCTCCCGACCCCCTGGGCCGCGCAAGTGTCCTGTCCACGAGATCCACCAAAATTGAAGATATCGCTCTAGAGAAAAAAATCGAAAGTGTCATTATATCATTCAACTCTGTGACCTGAAAAGGGATTCTATCAACCCCCAACCTATCACACAAAGGATTGAGAAAACACTGACCCTCTCCCCCTCACTCAACCTCTTATCCGCATTCCCTAGTTCCTTATCTGCTTCCCAAGCTTTTAACCTCCCTAGAGCCCATTTCTCTACCTTAGCTCTCCACACCAAATCCGTATCACCTACACTTATCTTCTTGGCTCTCTTCAGGGCCGCCAACAACCCCAACACTCCCCGCGGCTCACTTTCCAGCACCCCCGGCACTGCACACATCTTCAATACCAATGGCAGCCCTACGAGCTTCCACCCGCCCCACCCCACCTCGGCGAGAGACCCGCTTACCATGAGGGCAAATTTCAGGCTGGTCCCTACATGGTCTGTATTGACCCCCCAGGCGCGTTGCAGGAACTTGAGTCCTGCACCGCCCCACAGCGGCATCTGGGAGGCGGAGAGGATGGATATTGTGAATTGGAGGAGGGCAAGATATAGAGCAGGGACGATAGGGAGGGAGGAGGTCTCGTCAAATAGTGTGCTTAGATGAAATTCTGTACAGTATGAGTTGCCAAATTTTTGCTTTATTCGAGAAAGAAAAAAGACTTACGGGTTAGACGGGAACCCTGACGCACGGCGGTGGGGACCGAAATTATTTGTAGCATGCGCCGCAGGCTTTCGATTTCCTTTGGCGATGTGCTTTCCGTCGATTTTGGGAGGGTCTTGAATTGTTCTACTAGCAGATTGGCCAAGGGCGCGAACTGGTCCGAGGTCTTGACGTGATGAATCAGGGCTGTCAGCGCCCGCCGGATTAGCATAAATGTAGGCTCCGGGGCCTCGCATGCCATATGATATTCTAATAGCAGGGTGAAAACAGAAATGGTTGCGGTATGTAATGTTTGCGATACAGACTGACAATGAGAGATGAGGGAACCGAACGCAAAAAGCACTTGTGGACATACCTTGCACGCGTGCACAATAACCCAAGTGGAAGCATTCTCGATACCTTCCAAGTTCGCCGCCAGGAGAGTCACGGCCTTTGCACGTGGGACCGTCTTTAGTCTCCGTAAAACCAATCCCCAAACCTCCGCCATTGCTCGTTGTACCTCGGGTAGACATTTCGGCAGTATAAGACACATAGAATGCCACGTGATTTCCAGTAGATTCGGATGTACCGAAGGCACCAGAAGTAACTTGAAAAGCACGGAAAAGGTCTCCAGAAGGGCAGTGAGTGTTGTGGCATCGATCGACCGAGGTAAGAGTTTGAGCAGCAAATTAAGAATGGTCGTGTAGACGGGCGAAAGTGTCGTTCGGAGGTCATGGCCCAATTTCAGGAGCAGACTAGCAGAAATCGAATTTTCTCGCTGAACGATATTTTAAAGATAGAAACGCACTCTAACAAAGGTCTAAGCCCCTCGTCATCGGCTACTTCAAATGCTCCTATCCACATATCAACGATCTCCTTCCAGTTGTGAAGAAGGAGTGGCATCGAAGCTGATAACGAGTCAGCCTTGTTTGCGAATTGTATGAAACCGGGTGCAAGATTGAGCTGTCTCCAATGGTCCAGAGCCTCATGAAAATGGGACTCATTGTCCTACGAACAAAGCTTAGCAGAAAGTCGCACTTTATAGGCAACGCGTACCCCGATCTCGCCGCCAAGCTGCCTCTGATTGTGCACAGCGGGAAGATGTACTTCCTTCAAACTCTGGTTGTACGATTGATGCTAAATAACATGGTGAACCCCAGGCCTTATGAGATGGTGCAAGATGTACTAACTTTAAACCGCTTGACGTGCACATCTGGCTGGATGCTGTCGTTCATCGTTAGCGAAGTTCAAATGTGGATGACTAAGAGTCAGTCGCTGGGACTAATTATAACACCTCACTTAAAAATAGTTCAAAATAATTCCCCAAAGAACATTTTGATATACTTACAGTTGCGGACAACCAAACACGACGATTTTGATATCTCAGATCTCATGATTGAGAATTTTCTGCGACAAACTGACTTCAGATTCAGATACTATATCGCCCAATTGGTCTGAAATCTCCCAGGGAGTCTGAAATTTGATTTCTACATTTTATCTGCTTGCTCAATCCCCCCGGAGTTTTACGGGATCTAATTGACTAGTAGTAATGGATGTATGTATAATTTCACTAAGGAATACAAGCTGTGGAAGCAGTCGAGAATCAGTAGCCGGAATGATCAAACAGTGAAACAAATGAAAATATCTTGTTCACCATGGCAAAATCCACTCCCAAAGCCCGAAAAAATTTGACAGGACACCTACACTAGACCAAACTACGGGAGAACACTCTTTTCAAGTCTCCGGGGAGGTGTGCCCATGTTCGAGAGCAATGAAGGGACATTGTTGATTTTGTCACACTTTGTCACGGTAAAATCGAATGTCCGCTGGCCACGTCAACGGCAAGTAGCTCGAGATGCTGAGGCACGAGAAACCATTGAATTGAAGTATATACAACTATGTAGAAAGTAAGGTAGGATCTATAGGATGAAATATATGTACTCTCTACTGAGAATCGGGATGAAATGAGTTGTAGAATTGGGTATGATCTAGGGTAGTGCTGGCAGGCTGAGAAGGTGGATGTTCGTTCGAAAGTGGGCGCGAAGGTGGATAGGAAGGAGGATAGTGCGTGCTGGAGCAAGAAATTGCTGTGTGGCGTGAGCCTCTCGGGCAGACTTGTGGATATTGAGAAAGCGTGCGCGAAGAGTGCCATAGACAACATCAAGGTCCCGAGCTGTTTGAGCAATGTTAATCTTGATGCCATTGCGCTTCTCGCGAATAAGGCGGCGGCAGCCCTCTTGGAGTAATGCTTCGGTCTCATCACTGGTGCGCTCTAGCATGCAGTGATGGACTGTCAAAACACATACACTCGCGTCAGTACTGTTTCTGGGAGGAGCTTGAATTTCGATGTGTTTTGTCACGCTGTCCCTTCATCGCTCTCGAACATGGGCACACCTCCCCGGAGACTTGAAAAGAGTGTTCTCCCGTAGTTTGGTCTAGTGTAGGTGTCCTGTCAAATTTTTTCGGGCTTTGGGAGTGGATTTTGCCATGGTGAACAAGATATTTTCATTTGTTTCACTGTTTGATCATTCCGGCTACTGATTCTCGACTGCTTCCACAGCTTGTATTCCTTAGTGAAATTATACATACATCCATTACTACTAGTCAATTAGATCCCGTAAAACTCCGGGGGGATTGAGCAAGCAGATAAAATGTAGAAATCAAATTTCAGACTCCCTGGGAGATTTCAGACCAATTGGGCGATATAGTACAGCTCATCAAAATACAAATCTCCGAAGTTTTTCCCACGAGGTTTTGGGGTGGCCAAATTTTTTGGGTCATTTTTCACGACACTACACACCCCTTTTGAGGGTTTGAGCAGCGAAAACTGTTTATTTTCAACCATAGTCTGTATGAAATTCACAGAGCTCATTATTTACACACTCAATTACTCTTTTTTGGCAACTTTTTTTTGGGTGACTGACCACATTGTGAAATCAAATTTGAAGTTGTCATATACATATCCAAAGGAACTGAAGTAGAATCAAGACTACTATGTTTCATCAATGTAGTGATTTTTTATATTGCTGGAAAAATTTGCTAGCTATGCCTGCCAATATGATTACTGTGCCTGGTCAGGTACTCAGCCAGACCAGGTACTCAGTCAGTCACCTCTACATCTTGATAATGCTTTTAGTGTGCACCCTCTGAAGTACAGTTGAGTAGACTATACCTAGGGCTACACCCATGCCAACTCTTGGGTCTTCAATATCCCTTTATCATGAGCACTGCCTAAGCAATCAATCAGGAATTACCTTATTTGGCTGTGGGAACTGAAGCACCTAATCCATCTGAGTGCCAGTTCTCATCCATTTCATATCTGTTTGGCTTCGAATCTTGACACAAGGTGGATGATGGTATGGGCTTTGTATACATGTAGTTCCTTCTCTTAACACTGCCCTCAATTCCATGTACCCCTTATATTCTTAGTGTGTAATACCAATATCTTGCTTCATGGTAGATGAAATCAAATTAAGCCTATACTATGGAAGGGCCAGCCAAACTGCTGTAGCCCTTTCAATAGGCCAAAGTATGGTACCATACCTCCCTTTTCCCATTGCCTTGCAAATTTTTCCAGATTTTGTTGCATGGTGTTTCAACACTTTTATGTTAATGATGAGATTATATAAGAGGTAGTTGTTGAATGAAATTTCAGCAGAAGACATTAGACTGGAGAGAAATAGCAATCAGAATGTGAAAGCAATCATAATAGCATGATAATAAAGGCCATTCAGCCCCTTGTCACTGATATTTTAGTATCTCTAACATCATAATATTCCCACTTTGCCTCCAACAGCCATTCTACTACATATTACTATGCCCTCATTCTGTTGCAAGCATACTATTCTACGTAGTGGAACTCCTCTCGCTACTCACCGTTGAGATAGTTAGGCTTACTGTTAACTACGGAGGTGGTGGTAAGAGTGAAACAGCTCTTATTGTTTATAGTCAAGTACAGTGGGTTTATATACCTATGTTATACACGCACAGACCATTTGTAAATAAGAGCACATGTGATCTACTGTTCTTCAGAGTCACATGATGAGAGCGGTGGAAATTAGTATTTCAACACCCCCCCACAAGTAGTGCGGCACTTCTGCAGCTGCATTCTACTTGTCCTTGGTAAATTCAATTCCAAGGAGCTCTCTGCATTTCAGGAATGGTACTGCGACTAAGTTCTTTGTGAACATGTCTGCAGGATTATCCTTTCCTTCGAGAAACAGGACGGAGACTTTGTTGTTCTCAATGCATTTGCATATGTAATGATAGCGAATGTCAATGTGTTTTGTCCTTCTTTCTTGAACTGGATTTGATCCGATGAATATGGACCCTTCATTGTCACCACACAATGTAGTAGGTGCCAGGTCATATTCAAGTTTGTGAAATAGGGACTGCATCCACATGATTTGTCAGCAAGAGTCGGACAATGCCATGTACTCTGCCTCAGTGGAGCTCAACGCGACCGTTTTTTGTAGGTGCGATTGTCAGCATACAATGCTGCTAGCAAGTTTGGCAAAGAAGCCCATGGTGGATCGGCACTTGATTGTGTCAGCTGCCCAATCAGAGTCTGTAAACCCGATTAATCCCTCAGAATTCTCACCATCATAGACAATTCAGTAGGTTTGAGTACCCACTAAATAGCACATTATGTACATCGCTTTGTCTGGATGTTGTTGGCTAGGATTAGCCAAGAATTGCGACATTTTAATGACAGCATAAGCAATGTCAGGTCGCATTCTGAGCATCAGATACAACAGTGATCCAATGACCTGCTGGTACTTCTGACGGCGTGTTGGGTCAACTGCATCGGTATTTTCCGAAGGTTGATACCTGGACGGTAAGGGTGTGGGAGCACTCTTGGCATTTGTCATGTTAAAGTGATCAAGTACCTTTTTCAGATACGATTGCTGATCAATCATGATTTTAGCAGCAGATTTTGTTATGTGCATGCCTAAGAAGCTTGTGACTTTGCCAGTGTCACGACATTCCCAGTGTTTCAAGCAGGCTTGTTTCATTTTATCCACAAGTTGTTTGTCTTGTGACATAAAAATGCCGTTGTCAACGTACACCAGCGCGATAACAATTGTGCCATTCCTTGCTCTGTGGATAAAAATTCCGGCATCTGAACTCGCATGTTCGAAACCAATGGTTTTCATGAATGCTGCAAGTTCGCGCCACCAAGCTAATGATGCTTGTTTAAGGCCATAAAGTGCGTGCAAAGGTTGCAAGACCTTCTTCTCTTGGCCTTTCACTGCAAAGCCTTGAGGTTGGAGCATGTATATCTCCTCGTCTAGTTTGCTGTAAAGAAAAGCGGTCTTTACATCTAGGCCGGTCATGTACATGCTGTCTACAGCCGCTAATGCAAACATGAGACAAATTGACTTGTAGCGGATGACGGGTGAGAAGATCTCATCAAAGTCAACGCCTTCAACCTGTGAATGGCCTTTGGCCACGAGTCTGGCACGTTTTCTTCCATCTTCTTTGATGGAGAAAACCCATTGATTCCGGATCGCTTTGCGATTTGGCGGAAGATCCACGAGTTCGTAAACTTGCCTTTTGGAGAGAGCTACCAATTCTTTCTGACAGGCTTGTTTCCAATCAGCTTGCAGCTGTTTAGATAGGCGCATGATATTGTGGTATTGGTTTGGAACTTGGTCTTTCCCACTGTCCGATGGAGACACTGCTTGTTTGAGCAGTATGTGGGTAAGATTGTTTCCTCCTTCCCTGACACTTCTGGCGAGCCATGTGTCTTCATCCATTGGATTGTAATTGGGTTTGACGGGGGTTTCAGGGACTGGAACTGTTTCAGATCCCCTGTTATTGGAAGGTGGCACAGTGGGTTGCTGTGGCGCTGGAGCACGAGGTCCAGTTTGCCTGTCTCCATGAAGAATTTGTGGCCGAATGCAGGAGCTACCTGGTTGATCGGAATCCACTGTCTTCTTCCAATAACAGTCATGTCAGATGTCTCGCTCTATATCCCAGGGAGCATGATTTTCTCCATACACGTTACCTGGACAAGATGGAACATTCCTACTTCTGCCAGATCACCAAGGGAGATTTCTCCACTTGTTCTGATCATCTGCCCTAGGCGTAAAGTCCTGTGGGCTTACTGGAGGCGATGTAGGAGGATTCTCAGCAGCAGTATCCCGCACTTCCGAATCTCTTGGTATGTTCGACGTTGAAGGTCCCAAAGGACCCGACTTAGAGAAGGGGCGGTTAGAAGGTGGATTATCGTCATCATCACTTTCATCCATTCCATGCTGATGGTCATGATCATCCTGGTCATGATCAGGTCGTCTAGTTCCTCCAAACGGTGTTGAATGGGGTGTACTAGCTTTTGGACATCTAGGGAACAGATCTTCATCGAACACTGCAGTTGTACTGATAAACAGTGAGTTGTTCGCACACATGAAGAGATATCCCTTTGTTCCGTCTTCCACTTCATAGCCTAAAAAGGTCATGAGTTCCGAGCGTGCAGCCAGTTTGTTAAGGCACTTCTCTTTTGGAAGGTACATGCAAGCAGCGCAACCAAAGACCTTGACAGGTGCCAAGTCTGGCTTTTTGCCTTCAATCTGCTCATATGGGGAAACCCATTTAGTCCAATTGATCAAAAAGCATGCGTGTCTTACACAGAAACTCCACCAAGAAGCAGGTAAACATGCATTGAACCACAGTGCTTGTGCCTTCTCAGTAATTGTCTGAATGGCGCGCTCAGCACAGCTGTTCTGCTGGTGTTGGTAAGGGGCAGATGTTTGGATCTTGATCCCCTGTCCAAGCAGAAACTGTGCGAGTTCTTTGCTCTTGAGTTCCCCCCCAGCATCAATATGGACACTTTTTACGGGCTTTCCGTAGTGGTTGTTAGCTAATGCGACAAGTTGCTTTACAGCGTCAAGTGCGTCTGACTTTTTAGCCAGGCAGACATTCCACATAGCGGAAGACTTATCATCCACGAATACAATAAAGTATTTCTCTTTGTGGTATGACAGTGTGGGAAACTCTTTGAGATCCATATGGATTAATTCAAAGACCTCAGTCGCACGGCTGTTTGAATCTGGGAAAGGCCATGAAGCCATTTTACCCTTCGCACAGCCTGGACAAATGGGAATCAATCATGGGATCGTTATTCCCGGGAGTCCGGTACTGGAAGTTGGAAACTTGCTCATGGCAGCATCACTTGGATGCCCTAAGCGCTGATGCCAAATTCGATAATTGACAGAGTAAATTGTATCGACATCAAAGACTGAGCTGAGAACAAAGGTATTTGACACTTGAGTCCAGAGCCTGTAAAGGGACTTAGCGTCGCTCAGAGGTGTACACTTCATCGTCAGTTGATCATTGCAACTCCAGACCTCAATACCATCTTTATGACCATAGATAGTATTTCTGGTCAAAAGGAAATTTCCCATTGAGAGTAGTTGCCTGCTCAATTGGGATGAGTAGAAGACTGGGTACAAGCAGATAGTACACGACTCGTCTCCTAACTCAAATTTTAGAAATACAGCCCCCTTGCCTTCAATGAGGGCTGTCGCATTATTGGAAGCAGTGGATATTTCAGGCTGTGTTTCTAAGTACTCAAAGGACAAAAAATCATTTAGATTATTTGTAAAGTGTTGAGAGGCACTGCTATCCATCAGCCAGAGGGCAGAGTGTTCCCCTAAGTTGTCAGGATTCTGACCATTTAGGCTGTTGTCACACTCTTCATTCACACACGAATTAATTATATTTGGTGCCTCATGGGCACTTAAAGCGTGTACATAATGAACTATTTTTACAGGCGCTTTAGCTGCCAACCCGTTACATAAAGATGTCACTGGGAGGTTCACATGAGCTTTAGTGTGAGAAGATTGCATGGTGATGTACTTGTGATCCTGGGGTCCTCCATAAATCTCCAAGTACTCTTCTTCTCTACGCTGTTGTAGAGCATCGTCTACAGCGTTCCACACAGCCTCGTTAGAAGCTGGAGGGGGTGAAGGAGTGGATCCTAAAGAGACAATGTCAGGATCTTCTGACACTTCTTCAAATCGTATGAAAGAGACCGGAGGATCCAGGCCCACTGGAAAGACCCTTCGCCGTTTTTCCTCATGTCTAACAAGACAGAGTTTGGCTTTTTTCAGGTTCTCTGTGTCAGGTGTGAGATTCTCGGCAGCAAGGAGTTCTCGCGCTTTCTGATACTTAGGGAACACTGATGTCGTGCCAATTACGGCACCTGAGTACGATTGAGGAGCAGGACGCTTCCTCGGATCTTTGGTACTAGGAGTCGGTGCTTGTGCAGCTGGAGGGATGACTGTCCTGCTACCAGTGATGGTGGTCATGAGCGGTGGATAGTCCATCGCCATTGAGGTGAGGTGAACCAGTTTAGTGGTCCCCTTTCTTTCCTTCTTCTGTTTTCCTCCCTGCTTACCCCTCTTTGAAGCGCTCTCAGAAGTACTAGGCTGGGACTGACCAGCATTGTCTTGCTTAGGCTGCCATTTGGGGTTGGCACCCTTGCGTTTGACAGCTGACAGCTTGTTAGCTGTTTCTCCTTTGGCTGGCTTCACAGAAGATCGCCTTTTGGATTCGGTGATAACCGCTTTTTGGACGATGAGAAATGTAAGGTTCTCTGTGTCCGGGTTGTTTTGCAAGACCATAGATGTGAGTGCATCGTACTCGCATGGTAAAGCGTTGAGTAAAATCATCGCTTGTACCACTTCTGGGATTACGACTTTATTTGCCGTGAGGCGAGAGAAACTCTCAGCCATCCTGGAAATCTCCAGTTGTGGATTGGAAACCGATAAGCGCATGGAGACAGCAGCTTTAAAATTGGAGAAGATCTGGGAAGGGCCCACTTTTCCAAATGTGTTCTCCAACTCCCTCCAGCATTGGTTTGCCGTCATGGAGTCTGTAAGGAGGTGGCACATGGACGGAGACAGGCACATGCCTATCGATCCTGCAGCCTGATTGTTCTTATCAGCCCAATTGGAGATCTCATTCCGCAGCTCCTTCTTCTGCTCACTCGTGAGAGTGGATGCAGAAGATACGCAGGCGCCGGAAGAGTCAGTCCTGGTGGTGACAGTCGGATCTTTTGGGTAAGGGACTTGCCTGGCAGTATGCTGCCACAAGCCCTGGGACCGGAGATAGGCTTTCATAGATTCAGCCTAGGCATTGTAGTTGGATCTAGTGAGGATCAGAACAGATGACAAAGTTGAGGACATGTTGAACTGCGACACGAAGTCAGCACATGTTCTCAAACTTTATTTAGTCAAAATTCTCAGCACTCCTTTAGAGTACATGTAGAGAACATGCAGCGTGCAGGTGATTCCTGCATGTGATAGCAGCATGGAATCAGGAGCAGCACAAAACAGTGGTAGAGCAGAGAAGCTAGATAGCTATGAGAGGCGACGGTTGCAGCCTGTTAGGGCACAGAGTGTCTGCCAGCTATCTTGGCTCCAGGGCCCATAACCTGTTGTGAGCATACTATTCTACATAGTGGAACTCCTCTCGCTACTCACCGTTGAGATGGTTAGGCTTACTGTTAACTACGGAGGTGGTGGTAAGAGTGAAACAGCTCTTATTGTTTATAGTCAAGTACAGCGGGTTTATATATCTATGTAATATGTGCACAGACCATTTGTAAATAAGAGCACATGTGATCTACTGTTCTTCAGAGTCACATGATGAGAGCGGTGAAAATTAGTATTTCAACACATTTGCAATGTTTCCAGCACCAATTCTACTGGATATGGCCCTCTATAGATTGATTGGAGTGAGTACTAAAGAATCAAGGCAGAAGAAATGGGATTGGACACCACCAAGCCAAAGTTTCAGTGGGTGGCTAAGTAGTGAATGGCATGGGTTTCAATACCCATGTGGGTTTGGCCCAAGGGTATGTGCAGGTGTGGGTAAGGGTACAACAACCCAAACCATCACCAAACCCTTACCCATAGGGTGGGTTGGTGGGTGTAGTCACCAGCTCAGGAAGTTTCAAAGTTGTACTTAATTAACATGTATTTTACTTATTTAATATTGTGTTTGGGGCCCAGCCCAGGCATGATGGGGTGGATGGGCAAGGGTTTATATACCTGGAAGCCATTTGCACCTATTTGCACCTGTGTGCAAGTAAATGATGACACAACAGATTTATTTGCAAATGGTTACTGCATCTCAACCACAACACCACCACCACCACCACCACCCAATGCTGCCACAGCCTCCCTTGCTCCAAATGCAAGCAGAGGTGTGCTGGCGTTGACAACAGGGGAAGCAGGCAGAGGGATGGGCTCAAGGGGTGAAACCCCTCAAGCCCCCAAAGTGAGTTTTAACCCTTTTCTGTATCATTGACATCACCTAAACCCATGTAGGGCTGCCATCTCACCTTAATGAGACACTGCAGCATGACACATCACAACTCAACTTGTGTTTTAAAGTTCAGTCAAGTTCAGTTCCCAGCAATAATTTGCCATAACCAAACCATAACCAGTTTGCACTTGATTCAAATCACTCATTAACCTAACCAAGCCACTGCTAACTGGCCAGCTGCAGTCATGTCAGCTACAAAACTGGTTAGGGTCGGTTTCAACTGAACTCGGTCAGAGTCAGTTAGAACCAGTTTGGCTCTGGTCAGGACCAGTTACTAGTACTATGTAAAGTAACTAAGTATAGTAATTAATGAATTACTCGTTGTCATTGTCATTGTTATCTTCATTGTTGTCATTGTTGTCATTGTTGTTTGTTGTTGCCATTGTCATCATTGTTGTTGTTGTCCCCCATGTGTCATCATTGTTCCCCAGGTGTCATCGTTGTCCCCAAGGTGTCATCGCTGTCCCACAGGTGTCATCATTGTCCCCCAGGTGTATCATTGCCACTGTCGTGCCCACTATTGCCATTATCAACAACATGCACTCACCCTACAAGCAGTGGCTTGCAGGCGTGGTGGAGGTGCTGTGTTGATGTTGTTGATGTTCAAGTTGGTTGTGGGAGTGATGTTTGTAAGTGGCATCACTTCTTTGTTTGGGGGCACAAACATGACCAAATGGTCTGCGCACAGCCCCAGGGTATTTAAACCACTTGCCTTTTGCCCTTTTTTTCCTGGGTTCACCCCATTTATATTACTTTTGAGTATTTATTCATTTATATATATTAGTATAATAAATGTTGTATAAAGTATAGATACAAGCTAACTACATGTATGAAAGGTGGTTGTGACCAGTTATAATCGGTCATCACTGGTTCTCTCTGGGCTAATAATGTACCTCTGACCTGACCATGACTGAAGGTTCAGTCAGCTTCAGTTACAGTTCAGTTTGGTCTCAGTTATTTTTGGTTAGGGTAACCTGACCTCAAAACATTAGACTCAACACCCCCCACCCTTGCTCTAAACTTATTCCCTGTGGCTGTGTTGGATTCTACCAGTGGCAGATCCTAACCCTAGGCTGCTGCTAACCCTAACCCTAAGCTTAGGACTTGTATTCCATCTCCCTAGGCTTGTTAACTGCCTTGGCTTGCCTGTATACTCTTGTATACATAATCCCAACATATAGCCATGTCTATCATAGGCTATCAGAGACAGAGCCTTGGATAGAGTGTCTATCACACCCTGCAGGAAGTCTAGGACTTACCAAGCCATGATATCATATGTCACTATTATTGACACTGTTATAGGGGATATGACATAGTTATTCCATTATTAACTGGTACAGGGGTCTATTACAGAATACCTCCTTTATATATTAAAGGAGTGCATTACACTATACCTCCTAACTATGTAGTATAAATATTGCACATCTTGTAGGAGATGATAATAACATTCCTCCCTGTGGCAGACTCCCTCATACACTTATCTTTGACTTAAAACTCAATACCTCAAAAACCTTGTCCTCATCTTGTGCTCAACCTCCTGATCCCAATAGTATTTCTTGCTGTAGAGGATAGCTCCAGTTTAATTATTAAACCAGAATTTCCAGAATTACCTGAACCAGGAAAAACCAAACTAACTGAACTAACTAGACATGTATCACATGGCTACAATTGCCACCATGACATGTCATGACTGCCAGCTCATGCATTGCCACCCACCATCATGACAATGGCCTCCCTGCTCCCTCCCCCTCCCTCCCTACACCAGCACAACATGAGGGCCTATGGCACCCATGGTAAGTATCTTAAGTTCTATTTCATCTTTATTTAAAGCTAATGTAAAATATATTTTTTCTCTTTCAGGTTTTTGTATGCAATGACACACTGCCCCTCCTCCTCACTTAGCTGGGAGGTAAGGGGCTTCATGGGGTAAGGGATCTCACCATGTGAATGCCAGGGAAGGGAAAGGGGAATGACTGCAGCAGCCACATCACCAATGCCCACTGACCCAGTACCCTCCCCTTAGTAGCCACAACCCCCACTGGCCCAGCATCCTCTCCCAGCCACATCCTCCATTGACCCAGCACCTGCTGCTGCCATGTCATCACCTCCCACCAATCCAGCACACATCACAGCCATGTCACTGCCCACCAATCCAGTACCCTCCCCAAGCCAGGGACAACCCCCACCAACACATGATCTGCCCCCAGGCCCACAAGGGACAGAAGGACATCTCTCAGAGTGAGGGGACATGCCAAGGATGATGGGACATGCCAGAGGACAAGGGAACATGCCAGGATGCAGGGGGATGCATGGGGGGGACATGCCAAGGGATGGGGGGATGTGCCAGACATGACAGCTAGTGTGGCAGAGCACCCCCTACTACTGCTGCAATTGATTGCTCACAGGCAGAGGTGCAAGCAACTGCTTGGAGGGTAGGGGTGGGGTGTGATAGGTGAGGGGGATGGGGAGGGGGAGGGGGGCCAGTGACATGCCCCACTCCCTCATCCTCCCCTTTTCTTTTTTTGTTATATTTTATATGAAATTCCATCTGGAATTTTCAGACTTTCCAAACTCATTTTTAAGTCCTTTAGCCACATTCCAGAAATTTGAGCTGGAATGGACTGGAATGGACCAGAACTTCTGGAATATATGGAGGAGTGTAAATTACAGCACCTGATTGATAATTGCTTGCATTGGTCATGACAAAAATCTTGTGTGCAGGCATCAAATCAAAGTTAATAGTCATCAGGAATTCTCAGCTGACTACTGCCTTCTAGATTTTGTCAAACACATTCTGGTGTTGCTCTGTCCATGCCAGAAGGTCTTTGTTGCATTCTTTAGTTGTGAGTTCCATCAACACACTGGTGTGTGTTGTGATGCAGGGAAGGGGATGTGTGATGTAGCATGTGAGCCCACAGAACTGCCTAACATCCCTCATGCTTTTGGCATTGGCTAGTTAATAACCTGCTCAATCTTTTTAGAGTTGGCCTCAATGCCATGCATCAAGATGTGATGACCAATTGATCTCTAGCTGGAAGAGTCAGGTCTTCTTTAGATTACAGTACAGCTGAGCTGCTCAGTGCTAGGAGCCTCCATGGTGTCAGACCAGATGATGATGCCATCCAAGTAGACATGACAAATCTTTCCTTGCCAAGGCCAAAGTGCAGCAGTAATGTGACATTGGTGGATGGCAGGTGTATTTTTCTGCAGCTCCTCTGCAGCCTCAAGATAGCGCTTTGTGTCCTGCACCCACTCATCTGCAAGTTTCCTGAGCTTGCTCTTCCAGCAGATGAGATGGGCTTCTACAGTCTTTTTGACCTTTCTGTTCTTAGTGAGGGTGCAAAGGTCAGTGTCAAGGAGTATGTAAAGCTGGGTTCAGAGGGCATCATCATGGAGGTGGTAATCAGTGGTACAAAGTGCAAAGTTATCCTGACAAATGTTGTTCAACCATTTGGGAAAGGAATCAGTAGTCTTCAAGTGGGCATTAAAAATCTTTGAGCAGTATTCTTCCCCCCATCCTTCAGGGAGGAACTGTTTTCACAGTAACTTCATAAAATCAGGGAATCCAAGTGCTGTACTGAGACAGTTGTGGCATGTCAGGATCCGGTCCCTGGTCCTCATGTCCATCAGGCCAGGGAGCACAGACACAATGTGCTAGGCTGCTTCAATTTTGCAATTGGCTGCAAAGAAGTCATCACAAGCCATTTCCCACTCATGCAATACCATCAGTGAGATCTCACTAGCAGTGAGCAAGGGGATACACTTGGGCTCAGTGTGCAGACATTCAGCAGGGGTGTTAGATGCCATGGCGGTGATGAGAGAGTGAGGCAGGAGCATAAGAGCAAAGGATGATGATGAGTTGAATTCAGATCCAGAATCAGAGATCACATTTTAGAAACTCACCTGCACATTTTGTCAGGAGACACCATCTCCAATGCTGCAAGAAGATTGTTCTTGAGATCTGTTCCTTTCAATGATGGTGCAAATTCACAGTGCTTTCACTTCACATAACCCCAGCATTGTTCAATAAAGTTAAGTTCACAGTGAAATTTTGGCAGGAATAGAACTTCAAATCCTCACACATGAGCATGAGTTTCAAGAAGTGCAAGGGGCTGGTGGAACAGGAAAATCACATATCCACTCAGATTTTGTTTTCAGCACCCATTTGACCCCCCCCCCTCCCCCCTCCTTCTATATATGGTAATTTCGGTCACATGTGCATGTTTTTCTGAGAAAGATTTGTTGAGAATTTGTGCAAATGCACCTCACAACCCTCAGCCGGCCATGATATGGATGATAGAGATGGCTCAGATGGCAGAGAGTGTAATTATACATATTAGAAGTGGTTTACTGTGCACAATGGCACTTCTCATTAGTGGCCAGTGGCTTATCATCTGGGATTCACTTGATCACCATGCAAAGATTGGCAAGAAGTTTAACTGTGCTTTGACAGACATCAGATACAGGCTCCAGAACCTGACCACTTGTTACATGCCAGCGCATGAGATAGTCCTTCTGATCTGGTTGCCGCAACTTGAACCTTCAAGTTGTTCTTGGGTGTTAGTAATTGCCTGGACTGAATATCTGGGGCATGTATAGGCAATGGTTGTGATACAAGTGGTGCATTTTGAGGAACATTAGGTTTGAAAAAATTGAGCAACAATTGATCAGGTTTCTGGTTGGATTTGGGCCAGGTGGCAGCTTTTAAACAATCACATTTAATTTGACATGCTTTGGAGCCCTTATGGATGTCAATATTTTGTGCCCGCCCATTCCAACATGAATCTCTACACTACAAGCTGGACATTGCAGTATGCTTTGTTCTGTAAACTCTGGGTCACCATCTTTTCTGATTTATCCATTAGCTTGTCCTGTCATACCACTCAGTGGTATCAATAAGTATCTTTTCTTTGGCATGCTGTATGGTTTGAACTTTAGACTTGAGGTTGAGGAGAGTAACAGGCAGAAAATTACATTATTACACTATAGACTGTCAACTGGGAGCTTTGAACAACATCAAACTGCTTCCGAAAAGTAAGAAGAGTAATTGCATTACTATAACAGCAGTGGACAGCCTAATTTGAGCCTAAGTTGGGTTTTTCTTTTTCAACCTCCAGCCAGACCCTTCCCCCACACTACCTGTGGTTTGGGATGCCTGTTCCACCAGCTCCTTGAAGAAGTGATTCAACTGCAACAAAATCAGGCTGTATGTATAATGCTCAGTGACAACAGCAATGTGTCATTCCAGGCTTGCATTTGAAGCCAGAGCACTCATACTGAAGCTTAGACTCCTTGACCCACATTCTTTGAGAAGCACAGCCATCCCCCCAAAGCACCCTGGAGAAATTGGATGATCATTGGGGAAATAAAGTGGCTGTGGGGATCCACCTCTTAATGTGGCACTGTCCATGTAAATCTTATTTTTTGCTGGCTTCCTTGTAAGCTTGGAAAAGGACATGACTCCAGCATCTAAGTATAACCACACTTAATGATGGATCATGAAGCAACACATCAAATTAGACTCAGATTTTCCTTTTCCTCCAGATGCTCATGCTTGCATTTCTTGCTATTGCTAATAGACCAACTTCCTAGATTTGTCAAAAACTTCATCTTTTTGAGCTTAGGCATTGTATGTGATGTGTTATGCTTTTTGTTGGCCTAGATTTGGCTGGTGGCTAAATATAGATACTAAAAAATTGCACTCCTCTTTTGGTACTGACAAATGCAAAAATACAACTCCAAGGAATTGACTTTCCACTCATTCCTTGGGCCCAGATTTGGTGAAAAATCATTCATTTCAAAGCTTTGTTGAATTTCTCAATTTGTCAGGCAAAGTACAGTAATGTTTTCGTCATGTGATCCCGTTAATTTGAGTGTGAATGACGACTATCTTATCAGTTACAGTATGCTAGGAGCCTCGGAAGTCAGTGCTAGTCAGTGATGAAAGTTTTTGTGAAAATTGATTGGGGATAAGAGGTTGCACATGACGAGAAATTGCCATAAGTACATGGCAGGAGGGTCAATCGACAAAAAAAAAAAAAGGTGAGTTTTTCTCGTTCCGCCACCCTCTTGGACAATGTGAGATAATCTGAAATACGATAACAAAATATGCAGTTTTGTGTCGGAGGACCCTCTGAGAGGGCTTACCGACTCCGTCAAGACTCCGTGGAGTCATTTTTGAGATTGGGTCCTCTTCAAGTTGACACGAACATGTAGGAACAATTAACTATTTTCAGCCTGGTGCTACCCGCAGTCCAGGATGTCCATTCCGCCAGCCCATTTGCAGCCATTTGCGTAGCTGTGATAAATACAAGATAATTATGCAGGCAATCTTGTTTATTGTTTATTGTTTCTCAATCCATTCCATTCTGGGCCCAGGTGACATAACAAGAGCATAGTTATGCAGAGCGATCGGGGGTCCCTTTGCGTGGTGCCTTGACTCACCAAGTATGCAGCTGCACAATAACGGGGTGGTATGAAATGTTGTTGTTATATGTTCGTGGACTCGGATGCGGTGGGCTCAGTGCCGGGCGTTGTGTTGTGTGGGCATGTGACGATGACCCGGGAAGACGAACTCGACGAGTCCACCGGGTTCCGTCGTCAGAAGGTGCCAGTGACCTCGGGCCTCGGTCAGCAACCCACGGTCCGTGAAAGCAGCATCATGATAGGTAATTATGCCGAGACAACCCCCGATACCGTCCAAGTATGAACTAGCATTATATTAGTCAAAAGTCAAGAGTCGAAGTTTATGTTGAGAGTGATTACCCAGGCAGCATTCGAGGCGACCGTAACACGGATGTGCGGGTGCGTCACTTCAAGTTGGACTTTGGTGGCGTATCGGACTCTGGGCGTACTGACTTCATATCAGGTTGCCGGTGCCACCTGCTGGAGCCTCGAGGGTCTCGGTCACAGGTAGCAAGTGAGGATGTCTGCATGGGTAATGGCGGATCGGATTTGTCTGCCTAGGACTGGCGGAGGAGAGTCACTTGTCAAACCGCGCGGGTAAGCAGTATATGCGTGCATACGTCACGACTCGATTGAATTCGGAGCTATGCATGATGATCGATTGGTGTTAATAGAAGTGAAACCGTGGCGCTCAAGCTATGGATTGATTTTGCAAAAAAAAAAAAAAAGAAATCACAGGAAGGTGTTGTCTTGTGAATTTTCATCGATACTACTAATGTGTCATCATTTAGGGGGTGCGTTTCCAGGTCGGGGCAGAACGGGACATGGGGTAGTTGGTTGAAGTTGAAGCATGAGTCACGAAAGACAAGTCGACAAAAGTGCTTGTTGAAGTATGGGCAATATCGGACGCGGCTCAGTGGGAGTTACCGTGAACGCAGAGTCAGCAGTGAAGCTTAACTTAGGTTGAGATCGGTACCGGCAGGCCAGTGGCTTGTGATACAATCGACACGAGTTTTTATACTTTGGTTTTTACAGATCTCAATTTTGTGAATTACAGTTTGTTTTCTCATTTCGGATTACGGTTGTCATCAGTTTATCGGGTTAGCCTGAAATGGATGCTGGACCTGGGCAGGGTCATGGGATTGAGATAGGCTTACCTCCGCCAATGGGTGGGTAGAGACGTAAGCGTTTTGTTGGGTTGAGAATCGAACTGCTGGGTCGAGGTCGGTGGAAAACATACGTAGCTACGTCAGGGTGGAGATGCGAGTGGTGCATTGGGTGAATGGAATTCGAAGAAGAAAGGAGGGAAGGAAGAAGAGGAAGATCAACGTAAGGATACAGACTTGAATTCTCAACGCGTGGAGTGGTCTGAATTCCCATCTGAGCCGTCGGACAACATCGATGACGTCGGTGCTTCGTCATGGTCGTTTGGTTGATGAAGATGCGACTCGGACACAGCCGCTTGCATATGACTAAGGGCTATAGTATTTTTTTCAAGTGCTGACGCATGATCCAGGATGCTTGGCTGATCGTCGCGAGCGCCGAGCACGGGTGTGCTGCCATTACACGGTGTGGTAAGCTCTCGACGGTCCGAAAAAAGGTGGGAGAGAGATGGCAAGTTGAGTCAAGGACGTGGCTGGCCGGCGGTGTCGGCAGTTAAAACGAAGTCAAAACATTTGAGGGTTCAGGGTCACGGAAAGAGCCGGTAGTGAATCTGGGGTTAGCACTCTTTTTATGGGGCAGTGTTTCCTGATAGGGGATGAGCGGGAATAAAACGGAGTGCACGTGCGAGTGTTTGATCGATGCGCGGTGTTTCGGGTGTTGTGGCGCTGGGCAACCAGATGCGATGAGACAAATATTCGTACACCAAGAAACGAAAAAAAAAAACAAAACAAAAAAAGTAGTAACGGTCTATTGTGTTCTTTGTTTCTTACTTACTGGTGTACTACAACGTGGTCGAGGGATAATCGCCAAACGCCTCACCACTGGTGCTTCGTTTGCTTGGGCAGCTCCGAGTCCGTGTCAAAGCCTCGTGTTGAACACGCCGCTGCCAGAGGGTTCAAGTTTGTGGTGTGTGAAATAGGGAACAACGGAACGGTCCAGGCATGGCATTGACAGCGAACCCTGGACATTCATATGGGGACGACCACCAGTCAAGAGACCGGCTCACAAAGACGTTTATTATTAATTGCCACCCTCCTATTTCACCACTCTCTCGCACCCGCCACTGCCACGCTCCACCCGACAGCCCCAGTCCAATCCCGCGTCCCCTCAGACTTACTCTCCTCTCTTCACCCACCCCTGTTCCCTTGACCATCGCTGTCCACCCACCCGACGACGACAGCCACCATCACCCTCACATGCTAGTCGCAGCACCGTCCACACTCACCTTTTCACCCTCATCCTCCCCACGCTCCCCACGCTCCTCCAGCAGATCAGAGCGCCTCCTCCGCGATACCCTCTACCGCGACAACCAGGAGCGTCACGCCACCGCCCCAGCCCCGGCCTCTGCCCCGCCACGCCCCAAGCACCGACGATGCCACTCACACGTTCCCGCCATGTCCGCAGATCACCTGCAGAACGCCCTCGACAACACCCACAGCCATAATACGTACTACACACGCGGCAGCCCCCCACTGTTCCGCACTGCCCCCAATTCTCCTGCGCATCTCCAGCAGCAGCAGCAGCAACAACAACAACAACACGTGCCTGCGAGCACTTCGCACCACCACGCGTCCCCCCCTCCGGCCTTTTATCCCACCTCGCCCTCTCATTCCCCAAGCCACTCCCCCACCCGCTCCAGGAAACCTCCCTCAAGCACCCACTCGGCCGACATGGACCGCTCCCTACCCCCAGCCCTCCCCTCCCCGTCCCCCTCCTTTCCTACACGCAGCGCCTCCCCGTCCGCCTACTTTTCCAACCGCCACACCTCCCCTCCTCGCACAAACTCCACCACTAGCATCGGTCCGAGCCCACGCAACCTCAAGCGCGCGTCGCTCCCCGCTGGGTCGGGCTCGGGGCTCCATGCGCATGCCAGCCCCAACGGCGAGGGCGTCCCGCTCCCCATGACACCCCATGAAATGGCGCTCCGTGCGAGGCTGGAGCGTGTACTTGGCGGCTCGCGTGCGGGGATGGAGCGAGAGCAGACGACGAGCAACGTGGTCCGCGACGAAGAGGGCGCGTGGCCGTGGCGCGAACGACAGAAAGACCTGGTCAGTTTACTTTTTCACCGTGCATATATATGCTCAGTCTTTCTTTTTGCAGATTTCGACTCCGTCGCCATCCCGCTCCCGGTCAGCGTCCACCTCTCCTTCCTCCGCCTCGCTGCAGCTGCAACTGCACGGCCACCCTCACGAACGCCCCACTCACAACCACACCCCAACCCCGACTCGCTCTCCCCGTCCCGCGCACACACACACGCATACGCACACACACACACGTGTCCAGCCCACCTCTCCCCCTACATTTCACCCACAAATCCCTGCCTCCCGTGCGCCCAAGACGCCCCCCCACCCCCCGCCCCTGCCGCACCACCCCTCGCACCTCCTACCGGGAACACCGACGCCGGCCCCTCTCTCGCACACCCCCGCGCACCTACACACGACCCCGCGGCCGGGCACCCCGCAGCTCGCGCGGCTGTCACTGCCCGGGACACCGACCCAGACGCCGAACCGCTCCCACACAGGCACCGCCCTTGCACCTACGCTGAAGGAACACGGGTACGCGGTGGAGCAGGAACGGGAGCGCGAGGGGAAGCCACTGCTGACACCCCCGCCGACCCCGCCTGCACGCGCGCGGGGGGGTGGACTTGGGATTGGCAAGCCGACAAGCGGTTGGAGGACGAGGAGCGAGAGCCGCGGTGAGGAAGAGGAGCCCGCAGAGGAGCGTGAGGAGGACGATACGCATTCGCAGGCTTCGTCGCAGTCGCAGTCGGATGAATACGATACTGAGCACCTGTACATCCGGCCTTTGGACGACCCTGCGGCATCATTTGGAGGAGGCAACGGGCGGCGACGGCCCACGGCGTTCAATGCCCGGAAGGCGTCAGAGCGGCTGCGGCGTACAGAGGGGTATGTGTCGTTTGCGAGTATCGAGGGGTGCGAGCCCCCGGAGACGCCAGTGGAGGTGGTTGGGGATGGGCAGGAAGGCGAGAGGGGGAGGAGGGGGCGGGGACGGGGGGCGAGTTGGATGGGGGGGCTGAAGGGACTGGGGTGGGTTTTTGGGAAGGAGGGAGCGGAAGGAGGGGAGAGGGGATGATTGATTGATAGGTTGGTTGGTTGGTTGGTGGTGCGGAATTGTTTTCTTCTTCTCGTTCTTGGATGGGGTCTTTTCTTCTTTCTTTCGGTCTTTGGATTACGACTATGGCTATGGCTACATTACTTTATTTTTTTTCTTTCGCATTTCTCCATGTGTGGGTTCGGATTTATGATTTTTTTTTTCTTCATAAATTATTTCCTTTCGACAAGTTGACGTTCAGACCTTTTTTTCTTTCCCTCTTTTCGTTTGCTTGGGCCCCCCTCTATTTCAGCCACGCACACTCCCAGGTGTCCACACGTCCCCACCTCCCTGCATATCATCCCCAATGCAACCTAATACCCAGCCTCTACCCCGCCCCCCCAACTGGATATTCTTTTTTTCCCTCACGCCACGACGCCGCTCGCCGCTTGGCACTCGAGACTTAATACTCGACGCTGGTCCGTCTCCATTATCACCACCGCGGGCCGCATCCCACATATCACATCCTGAACGGGTTTTCGTCGGACACATATTTCTATCTTGCATGCATTCACCCGCGGGCGAGATTTGTGTACAAGCTGGGAATTTTGACGGTTGACGGTTGACAGGTCCAGGGTCGAGGGTCGAGGGTTGGGGTCTCTTGGTGTGATGCGCATGGCTCTGTCGCAGGCGCATGGACCGTGCTTCCTGCTTCCTCCGCGCTGTCCCATCAACTGCGAGCATACAATCGCTTGGATGACAGACATTACCCGCATCTCACGCCTCGATTTCCCTGGATCGGCTTCCACACCCATAATATGCATTTCATATGCCTACGCTACGCTGCTCGCCGTGTGCTATTTCTAAATCAAGGGCTGAATGAAGCTTGGACGAGCTGGGAATTTGGAATTTTTTTCGGGGGACCTGGCGACTTTTGAAAAAGAAACAACCAAAATTTAAGGAGCCTTGATCGATTCACTTTTTTGGGGGGATTGGGAAATGTGATATCTGGCGGGGGGGGGGGGGGGTGTTGCGTTGATGCAGTTGTGAGTGAATGTTGGGCCCGGTCGGGATTGGGGGTTCGGGGTTGTGGCCGATTGCATTCGCCTAAGGCTAGAAGAAGAATGTGTGATTGGGAAAGGATGTGGAATGTAGCGAGTTTCTGAGTTGAAGTGGGAAACTGTGTTTTCCTGCACCCTAGCTCCTCTGTCCAATCCGTCCCGCTGCTGCTTCTTTTCTTTGCTGGAAGGCCTGACTCCAGATTATGGTGCGCCTTTTATTATTGTCCATCGTTATCTTTTTTTCTCATCCAGTCCCGTCTTGCAGTGTTTTCATTTTCTTCGTTCCTTCTGCTTCCCATCGTTTGCAAAATACTTGGATGCTGGTATAATATTGTATTTCTCTACTATCGGGTTTTCTTTTCCTACACACATACTTACATACTTAGAAAGCCTATATTGGAATTCTATCTCGTGCAGAGATAGCCTTTTTTCTTTTTTTTTTTGAAAAGGATGGAAATTTTCATGCTTTTTGTTTCATGCCTAGTACACATACGGGGTTCGTTAGGAGCCTATAATAGTCATAATATATTTTTGGCACGTCGGGGAATTCGCACCGGATGAGTCTGGACATCGTATATTTACACATTCGATCGACTCTGGTCCCATGAGAGATTGTATGGTGCAAGAGCGTTTAACCCTGGGGTCAGGCGTGGTATATATATATGAGTTAGCGCCGCAGCATCCACCCGTCCAACACGGCGACTGTGCCCTTATCTCCCTTCTCTTTCTGTTTTCTTAAAAGTAAGCAGCACCGCCCATAAACTTGAAGCAACATGCATCATGGGTGCTCGATCGATACTTATCTTCATCAATCATCATCGATTCATCCAAGTCATCATCATCGACGCATCGACCTCAGATCCGTCTGATTCCTGATACCGATCCGACTTTTCCTTCATTCATTATGGTTCATGTAATGTTACTATGTATACACACACCTTGTGAATTTCGAAGACTATTAGATGGATAGAACTCCGGATCCACGAGCCTGTTGGGAACTTCTGCGCATGGGTCTTTTTTTTTTTCGCCCCTTCTTCTCCTCGTTGACAGTGGACAGTGACAGACAATGACCGGTACTGACCCGCGATACGGCGATCATCTGTCGCCCCAGCTTGCAAATAATTTTTTGCCTTCCTTACACAGGACTCGGAGTCGATGCCGTAGATTCCCGATGCTGTCTTCCTCCTGGATTCTCAATGAGAGAGAGTGTGTGTATATGTCCATTTGCCTGTTTACGATTATCGTACCCAGCATGTTGGCCGTTTCCGTACCATCACAAGTACAACCCGATTTCAACCGATGTATAACAGGCTGTGGAATCACGACACATCGAGTCCATGTCTATCATATGTCGACATCATGCGGCTCCGGACGCCACCACCTGCTTGTTTCTTGAGTGGCAGTTCCTGGCACGGGAAGGTAAAGGTTCTGCCACGAGAAGTAGATGGGTAGCCCCATGGCTTTGGCGATCTCAGAGAAGACGAGAAGACTTACCGTAATCATGTGATTCCACCACCATTGTTGATTGCCCTTCTGTGATGTGTTCTAATGCACTAGCACTACAACATCCGCATAGCTTCTGAGACCTGTCGACTGTCCAACTTGACTGCTGTATAGCACGATGCACAGAACTCGGAGATCGGGGATCCGAGGGGGCTCTCCACGCTACTCGTTCGTGGCCGTTGTAACTACGTTTATTGAAAGTTTGCAATGACCCATGACAATCATGTGATGCGCATGGATGGTTTGGAAATTGAACGAAGGGGCAAGATTGCATTGCTTCGAGGCAGTTGAAAATCAGGGGTTAACAAATGGTTGGGCTTCTTGAATAATGCATTCAAACTTGACCTTCATGAGTGTGGATGCTGATGTAGTGTAAGAATGGGTGGCCTTTCCCCATGCGGTATCGTTGAAACCCATTTGGCACTTCAACTCTTTGCCAGTGAAATAATTGACAATGCGAGGGAGGGTTATAGTCTTGCCTTTGTTAGCACAGGCAACTTTGATTGTCAATGTCCTAGTAGCGATTAATGTTACCGTCGTTCCCATAAATAATGGCAAAGTCCACCATTTTTTTGGGGGGTGATCCATTACTTACCTAATTAGGTAGAATCCAATCAATGTATTTGCCTTGTCTCTTGCTCCCACATCATCAATCATGAACATTGGCATTTCAAATGCATCAGATGAAGAAGTCGACCTCCTACTATCAAAGGTCACCTACTTGGCCACCCTGGGTACTTGGCCATTTCAGTATTTAGTGGCTAGACAACAAACCACTTACCACAGTGTATGCTTAAATTTGAAGGTGTACATACAGGAAGTTATCGAGATGACTGCAAATTTGCCAAGGATCACTTAATTCGAGATATGATCAGTTGATAGGTGGCCATGTCATGTTTTGGCATGTTTTCTAAGACCCCAACCCCCTGATATGGCAATGCCTCACCCAGCATCAATATTCTGACTCTCAGCTTGAAACTTGCTCATGTTGTAGATACTGGTAGTCTTTTGTATAATTGCAACCATCTTTGATGTTTTAACCCACATTAGCCTTAAGCTCCTCTGATTGGCCAAGTTCTCAGGTTTGCTCAATTTCCCACCCTTTGTCAGGGAATCCCCATAAGGGCTGCAAGGTTGATTCAAAAATTGTAGTGAGTATCTCAAGTCCTTCCTAACATAAGTGGTCAAGTACCTGACCTTTGATAGTACCAGATGATGAGATCGAGGCTTATGATCAGGAACATGGCATCACGAGAGAACTCCTTGCTTCCCATAACAGTCAGGGAAACAATGGTGCGTTGTCCTATCTTGCCCAAAGTTGTTCATCCTGCTCAATTGCAACCTTGTGGAGCATTTTTCATGTCAGCCCAGCCTTGTCTAGGTTCCTCTGAAGACTGCTGATTGAGATAGCAGTGTCGTGATGAACCACAAGATACCATTGAAGTTCATCAAGGTATGTGTCTGGGTGCTGCTTGTAAAGCTGCCTGACAACAGTCATGACAGCAAGTCCAATGATGCAAGGCCTCCCATGAAGTGGTGATGGTGGTGGAGTGTCATATCCCATGCAAGCCTATGATGGAGCTCCAGTGGATCACTGACAGAGCCGCCACTATTTCAAATAACCATTTCAAATAACCATTTCAAATTCTATTTCATATTCTTCTCCTGTTTTGTTTGTATTATATATCATTGATTGATTATCTTACTTACTGCATACTCAGTACTCCACAGAACCCTGCCATAGTTACCTTGGTTCCTTACCTACTACAAAACTTAGATACTGTTACTTGTAACCTCAGTTATGTCAGGAGTATGATTTTCTAAAGACATTTAAATTATTTTCACTATTTGGTTGTAATGACACTTTTATGTACACAAGGTAGGTGCAAGGTCCTTATGATCGAGCACATGGCTAAGGGTAGGTACAACACACGGTACACACATGACTGACATGCAGCCCAATTGAACTCATGGTAGACACATGTAGCTGCACACCTCATGCTGTAGGCATGGTGCTGTGCCTGCTGATGACTCATGGTCTAGGCATGGCTAACACATGGTTACCTCATGTATTGTAGTATAAAAACAGTAATATATCGCCCAGAGACACTAGTCGTGTTCTCTTAGGTTATCCACTACCACTAGCATGACTGCTTAAGACTACTAGGCTATCCTTGACCTTTTCTTTGTTGTTGTTGTTTTGGGAGGCCTCATTGATCCTTGTGGTTAGTGTTGTCCTAACAGAAGAACATGACTCCTCTCAATGACCTCTCCCTCAACATCTTTTTCTCACCTTTGGGCTCACTTGAGTTGACATGCACAAACATGCTTGCCTTGACAAGGTACGAGTTTGAAACCCATTTCATTACTCACAATTTCTCTCCCCCCAATCATCATTCCTCATTCCTCTGGAGTTTACTCCATTGAACAGTCTTAGCACTGTTCATCTGGGACTATTCCATTGAACCCCCCCCTCAAGCGGACTGAACTCCACTTGACACAGACCATCATGGGATGCCACCCAACTGTTCTGAGTGCGCACACATAGTGTGGTTGACCACAGCACACAGCACTACTGTCACACAAAAGAGTTCGACCTTACCCTTTCCTCAAACCTCTAAGCTGCAAGACAGGGTCGTGCACCTGCAGCAAGAGACTATTGTCTTTTCCAACATCACACTCCCCACACACTCTCCACCACCCACACCCTTATCCTCACTACCGCTTTTATCACCAATCACAATGGGCAACCTCTGAGACCTAGAACACTTGGGGCTTGAGGACATTCCAGAACCAGGCCCAAGCAAGATGCTTGAGCAGCTACTAACAGAAGCATGGGAGGAGCGTGATGCCCTCCTTGAGGCATTGATGGAGGAAAAGTGATGACATAATAGACCAGCCAAACAAATGGCAGAAGAGCACAGGGGATTCCACATGCCTAAGGTGGCATGCCCACTCCCTTTTTCAGGAAAGGCCAATGAGCTGGACTCTTTTGAGATGGCTGTCTACATGTACATGCAGGGACACCCCTATGAATTCAGGATGGAGGATGTGCAGATCATATGGATCCTGTCATATCTACAATGAGGGACTACCACAAAATGGCGTGAAGTAGCAGTCAAAGAAATGATGCATGGCAACCCACCATTTGCCATGGCACAGGAGCTAATGCAAGCTATCAGGGAGTTGTTCGGCAACCCCAACATCCAGGACATGAAAGTGTTTCAAATCACCATGATAGTGCAGGGCGAGTTAACCATGGATGAACGTGTCCAAAATTTCAAGATTGCAGCACACGTATCCAGGTACATGGGTACTCCATTGATTTACAAATTCAAGTGATCATTGAACAAGGGGCTGCGCGAGTGGCTCAACAATCTAGAAAGGCAACTGGCAACTATAGCCAAATGGTACACACAAGCAATGCGCATGGATCGTCAGTGGAGACAAGCATGCACCAAAGAGTGCTTGTTCAGAGCAGGGGTGTGAGGACCACCGAAACCACCCACACCGAACCCACCTAGAGTGCAAGGGGCAAATCAGGCCCATCCACAGATGACTCAGGGGAGAGCTGCAACCCAACAACAGCAGCATCATCAGGCAGGGCCATGACCACCTTGTGACCCCAATGCAATGGACATGGACTGTTCGGCACGATGGCCACCTCTTGTATGCTATAAGTGCCACAAACCTGGCCACATGGCCTGCAACTGCAGATCTTGGCTGGATATCCGAGCAATGAATTATGACGAGCTGCAGGACTACTGTGTCCACAAGCTGGATGGGGAGAAAACACAGAAAGAAGTGTGGGATTTTCCTGACAGAAGCAAGTGAGACCCCTGTTGCTAGCTTCCAAGAACAAGTTCAAAAGGTTATTGGTAGATAATATGGACAATGACATGGACACAGACTCTACAGCTGTAGATAGTTTAGATAACATCTCAGTATGTAGCAATGGCAAGGGGTCAGATTCAGATTGGCTTGGTGCTCTGGAAGCATGCTTAATTCCTTTTAAACCCACAGATAGTAAAAAAGACACTGATACCAAGAAGCCTTAAGAGGGGGTAAAGCACTTTGTATGATCCAGTAAAATAAAGAACAAGATTATAGTACCAATCACTATTACTACACTAGATACACATGATGCCTACATGGTCAGGGCACTCTTGGATAGTGGGGCTACTGGACTTTTTGTAGACAGAGAGTTCATACACAAAAGTGGACTTAATACCTGGACTCTTGATCAACCGATCAGGGTCTACAACATTGACAGAACACTGAACCAGGGCAGATCCATTACCAAAGAGATCACCTTGATGATGTCATTCTGGGGTCACAAAGAAAAGGCCATCTTTGAGGTGTGCGACCTGGGGAAGATGACAGTGATATTGGGACACCCATGGCTTAGAAAGCACAACCCTGATATTGACTGGGAAACAGGCAATGTGAAGATGACCAGGTGTCCTTGCAAGTGCAACATATGTATCAGAACAGCAAAGAAGGATAGGGCCAGGTGGAAGTTGGCTGAGTGAATGATGAGGCATCCAACAATTGAGGAAGTAGAGGACAATGAAGCCTTCATCATGGCTGGAGGAATCATGGAAGATGGTGATGGCATCCTGGAGGAAATTGCCCAGGAATGGAATGAGAACCTGGAAGATGAAGAGGAACATGAGATCTGAATGACCAAACAGGAACTTGTGGCAAAGATCCCTCAGAGATTCCAGAGGTGGATGAAAGTGTTTGAGAAGAAGGCTCTCTCCACAGGAACAAGGCAAAGTTGATGACTTCTTGAACAATCAGTTTCAAAAAGGGTACATCAGGGAGAGCAAGTCACTGCAAATGTCGGCTGTGTTTTTTGTACCCAAGAAAGACAAAAAAAAGAAGATGGTGCAAGATTACAGATATCTAAATGCATGGACAATTTGAAATAATTATCTGTTGCCGCTTAATAGACAAAGTAGGTAGTGCTAAAGTATTTACAAAGTTGGACTTGAGGTGGGAGCAGTTGCAATGCGAGATCGTCCAACTCCGCCATGACTCGGCAATAGTAGGACACCCTGGGTGGTGGAAGACACTAGAACTGGTAGTGTAATTATTAGTGGCCAAATATGACCAAATTCATATTTACATATGTCAATGGGTACATACAAAGTAATTCTGCCCTCAATAATTATGCACTGTTTGACCTACTACATCCCACTCCACATCCTGTTCCCATACCTAAATTGAAATTGAAAGAGAATATTGCTATCAACATTGAGAACTGTAGACATCTAGTGGATGAATTGCACACTGTATGCGCTCATATCAAACCCCTAGTAGATGCAAGATGTGAAAAAGTCTCAGGATTGAACCTGGTGGCTGCTGTTTGCAAACACATGGAACAGCTGTCAGCATAGGAGAAACTTATGAAACTGAATGATGAAGTTAAAGTGACCTATGCAAATGTTTTTTGACTGATCCCTCACATTGATGACATGCTGGATACTGTCCATTGTAAAATTTCACTGAAAGATGCTTCACACTTGGTTATGACTCATAGCTACTCATGCCCTTGCAAATACAAAGAGGTGTGGAGTGTCCTAATTCAGCAACACCTGGATACTGGACGCATCCGGCCCTCCTCTTCTACACATGCCTCCCCTGCCTTCCTTGTGCCCAAAGTGGATAAATTGGTGTTACTGCATTGGGTGAATGACTACCATCAGCTGAATAGCAACATGGTGACAGACAGCTATCCCTTATCTTGTATTGATGACATCCTCACTGATGCAGGGTGCAGAAAAATATGGAGTAAAATCAACATGACTGACAATTTTTTCCATACAAAAATGGACCCAGAGAGTATCCACCTGACTGCTGTCACAACTCCCCTTGGTTTATACAAGTGAATGGTGATGCCTCAAGGGTTGTGCAATGCACCTTCCATGCACCAACACTGCATGACTATGGCTCTTCAACAGTTCATCAGACAAATATGCCACATCTACCTTGATGACATCATCATTTGGTCTGATAATCTTGAAGAACACAGGAAACATATCAAAATCATCATGAACACACTTGCTACTGTGAGACTTTACTGCAATCCCAAGAAATCTTCCTTCTTCCTAACTGAACTCAAGTTCCTGGGTCACAGGATTTCTGTAGAGGGCATAAAAGCATGCTCTTCCAAGGCTGAGAAAATCCTGAATTGGCCAATGCCTAAAAGTGCTACAGAGATGTGATGCTTCCTGGGCCTGGTTCAATATCTAGTGGCATTTCTACCAAACCTGGCAGAACAGACCTGTGTCCTGACACCCCTGACTGCCAAGGAGTGTGAAAATAACTTCCCAGCCTGGACAGAGAAATTCCAACATGCCTTCAATGCCACAAAGCACTCTGTAATTTACACTCGTTCATGTATTCTGGAAATTCTGGAAATTCCAGTCCATTCTGGTCCATTCCAGCTGAAATTTCCAGAATATGGCTAAAGGACTTAAAAAGATGAGTCTGGAAATTCCAGGAGAGTTCAGAAATTCCGGAAATTCTGGACAGAATTCAGGATAAAATAAATATAACAAAAAAACTGTACTTTACACTCCCCCACCTAGTCCATGCAGACTCCTAGCTGTCTGCACAGATTCCTAGTAAAGTCTGAGTAGTCCACACGGACAGCTCGGACATCTTGCGGACTGAAGAATTGGGCTGAGTCCTAGCATCTTGGAACTGTAAGAAGTCCTAATGATGTCCAAGTTGTCCTAGCTGGTCCAAGTAATGTCCGAGTAAATAAAGACTTGGTGAATTTTTTCATGAGAGTAAGATCAAAATATTGGTGTACCTGGCAGGGTTTGAACCCAAGGCACTTTGATCAAGATTACACAAACTGGGCACAATTAACCACTGTGCCAAATGGGCACACAATATTGATATTATTACTACTATTTATTACCTATTCCAAATACATGCTAGCAATAAAAAAAAAGTTACTGTTGCTCACATCAAGCAACGGCACTCAAAAGGCATTGTTGCCCCCCCCCCTGTCCCCCATTCCCTCCCCTTCCCCATGCCCTTCCGTCACCCTTGCCTATTGCACCCCCTCCACCCTGCGAGCAGTTGCCCGCAGCAGTGGTGGGGGGTGCTCTGTTGTCCTGGTGTCATGTGGTCGTGTGTCCCCTCGCTATGACAGAGTGGTATTTATATTAATTAAAATAGAGTACAAATAAAATAAATATACAAGAAAGAAAATTAAAGGGGAGGGGGGGAGGAGTGGGGCACGGCGCATCGCCCTCTCATTGCCCCCTTTCCCTGTCCCCCCCCTTCCCCGTGCCCATCCATCACCCTTGCCTACTGCACCCCACCTCCACCCTGCGAGCAGTCGCTCGCAGTGGTGGTGGGGGTGCTCTGTCGTGCTGGGTGTCGCGTCGGGTGCGTCCCCCTGTCCCCCAGCATTGCCCCTCCCTCCTATGGCATCCCCCCGTCCCCCGGCATGTCCCCCTTCTTCCTGGCGCGTCCCCCTTGGTCCTGGCATGTCCCCTTCAGTCCTGGTATGTTTGCTTGTCCCCCAGCACATCCCCTTGCTCTGAGGGACCTCCCCCTGTCACTCCTGGGCCTGGGGGCAGATCATGTGTCAGTGGGGGTTGTCCTGGGCTGGGGGAGGGTGCTGGATCGGTGGGCGGTGATGTGGCGGCGGCAGGTGCTGGATCGGTGGGTAGTAGTGACGTGGCAGCAGTGGGTCAGTGGGCGCTGGTGGCATGGCGGCCTGTCGTCGGCATTGTGCTCCCCTCGTATCCTCCTCACATCCGGTGCAAAGAGGTGGAGGTGGAGTGGCAGCAGTGGGTGCTGCGTCGGTAGCTGGTGGTGACATTGTCGAAGAAGAGTCGATTCTCTGAAGGTTCTTGAAACCTTCTTGTCCTGTCACAGCCTCTGAGTGAGTGTAAAGGGAAGAGATAAAGAAAAACGCGTCAGAATGCGCTCTAGAAGGAGTGATAGGGAAGGGTATGCAGTCCTTGAGTAGTCCCGGAGGACAAGGCATGTCAACAGGAGAGGGGAAATATCCAAGGGTCAAACGGGAGTCGCTGTACACAACGATCAATGGAGCTCGTGGTAATTCCCCTTTTAGGCAACTCGTCGAGAGGGGACGAAAGGGGATGCGTCGAGTGACAGTTACAGAAAACACTGGGGTCTCAAATAAAGGAGACTTGGGATGCAGAGAAGGTTGAGGCTACCAGGTGGAGACGGGTGAAGCAAGGACTTAGCTGAAAAGTTACACTGTTGAGTGTAAGGTAATTGAGTAACTTGAGGCTTGCAAATGGAGAACGTGGGAGTCAAGAGTGCAAAGGTGTTGTGTTTGAGAGGGTCCAGGCCCCCTTTTATACAAGCTAGAGGTACAGGCTATATGCACTTTGATCATGCGCGTGCTCTCACGCTGAACAAACCATTGGGGATGACAAACAAAATAATAAAAAGGTTCAAAATAGAAAAATAAAGAGTCCAGGTAAAAATAGAAATCTTGAAGTCTTTGGTTGGTGCACAATTGTTGGTCCAGCTTAGTCAGGCCTGCCTCTTGGGGAGTCAACTGTCAGGAATGGCTCGGGGAGGGGGCTAACATCGAGGCCCTCTATTGACAATACGACACCTGTGCCCCAAGCAGGCACGGAGTACCATCCGACGCGCCTCCTCAACCCTACTCGTCTGACAGATCAGCCTGTTGAGTAAGACTCGACTAGCTGTAGAAGGGGGAATGCATCGACAAATTGGTTCTTGAAAGAAATCTGGAAAAATAAAATATAATATGGAAAGAATAAAAATAAAACCCAGTCCATACAAGTCCCCTTCTTCAGAGAGGTCGGTCACATCAAGGAAAGGATGCCTGCCACTAGTGGAAAAAGTGGGTTTACAGGCAAACATGTATAGATCGCGCCGTGGGTGTTGCAGCTTTCTGTGAAAGGTCTGTAAAGACAATGATAAATTGTCAATACCAAAAAGGGGAAGCAAAAGAAAAGGAAAAAGGGTTGTCAGGCAGTAACACAGATAAATCGGGCAATGGGGAGGCCGTCACAGAAGATTCTCGGAAATGGAGAGTCGACAGGTGTGTTGACTCTCCCTTCCACAACGTGGCGGCCGTTGTTGCCCCCTCTCCCTTCCCTGACACCCCCCTGGTGCTGACCCTCATCCCATGAAGCCCCCCAGCTCCCAGCTAAGTGGGGAGGAGGGGCAGCTCATTGTTGCATACAGAAAGAAAAACTGAAAGAGAAAAAAACATTTTATTAGCTTTAAATAAATGAAACACATTTTAAAATACTTAACATGGGGGCCTTAGGCCCCCATGTTGTGCTAGAGGGAGGGAGGGGGGATGGAGGGAGGGGTGGAGGGGAGAGGGAGGCCATCATCATGATGGTGGGTGGCAACGTGTTTGGCAGTCACAATGCGTCACGGTGGCGATTGTGGCCATGTGACACGTGTCCGGTTAGTTTGGTTAGTTTGGTTATTCCTAACTGTCCGAGCATATCCTCTCGTTGGGTCACGTGACTTGCTAGGACAGTCCTTGCAGAATCCATGCTAGGAACTCCTAGTCCAAGTTAGTCCACACAGACAAAACTCGGACATCACTCAGACATCACTTGGACTCAGAATGGAAATTTGGCATTATTTTCTGCCAAAAAAAATTCTAGTGCAGTCTGAGCAGACAGCTAGGACTCTGCACGGATTAGGTGGGGGAGTGTAAAGAGCTCCAAAAAAAAGAAGAGAGGAGGGTGAGGGAGTGTGGCATGTCACTGGCCCCCCTCCCCGTGCCCATCCCCCTCACCTATTGCACCAGACCCCTGCCCTGCAAGCAGTTGCTTGCAGCAGTGGTGGGGTGCTCAGTCACACTGGGTGCCCTGTGGTCACACATCTGGCATGTCCCTCACTCTGACTGAGTGATGTTTATATTAATTAAAGTAGAGTATTAATAAAATTCACTCTGAGACTGATGTTTATATTATTTAAAAGAGAGTACTAATAAAATACAATATATATGAAAGAAAATAAATTGGGAGTGGGGGGGGAGTAGGGCACGGCATGTCGCCATTGTTGCCCCCATCCCCTGTCCCCCCCCTTCCCCACACCCATCTGTCACCCTCACCTACTGCACCCTGCCTCTGCCCTGCAAGCAGTCACTCGCAGCAGTGGTGGGGGGTGCTCTGTTGCCCTGGATGTCACATCTGGCACGTCCCCCCATCCCCCCTCCCTCCTATGGCATCCCCCCATGGCCCAGCACATCCCCTCCCTCCTAGTCATGCTGGGTGTCATGTCTGGTGTGTCCCCATGTCCTCTGGTGTGTCCCCTCCCTCCTGTAGCATCCCCCTGTTCTCCTATGCATCCCCCCTCCCTCCTGGCAAGTCCCCCTGTTCCCTGGTGTGCCCCCTTGCTCTGAGGGACATCCCTGGGCGTGGCATGATGGTGGCAGTGGGTGCTCAGTCAGTGGGCATTGGTGACATGGCACTGGCAGTGGGTGCTTGGTCAGAAGGGAGGTGGTGGTGAGGGGTGATGTGGCAGTGCTGGGTGGCTAGGGACAGGGCAGCAGTGGAGAGGTGGTGCTGGTGGTGATGTGCATCATTGTTTGGCGGCATGTGGTGGCATTGGTGACATGGCAGCTGCTGTTGTTCACTCATCCTTCCCTGGCAGGTCCCTGGCACCTTCCCTCATTTCATGAAGCCCCCCATGTCATTGCATACACAAAACTGAAAGAGAAAAAATATATATTTGATTAGCTTTAAATCAAGATGAAATAGAACTTAAATTGAAATACTTACCATGGGGGCCACAGGCCCCCATGCTGTGTTAGAGAGAGAGAGGAGAGGGGGAGGGGAGGGGGAGGGGGGAGGGAGGAGGGAGGCCATTGTCATGATGGTGGGTGGCAACATGTGAGCTGGCAGTCACAACATGTCATGGTGGCAATCGTGGCCATGTGACATGTTTTTGGTTAGTTCAGTTAGTTTAGTTTTTCCTGGTTCAGGTATATTCTGGAAATTCTGGTCTAATTATCTAAACCGGAATTATTGTGTACAGTGAGAAATTCACTAACAAAAAGTACAACTGGAATCCAAAAATTCCAGATAAATTCCGGAAATTCTGGCCAGAATAAGTGGGGGAGTGTAATGTACTCACATCAGCTAGCAATAGTGAACCCAACACCATTGTCAATGCACCTGAAAATCAGCCTGAACCACCCAATAATGATCTGCAACCAATATCCACACCTCCTTCACATTCCAGATGCTGATGGAACTCCCTCCAAGGATTACCACAGTTTGATCCAACTCAGTATGGCCATGGTAAATGCACAAGAAATGCCACACTACAGGATGATGCACTTGCTGCTGATGAATACCACAGAGCATTTGCACTTGAGGATGATGGATTGCTTGAACCAGGGGGAGTTGAATGTGATATTAATGAGACTGAATGGTTTTGAGATGTGATGGAACAGGCAATGGCTGCAATCAGTGAGGGTGAACCATTGTTGAAGGAAGCCTTGAGGGGTCATGAGAGATCTGACTGGATCAAGGCCATAGAAGCTGAACTCAGCCAAATTTAGAATCTCCATATCTGGGATCTTGTCAAGGCACCACCTGACACTAATGTTATACCATCAGGCTATGTATTCCACTGAAAATGTGATGTGAACAGAATTATCGAATGGTACAAGGCACATTGTATAGCAAAGGGGTATATGCAACAATTCAGTGTTGATTATACTGATACTTTTGCACTGACTGTTCTCCCAGCTACACTTTAAATCCTCCCATCCCTCACAGCCCAATGGAATGCATAAATTCATAAAATTGATGTGAAGAATGCCTACCTCAATTCCTACCATAAGAATGGAGAAGACATTTATATCAATCTACCACCACTATACTTTGAATTTTGTGATCTTCCTACACATCTCTGAAATGCACAAAATGTCATATGCAAATTATGTTGACCACTCTATGGAACCAAACAAGGTGCCTGTATGTGGTACCTCAAAGTCATTCAAGTATTCACCCTACTCAGATACACAGTCTCACTAGCTGATGAGGCTGTCCTTTACAAATTTGAGCCTGACAAATTCCCAATCATTGCTGTTGCCACAGACAATTTCACCATCATATCAGAATCTGATGCATCCACACAGCTTCTCAAGCAACAGGTTCATGAACACTGGGAAATTACTGATCTCAGCTCAATAAACTGGCTCCTTGGGGTGAAGATATCTTGTGACCTCAATGCCTGGACAATTTCTCTCTGCCAGCAGTCTTACATTGAGCAAATCCTAGTCCATTTTGGACTTGAAGAGTCTCAAACCACAGTCACACCACTTGAAGGTGGGGTTGACCTCACTCCAGATTCTCCCACAGTATTGCCAACCCTGCTGACACCTGCCAAGAAAAGGCCATATGGAGAAATGATCAGATTGTTCATGTATGTCACTGTGATGACATGGCCTGACCTCACATTTGCAGTGTTGATGCTCTCACAGTACCTTGAGGCTCCACACACCACTTATATGAAGGCTGTCACCTGTGTTTTTTGCTACCTGTTAGGTACAAAGCACCTCAAACTCATCCTAGGAGGTATTCAGAACAAAATCACTGGCTATTCAAACCCTAACTGGGCATCACACATCCATCAACATTCGATCTCTGGGTTTGTTTACTTCATCAGTGCTGGCATTGTGTCCTGGAGCTGTAAAAAGCAACTGATCACGACATTGTCTAGTACTGAAGCCAAATATGTTGCTCTCACACATGCTTCAAAGGATATCCTCTGGATCCACAAACTTCTTACTCATGTTTTCTCCTTCTCAATGCCCACTACACTCTTTTGTGATAATCAAGGTACCATCTCTCTTTTCCATGATTCCACTTTCCACAGCTGCAACAAACATATCAACATTCATTTCCATTTCATTGGACAAACTGTTACATCAGGTCATATTACAGGGTCATATTACACCAAAGTACTGTCCAACATCTGACATGATTGCTGACATGTTCACCAAATCCCTTGCAATGAACAAGTTCAAGAAGTTTCAAGAGCTACCTGGGCTTGCCTGAGCCCACACCTGTCTTGAGGGGGAGTGTTGAATTTGTTGCAACATTCTATTTAGGTTAGCAGTCATACACCTCAGTGCTTTGCATATCACTGAGGTGTAAGTCATTCCTTTAGTTACAGTATTACATTCTTTACTTATCTTTCTTTATCCTTTACCTTATATGTACTTAATGCCTAATACAGTGCTTTGCATATCACTGAGGTCCTTTACCTTATAGCTCACTCATTTCTGGCCCCTCTGCCATTTCTACAGCTGGATTCTATCACTCTGGAACTGATGGGCCATGGCCACCTAGGATTATCAGTGGATATATCAGAAAGATAGTAATGATACTGAAGATTTTGATTATCTGGCTATCTATATCTATCTCAAAATATTTTCATTTTCCTGATGTGACTTGGGAATACTATTCATTGACTGATCTTATATTGTTAGAGGGCTCATTATAGTGGATGTGATTGTAGAATGGATTTTGAACTCTATCATTTTAAATACCGCTGCATGTGATTATGAGTCCGAGGTATGAGGACTCATTCTTTTAACATGAATATCCAGCAATCCAAAGTGAAAATTTAAGTGAGGTGGCTCCTCAGCAGAAATCAGAGTTTATAATTTTGGTGGGAGATGGGCTTGCATTTTGAAGTGAGCCTGCTGCATATTTCAAGTCCGGCAGGTTTTACTGACATGTGGATTTTGAATGAAAAAGGTAATCATCACATTCAGTCACATCACACTTACAACTTCAACATCACCATCTTAAAAGCCCACAATGTCACCATGACTTATGATGCCTATCTCAGACTTGGTATAAGCCTGAGGTCTCAACTTTGTCCATATGACACAGTAATTAAGTTTTGACTTTGTTTTAGTGATAATATTCAGAGTCAAACATTCTCTGTATACAGCATCATGATGGCACTGTCTCAGATGACAGGGATGACTTGACTCCTACTGGGTAAGTATGAGGTTTTACCTCCACCCACATATGATACCAACAAAGATCTTATTAAGTCAGTCTCAACACTTCAAGATGGTGGGGATCATCCCACTCTCAGGAGAACTGCCAGTGAATCAATGATATAGGCTTGGGGCATGTGGAGTCTTGTTAGACAGGTAAGTCCTTCACATGGGCATATAGGGACAATGCCATTACTAATAATGTTCTTTACAGGACCTTGTTTGATGTTGTCCTTAATGCTGCAACACTCTATGCGCAGCCCTGGCACTCCACTCTGTGTGGCCATCAAGAGCCCTTGCTCTGGTGCTTGTGACTGTGGCAGCGCAACACAGACAACATCACAACATCAGCATGGACAAACCAGCACCCAAAACCAGTGCAATGGCAGGACTGCATCTAGTCTATACAATTTTATTTGATATGGCTATGCTACACTTAGTCCATCTCTTACTGCTACTTTCATTCCTGTTATTTCCACATCTACTTCAAAGATAGAAGGATCAATAGCATTATTCATTAGCATGTAGTAACCAAATTGAGACTATTATAAACTTTTCTCAAGATAAACTGGCTATGTATGAGTCTTCTAGAAGTGACATAATTGATATCTATATTGGCAATTGCTGTTCTGCATGGGCTGTATTGGTCCCTGTTTGCTTTGGCCTTCTTCTTTCCTGCCATAACACTCAAAGCAATTCCAAGTACTTACTAGTAGCTAGTAGTTTTATGGCTTAAGGTTGCATGATTCTGGTGTCCCTATATAGCCTGGACATTTGGGAACCTCTGAAATATCTGATGTTTGAGTTGCGCAATAGTAACTTGTGGGTTAAAATCCTTCTGTTGTCAAGGAGCAAAGCGGGTAATATGTAAACTTCAGTAAATGAGAATGCTGATTAATGCTGATTAACCAGAGGTGGAGCTAAGACATTCATGCCATTGCTGGTAACTAACAAGTCTATCTGCCAGCTATGTCATCATCAATCCTGGCTGCCAAAAATAGTACCCCCCTCTGAATATGATGCTGGATGGGATAGGTGAGTTGTGGTAGATACTAATGTAACAATAATTTTCATTGCTCATTCTATTGTATGTCCAACTCCATCCTACTTAACTTTGTTCTAGCTTTGCCTTCCTGTTCATCTTGGTAACCTGTTTGTCTTTTCAGTGATGCAATGGGGGTCAGATGGACTTGGCACAAAGCATGAGCTGCCATTGCTTTCTTGGGGCAGTTTAGTGCAGTCTGTGTCATGAATGCAACATTGCTTACATGTGTATAATTTCCATCTAGGAGGGTTAGATCTCAAAGCACTACCATCATTTTGGAGGTTCCACCTCTCAAATGTACTGCAAGGAATGATAATTTTGCTTCAATGATGTCCCTGACCTGGAACTGTGTGGGAGGAGTGGGTATGTACCTGTTATTAGGCTGTTTGTTCCAGCACTTACTTAGAACCCCCTCCAAGGTGATTAATGGTTTGTTCCCAATATCTAACCTTGTTGTCCTTGCCATGAAAATACTGGCCTTGTACAAGTTCTGCAAGCTTTCCATCAGGATCCATTTCATGACCAAGTCCCAAGGCAGGATTGGTTGGAGCCTCTGTTCTAGCCATGAAAAGCCTGTTGGATGTGCTTTTGTCCACTGCTTCTAGAAAGGATGGGGTTTCTAATCCTGTCATTGATATGGACTGTTTGAGAAATCTAATACAAGCTTTTCACAGGCTGATGCATAGTTAGCATATGCATTCTGGATATAGCTTGATGCATACCTTTCTTTTGCAAATGGGGGTATGTCCTTTTGCCAGATGATACCCTGGACACTCAAAATTGCTTCTTCCAGGGTTTTGTCTCCTTGTTTGAATGCCAGCTGCCATTGCTGAGGATCAGTTTCCTCAACTGTGCCATAGTGAGACAACCAATCAGGATCCTGTAAGTGTTATATGTTAGGTTGTAGATAAACTAGGGAATGCTGAACTGGCCTTCATAAGTTCAGATAACTGGGGACTGGCATGAGGATTGTTGGCAATAGTCTCAAGAGCATCAGCTACAGGCACTCATTTGATTTGATGTTAGGAATTATCTTTGTTCAAGCTCACCAGCAGCCTTTCTATCATAGTGGATATTCATAATTTGGTGCTAGGAAAATACATCAGTGGTGGTGGGGTAATTTTCATGTTCTTCCTGTGATCCATGAATTTTAGTGGGTTACACCTGCATGCCAGAACTTTGTTACATTACAGGAACATGTTGATGCAGCATAATTATCTGGATCTTCCCATGATTGTTGTACTTCAGGTTGCTAATCTTTGCTCACTCGGGTTAGATCTACCCACTAAAGTTCCTTTGGTGGGTGGATAGTAGCTGTCTTGCAATAACATCTGCTAGTGTAATTACTGTTGTACCAATTGGACAAACTATTGTTATGCCTTTCTGGTGTCGCTTGCCCCTTGCAACCTTGTACCTGCTTGGATAGCAGGTCTTACTTGTCTGAGTTGTTTTATTATGAATATGCTCATGATATATGTATAATTCTTTCTGTCCTTGCTTGGGTCTGAGTTGCTGACTTATCATGTAAGTACTGAATTTACTGTCAAAGTTTATCTGAATAACCCCATTCAGTTCTTGACTGGACTGGACAGCACATGATGTCATTACAGCTCAGCCCAGGTCTGAACTCAGGGTCGGTGTGTTTTCAGTACATTGACTCTGCATGAAGCATAGGTTTCTGATGAATATGTGAAATTGCATGTGTCTGAGTCAGATATTTCTGTAAGAGCTACACAGCCAAATGTCTGTTGTCAGTCTATGACATGAGAGTAGGTTAGCTACTTTTCACCTGGTCAGTCTGCTTCTTCTGGCTACAACCACACTTCTGCAGAATTTATTGATCCCAGAATGCTGAGTCTGTTTTCACTCCTTGGGTCAGGTGTTTCCATTCCAATCCACTATAAAGTCTTTGGAGTTTTGTTCCCCACCTTCAAATCCTATCCCATACAACCATCTAATTTTTACTATCACTTTGCATTCACCTATTGCTAACATGGCCTGCACCAAAAAAATCACCCAGTATGATATCCATATTTTTTCTTTTCATAGCTGATCCTTCATTAGATCAGCACCTTCCTCACACAGTAATAGAGCATCGTTGTATGTTTTTTCTATTTGACTGAATCATCTTTTTATATCTTGGCTGCAGAGACTTGCTGCCACATGTTGAAAATATCCTCTGGTTAGTACTTAGGTTTTCATTGTACTGATAAGGCTGTTCTGATATGGGGTCCATAGCCCCATGTTGTGCAGGCAGGGTGGTGATCTTGTTTCCTCCAGCAAAGAGTAAGAGTCCTGTATTTTAGATAATAATGGGCTGACATCTCATATAATGGAGAATCAGAAGCAACTATGCACAGCCCCAAGAAGGGCTGCCTGGCCACACCAGGTACCCCAGAATATGAAGACATGCCAGTGGTGTTGTCCAAAAGGTGAGATATACTTTTTTTCACAATATGGTCATTCCCTGATCTTTTGTTATGATTGTGCAGGGCATCTACCTTTGGTAGCATCTCCAAGTGGCTTAAATTTGGTACCACAGACATTTCTGAGTACATTTTTTATTGTTGTGCATGTCTGTATCTTCCAGCTTTATCCCAGTTTTTAGGGTAGAAGGCTCCTCTAAATTGCCTGTGAAGCTGCCCTTGGCTCATGAAAAAAAAGCTAGCTGCCCTACCTTCAGATGTCAAGTGTGGTGAAAGGTCCATCCAAAGCCAAAATCCCATTGAGGATGCTGTAACCATAAAGTATGTTGGTCAAGGTTGAAATATTGATATAGTTTCTGAAGGTTGGAACCTGGCATAAAGTCAAACATAGCTGACATGAAAGCATCGACCTTAACAGTGCAGCATGGCCAAAAGCCAGCTCACAGCCAAACTCCAAGGGAGGAAGTGGGTAACATGAGGTGGGTCCACCCTCCTATCCATTTCCTGCAGCTTGAATATTGTTTGCTGCCAGTAATAGTATGGATTCTACCCCAACCCCCTCTCATCCCCAGTGACTGAAAAAACTTATGGAGAAAGGTGCTTACAACAGTACTTTGAGGTCTGTGTTGTTTTTGTGGTTTAATGCTTTTGATTTTTACATGATTGTACAGCTCTTTTCCAGTAGATGTTGTTGCTGTTGATATTGCCCTGGAAAAGGAAACTTTGTAAGTCCCATCACAAAATATTAATATATTGTATGTACAGTAAACATAAAACTGCCAGAAAAGCTGCAAATGCTTCCAAGACTCAAGGGTCTTTACCCTTGACCTCATCTTCTGGTTCAGAAGACAATGCTGGAAGCAATCTCAGATATTTGTGGAAAAATAAAGTGCATGTAGCATCTTACTCTTCCTGTTTTTTTCTCATTTTATTTTTTGGCACAGCCGATGAAAAGGGAAAAGGTGCATATCTATGCATTTTTTCCATCTCAAAGGTTTGATTGCTCATGCCAGAGAGCCCTCCATCTTGACCAAATATATGAGTGACCCTATGGAATCTAGAACATCCAAGGGGTATGTTTTGATTCACATGTTCTGGTTTCTTTTTTGCTGATTTTCAGTGGGTGCAGGCAAGAGAAAAAGAAAGAGTAGGTGTTTTTTATATTAATTATCTTCCTTGTTTAGATTAATTATTTCATAAGACAGGTCCCAGGACAATCCCTGTATTATGAAGAGGAAAGCGAACAACATAGAGAGACTGGGAAAACTCAGCAATATGTGTACATACTATTTGAAATTTACTCATCTTCAGGTCTTTTAATTGTCTTTTAATAGGGGAAGACAGTGACAAGTGAAATATGCTAGTCCTTGTCCACATCCATGAGAGTCTTCTGTCATATCTATATTGTCCAATTTGGAGTTAGAGGAAGTCAAGCGGCCCTCTTGTCCTGTCATGGAGCAGTTCAAGGCAAGGGGCATGGCCTTGAAAAAGTCCAAAAGCTTGGCCAGACTTATATACAAAGAAAATTCCAATGACCAGGACTTCATTGACAATTCTGCATTAGTGAACAATGAGTCTGATGAGGGTTCAGTGCCACTTGATTATTGTCTATGCATTTTCTTACATTGTGTGGACATAAAGGTCTCAACAGGGTAAGCCAGCTATGAAGAGGGCTTGCAAAGGAAAAACATATTAATTACTACTGTCTATTCTGATTACTTTGAATTAAATGCAGAACTTCTGTTGTTTCTAGCATTGGGGATGGACCTACGGCACATAAAGAAGACAGACAAGCCACCCCTGAAAAAACATCAGAAGGTCTCCACAAGGATAAAGGCATTGTACTCAATGAGGGCCTTCGGGGTGAGGCCCTCAAGGATGTCTATAAGTCCTTAAAGCCATTACTGTAGGAGCATTGTGTTTCTTGCATTGATTTTGAGACCTAATGCTATTCCAGATGCATTTACATGGCTCCCCATAGTTCTAAGAATGCTGCTGATGCCAATAGTTATGTAAGATATTTGCTGATTGCGCTGGATTTGTATGGGGTGCAAAAAGAGTAAGTTTAATAAATATCAGAAATGTTTTTGTGATTATTCTACACCCAAGCAGGAGCTTGGATGCTGCCCTGGCTTTTGAAACTTATGGGTGTTTCTTGAATCCATCTCATGCAAGCCTATCCTTTGTCAGGGCAAAGGATTCCTGGCTTGTTACCTTGGACACAGGAGAGAATGTGGTATTCTTGATCACCAGCTGCATTGGGGAACCTATCTCAGGACCCCATACAGCTCAGGCTATAATTCTGATAAACAAGTGTATCATCTTTGTTTAGTCATATTTGGCAATGCTTTTGGGGTTTGGGACCTTGTGGGACCTGTTTCTGGGCCCACATTTGCCTTCAGTACATGGAAAGAGGGAGCTAGTTCAGGATGTGAGTGTTTTCTTGAAAATGCGCATATTCCAAGTCATACTAATCATAACTTAGCTCCAAGAAAATATTTAGGGGCTCACTTATCTAAATACTCCTCTCCCTTGAAAGGCAGAAGTTCATCCAAAATCAACATGGATAACTATCCAAGTTTTCTCAATTTTGATCAGCCCAGTATGAGCTGCTAACTTTTATAGAATTGCTTTGGTCATGGTGCTGACTCAGTTATTCAGTCCCTATTTTTGATGTGATGCAGAAGGGATTTAGGTTTAACATGGATAGCTTTGATAGACTGAATGATCTGCCCCTATGAAGGGGAGGAAAACATGACCCTGTCAACAATTCTGTGGTCACAGTGGGTTGTGCTGCAGGTTCCTTTGAACCTACCATAGGACAGCATGCAAATGGGTAGAGTTTAAAAGTCCAGTCCGATCCGGTCTTTTGCCTCTTTTGGGGTGGACTAAGGACCAGACCGGTCTGTTTATTTACTATATCTACTTAAGATCAGATCAGACACTGTCAGACCTGTCCATGTCAGTTTGCAGCCAGTCCATGAACTGGTCTCAACTGGTCTACATGTGGACCTAGTCCAAGCTGGTCTGAACTAGTGTTTTAAGGTCCAGTCTATAAGACCAAAAAAAGACCAAAATCTGAACTGAACTTAACTGAAAGAGACCGAACCATCGGTTATGGTTCATCACAATCTTAACTACATTTGGTTACAGTTACCATACTTCTCAGAATTTACAAAAACCAGTCAAAAACTGATCCTAACTGGTGTTAACTGGTTTTCAGTACAATGGAAATCTCTAACTAATGAAGCCTACAAAAGTACAAAAGTTACTACAAAAATTGATACTAATGTAAGTAAATATGAGCTGGGGGATGAACCTGAGGGAGTCAGAGGCTGGGGCAGGGTGTTTATATACCTTGAGTGCATGCATGGACCATTTAGTCTTATTTGCCTAGGTCTTGTGCAAACAAACGAACCCACAACGCATGTGTTTGGATGTATTTACACTTCTTACACAGGTCGACAACAATGATGACCAACCACAACTCCCTCACCCCAACTTCGAGAGGATTGGAGGGCTGTTCTCTGCGCCCACCACTCTTGCCACCTCTCCCTCACCTCAAACGCAAGTGGAGGGTCGTTCTCAGGTCCCACCACCCTCGCCACCCCCTCCCTTGCCCCAAACACAAACAGAGGATTGTTCTCACACCCCACCACCATTGTCACCCCCCTCCCTCACTTCAAACGCGAGTGGAGGTTCATTCTCACATCCCACCACCCTCACCACCCCACCCTTGCCTCAAATGTGAGTGGAGGGCCATTCTCACCCCCCACCACAGTCATCATCCCCTCCCTTGCCTCAAACATGAGCAGAGGGTCATTGTCATGTCCCACCAGCCTCTCCTCCCCCCCCTCTTGCCCCAAACGCGAGCAGGAGGGGATTAGATTATTTAGATATATTATGTAGTGTTAATATTTCCTAATATAGTAATTTAAGCGGTCAAAACTGATGCAAACTGGTTTTTTTGGTTAACCAAACCGAAAATGACCAGTTTGCATCAGTCCGGTGATGGTCCACCTGGATCTTGGTCCAGTTTAGACCAGGTATGGTTACAGTTAACCCATCTTGGGGTTGAAAAACCTAGCCGAACTGGACCTGAAAACACTAGTCTGAACCAGGTTTAAACCGGTCTTGACCGGTCTTACTGACTAATTACAAGCTTAAAAATACAAACTACTAGAATAAACTAAATCCATAAACCAAGTAAAAAAAATATCCACCTGTGAGCAGCAGCTCACAAGGCTGGATGCAGAAATTAAAATTAAATAAAAAAATACATAACACAGGTGGTGCATCACCACATCATGACAACCCTGCCATTTCTAACATCAAAGCTGGGTTCACCCCAGAATTTTATTCCACTAGCTACATTAATTACTAAATTGTATATAGATACATAGTAATTATTTAGTTTTCGAGCCGTCACCTCTTGGCGATGGGTAGCCATGGGTTGCAGGTTGTGGAATCATGACCCATACCCGTACCCATCACTACCCATACCTGTAACCCCTACAGGTTACAGAACCCATGCCATTCCCTAAATAGGACAGGTGGGGGAGTGTAAAGTCTTGGGTTATGATTATACAGAGATCTTCTCACCAGTAGTCCAAATGGACACACCCCGAGCAATATTAGCACTCACATCAAAGAAGGGTCTAAAAATACAACAGATGGATGTAAAGGGCGCATACCTAACTGGCACACTCCAAGAAAAATACATATGAAACAACCTGAAGGATGTGAAGATGGAACAGACTGAGTATGTAGGTTGATAAAACTGCTTTATGGATTAAAGCAGGCAGGGCAAGAGTATAAATAATGAATTTGATTGTAAACTCAAAATTTACAATTATGGACGCTTATTTGCAGATCCATGTCCATATATTTGAAGGGATGATGTTGGGAATGGAGTGCTGAACAGTGACAGGAAGAGTTAAGGGCAAGGTTAAGAAGATGAGGTTTAATCTCAAAGGCTAGTGAGTGAGGGAGACTGCAACAGGGAGGAATGTTATTATCATCTCCTACATGATGTGCAATATTTATACTACACAGTTAGGAGGTATAGTGTAATGCGCTCCTTTAATACATAAAGGAGGTATTCTGTAATAGACTCCTGTACCAGTTAATAATGGAATAACTATGTCATATCCCCTATGTAATTCTCCAGATAGACTTGTCTATCATTGTATATTATAGGGGGTTCCCTGGATAGCATAGGAGACAGTCTTGGCAGTCTTTGTAGTCTTGGCCAGTCTATTAAGGGTAACAGCTTGGGAATTAATATTATTCCCTGTGGCTGTGTTGGATTCTGCCAGTGGCAGATCCTAACCCTAACCTTAAGCTTAGGACTTGTATTCCATCTCCATAGGCTTGTTAACTGCCTTGGCTTGCCTGTATACTCTTGTATACATAATCCCAACACTCCCCCTCAAGCCTAGGCAGTGTAGGACAATGAGTGGAATGGTTCTGTGTATGTCATCACTCCCCCTGGAGTGGTTAATAATTTTCTTTCAGGTGCGTCAAAACCTCTGTGGATGGAAAACCCATTGGGAAAAACCAATCTCACCAAGGAAAGCTACTGAGTTATTTTTGACTGAATTCCCATCTCTTCCCTATGCCGTGAAAACTTAGGCTTTGGTAAAGCCTTTGTTAATATGTCCGCTGTTTGTTCCGGATCACGACAGTTTTGAATATCAATAATTTTGTTGGTGACTAAATCTCGGACCCAGTGATGCCGTATAGCGATATGTTTCGACCTCTGGTGGAATTGAGGGTTATGGGTTAAAATTACTGACCCTTCATTATCACCTTGAATAATTGTCGGATTTTCTTGGGTGTATCCGAGTTCACCATACAAATTTCTTAGCCAAGTGGCCTCGCGTCCAGCTTCGGATAATGCCACATATTCGGCTTCCGTTGAAGATAGTGCAATAATTGTTTGTTTCTTTGATTTCCAAGTTATTGCTCCCCCTGCTGTCAGGAAAACATATCCTGTGGTGGACTTGAAGTCCTCAGAATTTGCAAATGATGCATCAGCAAATCCATGGAAAAGGTTATTGTTTTCAGTCTCATCCTGGGATTTTCTGTAAATAATTCCAAGAGTTTTCGTACCTGCTAAGTACCGTAGTATTCGCTTTATTGCACCGTGGTGTTGTAAGCCCGGGTTTGCGGTATATGCTGCCAATTTATTAACAGCGAAGCTAATGTCAGGTCGCGTGGAGTTTGCAATGAATTGTAGACATCCCAGTAATTTGGCGTATGAATTGCTCCGATTCGGCTCATTATAATCTGGGTTTTCAATTAATTTAATATTTGGGTCCATTGGCATTCCAACAGGGTTCGCATCAATCATGCCTTCTTTACAAAGGACATTCTCGATATATTTTTCTTGAGATATTTTGATGCTATCATTGGCGCACGTAATTTCTATGCCCACGATTTTGCTAGGCTCTCCCAGGTCGGTGACGTCCCATTCTGATGTTAACGCATTTTTCATATGCTTCATCATTTTATCTGCTGATGCAAAAAGCAAGGTGTCGTCTACCCATACCGTTATGATGCCTATATTTTCTTCATCCCGTCGAATATATGCGCAAGGATCTGCCATTAATCTTCCATAATCATGAATTTTAAGTTTACCATCAAATTCGTTATTCCACTCTCGACCTGCCTGCTTTAATCCATAAAGCGGTTTAAATAGCTTGCATACTCGGCCTGTTCCATCATTACATCCTTCAGGTTGTTCCATGTATATAGTCTCTTGTAGCGTGCCATTGAGGTATGCGCCCTTTACGTCCATCTGTTGTATTTTTAGACCTTTCTCTGATGCGAGTGCTAAAATCGCTCGGAGTGTGTCCATTCGTACAACTGGTGAAAAAGTTTCTGTGAAATCATAACCGGGTCTTTGTGCATACCCTTTTGCAACTAGCCGCGCTCTGTATCGTACAATTTCCCCTTCTTTATTTCGTTTCCGAATAAATACCCATTTATTTTTGATTGGAACGGCATCTGGAGGTTTTTCGACAAGTTCCCAAGTACCCTTTTCTTTGAGCAAGTCTAATTCAATTTGCATTGAATCTTTCCATTCCGTCCAGTCCGGGGATTGTTTTGCGTCTTTGAGACTGTTTATTTCGTCTCCGGCTATTATTGCATAGGCTTCTTCTATATTTAGAAAGGTTTCGTCATCTTCCTCTTCCGCAAGGTGGTAAAGATGTTTGTAGTCGGTACGAATTCCACGAGTTTTCCGTGGTTCATTATCACTTGCACGCGTCTTCCGTGGTCTAGTGATATCTATGTTTCCCTCATTTTCATTCCGTTTACGCTTCCGAGGCTGCCTTGCCGGTTCCGTGATCCGTTGATCGGAGTTACCCGTCGGCGGCACATTCAGTGTTTCCCCACCAGACTCCCCCTCCGTCGAGGGTGTAACATCGATGTCTTCGGGAGGCTCAGGTTCATCTGTAGCGTCTATAAGTCGGAAGTTCCGAGAGGTGAGAACATTTCTTGTTTCGGCATTGTAGTATTTTATTGCTCCTGCGCCGTCGTCATAGCCGACATATGCACGACGCTTTGATTTAGGTAGCATTTTTCTTTCTTCTTTCTGGCCTTGTAATAATACCCATACTGGGGCTCCGAATTCACGTAAATTTGATACGTCCGGTTTTTTATTGTGCCAGCCTTCATAAGGTGTTGTTTCCCGAAGATGTTTGGTAAATGATCGGTTCCGGATATAGGCAGCGTGTAAGACTGCAAATTCCCATAAAAATTCTGGAAGCTGGTTAGCAGCCAGCATTGCTCGGGATAATTCGACCAGGGTTCTGTTCATCCTTTCCGCAACTCCATTCTGTGATGGTGAGTATGGTGCGGTAAATCGATTTTCTATACCTCTTTCTTTGCAATATTTTTCCAGTTTTTCGTTAACAAATTCTTTTCCACAATCAATTTGTATACCCTTCGGCTTCTTGCCTTGTGTTTCCAAATGGGCAAGGTAATTTATTACCCCCTGTGCTGCATCACTTTTCTCTTTGAGGCATTCAATTGTGACGAACCTTTTAGCATCATCCACAAATAGGAGATAATAATATTTGCCATTAATAGATTTGATGGCGTATTTTCCCCACAAGTCTATGTGGGTTAATTCTCCTGGTTTCGTGTTTCTTTTTGTCGACTTCGGAAAAGGCTCCTTATGTTGCTTTGCACTGATGCAAGCTTCGCAATCTGGTTTAGGACTATTTTCGTCGACATTGAAACCGATCACCAATTTTCGGCTCAATAATTGTTGAAGTCCAGAATATCCTACATGTCCAAATCGTCGGTGCCAAGTTTCCCAACTAAGTGGCTTTACGTTTCCGACGAATGTTTGATTAACGGCAGGAGTTTTAGACGGCTTGCTTGAATTTTTTAATACCATTTTCATCTTGTATAAATGGTTATTAATTTTCTTTCCTTCTGCAAGTTGTTGTCCGTCTTTAGTTGTGAGGATTAATTTTCCTTGTCCTCCAATATATTTTCCGCCGGCCGCATCCCATCGCCCCAACGAAATTAAATTGTTTCGTGTTCCAGGCACATGTAGGACGTCTTCCAGATGAATATTAAAATTTTGATTATTGCATGTTGAAATTATTTCAACAGTTCCTTTGCCTGCAATTTTAGCTTCCAATCCACCTACCCCAGTTACGGAATTATTTTTCATTGGAGTGTATGTTTTGAAGGCTTCTCTTTGATGCGTGACATGCGATGTTGTTGCTGAGTCAGCCAACCAGTCGTAGTAGATCAAACGCTCGTCCATTACGGCATCGTTACAAGCATCATAGGAATCAAAATTATAATGTTCTTCTTGAGCTGAAAATGCAATAAATTCCTCCACAGCATTGGACTGTTCCACAGGTTTTATTTTCCCTTTTTCCTTATCTTTCTCCTTTTTCTTCCCCCAACAATTTTTTGCCTGATGTCCGATTTTTCCGCAATGATGGCATTTATTGCCTTGGAATTTTCGGCATTTACTGGACCAATGTCCAGGGCGCTTGCAATGATCACAATATGGCTTCAGGGATTTTTTACGATCGGTAAGACGGTTTTCAAGGGTTTTCTCCTTTTGGGCGGTCGTCTGGATTTTAGCCAGGTTAACAATTCCGCCGGAGTTATTATTCCCGTTATTCCGGTTAAGCCGTAATTTGTATTCTTCCCTTAATAATCCAATAAATGCGTCCGAAGTTAAGCGACGCTTTGGATCTAAGTCATTTGGATCATTTGCGTTTCCGTTGTAGGGCTCGACATATGTTTGCCAAGAGTTTGGTAAGGATGCCGAAATGATCGATTTAAATCGGATATCTGAGATATGGAAATCTATATTTGGAAACCTGTTGATCCGGTCTCGGTAAGACTTCAAGACGTCCAAATGCTTTAGGAGGTCGTCGGAATTATCAGCCTTTGTCTCATATAATAAACACTGCAGTTGATTAACTGTTTGATGTGCCTTGTTTTCATGAGTGACTGATAATGCGGTATACATAGCTTCTGCGCTCTGTTTTGATCCGACGTGATTTATTTGCGAGGAGGTGACGTTGTGGATAATGACTTGTTGTGCCCAAGTATCGTTTTTGTCCCAGTTGTAAGCACTCTCCGGATCTATATTTGGATCCGGTCGGTTTACCTGACCAAAAACATATCCCGTTATGTCACAATTAATAAAAACACGCAACATTCTCTCTTTCCATTCGTGCCAGTTTTCATCCGTCAAATGATCGCGATCAGCGATCTTGTTTACGTTTGAGTATTCTTTGGTCCGAATTAAGGAAATAGGTATTCTTATAACCGGATCAATTTCTGGTGTATTGATCCGTTGTCTGCGCTTCTCTTGTGCTCTGGAAGTATATACTCTTCCTGATCGTTTAGGGGTTTCTTGTGCCGGGGGTTCCCCAAATAATGATATATGGTCGTCTTCTTGGTCCCCTTCATAATCCATGTCTAGTTCAGGGTCAGGGCCCATAACCTGTTGGGAATGGAGTGCTGAACAGTGACAGGAAGAGTTAAGGGCAAGGTTAAGAAGATGAGGTTTAATCTCAAAGGCTAGTGAGTGAGGGAGACTGCAACAGGGAGGAATGTTATTATCATCTCCTACATGATGTGCAATATTTATACTACACAGTTAGGAGGTATAGTGTAATGCGCTCCTTTAATACATAAAGGAGGTATTCTGTAATAGACTCCTGTACCAGTTAATAATGGAATAACTATGTCATATCCCCTATGTAATTCTCCAGATAGACTTGTCTATCATTGTATATTATAGGGGGTTCCCTGGATAGCATAGGAGACAGTCTTGGCAGTCTTTGTAGTCTTGGCCAGTCTATTAAGGGTAACAGCTTGGGAATTAATATTATTCCCTGTGGCTGTGTTGGATTCTGCCAGTGGCAGATCCTAACCCTAACCTTAAGCTTAGGACTTGTATTCCATCTCCATAGGCTTGTTAACTGCCTTGGCTTGCCTGTATACTCTTGTATACATAATCCCAACAGATGACAAAGACATTGGCATAATAACTGTTTGGGTTGATGACACCTTACTCTTTGCATCTTTGGATGAAACAATGAAGCATATAAAAAATATGCTAAACTCTGAATGGGAGGTAACTGATCTTGGGGAACCAAGTAAAATCATGGGCATGGAAATTACATGCCTGGACAACAGAATCAAAATATCTCAGCAAAAATATATCGAGAACATCCTCCACCAGGAAGGAATGATTGACACAAATCCTGTTGGCACTCCCATGGATATTAAACTATTGGAAAATCCAGATTATAACAAACCCAACAGGAGTAATTCATATGCAAAATTGCTAGGATGTTTGCAATTTTTATCAAATTCCACAAGGCCTGATATCAGCTTTGCAGTTAACAAGCTGGCTGCCTACACTGCTAACCCAGGTTTACAACACCATGGTGGAATAAAGCAAATACTCAGATACTTAGCAGGTACGAAAACTCTCAGGATAAATTATAAAAACTCCCAAGATGAGACTGAAAACAATAACCTCTTCAATGGATATGCTGATGTGTCATTTGCTAATACAGAAGATTTAAAATCCACAACAGGCTATACTTTGCTAGCATCAGGGGGAGCAATTACATCAGTGTTTTACAGTCCCCCACCTACTCTGGTTGGACTCCCTGGAGTCTGGAAAGTCCAGGTGGATTCTGGAAATTCTGGGTGGATTCTGGTTTTTTCAACCGGATTCCAGTTATTCCGAGTGAGATTTGTGGGGTCAAATGGACAAGAAGTTTGCAACACCAAGTTAAACTCAAAATAAGATGTTACCAGCCAGGATTGAACCCTTGACCTCCAATTCAGAATTTACAGATTTTCCAACAACTTAACAGGCAAGCCATGACACCTTTATTGGTCTTAGGTGTTATTGCCTATTTACACAATAAAATACATTACATATAAATATGTAGGGGGGGGGAAGTGGTTGTGTCCTCAGGCATCATGTTGTGTTGCATTGCATTGGCTGTAATATATAAATATATATTACCTAGTTACAAAATACTCTAAGTAAATAGGGTTTAATACCAGTATATGGAGAGGGGGGGTGGGGCACGTCGTGGCCTCGGGCGTCGCATCCCCTCCCTGCCCATCCCCCTCCCCTCCCCTCGTGCCATTCATCCTGCCAGTGCCACTAATGTGGCACCCCTTTCCACCCTACAAGTGATGGTTCATGGCAGTGGTTGTGGATGCTGGCATGTGCACTCTGGCATCACCATCATTCCACCTGCACTCCACCCCATGAGCAGTGGCTCATGGGGCTGGGCTAGGTGGTGCTGGTTGTGTCCCCCATGGTCCCCCCACTTGTCTGGGCACCCCCCCCCCACGTGTCTGGGCACCCCCCCCCCCCCCCCACTTGTCTGGGCACCCCCCCCCCCCCCCCCCACTTGTCTGGGCACCCCCCTGCTTGCCTGGGCGTCCCCCCTCTGTTGGGTGTCCTCCTGGACATTCCCCCCTTGTCTGCTTGTGTCACATGGCAGGCCATTGTGTCCCCTGTCATCTGGCATGTCCCCTGGGTTGTCTGGCATCACCCCTGTCATCTGGTGCATCCCCAGTCCTCTGGCATCCCCCCTCCATCATCTGGCCCGTTCCTTGTGGTATGGTGCCCCCATCCAGCCCCATCCTCCTCCTTGTCGTTGGGGCAATGTGCAGGTGGTGGTGACATGGCATTGGTGGGGGTGCGGCTCATGACATGGTGGCCATGGTCTGGGGGCCATAGTACCCCCATAGAGCCCCCCACCTCCCAGCTGAGTGGGGAAGAGGGGCAGCACATTGGGGGCTCATTGAATGCATACAAACAAACTGAAAAAGAAAAGTATATTAGTAAAATATAATTAGTGATAATAAAAATACTTGGTGGGGGGCCTGGGGCCCCCATACCCTTGGACTGGAGGTGGCGGCATTGTCGCTGATGGGTGAGAGAAGGGGGGAGCAGTGGTGGTGCCAATAGGTGATGGAAGGGGGGGCAGTGGTGGTGCCGATAGGTGATGGAAGTGGGGTGGTGGTGGCAGTGGCAGTGGCAGTGGTGGTGGTGGTGGTAGTGGCGGCCTGTGAGCAGGGTGAGGGGGTGGTGGCAGCATCGTCAGATGAGGGGGGCCCATCAATGGTGGTTGTGGTAGGTAGGCATTGTGCGCCCTGGCGCCCATTGGGGCCTCCCGTCACGTCCAGTCACGTCCAGGGGGTGTCCCCAGGGCCCTGGGGGGCTCCCGTCGCGTCCCATCGTCGTCCTTCACCCCGCTGTCGTCTGGGCTGGGTGCCGCGTGGCAGGTCGGGTGGGAGTCCCCTCGGTTGAAAACCAAGCCCCCCGACCACCCCGCGAGCAGGGGCTGTTTGAGGCTGCTAGAGGGAGGGGGGAAGGAGGGGGGAGCGCGGGGGGGGGGGGGGGGGCGTCAGTGACGTGGCAACAGGAGGGCTGCAATTTGGGGCGCACCTCGCGGGTACCCCGCTCTCGGGCCTCCCGGCACCTCCCTGGGGCCGTCCAGTTCCCCTTCGGGCCCCTCACATCCCATTTGAGTGGGGAGGAGGGGCGGCACGCCTGGCGTTCGTAGTTACAAATAGAAAGGCTGAATTTCTTTTTTGTTAGCTAAAAAAGAATTGATAACGTAAAAACAACTTACAATGGGGCCTGTGGCTCCCATAGAGTTGGAGTACAAGAGGGGGGGAAGGATATAGGAGGGGGAGGGGGCGCTGTGAGGGGGGCGGCCATCGTTGTTGAACATGAGAAACTGAAAAATAAAATTTATTACTTTTGAAACAAAATTGATAAGTTAAATAAAAATCCTTACCATAGGGCCACAGGATGGAGGGAGAGGGAGGGAGGGAGGGAGGCGGTGTCGTCGTGAGTGGTGGTGGTGGTGAATGGTGAGCTGGCAGTCACGACGTGTGGTGACGCGTGGTGACTGATGGTGACGCGAGTGTGAAAAAAAATAGTTTATTAGTTTAAAAACATAGAAATGAAATGAAAATACTTAATATTGGGGCCCTGTGGCCCCATAATGATGGAGTGGACGAGGGAGGAGGGGAAAGGGAGGACAAATGAGGGAGGCAGGCGGTTGTGCAAGTGGCTGTGTAGTAAAAAAAACATAGATAAATAACGCGTGAACAATCAACGAAAACGCGATTACTTTGTCCACACAAGGCCAAATGGCCCGTGCGCATGCCAGGAGTATATAAACCCTCCCATTTCGAAGTTTTCAGCTGGGCTCGCCCCACCTATTAATTTTTTAATATGTAGTTATGTGACTTTATGTAAATTATTTAATATATATTGTGTTCCCCACCCCCCGTCGTCTCCCTCTTGGTGACGGGTAGGCACAGGTAGCGGGTAACCACTCCACGACCCGTACCCGTACCCGTACCTACCTGTACCCGTAACCCGTGCTATTCCCTAGTGGTAGGTGGTCATGACTTGGAGCCTGTGTGCTGGCAGTCATGGATGGTCACAGGGTGGGTCATGGGTAGTAGGCAGGCATGTGACTGGGTGAAAACTCCAGGTATTCTGCTTATTCTGGCTTTGTTTGAGTTCCCATAGATTCTGGGGATTCCCTAATAAAATTCAATAATATATTTACCAGAATTAATTGCTACAGTGGAATTACCATACAACAAAAGTCCACCAGACTCTGGGTAATCTGACTGGAATTCAGCATTCTGACCGGATTCCGGCTGGAATAGGTGGGGGAGTGTAAAGGACTCAATTACATGGAAATCAAAGAAACAAACCATAATTGCATTATCTTCTACAGAAGCTGAATATGTCACATTATCAGATGCTGGATGTGAAGCCACTTGGCTAAGAAATTTATATGAAGAACTTGGATTTAAACAGGGATTTCAGTGATTAAAGGGGACAATGAAGGGTCAATAATATTGACTCAGAACCCTCAATTTCATCAGTGGTCAAAACATATCGCTATACACTATCACTGGGTCCAGGATCTCATGGCCAACAAAATAATAAATATATAAAACTGTCATGATCCAGAGCAAACTGCAGACATATTAACAAAGGCATTGCCAAAGCCTAAATTTACATGACATAGGGATGAGATGGGAGTTCAGTCATAAGAACCCAGTGGCTTTTCTCACATGTGAGTTGTTTTTTTCCATTGGGTTTTCCATCATACAGAGGTTTTAATGCACCTGGATGAAATAATAACTATTCCCTAACAGCCTAGGCTTGAGGGGGAGTATTGGGATAGCAAGTCTAAGGCTATATCCAAGACAGTAATAATAATAATATTAATTACTGAGACTTCAACATTCTGTAGTATATATACTACATGTAATTGTGTACATGAGACAATAATTCCTTGACCTCTGAGACACTCAGAGGGACACCCCCCTTCATCCTAAGGTCTCCTCTAAGCATCCTGGAAGGCTCTCCTAACAGGATATGTTTCATCACCAGTGGTCTGCACTTACCTCCAGCAACAAGGACTTGCTGACATTGATTACTGGAAGGGATCTATTTCCTAAGAGAAAGACTGGAGAAACCATAAGTGCTACATGCAGCAGCATCTGCAATTGGGCCAGAGATGGTAAGTTATGCCACCTTTGATCATCAACATCCATCCCATAGGATCTATGTAACACAGCTGTGAATATGAGTCCCTACACTGGCAATAGGACCCACCAGGACATGGTGTTTAGCCAAGATTCTTGGCAATCAGGAAGGTTACCATTGCCCTACAACAAAGATATGTCAGCTAGGTATTTGGGGTGGTACCCTACAAGGGCTGCATGTCAAGTAAGTAGGAGAGATAGAAGGCAGCCACTCCAAAGTTGTAGCAAATCTTATTTTTGTGAATGGCTTTCACCCCAGAGCAGACTTGACTCCAGCAGGTAATTAACTTGCTTTCCAGAGGATATTTGGTGCTGGACTGATGTGCTGCCCTTCTACTCTCAGCTTCCATTTTTATCAAATGATTTAATGAGGCTGCAGCATCCTGCACCCTAGGGCTTGTGAAATTTGGCTAATATATTTTGTGCCAATAGTTCAATGCCACCCAACAAGAAGGACACAATTATGAAGGAGCTGTTAAAGTATTGCCTCATTGATGTGTTTGCATACATGAGGAAGGGGATCAATCACTCCAATGACTCAATCATCAAGTGCCTAGGCAGGATGTCATACAAGCAGCCCACAACTAGTATACCTCAACTTTATTTTCTCTGTTTTGTGAAGCTCAATCCTGCTTTCATCAGGGCCATGCAAAAATCCGCAATTGGCCAATGGTGGTGCACACCACTCGTACTCTCGGTAATTGTGTCCTTCTTGTTGGGTGGCATTGAACTATTGGCACAAAATATATTAGCCAAATTTCACAAGCCCTAGGGTGCAGGATGCTGCAGCCTCATTAAATCATTTGATAAAAGTTCTTCAGAGTCCATCACCTCCCTCCATAATGCCTGTTCCCTGTTCCCCTTCTTGAATGATGTGGATAAACTTCTGTGTCAAGTTCTCAGCCCTTTTCAGCTGAAATGTGTAAGAGTCATGTATTGGAGGTCTATGGGGATTGAACCCTTAGAGCTGGGACTTAGGCAGTTTTGCCCTTGCAAAGGGGCTCATCAGAGTTAAATATGTCATTGTAATTATAGCTAAAATCTAACCCTTAATTATTTTACAAAATATAAAGGATAAGTTGTAATTTATTGTTAATTATTTAATATCAATTTAAATCTAATAGTTTTAACTGTTTTTCGTGGTACAACTCTATGTGTCAATAATCGACCAGCTACTCTAATATAAATACCAGATAGGAAAGCAGGAATTATATTTTATTTTCTGATCCCACACAAATAATTAACAACACTGCCAACAACACATCAAGAAATGACACTAATTGCCTCATACTACCACCACCACTCCCCCCCCAGCCCAAACAATGTCCAGTGTCATTTGGGCCCTGTAAGCCTTTTTTCCATTGTTTTTCTTTTATAATTGACTTACTATTTATTTTATAGGACAGAACTCACTGAAATACCATGGCACTACCTGGCCCCAGCCCCATGGGCCCCTGCTTGTGGGGTGGAGTCTTAGCGACACCATACCACTAGCAACCCCTGTGCTGCCTTGTCACTAGCAACACCCTGCACTGCCACATCACTAGCGACCCCCAATGCAAAATTATTTTATTTTATTTGTAGAGTATTCTAAAGCCCCCTGACTCATGCTGCCTCCCTCACTTGCAAAAGTGAGGGGGGGTGACTTATTTAATTTGTTGAATATGTAGATTAATGTATGAAAGACTAGGGCCCCAGCCCAGTTTTTCTCATAGATGGCACCTGCAAATCCTGGATTTGATTTTCAATGCTCATAGAGGCCACTGTTGCTGCAGAAGAGGATGAGGATGAGCCCAAAGCTTCAGCTGATGGCGGAGGCTCCCCCCCTTCCCTCTCCCCCTGCGTCCCCTACCCTGATGCCACATGCACCCCTACCTCCCTCAACAACATCTCCCCAGCCCACTCTTGCATCCCTGAATTAGGAAGAAGAAGCACTCACACAAAAATCATGCCAAGTGTCAACAAGCTGAAGCACAGGAAATGGGCCATACACCCCACAGGGAGTCCATCAAGAGGGCCTTCACACCCTTTGAAAACCAACATATCAATCCAAGCTGCCAACATGGCATCAACAGGGTACATCAGCCTTAGGAAACAGGAACTGAAGAAGCTATACCCCTTGGAGGATCTAGTTGGGCCCGGTTCAAAGTTTGGCTTCTGGCTAGTTCCATGTACACAGATCTACTTTACCCTGCCCTTTCCTCTCTTCCAGCTTACCCTTGCATGAAACAGAACTGTCACCCCAATCATGGATGTATATGAGTGCATCATTGCCATTTTAGCTGGGCACCCCAATGGCGGCCTGTGGGAGGATATGAATGGCACAATCTCACAGCTCCTTAAGGATGCATCCTCAAGGTGTCAGCTTTCAAAGAAAGCTAGAAGGCATTGCCATGGAAACCATGCGGCAATGGCAGTTGGAATCTCACATGGCGGTGGCCAGCTAGTAAGGCTATAAGCTTTATTCATTCATCCATCTCTGATATGTGGCAGAAGCCAGGCAGGCTTTGCCATGGTACCCAAAATGACATAGCATTGTCAAGCCTAACTTCTGACCCCTGAATAAAAAGTGGCTGGCTTTGCGTCAGGTAGGTCCAATAATTTACTAGCAGGACCGCCAGTCTGACATGTTATAGAGCCCTTTGCCACATGGATGCCCAAACACCATGGATACTATGCCAACCATCTGGACTGCCTTCTCGCCCATGACTTTGAGCTTAAAAAAAAATTTCACAACAGCATCTGGGCATCAACCACCTATTATGTTGGCCCTTGGATGGTCTGCTTCAAGTGCACCAACTTTGGTAACCTTCCCTTTGGCATCTGCTCCATTTACGCTGCAGGAGATTATGACCCCAAAGTAGGTGGCCATCTAGTGCTTTGGGAATGTGGGCTTGTGATTGAATTCCCACCTGGCTCTATAGTCCTCATCCCCTCAGCAGTCATTGCCCACTTAAATGTCCCCATTCCAAAAAACTCCACATGCTACTCCATCACCCAGTACACTGCTGGGGGCATCTTTAGGTAGGTAGACCATGGCTTTCAGGCTGAGGAATCTTATCAGAAAGCACTATCAGATGGGGAACACAAGGAAGAGCTTGGAAGGATGGGTGGGCATGTGGAAATGGGGATAGGGCTATTTTCAACAAAAGATGAGCTGCTGGCCTAATGCCACAGGGCTTTTCATTTTTCATAACCCTTATTTGAATCCTATGATGCAGCCCTCCCCCCTGTCCATCCCTCCCCTCCTAAGTGATGAACTATATTTTTCATCATTGCCTGCCATCATTTACCTGGGAATGTGAGGTTTGAACATTTAAGCAGCTCAGCAACCTCCTCCTTGGAATTTTTTACCTAATACACTTTCCAAACTTAGGACTTGATGAGAAAAAGGCACAAACACTTAAAGAATTCAGTGTGCAGTGACAAAGTTGGTGAATGGGTGATGTGGAGATCACAGAATTTTGCTGTTACTTTTCTGTGACATGGCAATGAAAGGCAGTGCTTTTTGACATGTGGGCCCATCATCATCTTTTATTGAGATAATTAGACTTTCTCAGCCATGAATATTATATGCCATAGCATAATTTGTGTAGTCAATGTGATGTAATTGTTGCGAGCATACTATTCTACGTAGTGGAACTCCTCTCGCTACTCACCGTTGAGATGGTTAGGCTTACTCTTAACTACAGAGTTGGTGGTAAGAGTGAAACAGCTCTTATTGTTTATAGTCGAGTACAGCGGGTTTATATACCTATGTAAATACGCGCACAGACCATTTGTAAATAAGAGCACATGTGATCTACTGATCTACAGAGTCACATGATGAGAGCGGTGGAAATTGGTATTTCAACAGTAATTTAGTGATCAGTAAAACACTCGGTAAGTGATAGCACTGGCCCCAAGTCAGTCAGTCATCTTTGCACTCATGGATTTGGAACCTCCTTCCTGTCATCACCATTCCACATTGACAGGCAGAAAATATTTGGGCAAATACCTCCTTTCCCACCCCAGTTGAATCCAGCATATGGAGTAAGTGAAGGAACTCAGGACCACCAAGGGTAGAAATGTCTATGACTGCAGCCATGGCCTGGCATTCATGGCAATGATTTTTGAACTGCTGGCAAGTTCCCACAATGCCACAAGGACAAATGTCAAATATGGCTTTGAACTGCCTCTTTGTTAGACCTGGGTGCCATGCAGAGTCCAACCAATAGAGGAGATGCGAGATTGTTGGTGGATCATTCAAAGGATAAGCTGAACAAGGAATGGTTTGAAGAACATCTACTGAACACTGGTAAGCCATATTTGGACAAAACTGGAGATGTAATGCACTACCAAGGGCATGCACTGCTTCCCCACTTGTATGAGATAGTGCTGAGCAGGATGGTTGCAGCACTGATGGGCATCCAAAACAACTGTGTATCACCATGACATGGCTGGTGAGCATCTCCTAGTCCCTAACTCTGTCAGTCATACAGGGACTTACTGAAGTACCCACACTGTTGCCTGGCACACACTGCTACACATTTGCCCCTGTTCTTCCCACTTATTGATAGCAGGATCTCTGCCTCATTGCTCCCCACAAAGTCCTCTGCCAAATTGCCCCCATCCAAGATTAGTAGGGGGCAAAGACAGCCTGGATACTGGAAGTCATGGGTTGAGCAAAAGGCTGCTAACCTGTGCACAGGTATGTGCTGGCTGTTTTCGTCAAGTGGCCTACAAAAGGCAAGCTGAGAGGTTTATTTTTGAAGGCCTTTGCAATGATGCTCCAGCTACAATGTTGGTGCTTACCAGTGAAAAGTGACAAGCCCATTGCTTATAATGTTGTAATGGAGGAGGTGCTTGCTTTTGTGGATAAAGGTGAGGAGAAATGAGATGGCATTTGATAGACTCATTGTGTCATTCTGAATTGCTTACACTTTTGAAAAGGGAGGTTATTAATTTAACAGATGTGCTCCTTTCCTTTTTTGGTTGGTCTCCCTTCAAGAAATTCATATGGAAACTCCCATGACTACCTTTCCATTATGGGATACTCACTTCATGATAATGAGAGGCAACTGATGCTGGTTGAAGAATTGAAGCTTGATCAATGATCCCCAAATCTCAGACTTGGCTACACTGCCCATGTTGCTGTATTTTCTTACTCCACCAGTTGCTGCATCACCATTGATGAGTTCAGTGGCACCTTCTGGGGCCATTTCTTGTGGGTGTGGGTGAGCCTTCTTGCAGCATAATGCTCTTACCTGCCATCAATGAACATGTTCAAACACAAAGAAGGGCCTTGTAATGGCTTTCTTGGCAGTGCAGAGGCAATTTGAAGTAAAGAAGTGACATTGGCTAGATGCCAGAGCATTGTTTTCTGCATTGGATAACCCTGTAATTAAGCTGAAATCATCCCTTCAGGTTAAAACTGAACAGTGCCAAGCTGACAATACTGATGCCAGTGCCACCCTAAATAATGCCAAACTGCCTGAAGATTCCAATGGAGTAAGATAGCCATATTGCTATATCTTTTTCTGACTCACTCCATTGTCTCAGGACCTTCCAATAGCTGTATATTGATGAGGCAGTAGGACAGTTGGAGGTCTGAGGGAGCATATTTTCAGATTTACAGCCTTCAACATTGAAATCACATTTCTGACTCAGATTTATCAACTGCAACTCATCATGTTCAATTGTAATTGAATTTCAAGATGCCAATTCCCTCCTACTCTATTTGCGATCTTATCGTTTCACCTTCCATGCTTTTGGACATTGTCAAAAGGCTCTAATGGATTACCTTATCCTGCTAAATCATCAATTTTGAGTCGCTCTTTGCTTTACTTGGCTTATACAAGTTGCATTACTATTATTTGGCTATCTATACATCCAGGTGAGCTCGTGGCGGATATGTTATGGCCTCCTGGTACCACAATTGCACTCTTCTCAATATGCGCAATTTATGTTCACTTTATCCTCTCATTGAGCTGCATACCATGTTTGACATTAGATTCTGGAACAGTTATGACATGCTCACCCCAGTCAACACTCGTCCAAACAGGATTCACAAACTGAATGGGATTGTCCATATCAATTGCTCCTCCTCTAGTGGCTCTTGCCTGGTGTAGGTGATGTGACAAATGACTCCAAAAGGCAATGTGAATGATAAAGCTGACAAAGATGATGATGAGGATGATAGAAATTGCAGTGAAAAGAGCATCAGACATAGTGGGATTATGTGAGTTATAGGGATTTGGAAGAGTTGGACTCTTTCTTTGCTTCCTTATACTTGGGGACACATGACTTAGGTCCCCATCTTGTTCCATCTGATTGAATCTCCCCAAGGGAACAGGAAGCTCATTAACATTTATTAGAGGCAGAATGCTGTTGCAAGGGATGTCCAACACTATTCAATGTTTCCTGTCCACTTTCCGACTTTTGATCTGTCATGCAACATCGTGCTGAGTTGCAATCATTGTTCCTCTCTTTGTTCAACTTCACCTACTGTCTGCATGCCAGGCTGAGTTCCCCCTGTACTTTCCAGATTCCAAGGTCTTCCCACAATTTGTCTAGTTGACATGCAGCATCTTCCTGATTATCATGCAAGAAAGAATGTTGTCATGCACTTGAGACATAGGCACTGACAAACCAACTTTGGTCTCCTCCCGCCATCTTCTAGCACTTGGAATGAGTCTAGTCATGATTTGTGTTGGGATTATGTATACAAAAGTATACAGGCAAGCCAAGGCAGTTAACATGCCTAGGGAATATTGCCAGAATATGCTAAGTCATATTAACACATGTGTTAAGCTAGGACAACACTAGGGTTAGGGCTAATCCAGATTAACCATAACCCTAGGGAATGGACAGTTGACACATGCAGAGACATAAAGGGGAACCCACAGTTAACACATGCTACAGGATTACTCATACTTACCAAGCCATGATATCATATGTCACTATTATTGACACTGTTATAGGGGATATGACAAAGTTACTCCACTATTAACTGGTACATGGGTCTATTACAGAATACCTCCTTTATATATTAAAGGAGTGCATTACACTATACCTCCTAACTGTGTAGTATAAATATTGCACATCTTGTAGGAGATGATAATAACATTCCTCCCTGTGGCAGACTCCCTCATACACTTACCTTTGACTTGAACTCAATACTTCAAAAACCTCGTCCATCTTGTGCTCAACTTCCTGATCCCAATAATTTGGGATCAGTCAGGGTCACTTTTGATCCTTAAGATTAGAGGGCCAGGCAACATTGATTGGTATTTGTTCCAGAACATTTTGACATTTGATCCAAAGGTTATGTAATTGATCATCTTTCCCTTTATGGTTTTCTTCTATTATTTTTAGGTATGTTATCATGGAATTATGCCTTACTTACTTCAGATATGATAGTATTTAGTAAATTGTAGAGTAGTCAGTACCAGAGAGAATTCCTATCAGAGTACCCCCACCACTGAGAATAGAGTTCAGAGCTCAATTATCATCTTATTATCATATTGGCTTGGATAACCATTGTCTCTGACCTTGTGTTTGCAACCAGAGCGCTGCCATTATCAAATCATCCTCCACTGTAAAGTTGACAGCACAAGCCATAGTATTGTATTGTATTGTCCAAATCATCTATTGTATATTTTGCCTTCTTCCTGACATTTCCTGACTCCACCATCTTCCAACATTTATCATCCTGAGCCATGTGACTGTCATATCAAGTTGCATTCACCAGTTGATCAGTCTAGGGCATTGCAAATCACTCATTTTAGTTCCTTCCACTCCCCCATATAGTCCCAATCCTTGTGTCAACCTCAGAGCCCACCTTGCACCCTTCCTCTGGTCGAGTTGAAGCCTAGTGATTAGGTTGGTTTTGTTGGGAATGGAGTGGTGAACAGTGACAGGAAGAGTTAAGGACAAGGTTAGATTATGAAGTTTAATCTCAAAGGCTAATGAGTGAGGGAGTCTGCCACAGGGAGGAAATGTTATTATCATCTCCTACAAGATGTGCAATATTTATACTACACAGTTAGGAGGTATAGTGTAATGCACTCCTTTAATATATAAAGGAGGTATTCTGTAATAGACCCCTGTACCAGTTAATAATGGAATAGTTATGTCATATCCCCTATAACAGTGTCAATAATAGTGACATATGATATCATGGCTTGGTAAATCCTAGACTTCCTGCAGGGTGTGTCATAGACACTCTATCCATAGCTTTGTCTTGGATAGGCTATCATAGACATGCTGCAGTATGAGTAATCCTGTAGCATGTGTTAACTGTGGGTTCCCCTATATGTCTCTGCATGTGTTAACTGTCCATTCCCTAGGGTTATGATTAACCCTAACCCTAGTGTTGACTTAGCATATTCTGGCAATATTCCCTAGGCATGTTAACTGCCTTGGCTTGCCTGTATGCTCTTGTATACATAATCCCAACAGGTTTTCCACTGGTTTCTCTGGCTGAGTATCATCATCGTCCCCCATGACCCTGCTGGAGGGTACCACCAATGAGGCTACAGCAATTGGGGCCTATCCTGGTCCACTAGACTCCTGGTGGGTTGCAGCAATGGCCATCATGGCCAGAGTCCTTTGTGATGCATCAACATCACTGGACCAACTCTGAAGTAGGGAGCTTCCCCACTCTGCCGCATCTCTAATTTGGGGAATGGTGACTCCATCCCCAGCAAACAGGCAAACAATGTCCTCAGTTGTGACATTGTCTGATGGTTCAGGTACCGTCACCCAAGGGGTCATAGAGATGGTAGGGTGCAGCTCCACTACCATCAAACAGTACCTGCCCAGAGTGGCCAGCAGCTGGGCCACCCTGAGCAGGAAGGCACTTCTAGCATGCACCACACCATGGCCACAGGGTGCTCTCCCCATTACTAACAACATTCCTCTAACTAGGGACAGAGATATCCCATCCCTACCCTGCCTCAGACTTGTGGATCTGGCTGCCTCATTAGGGTACCTCCAGAGCCAATGTGCCCAGTCTTTGGGCAAATCTGTGATTCTGGGAGTGTTAACCCTGGCAGGTGCATTTGGGTCACCTTTAGGCTGTGGCCTGTCCTCCTCAGGCATGGAAGCAGGTGTCCTCCACTTTGTTAGTGCAGCATTTTGTACCAGGGATTGAGCCTCCTGGGATAGCATCTGTGCTTTGCTGATGTAGGCACACATTTGCACCAGGGCCAGGGCAGATGATTGTTCAGCTGATTTGCCACCTCAAGATGTTGCTCCACCTCAGCCTCACTCCTGAGGATGAGGCTCCTAGACATGGGGTGCCTTGCAAAGCCTCCCCTGCCCATAGGATGGAGTCACCTTCCACCTCTAGATGGGGGACCAATTTGTGCTGGGAGCAGACCATGTCCCCTTCTTTTTTTTTTTTTTTTTTTTTTTTAATTCAGCAATATTTAACGTGGTGCACGGGCGCAGTCCACGGCTATCTACTACAGAAGACAGTGGGTATACGATGTAAGTTGAGGGGGAAACTACAGCCCCGATAGTGCACATGGGTGCGTGAAGACCAGCGTGTCATCTGCTAAGGCAGCCCGCAAGGCCGGACTACAGGCCGAGGGCGCTCGGGCGCCTCCCCAAACCAGCTTGCCGGCACTCCCAACAGCGCGTACTAACACTCTCACTGTCCTACCCCTGCTCAGGCCCTGCACGGCCCCTATTAGTCGTGTGCGCCCACTGACGCACCGGCCAGGAATGAGGATTATAGGCCTTCCTGCAGGTCGACCAACCCGCCAGCCATAAGGCCCGACGGGGTTCGGAGCCCCTCGGTTGCCTGAGTACAGCCCCTCCTCGCTTAGCCGCCCCACGCATGGGACGGTACCCGCCAGCTGGCGGGCCCCCCAACCTTGCCAGCGACGAACCCGAGGTTTGGCGTTACCGACAAAGACATCGCAGGCTCGGATGAACCAAGCGCGCGTTCGGCGGGCCATCAGGCTCACCAGGCCACCAGATGGGGGTCATACGCCCTGCGCGTAACCCTCATCCCGGGTCCCACCCTTCCGGGGGGGCAAAGGCGAACGCCCGTGGGTTCGCCTCAAGGAGTTCGATGAGGTCCACGATGAATCGCGGGCCTTGCCAAGGTTTCTTGCACTTCATGTGGGGGCACATGCGGAGCAGATGATCATGGTCCTGGAAGGGCTGGGGGGGGCATGTGCAGTGAGTGTCCTCACTGGGAAAGAAGCGGTCGCGGTAGCTCCCAATGGGGGCATGCGCCGTGATGCACCGACATAGTCAGGCCATCAACCTGCAATCGAATGCAGTTTCTTTGAGCCAAGGCCCGCACCCAGAGGTGGTGGGCATTGCGGGGGTCTTCCGCCGGGCCCTTAGGTCCAGGAAGTTCCTTCCTCGATACTTGGGGTCCGCGAAGCGGGCCACCCAGTCTTTCTCTGCCGTCTCCTTAAAGGAGGCGATCAGCCAGTTACGAGTGGCTTTAGGGGAAATCCCTAGAGGCATTCAGAGCGACGTTGCAACATCATGAGCCTGTTTGTGAACCGCCCACTCCGCCTTGGAGGGGACGAACCACAGGTGGATTCGGCGGTCCTGGCCTAAGTCAAACCAGGGCCATAGAAGACGGCACAGCCAAATGGCGTGCTGTTGGCCCCCCGTCGGGGAGCAGTCCACCCACGCATCGGCTAGCACGAGGGCGTCCAAGAATACCACCACCTTCTTGCATCCGGTGGCCACAGCCGTGGACACCCCTAGGTGGAGGGCATGATGTTCGGCGTCGGTCGCTGAGGCGCGACCGAGGTACGCGGTAGCACGGCGGACCTCTTGGTTCCCGCGGAACACAAGGGCAGCCGCCGCGGCCTGGTGGGCTGTCTTGGGTACGGACCCGTCACAGCCTACAATGAGACAGTCTGGATTGTGTCTGGCCTTGGCCAGGACACAATTCAGACGGTCGGGGTATTCCTTGCGCTTGTCCGTCCCTTTGGGGGGCGGGCGGTGGAGGGAGATTCTGTCCGAAAACAGGTCTACCAGGCAACCTCCGGGTTGGCTCTCAGGGCCATAGGCCTCGAAAGGTTCATCAGAGAGTGAACAGATGCTCATCGCGTCCGCTGCGGGGGACACGATTTTCCGTCGGGCGCCGGGCGGGAGGGCCTGAAGTCCCAGCACATGCCGGGGGGCGTCTCCCACCAGGTCCCCTTCCAAGACAGCTCGGACGGGGTGGGTGCGCGTCAAGGTGGCCGTCCGGAGACAGCTCTTGTCCGCCAAGCGGCGCAGTACCTGCGGCATAGGCAGCAGGGCTGCAAGACATTCCATAGCCCCTACTGGGGTCATACGGAAACAGCCTGTGATCCAGCGGGCAGCGGTATGCTGCATCTGGGACAGGGCCTTGACCATGCCTTTGGTACGGGTACCTCGGCAGAACCAGAGACGGAGCCCGTACGTCGCCACTGGGATGACGCAGGACCTGTAGAGTAGTCGCTTATTCGCCGGGGAGAGTCCCCTAGACGAATTGCCAAGCATGCGCATGGCGCTCACAGTTGTGAACACCTTCGTGGTGTAGAACCAGACATGTTCTTTAAAAGACAATTTCCGGTTGAAAAAGAAGCCCAAGTACCGCCAACTCGGCTTGGGCCTGAGAGGGGTGGCCCCAGTGAAGGGGGCAACACCGAGGTCGATGGGGGGGTTGGGCACCACCCGTGCCCTGGAAAAGTGGAAGACCTCGGACTTGGCGTGTTCCAACACCAGTCCGAGGGCCGTGAAGAGGCGGAACACCTCGTTGTAGGCGTCCACAAGTTTGGGGAGGTTGTCCTCTACCCGTTTAGACTGTGCAATGAGAGTGCCATCGTCGACGTAAGAGATCAGATCCGCCAGCGGCCGGGGGACGTGGGCGAAAAAGAGGGGCATCACGGGCGCAATGTACAGCGCTGAGCAGACAGGGGACAAGGCTGAGCCCTGCCCCACTCCGACGTCGGCAGAAAATCTGCCTGAACTATTGGTGTTCCATTTGTAGGTCGTGAAGCGGCCTACCAGGTACGAGCGGAAGAAGTTCACCACGCAAGGTGGGAACCCCAACTTCTCGATGATGGTCAGCAGAACTTGGTAGTTCAGCGATGGGAAGAACTGAGTGATGTCAAAGGTGACAACGCTCGTCTGCAGTCCCTTCACCCATCCCGCGCGGATGAGGTGGGTGAGGTATACCCCAGCGTCCTCAGTCTAACATTGGGCGACACCCCCAAACTGGTTAGGGTGGAAGACGCCGTGTGCCACGCCATCGAACTGGAGCCGTCTGGACAGCAACTTTTCGACCAATTTCCCGAGGGTGTTCAGCAACACAATTGGTCTGAACGACTTCGGGGTGGAGTAGTTAGGTTTTCCAGGCTTCGGTATAATGACCAAAGTGGACTCCTTAAAATGAGAGGGCCAATGGCCCAGTGTGACGCATGCCTCTGCAATGCGGACGAAGAGGTCAGCAACTTCTATGCAGCCCACCGTTTGAGGAAGGACCACGTAACGTGGTCCGGACCTGGCGCAGAGCGTGACGAGCACGCCTTGAGGGCCTCCTGCATTTCCAGCCGGGAGAAGGGAATCCACTCCCGGGGGGGGGAGGGGTTCGTAATTGTCAAGCACCGAAAGGTCTACTGGGCGGTCGTTGGCCGCATTGTAGGTGCCATCTAGCGCCATCCAAAGCTCCTCCAACGTGTTGCAAGGGGCACCTCCATAGGAGATGGCCTCGCATGACGGGAGGTTGCGTTGCTTGACCCATGGCATTAAATCCCACGGGCGCTGGTTGGTAAATGAGACTTCTTTGATGCGCGCATCAAAGAACTCCCGCTTGGCGGCTTTGACAGCCTGCTTAAACATGCTCCAGTCCTCGGGGTCCCGGGATTCCCGGTACTCCTCGAGGGCTGTGTGACACTCGTCCGACCACCACTCCTTGGAGCGGCTGCAGATATCTTTAGACCGGGCGTGGGTACACCACGCCGCTGCAAACGCTTCTGAGATGGCTTGCACCACCTTGTCCACTTCTGCCGGTGAGTGGCCCGTCCAGTTGGACAGGGCCGCGAGCCTGGCGGAGACGTCCTCTAAGTAGGCCGTCTCTTCGTCTGAGTCTGGGGCTATCCCCTTCATCCGCAATAGCACGCGGTAGAAGGGAGTCCTGAGATTGACCAGGAGGGGTGCGTGATCCAAGGACCCGTGGTGCTCCGGGAAGATCGTGTGTTCAGTGACCGCCTCGTCCACTGAACTTATGAAAAGCAAGTCAATCACAGTGGGATTGAGCTCGTTGTTGTAGGGGTAATGGATGGGCTTAGCCTCATCAGGATGGCAAAGTGACAGCCCGAGACGAGTGGTGGCCGCCAATAGGCGGTCAGCATGGATGTTCACCGCTGGCCCCTGGGGATCCCAGAGGCGGTGACGGCAGTTAAAGTCCCCCCCCGATGAGGTGGAAGCGATGGGGCCAGGTCTCCACCCCCTCAGAGAGGAGCCGAATCCCGGTGTGGTTCCTGTCTGAATAGACGTTGGCAAGGAAAATGAGGTTGTTGCCCGCCCCTAGGGTGAAGACGATGACGTCACAATGATCGACGAGGTCCCGGCGGTAGCTGGGCCTCAGGGCTTGCAACCGCTTGTCAAAGTAGACAGCGACGTGCGGAAATTCCCCACGATCGTTCCTGGGGAATGGGGCGGCATCATTAGGAGCCGGGGCAGTATCTGTCCCGGCCTGTCGGACCATGCAGCCCCAATTGGGGTGCATAGGGGCGCCAATCACCGCCTCCCCATCCCTGGTTGCGGATGAGGGCGCGTGCCTTATTAGGTTCCACGGTGGTTCCTGGATAAGCAAAATGTGAAACTAATCACTTTGCGACTCAAGTATTGTGTCAAGGAGTCCGTAATTTCTATTTACGTTTTGACACATGACTTTTAAATACGTAATATCCCAGATACTACTCATTTACGTTCGCCCACCGCGTCCTGCGGGGAAGGGGTTAGACAAGAGGGTGCGGGCGGCGCGGCGCTCACGTACCTCGGCATAGCGTTTCTTAATCCAATCGCCGTCAAAGCGGTGTTTCCAGAAATTGCAGTGATGATCATCAGCTGCGTGCTCCTTGCAGCAATTAGGGCAGCGCAGGGGATGAGGGCACGGGGAGTGTTCCGGCGTGGGGGGAATCGGGGGTGTTGCCCTTGCAACAACCCGCCAAGGTGCGATGATGCTCCTTGCGGTGAGGGCCGCTGCAGATGGGGCAGCGGATTTGAGGGGCGCAGCAAGCGTTGGTCGGGTGACCCCACTTCCAGCACCGTTGGCAGAGGGAGACCCCGGGGTTGGCCCGGGCCTTGCGGATAGGGCAGATGTACGGTCCAAACTGGACCGCCCGCTTGGAAAGCGCTCTCGTGCGTGCACCACTGACCGAGTCAGAGACGTTCATATACACGGTAGCAGTGTCCAACTGCTTCGAGTTTCTGACGATCCGGAGGGGAGCGTTCAGGACAACCAAGTCCTTGAGACCGGACTTAGCGATGAAATTGAGCACCGACTCCACCGTGGTGGGGCGATGGTCTTGGAAGTACGGCACGTCAATAATTTTCATATACGACGTGGAGGAAGGGAGCTCCGCCGTGATGCGGAGGTGGTCCCCGACAAACACTGCAGCGACCACCTGACGGATGATGCGGAGGTCCTCCGCAGAGGCCACAGTGTCGGTGGCAATGGAGTAACCACCATATGCCAGAGAGACTGACTCCACCCGAAGGGTGGAGCGGTGAAGAGATAGAGCCAGGTGGACCCGTTCTAGGGTCTCGTGGCTCTTGATAAGAACAACCAGGGGGGGAGGCATGCCTCCCTCCCCCGGGATCGCGTGAACAATAACTATGACCTGTCTGCGTGACGGGCCATGGACAGTGGACGAAGCTTTGGGCTTTGCCGCGGTGGGTTTGGCCTGCTGGTGCATTGCAGCCAGCCTGGCAGTAGGAAGTTCGGGGAACGCCTTGGCCATACGGACCAGGCCGTCTACCAACGAGGTAGGGACATGGCCACCCTTGAAACGGGCAGCCTGAGCAAACGTGGGAGCCTGGGCAGGGCCAGGTCTAGCCGTGGGGGCCCTCTGCTGTGGGATGGCAGAGAGTGGACGCCCGCCCTTAGGGCGGGAGGCACGTGGGAGGCGGTTGGCCAGCCCCCCTCTGCGCGGTGGTGGGGGACCAGGCTGTGCCGGGGCCGCGAGGGGCATGGGCACATCCTGGTTGGGAGCGGGTGTCGTCTCTCGATCAAACGAGTCAACGAACGAGTCGAAGGACATGGACCTGAGAGTGTTAAGGCAGAGCCTCAACTACTAAGTACAAGTTATCGAGTTCGTCAACAACAAGGCTTTCGTTGTTAAGTTCAATCATGCTAAGACAGAGGCTTTCCGCTTAGGTCGAGTTTGTCAATGAGCAGTTAAGGTATAATTGCCTAGGTCAAGCTAAAGAGCCTTGACTGTAAACTACTACAGTTTATATAGCTACGAGTATCTAGCTAATCATCTAATAGTATGCGAACACGTACTACTTACTGCGCGTGCAGCGGTATAGCTGTTATACTACGGAAAGCTATGTCTACTGTATAGTAAGTGGCTGCGCTTGTTGCTGCGCTACAAACATGAGTATCTAATGGGCGCTGCCCGTTGAGTCAGTATCTGCTAAGTATCAAGAAAGGAAACGGAGTAAAGAGAACAGGCAATAAGGAAATTGTAACATCACCCCCCTTCTATCATCAAAGTTTCCAACTTCAATATCTTAGAATTCTTCCATCGTAGACTGAGACGTATTCGGCGTTCTGTAAACCCAGAAATGTGCGTCTCTCGGTGGGTCGATAGGAGGTGGCGGGGGAGAACGGTTTGGGCGACGGGGAATGTATGCGTCTTCAGGGGGTGAGACTAGCTCCAGGGGGACGACGACAAGGTCTTCTTCGGCAATTGAGGTGGGGCGGGGTAAGGGTGTCAGATTACGGTCGAGGTTGACAAGGAGGAGGTCTCTGTCGACGTGGATCGAACGCTCGGTGGAGCGGATGGATTGGAGGGCGAGGAAGAGAAAGATCAACCAACAGGTAATAAAAAACAAGAAAATAGTTAAGACGAGGATGTTCGAGATCTGCATGGTGGGGTATTTGCGTTGTTGAGTCAACTTTTTCTTTTCTTCTTTAATACTGGCGAAAACTAGGGTCGGGTTCTCCTGTGACGTTAGCCCAAGCGTCTCCATCAAACGTCGCTAAGAACTCGGCGCCCGGTTCTTGATCGGACCTGTCATCAATGGGGACCTGTCGTGGTGGAGTGTTACGATATCTAGGGGGGGGTTGGTTCGGGTTCGATTCGCAGTCTCGTGAGTAGTGACCCGGTCCTCTCTTTCTGCAATGGGAACACTGGTAGAGGTTGCAGTAGGAGGCGAAATGCCCCCGTCCTTTGCATTTGAAGCAATATTCTCCGCGCATATGCGGCGGTACTTCCGAGCTAGGCTGGGTGGCAGAGAGTCGCATTGATGGAACAATGAGAGGGGTGCGGCTTTGGGGCGGGCTATGCGAAGGCTGAAATGCATTGCTGGATACTTCGCGTGCTGACAGTCTGTGAGTGGGAGAGGTCGTTGATCCAGGAGGGGACGGCCCATTTCGAGAGCGGGATGGACCGGATCTCTTTGCTATTCTGGGTTGGGGGCAGCTGGTGGATGGAACAGGAGGGTCGTACCGATTCTTGTAGCTGCTGACTGCAGATTCTAATCCTCTTTCCAACATCTGGCATAGCATGCTGTGGGCTAGACGATTCAAACTGACGATGTTCTCTAGAAGAAGGTCATATTGTCGGAGGGGTTCTTCGAGGTCATTGTCCAAGAGGTCACAAATGAGTGTAGCCCAGTTCGCGGGGTCAGAGAGGTAGTCGTGAACGGATTGGGCGAGAGGGGGAGGAATGGGGAGAGGTCGGGCACCGGCGGGGATCGAGGTAGACATGATAGACAAGTTGTTCGCGGTAATGGTTGCGGTTTGGTTTGCTGATCGGTTTTCAGAGGTGTTTCTTCTCCTTATATGCTTTAAGGAGGTCCACAGCATTTCCCAAATTGTCCGTAGGTTCCCAGGTGTTTTCCGAGGTGGGGTAACCTAGCCACTTTACCAAGAACACATGTCCTCGTCCACGCTTCTGATGCGCGATGATCGCTTCGACTTCGTGTTCCTCTTGTCCGTCGATGAGGTCAGGTGGTGGCCTCAGGTAATTAGGCCCGTGAGCGTCCGTCTCGCGATAAGGGGTCAGGAGGGCGGCATGGAACACCAGGTGGATTCTCCACTGATGAGGAAGCTTCAGTTTGTAAGAGAGCGGTGACAGTACCTCCTTAATAGGGAAGGGTCCTTCTCTTTTTGGGGAGATCTTCCTTGTGATGTTTGTCAGTTTCAGGTTCCGTGAGTCCAGCCAGACCTTCTGTCCTTTCTCAAATGGGGAGAATTTTCTCATGACCCGTTCCGCCATGACTTGTCGAGCCAGTTCGTGCGCTGCCAACGCTTCCGTTTGTGCTTTTAATAACTGAATGAAACGTAGTTCAGCTGCGGGCACGTCACTCTTCTGATATGCCACCGGTATAGCCCTAGGTTCATAGCCCATCATTAGATAGAATGGGGAATGTTTCACTGCTGAGTGCGTCCTTTGATTGTGCGCGAATTCTGCTGTGGATAGGAGTTGTCTCCACGTTTCAGGGTTGTTGGTGCAGAACATCCGAAGATAGACCTCGACCTCTTGATTTACCCGTTCTGTTTCTCCATCAGTCTGAGGGTGAAATGCAGTACTCATCGACAGTTTGATCCCTAGGAGTTTTCCGAGCTCTTGATAGAGTTTCGATGAGAATCGAGGGTCTCGATCGGAAATAATCCTGTCCGGTAGCCCGAATCTGGTGTAGACATTTTTCAGATACGCATCCGCTGCTCCTAATGCATCAATCGTCTTGTTGCAAGGGATTAAAATTACCCCCTTCGTAAGACCATGGTCTACCACGACCATGATTGAATTGAATCCATCCGAAATGGGTAGATCTGTAATGAAGTCTGTTGTGACTAGCGCAAATGGGCGTGTCGCTGTGCTTTTGATTGGTGTCAAAGGTGGTGTCGTTGGGTGTGTGTTGACTTTCATCTGTTGGCATTTCGCGCATCCTTCTACCCATTTCTTGATTAATGTTGTCATTCCTGGCCACCAGTAGTCTCGTCGAATAAGTTCGATCGTTTGATATTGTCCTGGGTGTCCGGATGGAAGTGAGTTGTGATACTGCTCAATAATCCGTTTTCGTAGATCAGCGTTCGGTGGCACGTAGCAACGGTTTTTAAAGAATAGGACATTATCTTTTACTTCCCAATCAGCCAGGTCGGATCTGATCGGAGGTGTTCCGTTGGTTTTCAGTGCCTTGATCGCATCAGCAACTAGTTCGTCTTTCATAGTTGCTTGAGCAAGTGCCATTTGCATTTCTGTATCGATGACATTAACGAAGACGTTTTCTGGGAGGAGCATGATGTTTTCATTGTTGTTTTCTATTCCTTTGCCCCAGTCTTCTCGTCGAGAGAGGGCGTCGGACTGTATCATCTGTGATCCAGGGACGTGCAGTAATTTTAGTTCGAATTCTGATAAAAATAGACTCCACCGAGCCTGTCTTCGGTTCAGCTTCTGAGCGGTCCTGAAATATGTCAGGTTTTTGTGATCTGATAGGATCGTGATGGGGTGCGGGCTTCCTTGGAGGTAGTGTCTCCATGTTTCAAGTGCGCGTATGATTCCAAGGAGTTCTCGGTCGTAGATTTCGTAGTTTCGCTGTGTCACGTCGAGGGAATGGGAAATGTAACCACAAGGGTGCCATTCTCCATCTGTTCCCTGTTGTCGTAATACAGCGCCGGTAGCGAATTTCGAGGCGTCGGATTCGATGGTAAAGGGTCGTTCTGGGTTTGGCATCTGCAAGATCGGTGCCTGTGCAAACTTCGCTTTTAGTGCATCAAAAGATTGTTGACATGCCGTTGTCCATTCAAATTTGACGTCTTTTCGGGTCAGGTCATTTAAGGGTCTCGCTAGTTCAGCGAATCTCCCGATGAATCTTTGATAGAAGTTTCCGAATCCTAAAAAGGATCGTACTCCTTTGACGTTAGTCGGTGCCAGCCAATCTTTGATTCCTGCTAGTTTCGTCGGATCCATTAATATCTGATCCGGTTTGACGATCAATCCAAGGAATTCGACTTCTTGTACATCGAACTTGCACTTTTCGGGTTTCAAGTACAAGTCGTGTTCTTCGAGTTGTTGCGAAACCTGTCTGGTCCGTTCCTGGTGTTCCTTGAGATCTTTTGAGAAAATAAGGATGTCGTCCATGTAAATGACTATCCATCCCTCGTCAATCTTGTCCTTGAAAATCTCATTCATCATTGCTTGGAACGTAGCAGGAGAGTTGCATAATCCGAAGAACATCACCGTTGGTTCAAACAGCCCTTTATTCGTTTTAAAGGCTGCTTTCCATTGGTCGCCCTCTTTGATTCGAATGTTGTGGTATCCCCATCTAATGTCGAGTTTCGTGAACCATTGCGCTCCTTTGAGTTTGTCGAGAAGATCGCTGACTAGTGGAAGGGGGTAAGTGTTCTTCACCGTTCCACCATTTAGGTAGCGATAATCTTGACATGGTCGGAGGGCTTCTGAGTCCTTCTTTGCGATGAAGAAAAAGGGGGAGGCCATTGGGGATTTCGACGGGCGGATGTAGCCTTTCTTGAGATTTTCTTCAAGAAAGTCGTCCATCTTGGCTTGTTCGGTGGGTGACAACGGGTAGACCTTGCAGTCTTTCGGTACGAAATCGTCTTTCAGATCGATGGCATGGTCCCATGGTTTGGATTCAGGGAATCGTTCGGAAGCAGCTTTCACAAAGACCCATTTGTAATCTTGGTAATGTTCTGGTAGTAGATCGTCGAGAGTTTTGGCTTTTTCCGGGTTGTCTGTCTGATCACCGTGAGCGAGTTTCTGTGAAATGGAAGTCTTTGCTCTTATCCAAATCCCTTGTCCGAAACAAAACCGCGGGGTAGTCAAGGAAGAGACGATCCTTGATATCCTAGTTGTTTTTCTGGAGTAGGAGTATCTCGGTGTTTCGTATTCTTTGGTGAGGGGTGGTTCGATGACGTTGTTGGGATCGAAGATTCCTAAGACCGGTTCTCCTTTGACATAAGTGACGACAAGGTCTTTGTTTTCAGGTTGGACTTCATTTCGGAGTGGAATGTCTTCTTTCGGAGGATCTGGGGTTCGCTCCGTGATCAGTTTTTCTTCCGGTTCAGGGGTGATGGAGGAAGTGATGACGTTTTCTTCTTCTTGTGCTTTATCTGCGATCTGTTGTCCGAATGCCATTTTGCCCATCATTTCCCCGGTTTTGGCCACGATCTTTCTAATACGAGTGAGCCGTTCTTCGGGGAAGGTAAGGGTACCTTTCTTCCAATCGATGTGAGGGTTTTCTTTCCGGAGCCAGGGTAGTCCGAGGATTACTGATTCTTTCCCTAGACCGGTTACCAAATACTTCCCCTTTGTCTGCGTATCTCCGACAGTTAATCGGGTCGTGGTGGAGTGGGTTGTGCCTTCTTTGTTCGGGGTGCCGTCGGCATTCCAGGTTTTGATCGGTCTCGATAGGGGTGTCATTCGTAGTCTGCGGCTACGCGCGAAGTCTCGATCAATAAATGTTTCTGCAGCTCCTGAGTCGAGGAGTGCTTCTGTTTTGACGATTCCAGTTTCCGTTCCTAGCTTAACAGGGATGCGAATAGATTGTTTGCCCATATTAGCTACTAGTACAGAGGAAACCGATAACTCAGCGGGGTCTGACGTTGTTCCAGTCCGCTTCTTTAAAAACCCTTGTCTTCAAGGATGGCGAGGGCCTTCTCCCTCTCTTCTTCGTCTAATTCTGCCATCATGGAGCGGAGATTCTTGTAGACCCCCTCGCCAGTCTTCTTCTGCCAGGGTTTCGGAGCGGACGTGGTGGCGACGGTCCTGTCTTTTCTGTGATCTCCGGAGCGGTGTCCGGGTTTGTGACAGATGAAGCATAACCCCTTCCTCATGTGTTCCATGCGTTCGGAATTGGATAGGTGGTTAAGGTCAAGGGCGGGTTCGCGTTTGACGGTGGTGGTGGAAGGTGCGGGGTAGGCGGCGCGTAATTTTCCTGTGATAGCGCGTGCTCTTTTCCACTGCCCATCGTACTTTGCGGCGGCTTTCATCATGTTTTCAAGGGTGGTTGGGACTGTCTCCATGTTGTAGATTTTCTCTACGAGTTTGGGGTTTAGTCCGTCAACGAAATATTCAATGAGGGAAATATCTTCGTTTATCCCAGTCCTCCCTTTCAAGATTCTGAACTGCGAGATGTAGTCTTCGATATCTCCAGTCTGTTTTAGGGTTTTGAGCGTCTCCGGCATCGTCGATCGGCGAGAACGTGTTCTTGATTTCTGTTTTGAAGGCTTCCCAGGTCCCCCACGGGGTGGTCTGTTCTCCCTTCGCTTCTGCCCATCCTGCTGCAGTCCCTCCATTCATAAAGGAGAGGGCGAAGATGATCTTCTTATCGTCGGTGTCATAGATGTCGGGGTTCGCCCTTAGGTAGAGTGAGACTTGTGAGAGGAACTTGCCGGTTTTGGTTCGCTCTCCGTGGAAGTCGGTGGGCGCGCGAAGCTTAATTTCTTTGGGGTTCTGTGCGGCCATGTCGATAAATGGGTCGGGGTTTTCTTCGTCGGGATCTGATTCTGAGTCAGATGATTCGAATTCTTCGTTCTCGAGATAACGAGAAGGTTCAGTGGCGGTTCTCTGGCTAAACCAGTGTTCTGTGGGTTCGGAGTAACGTACTAATTGTCCCTTGTGTCGATGCCACAAGGAGTCGGGTTCAGGGGTGGCACCATGAGGTGGGCGGTCAGGGGTTTGTCAGTTTGATCGTCGGGATAAAGCGTCTGCTCTTGAGGAAGAGGACGTTGTGGATCAGCTTGACCTTTTGTTAAGGCAGAGCCTCAACTACTAAGTACAAGTTATCGAGTTCGTCAACAATGAGGCTTTCGTTGTTAAGTTCAATCACGCTAAGACGGAGGCTTTCCGCTTAGGTCGAGTTTGTCAATGAGCAGTTAAGGTATAATTGCCTAGGTCAAGCTAAAGAGCCTTGACTGTAAACTACTACAGTTTATATAGCTACGAGTATCTAGCTAATCGTCTAATAGTATGCGAACACGTACTACTTACTGCGCGTGCAGCGGTATAGCTGTTATACTACGGAAAGCTATGTCTACTGTATAGTAAGTGGCTGCGCTTGTTGCTGCGCTACAAACATGAGTATCTAATGGGCGCTGCCCGTTGAGTCAGTATCTGCTAAGTATCAAGAAAGGAAACGGAGTAAAGAGAACAGGCAATAAGGAAATTGTAACAGAGAGGGTCCATGACCGGGGCCAAGGGTACTCCAAAGTTGTCGGCCGCCCGCAGGAGGCCCGACAACGCAGAGACAAGATCAGGAGTGCTGCCCTGCAGCAACTCCTCAGATGCGCCCCAAGAGGCGAGGGAGCCAAGAGTGTTGGCCCCCTGGATAATCGATTCTACCAGGACTCTCACCTTGAGTTCGGTCACTGGCTCGACATCATACATATCCCTGTCCTCTTCATCGGACGAGGGGGTGGTGCTGGGGGGACCGCCGGTGACGACGGTCAAGGCCCTAGAGGCTGCCTGCAAGGCGCTGGAGATGCGCGGCGCACGGGGGGTGTCCTGGCTGTGGCTGTACAGCGACGGCGAGGGGGACAAGCGAGGCGTGCGGACTGGGCCGGCCTGCGAAGGAACTGGGGGCCTCCCTGTGGGCATGGAGGCCATCGGCGAGGCAATAGAAGAGGGGGGAGCTCTGCTGGGAGTGGGAGGCTCGACACGCGGGTTGCCCCGGATCGCGCCGCCCGAACCACGTGTGGGTTGAGAAGGCGTTGACATGCACTGCTAGCAGTGTGGAGAAGACCAGATTGAAGAAATCAGAGACAAGCAGGAGGCCGCAGGACGGATGAGACGATGAGTGGCTGTAGAAATGTGGCTGTGCACATGGTGGTAACAGATCAAGAGGCGATGACCATGTCCCCTTCATCATCAGGGCGCTGGGAGTGGGTTCTGGAAGAGGGGAAAAGTGTTCAACTTCCCCTTCTTCCATGTTGACATCCTCCTGGATGTGAATTGACCTTGGGGGAGGTTCAGCCCTCTCCAATGATGGGGGGTTTTCCCTCACTGGTGGTCTGGACCTGCTCAGTTGGAAAGGGATCATTGGTGACAGTGTCCCTGACTCTAGCAAGTGCAGCAAGTCATACCTCGCACATTTGCCCAACCGCTTGTCCTTGTAGTCTCTAGAATGTTTACTTTCAAGCTCTCTGATGCAAGCTTGGGCTTGGTGGAGGGCAGCCTCTGTGTCCTCCAGGTTGTCAATGTATCTGGAGCATTTGTGCCTCCAGGTCTTGGAGTGCTCGTATCTGAGCCTGTCTGTGTCAGCGCAGTTGCTGTCCTTGGTGAATTTGGCCTCCATGACATGGAGGCCATAAGCAGTGCATATCTCACACCCTCTCAGGTGGTAGATGATGCCAAGTCCTTGGCTCCAAGTCCAACCAAGGTTCTCATTTTCATTTCTTCTACAAGAGTGCTCTGGATGCTCTCCCCCTCTACAGGCTCATCTCTCAATCCTGTCTTCCTCAGGGGTCAGTCATCATGACCATCCCCTATTGAGATTAGGTCTTTGAGAGCAAGTGGGGGATCACTCAGACAAAGTAGTGAGTGTGTGGAACAGGCAGGGAATGTCTATTCATCTCCTACAAAGTGTGGAATATTTATACAACACCATTAGGAGGTATAGTGCAATATACTCCTATAATATATTAAGGAGGTATTCTGTCATAGATCCCTGTATCAGTTATTCTTGGAGTAACTATGTCATTTCCCCTATAACAATAGTGTCATAGTACCTCCTGTGATATCATGGCTTGGCAAGTCTGAGACTTCCTGCAGTATGGGTCTTAGACACTCTATTCAAGGCTCTGTCTTGGATAGCCTATCATAGACATGCTATATGTGTTTCACTGTGCAGCATGTGCTAACTGTGCATCCCCTAATAGTCCTTACATGTGTTAACTCCTGTTAAACATGTGTTAATGACTTAGCATATTGGGGAATATGTCCTAGCCATGGTTACTGCCTTGGCTTGCCTGTATGCCATATCCCAACATCCCCAAACCCCAAACCCAGGGGGTTGTTGTTCATGTTGAGTGGTGTTGTAGTTGGCTAGGGTGGTAGTGGCAAGAAGGAAAAACCTTCCTAACAGTTTCAGACTCCATCCAAACATTTTTGAACATGGGCCTAGCCATGTGCCTTAATAATCACCCAATTGGGTGATGACTTTAATTAAAAAAACACAGCTATCACAGGCCTACTGTTTCTTCGGAAGGCTTTTCCAGTCATTAATGCCCATGAGCACCAGGTAGCCATCCAATGCAACAAGTTCATTGTAGTTTCCAAGGGATTCCCAAGTGGAGTCCCCTAGGTTCCACTTTACCAGGAGCTCTACACTCCTGCCTTTCCATCTGTGACTGACAATCTCATTGACATACCATTTGGCATCATCTGGTGCCCCAAAGTCATAAGGTTTGACTTTCTGCCTGTTAGGAAACAGGACATTGTCATTTGGATTGTGTGGTCTAAGTAGGCTCACATGAAACTTCAGATGAATTTGCCTCCTGGCAAATTCCTCAGGTAGTTCCAACACATAGTTGGACATTGAAGGTATCACATTCAACACCTTGTAGGGTCCAACAAACTTTGGTAAGAGCTTGTTGGCTCTCCCTTTAGGCATCAACAAATTCTCTGTTGATAGGTAGACGAGGTCATCCACCTTGATTTCAGCATCATCACATTGTTTCTTGTTGGCATGGTGTTTCTGGAAGATGTGGGGCTCAATGATCACATCATGCACCAGAGTAATGTTCCTCAGCACATTCTGAGTGAAGTCACACACCATGGTGTGCGTTCATTGTTCTTTACCTCTCTGATCATAATGGGTAGACACCTGCTGTTGATCTTGAATAGTGCCAAACCTGTCGTTTTACTAACACTCGCATTAATCACAAACTCAATTAATGGCATCCTGTCATATCCCATGCAAGCACCCCTCCAACCTCTGCTACAGAACTCCAACAGAACTCCATAGGAACTCCGAGGATTTCAAATTCCTTATTTCAAATTACTTCTCCTGTTTTACTTACATCACATCTTTTACTCAAGTCTGTTCTCCATCATAGATATGATCACATACTATATACTGCGGAACTCCGCAAAACTCCACTGCAGTAACATAAAGTAAAAGCCTTAGTATAAAGTCACTTTAGACACTTTGTATTCCTCAGTTCAAATATTAGTTGTTATCAACTTTTCACTTGTCAACTCAAAGACTTCAAACTTGTCTAAACCTTTGCAACTCTGGACCTCTGCTTTGTTCCTGACCCTTACTCTGGACTTCCTAATCAGAACTCCATTTTTCACCTTTTCCTTACCTCAGACTTCCACATGGACTTCTGTTTCTTATCAGTTCCTTACAAATTGGACACCAAGCATGGGGAAGGGCACAACCTCTTGAAGGTTGAAGCCAAGTCCTCATTACACCTCGGAACTCTGCTGGACTCTGCCATTTTCCCATGAAATAGGATCAGTTCTTAACACATCCTGTCAACCCAGTCCTTTTGGTTGCCACAGGCAGCAGGTGTAGTTTCCCTGTAGCTGCCCTTTGATCATGCACAAACCTCGCATGATCTGCAGAACTTGTTGACCTCCAAGTATATCCTCAGCCACCAGTACCACTGGCATAAGTAGTCAGCAGTTTTTTGTGAACTGAAGTGTCCCACCACTCAGTGGGCCTGATCAACAATCCTGGTTCTCAGAGCAACTTCATGGAGGGGATGCGTGCAACATCCTCTCCCCTTCTGTTTTGAGTCCACACTATCCCATTGCATATTTTGGATTATGGGCTTGTACTGGCATTTTATATAACTTTCTTGAAGAAATCGTTGTGGTGGTACCCTCCATGGATATCTTCTTCAAATGAGTCACCATGAAGCATCATGATGCAAAGATCATCTCCCTTTGCTCTGGACTCTAGGATCAAGGGATCCTCTTCATTTGGCATGCCTTGACTCTGAGGACTGTTATTCTCCTGAGTCTCTAGTATTTGTGATGCTAGAATGTCCCTTTCCTGGACATGTTCTCTCAGGGTGCAGAGTTCCTCATGGACCTTCCTTTCATTAGCTATATCAACAGTGCAGTGCGCTCAACTGTCCTGTCCTCAACTTTGAGGAGTCTTTCCCATGGAAGATCATCCATGATTGAGTCTAGGGGGACATTTGCATTGACATAGTCCTGTAGCTCTGGCACATCCATCCAGTAGTCATGTTCATAGTATCTAGATAGCCCATCTGCTACCTTATTCAGCTGTCCTTTGACATATCTAATGTCAAAATCAAATCTCACGAGGTATTCCATCCACCCTGTTCATCCACTAGACAGATGTGCTTGAGTTTTGAAGAACTCAAGGGCCTTGTGATCCATTACAATATGTATATGGTATCCCAGTAGTTTGTCCTCCCATTTGAGGAGGGCTTCTAGAATTGCAAGCATCTCATGCTTGAAAATGCAATAGTTCCTCTGTGCATCAGTGAACTTCTTAGACATGGAACCTGCTGGTCTGCAGGTCTGCCAGGTAGTTCCCTGGCCATACATTGCCCTTACTCCATAGACTGAGGCATCACAAATGACCCATATCAGTTCATTTGTTTTATGTTCTATCAGATGTAATATCAGTGTCTGACAACAAGTTTCCTTTATTGACTGGAAACACTTCTTGTGAAGTGGTCTCCAATAGAATGGTGTTCCATTCATGGTCATCCCAGCCAATGGGCCAGTGTACACCAATATGTCTGGCAAAAATTGGGCCAGATATTGGATGAGGCCTAAGAACCTCTGAACATCATTGAAGTTACGCAGGGTTTTCCACCTGTGTATCTTACTCATCTTGTTGGCATCTGTGTGAAGGCCCTTGTCATCAATTACATGACCCAGACAGTGTATCCTGTCTGCAAATAGTTCACACTTGTCCTTGCGCAAGTAGAATTTGTGCTCACAAAGACAAGCCAATACCAGTTCCAAATGTAACTGATGATCCTCAATTGTATCACTATAGATGAACAGATCATCTTGGTAGACATGTAGGAATATCTCCATATAATCATGGAATATTGTGTTCATCAACCTCTGAAACATAGAGAGTGCATTGCAGTCTCCTTGCTGCATGACATGGCTCATGAATGAACCATAGACCATCGTGAATGCTGTTTTGTGGACATCCTCAGGTACTATGTGCCCATTACATCCTTTATTGTATTATCATTCCATTGTCTACCATTGACAACTATCCTCAGTTTCATGGCCTTCTTGTGAACACACAGCATTGGAGCTGCTTGCTCCACATGAGTAGCTTCCCACCAGCCTGCTCACATGTAGCATGCTATTTTTACCATGAGTTTGGGCTTCAGAGAGCCTGGACACCTAGGCGAGTGGTACTTGTACCTTTTATTCTCATCAATCAGTGGTATCCTATGATTTACCTCCCATAGTGGAGGTAACTTTTCTGGAGCTCCCTGCATGATGTCCTGGTTGGACTTCATCCATTCCTTGCCCAGCCAAGGAATGTGAAAGGCTGCCTGGTTAGGTAGCCTCACTAAGTCAGACGGTAAGACAGGATCATGTTATCTTTGTTGCACAAGGTAAAGAGTGAGTCTAAGATACATAAGAAGGTCGGTAAACTATACCTTTGTTGCACAAGGTAAAGAGTGGGGCAACAAAGGAAAAAAAGATGGTATATATATGAGATTTGAAACCGTGTTGGAAAGTGGCCGCATTGAGCGTAAGTTGATATATGAGTTCGCCGATGTTCGCCAATGTTCAGGGTGGCTGTGTAGCCATTGTAAGCATCAATGTGTGCCGATGTTCGCCGATGTTCGTGGTGGCTGTGCATGTTTGTGTCGTGAGTCTGGTCACAGGCTTACAGAATGTCTTTGACTGTGAGTGATCCTTTGTTCAGGATGGAGTGTCAGTCATCCATTGCCACTAAGTACATTAGATGGAAGGGTGCCAGATCAGGCAACCAACACTGAGGTGGTCAGGAAGGACAGGGTCAAGATATCTTCATTGCATGGAAGTGAGAACGTAAGTTACAAACAGTACTTAGAAATTAATATAACAATACCTTCGTTGCACAGAAGTGAGAACGAAGGTAGGAAAAAGAATTAAGGGATGGTATAAATATGGGCTCCATCCCATGAGAGGAAATGTCTGGATCAAGCCTAATGCACAAAAAAGGAAGGTCACATCAGGTGGAGTGCAATTAAGGGAAGGTATGCATCAATCTAGGTCCCTGTCTGGGGGCGTGACTTCCTGGATGGCGATAGGGGAATTAGGATCCCCAAGGAATTGATAGGATAAGAGTCAAGGATTCGCCAGATGTGGCTGTGCAGAGTCCGGAGCATGGGGTGGTCCAGATGTGGCTGTGCAAATGTCCGGAGCCTGAGGTGATCACATAACTCCTGAGGTGTTGTGTGTTTACGGATGTGGCTGTGCAACTCCAGAAGCGGTTGGGGATGATAGTGTTGAGGTCTCCAGAGGTGGCTGTGCAAACTCCGGAGGTTGGGGTGCAGTTGTCTGTGTAGTGTGCATACTCCAGAGGTTGGGGCACAGTTGTCTGTAGTGAGGTCTCCAGAGGTGGCTGTACAAACTCCGGAGGTTAGGGTGCAGTTGTCTGTGTAGTGAGTCTGGAGCAGGGGCAGACTTACATTAGATTCACTTTTGTGTTCACCTTGCCCCTTGGCTGGTGATCTAGAGTATAACCAAAAGGTTTCTTTTAGTGCAGTATCCTTGGACCTCTCGAGAACTCTTGGACAACTTCATCCAATTTTGATATATCTCTCAATGTAATCTCATCATCTTGTTCAAGGATGAATGGCAATCCTGAGGGCATATATCTCTTATCCACCCTCCCCTTAGACTGAAATATGGCATCATTGCCACTCCTGAGTCACTTGCTGGAATTCAATTTAGGATCCTCTTTGTGATTCTTCTTACCTGGTGTCATTTCTTGGTAATATCTCATTGCCTTTCTGTGGGCTAGTAGGTATCCATCCATTCCTTCCTTGAAGGTTGGTAGGACACTTTGCTTGTGTTTGACCTCATCACTGTCAAAGTCCAACACAATGCCATGTTTTCTCATTAAGATGGTGCCTAGTGTGACATGGTATCTATTGATATTTACTATATCAAAATAGTGACTTGTGTCTATGGGTCCATATTTAATGCATGATTTTGTGCCATAGTTGATCTTTGATTGACTACCTTTAGTGAACAATTGTAAGGGGACTTGTTCTTTTAATTCATAAACCTTGAGGTTTGTGATTCTTACTAGTTCTAGTGATATGCCATCTATTGTGCATCCAGAGTCCAGTAACACTGTGGCCTCATGGCCATTTTTGACTAGAGCTACAATTGTACATGTCTCTATTCACTGTCATATCAGACAATTGAGTTGCTTGCTCAACTTTCTTGATAGCATGGGTTGGTTGTCTCCAACCCTGTCTGTGGTATGTTTCAAAGGTAGTTCTTCACACTCTTGAATGGCTTTGAACATCTCCTGTTCTCTGCCCTCCTCATAGAGTGCTGATTCCACTCTATTATCTGCGAAGTCTTTATATTCAAATTCCTCACCTTCAGAACTGTACTGGGATCTGAAGTACACATCCTTCTGTTCCCCTTCAAATTTGATGGGATTTCTCTCTTCAGTCCCACCCTGGCCCTCATCATCAATTGCACTCCATTCCTCAGCATGTTCCTGATCCATGTCAGGATCATCCTTTACTAGGATATCCCATGCTGCAAAGAGTTGAGCCAAAGGTTTCTTGCCTGACAAGTTCTTCAGGCACTGAGGGTCTCTTGCTATGTAGCCCTTCTGGCCACATCCATAACAGGCATCTTTATCCACCTGTTCAATCCTCTTGCTGGTCCCCAGCTTCTTGTCAGGTTTTTTGTTTTTCCCTTACTGTTCCTTCTTATCATGAGCCTGCCTCTTAGTTTCCTTCACTGTTGATACTTTTGGCAGTGCCTCTGGTTTCTCTTCATATTGTCTGGTGTACCCAGATGGTCTCTGATGACCACTGTAGTTTCTTCCTACAGACTTGGCTTCCATTACTTCTTGGATTGTGGTCATGGTCCACTGTTCTCTATACCATCAGGACCTGATCCTGGAATTTTCCTCTGCCTTTCTGGCATGATGGAGAATAGTCTCCATTGTAAAATGCTCCACAGTAACTTCTTTGTTCAATAGATAAGTGAACACGTCTCTAGGCAGCCTCATAATGAGCTGACACTTCAACATATATCTGTCAGGCAGGTGGACCATTCATGCTGCATATCTGGTTTAAAAGTCCAAGACTGTTTCCCCTGGAGTGTGAGTTACACTCTAGAATTTATCTGCAGCCCTAGTACAGTGTGGTGTATGAACTGGTCATATAATCTGGTGATTACCAGCTTGAGGGACCACGTGTCCTTCACTCAGCACAGACCCGATATGTTATCATTGTACCAGGTCAATGCCATGCCATCCAGAAATAACACTGCATACTAGGTGTTCCTTTTCTAATGCTTTACTGCAGTATTAGTTGACCTGAAACCACCTAAGGAGGTTAACTAGCCACCTTTCAAAGTCATCAGCATCACTGTCACCATTGTATGGCCTCAGTGCTGGAACCTTGGGTGTTTTTACATTAATGTTTGTGTTGATGTTGTCATCAATATATTCATTGATTATCCAATGAAACTGATTGTGGATTGCCCTAAGATACTTCTATGTCCTTGGGGCTCCTCTGTCTCTGTAGACATCCAATTCAGCAGTATGTCTCCTCTGATATGGGATATTGTAATTCAGAGAGCGGTTAGATACCCCAGCTCTCAATAATGGTTTGTGTGGGAGGGATTGGGATCTCTTTCTCATCTGTTGGAGGTCCTGCACCTCCTCCTTCTTCCTCATCACCAGTGAAAGTGGGGTCATCTCTGCTTTCATTTCCATCATCATCACCATCAGGATCACCCTCTAGTGATCCTCTAGGTCTGTTGACCTGTTTGGAAGATCCACCAGGATCATCCTTCACTTTTGCACCCTTAGGCTTTACACCTTTGCATTGGCTCCTATCACTAGCCATTCCATTAGTGCTGCTCTGGATGTCTTGTTCTGGTCATATGTCCTGGGGACATCCTTTGGTGTTGAAGATGATGGCTTGATCCTGAATGGTGCTCTTGCCATGACTGCTACTGTACCATTATGACCAACTCTTCAGGCCTTGTGACCTGTGACTGATTTTGATGTATGACCGACTCATCAAAATTTGGAAATCCGTGCGACAGACATCAAATCTCATCAAACCCTAGTTGGGCAACTTTAAGAGTTGGCTGACACACGACGAGTTGCGCATTGCGAATTGAATAAAAAAATCTCTGAAAATTTGTTAGACACTTCCATGGCTGCCATGCTTGAAAGTTTTGTTCTCCCGGCGTATCAGTCTCTGAATAAGCCTGACATTGTTCTGAAAGTGAGTTTTACCTCCATTTTATACAGTTATCCATTGTTTACAATGTTGTAGGCTTGGGAAATGTGCAAAGGAGGCGAGTTCAACTTGTCTTATGCCAGCCTGATGAGTCGTGAAGCTTCGAAGGCACTTTGCAAACTTGTTACAGTGGACCCAGCATTTTGGGCCGAAATCACGCAGCTGCGTTCACGAGGTGGTGTGCTCCATCACGTCCCACCGACACTTACTTCCCAGCAGGAAGATTTGGAGGATCTCAAGGAGGCGGCTATCGATATCCATGGTGACGACAGCGAGGCCCCCATGGCAGAGGTTGTTTTGGCACATATGCAAACCTCCAACTCTACAGGTTGTGATGACGACGATGAGTTGTACGTACCGGGGGAAGATGGTGGCCTCGTGTCTACGGCTGATGCAGAGAGCACGTTGGTGGAGTCTGTGAAAGGCAAGGTATTGGATGCAACCCAGGCTATCCAAATGATGGAAGGACATGGTAAGCGAAAGAAGCAAGTGAATGTCCACTATTCATCAACATTCTGGGTCGCGAACGATGGGAGTGACGAGGAGTAGGGTTTTCAATTTTAAAAAGTAGATAATTCCCTTTTAAGGAAATTTTTCAGTGATTTCCATCACAGTCTTCAAAACCTTTTGTGACGTGTGACAAGGTGCTATATCTCTTCAATTCAGAGCACCTTGTGACCTGTGACTGAAGACTTGGTCATAATGGTACAGTAATATCAGAGTTCCTAATACATTGTAAGCTTACTCTTGATGAATGGAAATTTGTTTGGCTCCTTGGTTGTGGTTACTGATGACAAACTCGCCATCTCAACCTTGAAATTAGGAGGGTTCCTTGCCCTCTCTGCAGCTTGGTGTCTTCTATCTACCACCAAACTAGACTTGTCCAATTTAGGGAAGAGCACGGGTTTGGCCAACCCGTGCGGGTTACGGGTACGGGTAGGCACGGGTACGGGTACGGGTCATGATTTAGGTACCCGTGACCCGCACCCAACCCGTCACCAAATGTCTATGTACTAACATACAGTTTTGTATTTACAGGTTTCGGCACTCAGATGAGTGTCGACAACCTTTTAATTACTTATGTACTATGTGTATGTACTAACTAACTTAATATATATATTATTTACGGGGGAAGCGACGCCCCAGAGGAAGGGGAAGCTTGTGGAAGCAAGGTCTTATATACCAGATAATGTTTATTACTATTTGGTTCCAGTAAACGAACGCGAACGTGACACGTTGTTTGCTGAAACAAGTTGATATTTACTAGTACATATTGTTTGGTTTAACTTTTCTGAATGTGATGTGTCATTTATTGAAACAAGTTGATAATTAATACTAGTATATAGTTGAAGTAAATGAATGCAGCACATAAACGAGTCGCGTTCGCATTTACTGAAACCAAACAATGGCAAACATCAACTTAAACGACGTGTCGCGTTCGCGTTCGTTTACTGGAACCAAATAGTAATAAACATTATCTGGTATATAAGACCTTGCTTCCACAAGCTTCCCCTTCCTCTGGGGCGTCGCTTCCCCCGTAAATAATATATATATATATTAAGTTAGTTAGTACATACACATAGTACATAAATAATTAAAAGGTTGTCGACACTCATCTGAGTGACGAAACCATTAGTTAAATGTATGTAACAAATCCAAGGCCCCAACAATGACGGCGACAACATGGTGTTGTCACCGTCATTGTTGGGGCCTATGCAGGAGGTGTTACACAATGGGAGACGGGGGTCTACCCGTACCCGCTGTGACCCGTGACTCGTGACCCGTGGGTTGCGGGTACGGGTAGACGCGGGTACGGGTACGGGTAGAGCTCTGGGTACCCGCGGGAGTACCCGTGCTATTGCCTAGTCCAATTGACATGGTCTGGACAACTTGAGCTTGGCCCTCTTCAATGTATCAGGCATTGATGAAGCAGTTGCTATTCCTATTGGGTTCATTGTCCCTGTTCTGTGTGAGGACATCAATGGTCACTGCTCCAACTCCAAGATCCTAGTTACCATCCATATGAATGATTGCCATTCCAAGTTGGAATAGCCTTGAGGAATCTGTAGACTCCCCAATCTGTATAATAGTGGACCTTCACCTTCAAAATCCATCAAGGCTGGAATGTATCTGATGAATGCATTCCATGTTTCCTGGTTGTATCCAGGAGCTGGGCCAGAAGCTTGCAACTTCTGCTGTGTGTCCCAAATGAAGTCGCTGACTTCATTCATTACATTCAGGAAAGGCAGGGCTTTTGCCTTCATATTGTCACCATCATTATGTGTTGGTGACATTGTAGGATGGGATGCCATCTTTCCTTTTGACAAAGATGATTTGAATAATTTAGGCAATGCAGGGAGTCCTGCATTCCATTTGGGCAGTGTTCTTAGATGTTCAGTGCTCACTTTTGTTGAGGATGATCCTGTTACTGGATTTCTGAAGGGTTCAATGACTTCCTTGTCATCTGAGATTGTCCATAATGTCAATGATGTGCCTACTACATCAGCAGAACCTGTGTTGGGTGCTGCCAACAATGATGAACCACTGTTTGTCATCTCTAGTTTTTTTGAGCTGGACCTAGTAATAGGTCCTCTGTTGTGCCCTCCTAGTACTTGCACATCATCACTTGCATGTGATGTGGCACCTTCATCAGGCCTGAGATTCTGTCCCAGTGGATTGTCTGAAGCCATAGTGGGATCACCCCTCATGGGTTGCTTTCTTCTACCTTTAGCTTTAGTAGTTGGTTCAAAACAATCCATGATTGTCTCAAGCCAATTACATATAATATATAGTTTTGTATAAACAAAACTATTTCTAGATGTAATGCTTAGGGTATTTCCTTAGCACTGAATATAGGAGATATTCAAAAAAGTGTAATGCATGTGATAGGGGGTACTTAAGAACCACAGGCAACAGAATATGACTTAGATATATTCAGGTGCTATGTGGTGGTATAAGACTTGGGTTGCCAAATAGCCAACACCAGCTATAAGTCCAGCAGCCCTTGGTACAAACATCTATAAGCACTACCTTGATGGTAGTGCTCCCTTACACTTTCCTTGCCTGGTGGGGAGAACTTGAAGTGTTCATGAAGACCATTGGTTTTCACTGTGCTAGTTCTGATGCTGGAATCTTCATTCATAAGACTAACAAAGGCATATTAGTAATCACCATTATCTATGTGGATGACGTTATCTTTATGTTGAAAGACAAGAAGTTAGCTGACAAAATGAAACAGGTGTGCTTGAAGCACTGGGAGTGTTGTGACACTGGCAATGTCACTTCCTTTTTAGGCATGTGCATCAAAAAGACCACAACAAAGATCATGGTTGGTCAACAACAGTACCTTAAAAAAGTACTTGATTGCTTTAACATGACTAATGCCAAAATTACACCAACTCCATTACCATCTGGCTATATACCATTGGAAAATACCAAACAAGTTTATGCCACCCGCTGTTTGAAGTTTCAGCAAGTCATTGGGTCTTTACTGTACCTAATGCTCAGAATGTGACATGACATTGCTTTTGCTGTCATTAAAATGTCACAATTCTCAGATAATCCAGGCCAAGAACATCTAGATAAAGCGATGTATATCATGCACTATCTTGTAGGAACTCAAAACTACCATCTATGATGGTGAGAAATCCAAGGGATTAGTTGGATATACAGATTCTGATTGGTCAAGTGATCCAATCAAATGCTGATCCACTACTGGCTTATTTGCCACCCTTACTAGCAACATTGTATGCTGGCAATTGTGCCTCCAAAAGATGGTTGCATTATTGTCCACAGAAGCCAAATATATGGCTCTCACTGACTCATGTTGGCAAATAGCATGGATACAGTCCTTATTTCAATAACTTGGTTTTATTTTGACTCACACTATGATTTGCAGAGATAATCAAGGATTGATCTTTATCAGATCCAACCCTGTTCAAGAAAGATGGACAAAACACATTGACATTCACTATCATTACATATGTGAATGCATAGAAAACAGCAAAGTCTCTGTCATATTTCTAAAAGGAGAAGACAATCCAGTGGATATGTTCACCAAGAACCTTCCCACTGCCTTATTCCTCAAATGCAGAGAGCACCTAGGTATTAAATTTACCAAGGTCAAGTAAGTGCACACACAGCCTGTTACAGCTTTCAGATGCTGCTGTCATATCCCATACAAGCACCCCTCCAACCTCTGCTACAGAACTCTGGTGGAACTCTGTAGTAACTCCAAGTATTTCAAACTTATTTCAAATTACTTCTCCTGTTTTACTTACATCACATCTTTTACTCAAGTCTGTTCTCTATCATAGATATGATCATGTACTATGTACTGTGGAACTCTGCAAAACTCCGCTGCAGTTACACCAAGTAAAAGCCTTAGTATAAAGCTACTTTAGACACTTTGTATTCCTCAGTTCAAATATTAGTTGTTATCAACTTTTCACTTGTCAACTTGAAGACTTCAACTTTGTCTTAACCTTTGAAACTCCTGACCTCTGCTTTGTTCCTGACCCTTACTCTGGACTTCCTAATTGGAACTCTGCTTTGCACTTTTTCCTTACCTCAGACTTCCACATGGACTTCTGTTCTTATCAGTTCCTTATAAATTGGACACCAAGTGTAGAGAAGGGCACAACCTCTTAAAGGTTGAAGCCAAGTCCTCATCACACCTTGGAACTCTGCTGGACTCTGCCATTTTCCCAAGCATTAGGATCGGTTCTTTACAGCTGCACTACTTGTGGGGGGGTGTTGAAATTCCAATACCTTGTCAACTCATTTTTTGAGTCATGTGCTTAAACTTTATTATGTAAACCTGCATATAGTAAATGTATATAAAGTGCTGTACTTCTTGGTAGTAATACAAGCAGTTCTCTTCCTCTAACCACCACCATCATAAGAACCTACTAACACACAAGGTATGTAGCATAAGATTCATTTCACTGTGCATGGACACCTTCTATGGCACCTGCCTGCTCAACATGACATGGGTTGGTGTTGGTATGTATGTGTGCTGTAGTATGTATTGATATTGGTGTTGGAGTGTCTTGTGAGTCAGAAGTCTGTAGTGAGCAGACTTACAGTATGGGACAAAACTCTTCAAGTGGTACTCTGCATTCAGCCAACAACAGTAGTACCAAATGTGGATATTACGTTATAATTGTTGATGCCCAATTGATCATGTGACAGTGGAGTATATACACACATATTTTCAGGAGTTTAGAAATTCTCTTTCCCATGCTGCAAACCAATCTTTGAAAGTTTGTAAAATATTTGAAGGGTTTTGTCCCCTACTGTACAAAAGAAGCCAGATGGAAGGGATTGAGAGAACTAATAAAGAAGCATCATTAGGTCCTCATCTTGGGGTTTCACAACTGGGAATTGCTCAGGGAGAGGTTTGTCAAGGGTCTCTATTGACAGTACATCACTTGTGCCCCTCCAAGTGTGGAGAGCACTCAAGCAAAGCCTCTTGACCCTACTGCCCTGCTGCTTGGCCCATTGAGTTGGATGTTTACTAGCCAGAAGCAAAAGGTACATTAAATACTGAAAAGGGAAAACCAAGATTGCTTCCTCATGTCAAGTGTGGAGCTGTCAGGTGGAAGCCTGAGGAAGCCCAGAGTCATGAAGGGATGCATGATTAATGCATCACAAGGGGAGGGGATAACTTGCTAAAGTATAATTGAACTTAGCAGAATCAGTAATACAAAATATTGATAGAAATAAGCTAAAATGAAAAGTATACTGTTACCCTCATTTATCTGCAATGCTAGTGGAACTGGAATAAATTCCATGGAATGGGTAAGTTGGTGAGTAGGCCAGCTGACCCTACCACAATGGCCAGTGGTGGGCACAGCAACCATGGCAACCACAGCACCCCAAACCACCCCCATGAGCCACTGCTCATGGGGTGGGATCAGGGAGTGGTGGCATATGGGGGGATGATGGGTGTTGACACTGCACAGGCACAGGCAAGAGGGTAGAGCACAACAGGGCAGGGGTAGGCAATGGGAATGCAGCAGGAGATGCACTGGCCCAGGCCTGGGCCTTAGAGGACCCAACAAAGCCTGCAATATGACAGCAGTGTCATATCCCATGCAAGCCTATGATGGAGCTCCAGTGGATCACCAACAGAGCTGCCACTATTTCAAATAACCATTTCAAATAACCATTTCAAATTCTATTTCATATTCTTCTCCTGTTTTGTTTGTATCATATATCATTGATTGATTATCTTACTTACTGCATACTTGGTACTCCACAGAACCCCACCATAGTTACCTCAGTTCCTTACCTACTGTAAAACTTAGATACCATTACTTGTAACCTCAATTTGATTATTGCATTTTTACCTCTCCAACTCTCTCAACTCTAAGTCCTCTTCACCTCTTACTTCCAGAACTCCACCAGACCTCCACTCTTATTATCATCTTCTTGTAAATTGGACATTGGGTGTAGAGAAGGGCGCAATCTCTTATAGATTGAAGCCAAGTCCAGTGTTGCATCAGAACTCTGTCGGAACACTGCTGTAATCCCACCCCATGAGATCAGTTTGTAACAAGCAGCATGCACCCCAGCCACCCTCTTGCTCTCCTGGTGAGGGGCAGGGCCATTTTATATATATGTATATAATTATCATAATATATACATGAGCAATGGAGTGGTTATACACTGAGTTTACACTCAAAAACACATTACTAAAAAGAAAATCACTATTTATGGATATTTTACTTTGATCAAATTCCCACTAAGTTACACAAATTCTCAGATGCTGTGGAATTCTGTGGATTCCACATGGACCTTGTGGAATTTGTGGAATTCCACTAGGAAAGTCACATGATTTTCCATTTTGGGCAACTCATTTTTGGGATCCATGGAATTCCATAGAATTCTGCAGATTCTGCAGGTGTCCACAGTGGCCACTGCAGACATATGGGGGAGTGTAAAGTACTGCATCAAGCTTATACTGACAAAGCTTGAGCATCTTGTTTCCTGTCATGTTGTTGATGGCAATGTAATAGTCAAAGGCAACCTTAAGCATGTCATAGGTGGAGTTCCAGCAAGTCTTGACATCATGAGGGATGAGGCAGATGTGCTGACCATGATTGGAGTATCCAGCTCCATTAAGTGGATTACTTGGTGGAGGACTTTCAGTACTTTTTGGGTCCTTCTGACAGTCTTCCATCAGCTCACAAATGAAATAAATGAATGGAAACAATTAGATGGGGAGGGGGAGAGGAGAATGCCACTGTACTGGGCTTTCTATACCCAACCAGGGTGCGGAGTGTAAAGCAGAAAGATCCCATCACCCCGATGGCTCAGAAAAGCGCGCTACAGAGAGTTAACGAGGCCTCCACAGAACCTGATTTCGACAGAGCTCATTTTCAGGAACGAAAATCAAATCGTTCCAAATTTGGATTCGGCATCTCGGCTGATGGAAATCTATGGTTGCTAAATATGTGTAGATTTCTGTAGATTCTTACGGGAGGTCACCCAGTGTCAGACTTTCTGCGGAGAGTGCCCATGCATGCTCTTACTGAGCCAGATCTTACGTAATAAATCTACAAATATCTACGCAGAACATGCCTACGGATTAGAGAAATGTATAAAATCAGAATTTCAATCATTTTCGACTCCATTGTTCGTCACTTCAGATTTCTACATGGGAAGTCACCCATTCTTGCCTGAGAAATTGGCTGATGTCTCTGATGTATTCACGATTGCGAGGTTGACATGGTTACCGTGATATTCTGATTTCGTCGTGTGGTGGAAGCGGTACAGCATTACATAATCGTATAATAAAAGGTGAGTTAGAATGTTGATCCACGCACACTGTGAATCCAAGCAGCTGCCGCATCAGGGAACTGTGGAACGAAATCAATGCCCAAGTACTGATTCCGCACTCACTTCACCTACCTGCCAAACCATGACGCCTCCCTCTAGTAAAGTAACATATAAATGGAGGTGTTAATGAAAGAGGTGATGATCGACGTACTCCATCCTTTGCTTTTGGCTTGTTTCACACATTTTGCTAGCGTGGACGTCGTCATGAAGCCATTGCTCGCATCGCTCTGTGTCGCAGGTTTTCCGATAACAAGCTTGGACAGGGTAACTCCGCTGTTCTTGATTTGGAAGAGAGACGATTTGGGCCACTGACTGGAAGACGCATGCAGGAGTCCGTTGCATGTAGTGTATTCGCTTGTGCCCTCTGTTAAATGAGAAAATGAAATTTCGTGAGATATGACACAAGATTCAACCTACGGTTGTAGAACTGGAAAAAGATCAGGTTAAGAAATGCTCTGGGTGATCATGTGCATCTTTACCTGTATGTTATACCAATCTATCAGGTGTCCAACAGTTTTGTGAACCTTGAGGTAGGCGCCACCACCGAACTTCCCAGGAGAGAACCTGGGAGGCAAATATCAATGCCAGGAAGAAGTGTGCAATGACGGCGATATCATCACCAAGGTGCGACAGCTAGAGAAGTATTTAGGCGGGGAAATGACATATTTGAATGTTTGCTCACGAGCATGGGTAAGGATATATTTGCCTTGCGGAAGCTTAACACGAAGCTGCTTTGTAAATTTCGCTAGCCACGCCTGAGACGCAAATCAAGACCGTTTATCGGTAGCTCGACGAGGGCACCTACTTCAGCCTTTCCATTTCCCGCGTTTATGGCATTGAAATCCTTTGATTCCGCGTCAGTAACTAGCATTTGATGGACAAGCTTCGCTTGCTGACCTCATAGTCTACGTCAACGCCGTCCAAACCATACTTTCGAACCCATGCCGCCATTTTATTTGCAGTCGCTATGGGGTCAGCCCCAGAAGAGGTTGGCGCCTCGGTGGAACCGAACAGAGAGACAATCAACTTGATTCCTGCTGCATGATATTTGGACCTGATTGAAGCTCTCTGTGCCGCAGAGAGTTGAGTCCATTCCGCAGCCTAAACGAACACAGAAGAAATGAGCTTTATAGGAGGAGGTTTGTATCAAAATGTGCCGGGCCTTGTCATATGCACCGCTGGTAAGCAAAAACGACAGAGCACTGATGTGATACGTGAGACAGAAAAGCAAGCGAGAAAAGGAAATGCTCACAAGACGTTGTACCCCTTGATTTGAGCGACTGGTGGGGGTCCAGTCGACCCAGACCATTTGTCACTATAGATCACAAAATGCGGGGCCTTTGGTGTTGCACTGGCAACATCGTTACTCGTTGAATTATCACTGAAGCTAGGGAGATCTTCAATACTCGTAGAATTATCATCGAAGCCAGGAAGATCCACAACTGGCGCAGAGACCGCAGCACGAAAGGTCAATAACCCAGTGGACACGGCAAAGAAAGTTTTGAAGTTCAAGTTAACCATCTTCGCAGGGGCAGGGATGTGAACTGGCCCATTGTATAGGAATCACGCTGAATTTATATCGTTCGCTCAACCGCGTTCCATGCGGGGATAATATCATCGGACAGAAATGGGATGTATGGACGCACCAGGGAACGACGATAGAGCAATATGGCTTGGGGGAAAATGCGGGACGTCCCGCATGGTTGAGGGGGACAACGAGTGAAAGAGGTTGTGTTGCCAATCGCCTGTCCAAGAAGCCAACAATTCGGGAATTGGCGCCCCATGTCAAAATGTTCAGGTGATGCAACGAAGTCTTATTAGAATTCCAAATATTCAAGGTCGTCGCTGTCAGCTGACTCGAGTGACTGAACAAGGATCCCAGTCAAACTCGGGCAGTTATAAGTAGAATTTCTCAATATTGAACCATGCTGTGGAATTAATAGAAAGATGCCGACGCCAAGCATCCAGAACTTCGAGCTGACGCAAGAGAGACTTAGTCGGACGACTTTCAAGTTCATGCCAGTGACATTATTTGAGCTCCGACACAATCCCCAAATATCGACACGCGAGCATTGAACAATGGGGTTTCGAATGGTCCACGAGTCAAACCAAACGCATGTATAACGACATCCCATGCAGCTATTATTGTGCGGTCGAATACTGGTTTCACGTTGGCCTGAGGTTAACCCATGTTATGAAGAGTCCATAAGGCTCTTGAAGTTTTTACTATTACTACTTGTCGGGTTGGGCCATGGCTTCACCTGGCATGAACGAGTCCTCACTTCAGGAAATTTTTCCTTTAGTCTGCATTTATTTTATTTTGATACAAGGCCATATGGCAGATAATATATACAATTGTGGTGCTTGAAAATCACACAGCATGGTGCTACCATCTAATAGGTACAGGTAAGTATCAATATAATGTAAAGTGAATCAAAGTGGCACAGAATAAAATAAAGAAGGTGATGCATGAATTAGGATATGAAGCAAGTAACAAAATTGGCTAATGAAGCAATTTTGAAGATCTGTGGTGGGTAGTAATTGTCCATCATATAACATGTTGGCACCAGTAGAAATGCCATCATGAAACCATCTCTGTTCATTAATCATAATACATGAAGTGTAATGCAATTCTCCATAATATATAACACCCTGTAGTTTCATAGTGTGAGATTGATTATCTCTAGGGATGCTGAAGTTTGGTTCAGTCTGGTTCTTTCGAGGATTTGGCTGAACCTAGAACCAGACTTCAGGTTCAGTTCAGGAAATCTGTTGAACTTTGAACTGGACCATCAGTTCAGGTTTGGAAGGATCCAGTTCAGGTTCAGCAGAGGTTTGAATGTGGAACTAAACTTTTTTTTATTCAAAAATGTCTGTTTATGAAGCCAATTCAAAGTTACATAGACTATGACTTACTCTGAACTCACTCCTCCAAACTGGTTGAATCACTGATGGAATCAGCCTCTGAAGAATCAAAGAAGGTGTTAAGATGCTGAGCTGCATCATCCGCAGCAGCAATGTGTCCATTGCAATAAGCACTCTTTAAAAGTTGCAATGCTTTGAAAGAGGTAACTGAAAGACGGTTGAAATTGGGGGTCCCTGTCATCCCACCTCCTGAGAAGGCTTGTTCAGAAGGTGTTGCAGACCCCTGAATAGCCAGGTAGTCCTGAGCCATCTGAGAAAGGGTTGGGTATTCAACAACTTGGTGCTGTTGGGATGAGTCAGTGTGTTTAATTTTGAGCCATTGAAGTTGACATACCCCCCAATGGCCAACTATATCCACAATACCTCCCACAAGTGGACTCTCAAGATACCTTCTCAACTCATCCTGAGGATCAAACCTTCCCCGTTCCATTTCCTGGCAGGAATGAACTGCATCATGCATCCATGCATATCAATACTGACCTTGAGGTTTAACAGAGCCTGTATTTTGTTAGCTTGGAGTCTTGAGAAGCAGGGATGTCAGCTTACTGGAAGTACTCTGTGTTCCTGATTGTGCAACCAATACAACAGCAGGGGTAATGTAATAAGAATCACACTAGAATCAGTACAATGAGTATGGTGTCAACATTTTTCAATATCAGCTTACAACTTCTTCAAGGTGCCAGAGGCCAGCTTTGTAAAACTCTTGCTGCCATTTTTCTTCAGCATATACAGTCTTGATAGTCAGGTCCAAAGCTTAATGACAGTCATGAGGATCAACAAGTTCCAGAAGAAAAGATGAATATACTGAGACAACTAAGGAATGCATCCATATCATTTACTTTGTGATGAAAGGTCATGCTGTACAGTGCGACCTTCACTCAGAGGCAGGAGTCCAGAGAGAGAGAGAAAGAGAAGGGAAAAGGGGGATCTGTGAAGGAACAGGCTCAAGGGGTATGAATTGAAGGACCTAGTACTAGGATACAGAGAGAGAGAGAGTGGGGGAGGAATGATGATATCAGCTGGAATCAGTAAGGATGTGCCGAGGATGTGTCTGAGGCTGATGATACATAAATATAAACAAGTGCCATCCTTACACCCTCTCCACCTCAAAAAACTTAAACCCAAGGTGATGGCAGAAAGGAAGGTAAGTAAAAAGGGCATGAGCATGGGTGCATTAAAAACCCCAGTGGGGAAACCAGTGGGTGAAGAAGAAGGTACTACCTAGGAGCAACCAAATCCTTGTGAGCCAACCAGTCATCAAGAGCTTCACAGTCGTCGAGTTTGCATCCTGGAAGCCAGTGGTCATCTTCCGGTAGTGTTTTAAGGTCCAGTCTATAGGACTGAAAAAAGACCGAAATCTGAACTGAACTTAACTGAAAGAGACTGAACCATCGGTTATGGTTCATCACAATCTTAACTACATTTGGTTACGGTTACCATTGTCGAAGATGAGTCGATTCTCTGAAGGTTCTTGAAACCTTCTCGTCCTGTCACAGCCTCTGAGTGAGTGTAAAGGGAAGAGATAAAGAAAAACACGTCAGAACGTGCTCTAGAAGGAGTGTTAGGGAAGGGTATACAGTCCTTGAGTAGTCCCGGAGGACAAGGCGCGTCAACAGGAGAGGGGAAATATCAAAGGGTTGAACGGGAGTCGCTGTATGCGACGATCAACGGAGCTCGTGGGAATTCCCCTTTTAGGCAACTCGTCAAGAGGGGACGAAAGGGGACGCGTCGAGTGACAGTTACAGAAAACACTGGGGTCTCAAATAAAGGAGACTTGGGATGCAGAGAAGGTCAAGGCTACCAGGCGGAGACGGGTGAAGCAAGGACTTAGCTGAAAAGTTACACTGTTGAGTGTAAGGTAATCGAGTAACTTGAGGCTTGCGAATGGAGAACGTGGGAGTCAAGAGTGCAAAGATGTCTTGTTTGAGAGGGTCCAGGCCCCCTTTTATACAAGCTAGAGGTACAGGCTATATGCACTTTGATTGCGTGCATGCTCTCACACTGAACAAACCATTGGGGATGACAAACAAAATAATAAAAAGGTTCAAAATAGAAAAATAAAGAGTCCAGGTAAAAATAGAAATCTTGAAGCCTTTGGTCAGTGCACAATTGTTGGTCCAGCTTAGTCAGGCCTGCCTCTCGGGGAGTCAACTGTCAGGAATGGCTTGGGGAGGGGGCTAACATCGAGGCCCTCTATTGATGATACAACACCTGTGCCCCAAGCAGGCACGGAGTACCATCCGACGCGCCCCCTCAACCCTACTCGTCTGACAGATTGGCCCATTGAGTAAGACTTGACTAGCTGTAGAAGGGGGAATGCGTCGACAAGTTGGTTCTTGAAAGAAATCCTGAAAAATGAAATATAATATGGAAAGAATAAAAATAAAACCCAGTCCATACAATTCTCCTTCTTCAGAGAGGTCGGTCACATCAAGGAAAGGATGCCGGCCACTAGTGGAAAAAGTGGGTTTACAGGTAAACATGTATAGATTGCGCCGTGGGTGTTGCAGCTTTCTGTGAAAGGTCTGTAAAGACAATGATAAATTGTCAATACCGAAAAGGGGAAGCAAAAGAAAAGGAAAAAGGGTTGTCAGGCAGTAACACAGATAAATCGAGCAATGGGGGGAGCTGTCACAGAAGATTCTCAGAAATGGAGAGTCGACGGGTGTGTTGACTCTCCCTTCCACACCATACTTCTCAGAATTTACAAAAACCAGTCAAAAACTGGTCCTAACTGGTGTTAACTGGTTTTCAGTACAATGGAAATCTCTAACTAATGAAGCCTACAAAAGTACAAAAGTTACTACAAAAATTGATACTAATGAAGTATATATGAGCTGGGGAATAAACCTGAGGGAGTCAGGCACTGGGGTGGGGTGTTTATATACCCTGAGTGCATGCACAGACCATTTGGTCTTATTTGCCTAGGTCTTGTGCAAACAAACAAACCTGTGACTGTGTGTTTGGATGTATTTACACTTCTTACACAGGTTGACGATGATGATGACCAACCACAACTCCCTTGCCCCAACTTTGAGAGGATTGGAGGGCTGTTCTCTGGGCCCACCACTCTCGCCACCTCTCCCTTGCCTCAAACACAAGTGGAGGGTCATTCTCACATCCCACCACCCTCACCACCCCTTCCCTCACCCCAAACATGAATGAAGGGTTGTTCTCACACCCCACCACCGTTGTCACCCCCTCCCTTGCCTCAAACACGAGTGGAGGTCTGTTCTTGCATCCCACCACCCTCGCCACCCCTTCCCTCACCCTGAACATGAACGAAGGGTCGTTCTTGCACCCCACCACCCTTGCCACCCCCTCCCTTGCCTCAAACGTGAGTGGAGGTTCATTCTCACATCCCACCACCCTTGCCACCCCTTCTCTCACCACAAACGTGAATGAAGGGTTGTTCTCGCACCCCACCACCATTATCTCCCCCTCCCTTGCCTCAAACACGAGTGGAGGTTCGTTCTTGTGTCCCACCACCCTCGCCACCCCTTCCCTCACCCTGAACGCAAACGAAGGGTCGTTCTTGCACCCCACCACCCTCGCCACCCCCTCCCTTGCTTCAAATATGAGTGGAAGGTTGTTCTCGTGTCCCACCACCCTCACCACCCCTCCCTTGCCTCAAACACGAGTGGAGGGCCATTCTCGCCCCCCACCACAGTTGTCATCCCCTCCCTCGCCTCAAACGCAAGCGGAGGGTCATTGTCATGTCCCACCAGCCTCTCCTCCCCCCCTTGCCCCAAACGCGAGCAGGAGGGTGTTAGATTATTTAGATATGTATTATGTAATATGTAGTGTTAATATTTCCTAATATAGTAATTTAAGCGGTCAAAACCAATGCAAACTGGTTTTTTCAGTTAACCAAACCAAAAATGACCAGTTTGCATCAGTCCAGTTATGGTCCACCTGGATCTTGGTCCATTTTAGACCGGTTACGGTTACGGTTAACCCATCTTGGGGTCGAAAAACCTAACCGGACCAGACCTGAAAACACTATCTTCTGGTCCATAACCATGCCACAGAACAGGGTATTGTACTCCCCATTGGAACAGAGAGTTGGCAGTCACATGACCATAGCTAGTAGATAGAGAGTCACATGTCATAGAGTCACAGAACAGAACATTGCTTGCTTGCTGCATCCACAGCATCGCCTGAGTGAAGACTGCCCCTGGTGTGTCCATCTTGGTGATGAGAGCACGATTTGACTCACAGCTCTGTTGATCTTGGCTTCCCTAGAGCCCCCCTGCTTTTGTCCATTTTTGGTGTCCCACTCTGTGTTTTGAGCTTTGTTGTGCATCTCTGAGCTTCTTGTGTCTTGTGTCTTATGTTTTGAGTCCTTATTGAGCTGAGCCTATTGAGTCCTGAGCCCCACCATACATTTTGCTCAGCCCTGACATCATCGCCACCCCATCTGTCACCATGCCTGGTCCTGGACAGGGCAAACAAGGCCAGAAAAAACAATGGTGAGATAATGCACACAAAATGGAGGCTATCCACACTCTTACAACTACAACTACTACTGCAGACACCCTTTTTTTTTTTTTGTTCAACAATGTTTAACATGGTGCATGGGCGCAGTCCACGGCTATCTACTACAGGAGGTAGTGGGTATATGATTCAAGTTGAAGGGGAAACTGCAGCCCTGATACAGCACAGAGGTGCGTGAAGACCAGTGCACTGCTCACCAGAGCTGTGTGCGTGGCCGGACTACAGGCCAAGGGCACTCAGGCACCTCCCCAAACCAGCTTGCTGGCACTCCCAATGGTGCACACTAACCCACCCCCACCCCCTACCCCTGGGGCCCCTCGGTTGCCTGAGTACGGCCCCACCTCGCTTAGCTGCCCCACATATGGGATGGTACCCACCATCTGGCAGGCCCCCCAACCTTGCCAGCGGTGAACACAATGTTTGGCGTTACCAACAGGAGACGGTGATAGGTATCAGGAGCGTCCAAAGCTCTGAACCATCCCATTTTCACATTTTTAACGACACCTCCTCATGCCACATTCTACAATTATCATAGGATCTCACACGCATTACTACTAATACTCATGCTACTATGCAGCCTCAAAACTCTTCATATTTAGCTCCCACATCAGTTATATCGACCTCCACCTCTTGGCCCACTCCGTCATCCACCTCACTCTCTTCTTTCCTGGCTTGGGTCACCACCGCATTGTCCTCTGGTTGCACTTGATATTGTTCAACTCATTGTTGGCAAAGGAGAGTACTTTACACTCCCCCACCTAACCCGATCGGAATCCGAATGGAACGCTCGGATTCCTAGGAGTCCGTTCGGACTGAGCTAGGAAATTTACTGGCAGAAAAGCCTGCTAAATTTCCGTTCCTAGTCCGAGTTCAGTCCGAACGGAGTCCTAGCAGAGTCCGAGCAACAGTGCTTGGACTAGGATTTCCTAGCGTGGAGTCTGTTAGGACTCCGCACAGAAACCACACGGAACGTTAGGAACATTAGGAACAGACCAAACATAGTTGGTCCTTATTATATATCATTACATAATATGTAGGAAAAAGAAATGTTCGCCCAAAGGATCGAACACTTACACTCACAGGTAAGTATTGTAAGCAACACCATAACATTTAACCACTAGGCTGTAAGGTCTTGGTTGGTATGGGGGCCTTTAGGCTTGACATACTGTCAGGCCCAACCTGGTTTAGGGTGGGTAAACATAGCCTGGCCGCGCGTCCCTTATCGCCACATCATCAACGTCTCTTATCACCATCACCCACACCCCCCCATTTCCAACGTCTCACCACCACCTCGACATGCAAACCCGAGCGAATACCAACACTCCGAGGACCAGAAGCGGTCTGCGCCACAACGGCTCGCCCCCGCCATCAACTGCATCGACAATGCGCAAGCGAGCCACGTCAGCAGCCGATGCTGATGCCACAGCAACAAAAAAAACTCGAACGACGGCTACAAACGAAGAAATCGACGGAGCAGCAGGTGAAAAGAAGGGAGGGAAGAAACCAACGAAGAAAGTGAAGGCGCCCAGGCAAGTGCCCTCCTCCATCACCCCTTCCCTCACTGACAGCGTCCCTCGCTTCCACGTCCCTCGCTAACCCCGTCGTCCCTTGCTTACCCCGTCCCTTGCTCCCCGTTGCTCGCTGGCCCGTCTCTTGCTGACCTCGACCCTTGCTTCCCCGTCCCCTGCTGACCCCATCCCTCGCTGCCCCGTTGCTTGCCCCCCCCCCCCGTTGCTTGCTGGTCCCATCCCTCGCTGACCTATTCTGTAGGAAAACCGCGGCTACTTGAGCTCGCGAAGATGCAGCTGCCAGCACACCAACTCACCTCACGCCGTGAGTTTTTTCTTTTTTTTTTCTTTCTTTTTGAACAACTACTATTTTATATTTTACAGGACTGAGCAAGTGCTCACTGATAGCGGGGTCCCTATTGCTCTGCCCGAACGCACACGCTCCGTAAAAACGAGCTTCATGCCTCCACCACCAACCAACTCCAGCTCCCGAACACGCCGATCAGACACCAAGCCCGCTACAGGCAAGCCAGAGCCCAACGAACAAACGAGCAAGAACCAGGACAACAGCGGCGAAGACAACGATGAGGACGAAGACGAAGACGAAGACAACGACGATAATGAAAACGATGACCACGAAAACGACAGCAACGAAAACGACAATGATGAAGCCCACGACAACGACGACAACGAAGCCAACAACGATGACGACGAAGCCACCGACAACAAAGCCACCGACAACAAAGCCACCGACAACAAAGCCACCGACAACAAAGCCACCGACAACGAAGCCACTGACAACGAAGCCAATGCCAAGGACAACGACGAAGACGAGGACGAGGACGAGGGTGACGAGGGTGAGGGCAACGAGGGCGAGGGTGGCGAGGGTGAGGGCGACGATGACCAAAAGGAAGGCACCCGCGACTACAACGAGGGCACAGGCGACTACGACGAAGCCGCCAACACCAGTACTGCCGCCACCAATGCTGATAACGCCCAGGCCAATGCCGTCAATGCCACTAGCAAGCCCAACAAAGGTGCCGAGGATGCTATGAACACCCCTGCTGCTGCCACTGCACTGTGAACTGCTGCCACTACTGCCACTATCCCCAACTCTATGCAATCTGCTGCTGGGACTGGCGAGGTTTCTAATCAACGTACGGGTTTTTATTATTATTATTATTATGTTGTGCTTATGTGTTACATTATAATTTATAGTCAACAAAGGTAGGTTGAATATGGTTTTAATGTATTTAGGTTATAGTTTAAATATTATTAATCTAGATGTTGATATTCGGATGGCGAGTCCTCCAACCAGTCCACCTCGTCACACATTGCAAGGTGCTTCACGTACGACAGGTGGAGTATTTCGTGGTAGAGCACGGGGGAATGTTTTTAATCACGCAGATGATATGGATGCTATGCTTGAGCCTGGCCTGCGTAAGGGTAGGGTGCATGTCTATACCTCGCATCGCGACCCAGAGGCTCACAAGCCTGACATGTCACTTACATCTGAGGTAAAATCCACCCTCAAGCCAATTCTGCAAACACTTGCAAGAAATTATTCCCCAGTTCGCAGTAAGCATGCTCAGTCTTACTCTACTGCTTTTTGACACCTTTTGGTAGAATTCAATTGTCGTGTTTTTGTTTATGAAGAGGATCTTTGGGCTGTGAAAGGTCGATTTGAAACTGCTCTTGAGAATGATGATGATGTACTGTGGGCACATGATAATGGCCAGGATATATTGCGACTTCTCATTGTAAGTCCATTATTATTTAATTTCACTTTTTTTACTAACCTTACACAAATATGAATTATAGACTGATGATAATCCTGGATCTTCAAGTACTGCTACCACTCCTTTTCCTCACTCAGGTTCTCTGTCACGCACATCTACTCCTGCTACTTCAGGACTCCCTTCTGTGAATCCTAAAGAAGTAACACTGGGCTTACTTGGTGTTCCTACTTACCTTTGTGATCGCGCCAATCGTGGTCTTCATGTGGCATACCAGAAGTACAAGGCACATCTTGAAGCATCTCATGTGTATGACCAAATGGTTGCTGATGGAACCTGGATTGGCAGCAAGTTAACTGCTGTGGACCTGATCGAACTTTTTGTTTCAAAGTCTTATTTCCACTCACACTTCAAGAAATGTTTCTCCAAGGTTTCTAATCATCCTCTTATGGTGGAGTGGCTAGAAGGTGATCCAGGAAACCGACCTTCTGATCTTGATGTGTGGGGGGTAGAGAAAGTGGTCTACAACTTCAAAGACTTGACTGCATATTTGGAACAGGCAGATGGGAAGGGCAAAAAGAAGGGCAAAGTTGTGAAAGAAGTTGGAGGGAATGTTAGTAATAAGAAGAAGAAGAAGAAGGGGGAGGGGAAAAGTGGGAATGGTAGTGCTAAAAAGCAAGTCAAGTAGATAAATAAACTTTGGTGCATGTTCTAAATTTCTTTTTTAGTTTATGGTTCCTTTGTCATCTGTGTTTTTTTGCCATTTCAAACATTGTGCAATCTCAGCATCTAATCTGGTACTTTATTATACTTGCTCTGGTACCAGGAGTTGCTGCACATCCAGAGGAGAGCCCGTTTCCTGATATTCCATTCAAGGTGTTCAGTCACTTTGTGAAAGAGAACTTCTGTTCCAAGATTACACTTTCACAAGTTCTTCTTGTCCTGTTTACTATAACAGACAACTCCGATTTGTTGGGCTTGCATGCAAGACAACAGAATCCAGAATTTTCAGATGAACTTCGCTCTACAGATTCTGGTTGGATAAGAGGTCTTGCACGTGCATTGCAGGAAAAATTAGGAAAGGACCATGAAAGGCTATTCAAGGATAGAAATGATAGAAATGCTGATATGAAAATTATGGCTATTGGAGAAAAGCTTGATATGCTAGCCAAAGTCTTGAATCTATATCCATATGATAAAAATGGACAATTTCAAGGGAACCTCAAGCCTATTTCCCATAAATCAATTCAAGCAGCTCAAGTTATCTGTCCAAATGCTGTGGTATGTGAAACCAACAGCTGCAACCCCCGCTCTTTGCTCCAAATAACCAAAATACGGGATATACCAAGAGTTACCCTGATTAAAGGCTCTGACATATTTGAAAATGTTCAAGTCCTTACTGGAAGGTGTCCCAAGTGCAAAAACATGTAATTGGACATGACAATAAAAACATCCGAATATACTTGAATTCTGCAAAATATCTCAAGGTCGGACAGAGCATATGGGTTGATCGGGCTTTTTCAAATGCAGTTCTAAATGGAATGTATAGCTTCCATTCATCTGCTGCTGCTTATACAGAATTTTGGAATAACAGTTTCTGGAAATTTGATTCTGGGAATTCCACAAAACTCTCTCGGCGTCACATTTGGCAAGCATTTGTTCAAGAGTCTGTCCGTACTCTTGCTTCTGCAAGTAACATCAACCTGGAACTTCAAGATGGTCTTGCCATCAATGATGTAACCAGACAAGCATTTTCTGTCTTAGGTGAAAATGGAGTCATTCGTGCTGCAGACCAACATTCTTGTAAAGAATGTACTCAACCATATAAAAGTACTGCAGATATAATTACTGGGGATGATCCTGCAGCACTTGTAGGGATGGATGAAAATAGAATTGTACCTGCACTAGTTGGAGAAGGTGCTGATTTAGCAGCTGAGGCAGCTCAAGAAGCAAGACAACATGCACTGCAGTCAGCTTCTACCACTGATCAGGAGATGGATGTTGATAGTCCATCAGCTCACACTTCTTATACAACTATGGTTGTTGTAGATGGGATTCTTATATCTCCACCAGTATGTATGCTATTAAATTTATTGATATCAGCTAATTGGGATTTCAGCATTGTGCCTATGATGACTGTACTTCAGAACTTGCAAATTCTCGGGGTGGATCATTTTGTGCTCTACATGAGAACTTGCATGGATCTAAATGCCGGGTGCATGGTTGCAATACCCAAAAGATTGTTGGCACACAAGCATGTGAAAGACATCAAATTCAATGGAATAGGCATGTTCGAGGACATAATCGGCATACTATGGCTGGAGCTAGAAGAATGTTGCAAAGACCGGGGGAACGCTTGCCTTGGCAACCAGTAGCACAGACCAATCAACAACCTCATGATGAGCCTACTCCTGAGGTACAAAGAGACAACTATTTTACTCCAAACCATTTCTATTGTGTAGAAACAATATGTGCACCATGTGGTGTTGTTATTGCATGGGCAAAGTTTGCCAAATCAGAATCACCAACAAATATTCTGGCATTCCTGGAATCAGTTTATCCAAATGAAGAGTCACAGCCGGACTATATCTGCATTGACAAGGCTTGTCTGGTACTTCGCACAGCCATAACCAATGGTAGCTGGGATGCAATATGGAAAAACACAACACGATTTATAGTTGACTCCTACCATTACATCAACCATCGCACAACCGATTATTTGTGCCGAAAATGGTGTAATCCAGCCCCATTGAATGGCTCTGCCCCCAATCTTGTCATTGTGGATACTGATAATCAAGGTCAGCAATACTATAAACGAGCCTTTAATACACAGGTATGGCATTTATGATATAGTAATAATTTTATAAGTTGCTGATTGAAATGAATATAGGCATGTGAACAGCTGAATTCCTGGCTGGGTGGCTTTGAATCAATCCTCAAAAGAATGACTCCAAGCAATTTTAACTGGTTCTTACATGTTATGCTATTCTATCACACAAGACTAGTACTTGAGAAACAAGCAAGCAAAGCAAGTAATATTGAAGACAAAGAAGATGATGATGATAAAGGTGATAATATTGACTAGTTTAGTTTGTCTACACTCTATGTATCTTAATTAGGAATTGGACTTGCAAACTTTTTTATTTTTCTCAATCTGAGCTCGGACTTTGCTAGGATTCCGCTCGGACAACACTCGGACTCATTAGGAATTGGACTTGCAAACTTTTTTATTTTTCTCAATCTGAGCTCGGACTTTGCTAGGATTCCGCTCGGACTCATGAGGAATGGGACTTGGCAAACTTTTTATTTTTGCTTGGACTCACTCGGACTGAGCTCGGAATTCACTCGGAATTTGCACTTCAAACTGCTAGGAATTCACCCATTTCAACAGTCCGAACGGAATCCTAGCAGTCCGAATGGAATCCTAGCAGTGTGCTAGGACTTGACTAGGATTCTGGTCGGAATCCTAGCATTCCGAGCGTTCCGTTTGGAGTCCGTTTGGACTAGGTGGGGGAGTGTAAAGTACAGGCAAAGGAAGAAGATATCTCACTCACTCCAGTCAAGGCTCCATCGTAATGGGTCACAGAAGATAATGGGATCATCTCCTCCAACAGGCAAATTTTCTGTGTTGAGCTCAGATGAGAATCGTCCCCACACAATAGCGCGTCTCCATTGGTAGGCCATCAGGATGCACATAATCAAGAGGATGATGAAGAAGAAAAGGACAAGAGAGATGTTGTTAGAGATCATGGTGTAAGGTTCTAGTGCAAGGAACGGTATTATCAACAGTCCTATGATTTTGGTCACATGACAAAGTGTTGAAGTCAAAGGTAATATGACAAGTGAGAGAGAGAGAGAGCTTGTCAGATAACCGCAAACGCAGCTAAGAGTGTGCTGAATGAGATGTGGATGAGACACCAATGATTTGAGTGTAAGTAACTAGAGAATACATCAGTATGACTAGTTACTTATATATCAGTCTCTTATCTATGATTACTACGTGCTAATGAGTCATATCCGACGATAGGAGGCCAATAGATAGGGCATAGTAAGCATAATGTAGTAATGTAGATAAGAAGGGCCTTGGTGAGTAATAGTGAATTACTAACAGTGCATAAGTCCATAAGATTAGTTTACCACATTCTAACACAAAGTTCCCAGGATTACATCATCATCCTCTCCAGTCCCTATCACCTGCCTGACAAGCCACTGGATGCATTTTTGGATAGGAGGCAAGTCCTATTACACCAGGTAGATTTCTTACACCAGGTAGATTTCTTGACCTAGTACCCACTCTTTATTCCATTACCCACTCCTTATTCCATTACCCACTCCTTATTCCATTACCCACTCCTTATTCCATTACCCCTCCCCCCCCCTTTTTCTCATTGGCATCTGATTCCTTCCCATTTTACTTGGGTCCTCTTCACCCACTTCAATTTCCTGGCCCCACTTAGAATATCTATATAAGACATCTAGTAGATAGAAAAGCAATATATCATTTCCCCTCTATCGTTTAGAGCACAGAGCTCAATTCTAGCTTCGTCCTATCGTATTATCTCGTCTCAGCAACCCCAGTTCTAGTCTCATTTATTGTATTCTCCCTCAATCTTTCATCCTTCTACCTTGTGACAAACACCAACCCAAAGCCACCTCGCAACCTTCCTCTAGTCTAGTTGGAGTACATTTGGTGTGTCATTTCCAGGTGTCTCCTCGGACTGAGTATCATCAACGGAGCAGGCTCAGGAGTAAGAGCATGCGTTCGGCAAGCCATCAGGCACACCAGGCCACCAGATGGGGGTCATACGCCCTGTGCGTGACCCTCATCCTGGATCCCACCCCTCTGGGGGGGCAAAAGCGAATGCTCTCAGGTTCACCTCAAGGAGTTTGACCAGGTCCGTGATGGATCACAGACCCTGTCGGTGCTTTCTGCACTTCATGTGTGGGCACACGTGGAGCAGGTGGTCCCAGTCCTGAAAGGGCTGGGGGGGGCACATGCAGTGAGTGTCCTCACTGGGAAAGAAGCAGTCGTGGTAGCTCTCAATAGGGGCATGTGCCATGATACACCAGCAAAGCCAGGCTGTCAACCTGCAGTCGGGTGCAGTCTCTTTGAGCCAGGGCCTGCAACCAGAGGTCGTGGGCATCACGGGTGTCTTCTGTTGGGCCCAAAGGTCCAGGAAGCTCTTCCCCCGGTACTTGGGGTCTGCAAAGCAGGCCACCCAGTCTTTCTCTGCCGCCTCCTTGAATGAGGCAATCAGCCAGTTGTGAGTGGCCCTGGGGGAGATCCCCAGGGGCAGTCAAAGCAATGTTGCAACATCATGTGCTTGCTTGTGAACTGCCCGCTCTGCCTTGGAGGGGACAAACCACAGTTGAATCTGGCGGTCCTGGCTCAACTCGAACCACGGCCGCAGGAGATGGCACAGCCTCAAGGCATGCAACCACCACCTTCTTGCATCCCACGGCCACGGCCACGGATACTCCAAGGTGGAGGGCCCTGTGTTTTGTGTCGGTCGCTGCAGCGTGGCCGATGAACTGCAGACACCCTAGCCTTGACTACAAAGCTTGCTACAGCACCAAATGATGCCAACAACGCGATGCATGTCATCAACACAGCCACCACCACCTCATCATCAACCACCTTGCAACAGCTGTCCACCTACACATCCAAGGAGGTTCAACAGCTAATTGAAGAAGCTCAGCTTGAAGCATGGGAAGATGGCAGAAATTATGGCTATGAAAAAGGATGGGCTGAAGGACTACAAGATGCTCTGAAAGGCCCAGAGGAGGATGTTTTCGAGAGGCTGAAGAAGGAGGATGAGCAGAAGACTCTAACTGATGCTTATGAGGATGGGAAAAGGCATGGCCACTTTGAGGAATGGACCAGATGGGAGCTGAATCATGGGGAGGGCCTCTGTGCCTCCCTGTTGGTATCTACCCTCCAGACTCAAACCAGTGCTGACACCGCTGTCCAGGCAGCCCCCCCAACCTCCCAAACTGCCTCACAGACAAACTCCGCACCTCTCTGCCGCCATCCAAACAGCTGCATTTGATGACAAATGCCCCCAGCACCCCAAAAGTGTGAATGCACACCCCACTTCGAATGCCAGTGCTCAGACCCCCCCCCGCACCTCAGAAAAGGCAACACAGGCCCCTAACGCCTCCCTGCTCACCCCAGAACCCCCCACTACACAGCCCAAGCCCACCTGTGCTGCCACGTTGCTGCTGATGATGCCAGCACAGCCCCCATCAACGATGCCAATGCCGTTGACAATGGCCATCACCAGCACCCCCCCCACTTCCAAACCAGCCCCAGCACCTCACAAACGGCGGTGTTCACTCCACAACTGACTCACAGCCCCCCAGCTCGCTCCCCAACCCGGCATTGAGCCCCACAACAAGCCCCAGCCCTCAGCCTGTGCCCAGACAGCTGCTCCCAGACAACCTCTGTCACCCCCAGAACAACTGTGCACCTCTGTGCCATTCCCCTGCTCCCTTCCATGGCCACTGCCCCATCCCTGGACCCCACTGTTTGCCCTGCCACATCACATTTGATGATGCCGGTTCCCCCATATCCCCTGAAGCCACCCACCACCCCCTGCTCGCTCCCCGTGCCCCCCGTTTGCCCTGCCCGGCCCCTGCTCAGCTGCAGATGGCCAGTGCTGCCACCGCACATGTCCCTGAGCCCCCCTGTGTCACGACTGACCCCCCACCAGCTGTCCGTACCCCCTACATCACCAAGGCCCTCCTCCACACCTCCCCCATCAAATGCCAGGTCCCAGACACTGACCCCAACCCCCCTGCCTCCACCCTGAACCCCCCTGTTGTGCGAACAGCCTTCAACAGCCACTTCCAGCTCACCACTGCACCCCGCATGCTTCAACTGGGCTGATGACGCCATGTCACTGCCCATAGCCTCAGGCTTCCCCCTGTGTGACCTCTCCTGCCTGAGCTCAGGCTGCTCAAAGCCATTTGGAACCATCCGGTAATGCACACGATGCTGATGACACCCTCACCATGGCACTGCACTGTTGATGCAGCTTTCTCAGCCATCCCCACCACCTGGTGTCTGGCCACTGATGTGTTCCTAGTGTTCCTAGCTGCACAGAAGCACTGGAAAAACTAGAAGAGGGAAGAGTTAGCTTAAAGGGTTCCAGAACTGGCCTTCTTCTACAAGGGTGGAAACCTGTGATGTCTGCTGTTAACAATGTACAGCCTAAACGAAGTGCAAAGAATGCAAAGTTAGTAGAAAAGGTCAGTGAAAGGTCATGATAAAGGTAGTCAGTAGTTTGCAGTCTAATAGTGCAGTTTGATGAAAAGTACTTTACCAATGAACTAGGATTGTCCCAGTTCCTGGTCGCAATAACACAGTGATGATATTTGAATAAGTTGCAAGTCAACTTCGCAGTTGAGCACAAGAGGAGATGAAAGTTGAAACCTTTGTGCTGAGAAAGGGAGAGGCAAGATCTCTGTTTCTAATATTTTACATAGACCTTTTATACAAAATAGAGTAAAGTGGATACTCCACAAACTGTGGATACTGTCCATGTCCATTGCTAACAGACTGTCTACATTAACTAATTAAGGGTAACCCAGGTAAGTACCAAGTGGGTCAGTTCGCAAACTCCGCAAAGTAGTTGTGAAGTGTGCAAAGTCCGTAAAAAGTAAAATATAGGTAAGTATAGTTAGTAATGGGCATTCACATGTCTTCAGAGGGAAATGGAGGGAAATGGAACAAAGAGGAAGGTTGCCCTGCGACCTTAGGATATGGTGAAATGCGATTTTGCTGCCCATACTTGGTGGAAGCCTATCACCGCCCCACTTTCGAGCCTCTGCCACTTGATGTCAGCCCTCTGGCATTCCTGCACCACCAGTGCCTGCCATGACACATCGCTTCTTGACTTGTTACCACGACGTGCACAGCCACACCTCTACAGCCCCTCACCGTTCAATCCGTCTTGTAGCTAGCTGCCCGTCTCTGATCACCCCGATCTGGTTCTCCTCCGACTGCCACTAGTGCATGTCGACACCGTCTCAACCCACACGTGGATCTGGCGGCTCGATCCGGGGCAACCCGCGTGTCGAACCTCCCACCCCGAGCAGAGCTCCCCCCTCGTCTGTCGCCTCTCCAGTGGCCTCCAGGCCTACTGGGCGACCCCCAATCCACTCGCAGGCCGGCCCAGTCCGAATGCCTCGTACATCCCCCTCGCCGTCGCCGTACAGCCACAGCCAGGACACCCCCCGTGCGCCGCGCATCTCTAGCGCCTCGCAGGCTGCCTCTAGGGCTTCGACCGTCGTCACAGGCGGGCCCCCTAGCACCACTCCCTCGTCCGATGAAGAGGACGGGGATATGTATGACGTCGAACCAGTGACTGAGCTCGAAGTGAGGGTCCTGGTCGAGTCAATTATCCAGGGAGCCAATACCCTTGGCTCTCTCGCCTCTCGGGGCGCATCTGAGGAATTGCTGCAGGCCAGCAACCCCGATCTCGTCTCCGCGTTGTCTGGCCTCCTTCGGGTGGCCGACAACTTTGGAGTCCCTCTTGCTCCGGTCATGGACCCCCTCAGGTCCATGTCGTTCGATTCTTTCGTCGACTCGTTTGACCGCGAGGCGACCCCTGCTCCGATCCAGGACGTGCCAATGCCCCTTGCGGCCCCGGTGCGTCGTGCTCCCCCACCACCGCGTCGAGGGGGGTTGGCTAACCGCCTCCCCCGCACGTCCCGCCCTAAGGGTGGGCGTCCGCTCCCTGCTATTCCCCAGCAGAGAGCCCCCGTGGCTAGACCTGGCCCTGCCCAGGCTCCCACCTTTGCGCAAGCTGCCCGCTTTAAGGGTGGCCACGTTCCCACCTCCTCAGTGGACGGCCTGGTCCGTATGGCCAAGGCGTTCCCGGAGCTTCCCACTGCCAGGCTGGCTGCTATGCACCAGCAGGCCAAACCCACCACGGCGAAGCCTAAGGCCTCGTCCACCGTCCATGGCCCGTCGCGCAGACAGGTCATAGTAATCGTTCACGCGATTCCGGGTGAGGGAGGCATGCCCCCCCCCCCGGTCGTCCTCATCAAGAACCAGGAGGCCCTCGAACGGGTCCGCCTGGCCCTCTCTCTCCACCGTTCTGCCCTGCGGGCGGAGTCGGTTTCCTTAGCATATGGAGGGTACTCCATCGCTACCGACGCTGTGGCCTCCGCGGAGGACCTCCGCATCATCCGTCAAGCGATCGCTGCGGCGTTCGTTGGGGATCACCTCCGCGTTACGGCGGAGCTCCCATCATCCACATCGTATATGAAGATTATCGATGTGCCTTATTTCCAGGATCACTGACCCACCACGGTGGAGTCTATCCTCAACTTCATCACCAAGTCCGGCCTCAAGGACTTGGTCGTCCTTAACGCTCCCCTCCGGATCGTCCGTAACTCCAAGCAGTCCGACACTGCGACGGTCTACATGAACGTCTCTGACTCAGTCAGCGGCACACGCGCCAAGGCGCTCTCCAAGCGGACGGTCCAGTTTGGACCGTACGTCTGCCCTATCCGTGAGGCCCAGGCTAACCCCGGGGTCTCCCTATGCCAACGGTGCTGGAAGTGGGGTCATCCGACCAACGCTTGCCGCGCCCCTCAACTCCGCTGCCCCACCTGCAGCGGCCCCCACCGGAAGGAGCATCACCGCACCTTAGCCGGCTGCTGCAAGGGCAACGCCCCCCATTCCCCCCACGCCGGAACATTCCGCGTGCCCTCATCCACCTCGCTGCCCTAACTGCCGCAAGGAACACGCAGCCGATGATCGCCGCTGCAACTTTTGGAAGCACCGTTTTGACGGTGACTGGATCAAGAAACGGTACGCCGAGGTACGTGAGCGCCGCGTCGCCCGCACCCTCTTATCTAACCCCTTCCCCGCAGGACGCGGTGGGCGAACGTAAATGAGTCATGTATGGGACATCTCGTATTTACAAATTTTGTGTCAAAATGTCAATAGAAACTATGGACTCTTAGACACGCTACTTGAGTCGCAGAGCGGTGAATTCCACCTTCTGCTCATTCAGGAACCGCCCTGGAACCTAATAAGGCACGCGCCCTCATCCGCAACTAGGGATGGGGAAGCGGTGATTGGTGCCCCTATGCACCCCAATTGGGGATGCATGGTCCGACAGGCCGGGACAGACACTGCCCCGGCACCTAATGATGCCGCTCCGTTCCCCAGGAACGATCGCGGCGAATTTCCATGGGTCGCTGTCTACTTTGACAAGCGGCTGCAGGCCTTGAGACCCAGCTACCGCCGGGATCTCATTGATCACCGTGACGTCATCGTCTTCACCTTAGGTGCGGGCGATAACCTCATATTCTTAGCCAACATCTACGCGAGGAGACGGCCTACTTGCAGGACGTCACCACGCGACTTTCGACCCTGTCTAATTGGACGGGCCATTCACCGGCGGAAGTGGACGAGGTGGTGCAAGCCATCTCCGAAGTGTTTGCAACGGCGTGGCATACCCATGCCCGGTCTAAGAAGATCTGTAGCCGCTCCAAGGAGTGGTGGTCAGATGAATGCCACACAGCCCTCGAGGAATTCCGGGATTCCCGGGATCCTGAGGACTGGAAGATGTTTAAGCAGGCTGTCAAAGCCGCCAAGCGGGAGTTTTTGATGCGCGCATCAAAGAAGTCTCTTTTACTAATCAGCGACCCTGGGACTTGATGCCCTGGGTCAAACAACGTAACCTCCCGTCGTGCGAGGCCATCTCTTATGGAGGTGCCCCTTGTAACACGTTGGAGACACTCTGGACGGCGCTGGATGGCACCTACAACGCGGCCAATGACCGCCCTGTAGACCTTTCAGTGCTGGACGACTACGACCCCCTCCCCCCCCGGGAGTGGGTTCCCTTCTCCCTGCTAGAGCTGCGGGAAGCTCTCAAAGCGTGTTCTTCACGCTCTGCTCCGGGGCCGGACCACGTTACGTGGTCCTTCCTCAAGCGTTGGGCCGGTAATGTTGAAATTGCCGAGCTCTTTGTCCGCATCGCCGAGGCGTGCGTCACCCTGGGCCATTGGCCCTCTCATTTCAAGGAGTCCACTTCGGTCATCATACCGAAGCCTAGAAAACCTAATTACTCTACCCCGAAGTCGTTCAGGCCCATTGTGCTGTTGAACACTCTTGGGAAGTTGGTCGAAAAGCTGCTGTCTAGGCGGCTCCAATTCGACGGCGTAGCACACGGCGTCTTCCATCCTAACCAGTTTGGAGGCGTCGCCCAGCATTCCACCGAGGATGCTGGAGTCTACCTCACCCACCTCGTCCGTGCGGGGTGGACTAAGGGCCTACAAACGAGCGTTGTCGCCTTCGACATCGCTCAATTCTTCCCGTCGCTGAACCACCAGGTTTTGCTGGCGATTATCGAGAAGTCGGGGTTCCCACCTTGTGTGGTGAACTTCTTCCGCTCGTATCTTGTAGGCCGCTTCACGACCTACAAATGGAACACTGACACCTCCGGCAGATTCTCTGCTGACATCGGAGTGGGGCAGGGCTCGGCCTTGTCCCCAGTCTGCTCAGCGCTATACATTGCGCCAGTTATGCGTCTCTTCTTCGCCCGCGTCCCCCGGCCGATGGCGGACTTGATATCTTATGTTGACGATGGCACGCTCATCGCACAATCTAAACGAGTGGAGGACAACCTCCCTAAACTTGTGGACGCCTACAACGAGGTGTTCCGCCTCTTTACGGCCCTCGGACTGGTGTTGGAACACGCCAAGTCCGAGGTCTTCCACTTTTCTAGAGCACGGGTGGCGCCCAACCCCCCCATCGACCTCGGTGTCGCCCCCTTCACCGGGGCCACCCCTCTCAAGCCCAAGCCAATATGGCGGTACTTGGGCTTTTTCTTTGACCGGAAACTGCACTGGTAGCTACCACCTGTTATCACAATTATATGGCAGTTGCCATTAGGCCATTGTGCATAATGCCACAAACTTTATGACACAGTAATCATTGTCAATGGAATTGTGAACTGTTGTCATTGTCATTGGGATGGGTGATTGTCATTGGGATGGGGGGCTGTTGTGATTGTCATTGGGATGGGGGCTGTTGTGATTGTCATTGGGATGGGTGATTGTCATTGGGATGGGGGGCTGTTGTGATTGTCATTGGGATGGGTGATTGTCATTGGGATGGGGGGCTGTTGTGATTGTCATTGGGATGGGGGGCTGTTGTGATTATCATTGGGATGGGTGATTGTCATTGGGATGGGGGGCTGTTGTGATTGTCATTGGGATGGGTGATTGTCATTGCAATGGGTTGTGATTGTCATTGGGATGGGTGATTGTCATTGGGATGGGGGGCTGTTGTGATTGTCATTGGGATGGGGGCTGTTGTGATTGTCATTGGGATGGGTGATTGTCATTGGGATGGGGGGCTGTTGTGATTGTCATTGGGATGGGTGATTGTCATTGCAATGGGTTGTGATTGTCATTGGGATGGGTGATTGTCATTGGGATGGGGGGCTGTTGTGATTGTCATTGGGATGGGGGGCTGTTGTGATTATCATTGGGATGGGTGATTGTCATTGGGATGGGGGGCTGTTGTGATTATCATTGGGATGGGTGATTGTCATTGCAATGAGTTGTGATTGTCATTGGGATGGGGGGCTGTTGTGATTATCATTGGGATGGGTGATTGTCATTGCAATGGGTTGTGATTGTCATTGGGATGGGGGGCTGTTGTGATTATCATTGGGATGGGTGGTTGTCATTGCAATGGGTTGTGATTGTCATTGGGATGGGGGCTGTTGTGATTGTCATTGGGATGGGTGATTGTCATTGGGATGGGGGGCTGTTGTGATTGTCATTGGGATGGGGGCTGTTGTGATTGTCATTGGGATGGGTGATTGTCATTGGGATGGGGGGCTGTTGTGATTGTCATTGGGATGGGGGCTGTTGTGATTGTCATTGGGATGGGTGATTGTCATTGGGATGGGTTGTGATTGTCATTGGGATGGGTGATTGTCATTGGGATGGGGGGCTGTTGTGATTATCATTGGGATGGGTGATTGTCATTGCAATGGGTTGTGATTGTCATTGGGATGGGGGGCTGTTGTGATTATCATTGGGATGGGTGGTTGTCATTGCAATGGGTTGTGATTGTCATTGGGATGGGTGATTGTCATTGGGATGGGGGGCTGTTGTGATTATCATTGGGATGGGTGATTGTCATTGCAATGGGTTGTGATTGTCATTGGGATGGGGGGCTGTTGTGATTGTCATTGGGATGGGTGATTGTCATTGCAATGGGTTGTGATTGTCATTGGGATGGGTGATTGTCATTGGGATGGGGGGCTGTTGTGATTGTCATTGGGATGGGGGGCTGTTGTGATTATCATTGGGATGGGTGATTGTCATTGGGATGGGGGGCTGTTGTGATTATCATTGGGATGGGTGATTGTCATTGCAATGAGTTGTGATTGTCATTGGGATGGGGGGCTGTTGTGATTATCATTGGGATGGGTGATTGTCATTGCAATGAGTTGTGATTGTCATTGGGATGGGGGGCTGTTGTGATTATCATTGGGATGGGTGATTGTCATTGCAATGGGTTGTGATTGTCATTGGGATGGGGGGCTGTTGTGATTATCATTGGGATGGGTGGTTGTCATTGCAATGGGTTGTGATTGTCATTGGGATGGGGGCTGTTGTGATTGTCATTGGGATGGGTGATTGTCATTGGGATGGGGGGCTGTTGTGATTGTCATTGGGATGGGGGCTGTTGTGATTGTCATTGGGATGGGTGATTGTCATTGGGATGGGGGGCTGTTGTGATTGTCATTGGGATGGGGGCTGTTGTGATTGTCATTGGGATGGGTGATTGTCATTGGGATGGGGGGCTGTTGTGATTGTCATTGGGATGGGGGGCTGTTGTGATTATCATTGGGATGGGTGATTGTCATTGGGATGGGGGGCTGTTGTGATTATCATTGGGATGGGTGATTGTCATTGCAATGAGTTGTGATTGTCATTGGGATGGGGGGCTGTTGTGATTATCATTGGGATGGGTGATTGTCATTGCAATGGGTTGTGATTGTCATTGGGATGGGGGGCTGTTGTGATTATCATTGGGATGGGTGATTGTCATTGCAATGGGTTGTGATTGTCATTGGGATGGGGGGCTGTTGTGATTATCATTGGGATGGGTGATTGTCATTGCAATGAGTTGTGATTGTCATTGGGATGGGGGGCTGTTGTGATTATCATTGGGATGGGTGATTGTCATTGCAATGGGTTGTGATTGTCATTGGGATGGGGGGCTGTTGTGATTGTCATTGGGATGGGTGATTGTCATTGCAATGGGTTGTGATTGTCATTGGGATGGGTGATTGTCATTGGGATGGGGGGCTGTTGTGATTATCATTGGGATGGGTGATTGTCATTGCAATGGGTTGTGATTGTCATTGGGATGGGGGGCTGTTGTGATTATCATTGGGATGGGTGGTTGTCATTGCAATGGGTTGTGATTGTCATTGGGATGGGGGCTGTTGTGATTGTCATTGGGATGGGTGATTGTCATTGGGATGGGGGGCTGTTGTGATTGTCATTGGGATGGGGGCTGTTGTGATTGTCATTGGGATGGGTGATTGTCATTGGGATGGGGGGCTGTTGTGATTGTCATTGGGATGGGTGATTGTCATTGCAATGGCTTGTGATTGTCATTGCAATGGCTTGTGATTGTCATTGCAATGGCTTGTGATTGTCATTGCAATGGCTTGTGATTGTCATTGGGATGGGGGATTGTCAATGCAATGGCTTGTGATTGTCATTGGGATGGGGGGCTGTTGTCATTGTCATTGCAATGGATAGTGGTAAAGGGTGATTGTCATTGTAGTTGCTATTAGTCATCATTAGAATTGTGTGCTTTGTTGTCATTGGCAATTGTTATTATTTACCCAGTCTAGCAGCTTGCCATTGTTGGTTGTCATTACTGAGAGCAGTCCTTAACTACTGATCGACTACTCAACAACTCCTATCTTCATTATTGACTACGAGATTAAAATAATTGAAGACCTGTACGAAGCATGCTCATGCAAACCGCACCCTGCAAAATGTCAATGGTCAACGTTACAATAAGCAACAGAGATGCTTACTTCTTGGTAGGAGGCTCATTTTCCTTATCCTCGGAACCAGGACGCTTCAGGTTACTGACGTTCATATCACCCTTCGATATCGCGGCCAAAAGCTGAGACAGAACCCAAGTCAGGTCTTCGACAACTGCCGAAAGCCTCGCGCAACGTTTCGGCCCTGGATTCAACGCGTTTACCCACCACGAGAGTGCCATTACCACAAGCGCCAAGCCATTTGATCCGCCACGTTTGAGTGCGTCCCAGTTGGCATTTGCTGGTGGATCGCGGAGTAGGGATTCGCCCTTGCGCCAAGTCGGCTGCATCAGGGCCCACCATTTCTTGAAGTTAGTGCCGAATTCTTCCACGTTGACGACATGCGGGTGCGTACTCGCAAGCTTCTTGCGTTTAATCCACCAGTTGACTTCGGCAGGGCGTGATTTCGTAGGCAATAACTATTATGGGAATACAGGATCAGCCAAACATGAGGCGACAACCAGAATGATGAGCACTCACCCCCCCGGGAGGCTTAAGCTTCTCATATGCCACCAGTTGCAACACTAAGCACTGCCAATCGTCCTCCTTTGAGACATGTCGCAGATAGATAACCCATGGTCCAAACCACGTAGCAGTGCTCGCATCAAGGTTGACGAGATTCATTCCCGCCAATGGGAGATTTTCGACGGGCGAAACACCCTGCGTAGCCGGCGGTGGATGAGATCCGTGATCAGCAGGGGCTGGGGATCCAAAACAGTTGGAAGTGTGAATGGCGGAAGGGACACCCTCCGGTGTGCGAGAGTCCTTGTCGTCGGAGACGTCGATACCAGCAGTGGTCTGTTGAACCAATATGATTGGTGCAGTTGGTTGACAGCCACCGTTACTGGAATGTTCTCCCCCATCAGCCACCGGTTCGGGACCCTTGTCGCCACGGGTTGGCGGTGAAGGCGAGGCCAGAGTCGTTCCTTTGGGGCGTTGAGCGTCGTCAGACCTTGCATCACAACCGTGCGCGTGATGTGAGTTTGTTTATTTGATCACGTTAGTAGGACTCATGTGTTACAATCGCCGGCCAATCGATGAGGCTCAGGCTCCTTCCCCCGTTTGCCGTTATCAGGCTGCTCGACCATCTCGCCGTTGACGGCAATGTCTTTCTCTGCATTTTCGTTGCAGAGCTGACGAAGAATCTCTTTGTTCTTCTCGATATTTCTAGCCTTCGCGAATTCATACTCGGCTTCCCAATCTTTCGTCTCCTTTGACCTCTTTGGGGCTCATTGAGGCCCGTCTCCCTCTGAAACACTATCTGACCCATCATCCCCGACCCCTGGCCCATCGCCTTCTTCTAGCTCCGGCGTGTTTTTGTTCGAGCTCAACATCGCACGAGATTCGCATTCCTCTTTGGCTGGAGACAGGTTGGTAATATTCCTAACGCGACGAAATCATTGACGTACTGAAACATTCGTGCAGGAAGCTGTCATATGCGGATGTAATTTGATCTTTGTAACCCTCAGTGCCCAGAGATTGCTCGAACGTCTTTCCGTTGGTTGTGGTGCCGAGATGAAGCCTGGGAGCAGAAACGCTGTGAGTGGTGGTCGTTTCTGGAGCTTTATCACTCCACTTACATGAGCGTGGTGATCTTTCCCCCCAGTCACGGGTTAGGGCCTCCGACGACAATCGAGACATTCCAGCCAGTCTGTTCAACGATGGACTCTGCAGCCGTTTGAATGGTGCGTGGCAACCTGTCGATCGCACTATGCAATATACGTTATCACTCGCTTACGAGGAACCTCTTACTTGAGCCTACCTTTGAAATGCTTCAATCCGTGTTTCCGCTTCGGAATCAGAGCTTTTCTCCCTCATCTTTTGTCGATGTTGCTCCACTTCATTTTTGACCTCCTCCGATTCTTCGGCATATAGCTGTTGAATTAACTCGTTCTTTACTGCGAAACGGGACTTCTCAGGCTTTGACCCTTCAGGAAATCCGCTCAAGTAATCCTCCCATGCCTTGTCGACCAAGGGCTTGAGCTTACTCTCGTAAAACAAATTCTGGTAGGCCTGCCAAGGTGCGACGAGCTTACGCTTCCCTCTCAAATTTAGAACACCGCATGTGCCAGTCCCAGACGTCGTGGCCCGGGTATGATTATGGAACCAGAACTTCACGCGCTAAGGAATAGTAAGTTTATCTGTGAAATACCCCCTTGTTGAGGTGACGTACACTCTCTGTAGCCTTCGTCTTTTTTGCGAGCGCTTTCGGGAGCTCCCCACCTGCTTTTGCAAGTTCTTCCTCAGTCGGGGGTTCAGTCGGCCATTTCTTCTGCCATTCCTCGTACGTTTTTGGGAAGAAGATCGTTCCTGTGGTCTTGTTCTCCTGCGCTTCGATAAATCCAGGGATGAGATTCTCGAGCCAGCTGCGCTGGTCAGGCGTGGTCCAGGCTTTTTTGGTCATGAGGCTCGTGGCGATACAGAACGAGGCAAGGGGTGTTCAGTGGCGTTGCAAGACCCCCTTCCGAAAAATATAAATTTGCAATATCACGATACGTGCTCGTCACACTTTAGTGGCGTCAGGACCGAGGGTTTGCTATAATATTTAAACCTTGGTATCGATCAACGTTTGCTTCACACCCCCAACATTCTCACCATGAAAACTCCCCTCAGCGAGCGCGATGCTGCGGACCTCTCTCAGTTACTCAAGACATACGAGAAGCAACGACGCGTTGCAGCACAACGAGGTCAATCCATAGGCCGTAAGTAATCAGAACTCCCCCCCAATCAATTGAACTCAAGCGTCGTGTAAGGTGAGCTAGCCTTCCTCAATCGCGGTGCCGAACAGAACCTGCCCGGGGATCCCAGACCAGCGGCTGAGTCTTGGCCCGATCTCATGGCTTGCTAAGCTTCGATCACTTATCGCTAAATAAAGCTTCATCGCCCGAAAATCTGGATCCTCCGCCGATTCCCTACAGCACGCGTCCCACCCTAGTGACCCCGGCAACTTTATTGTTTCCGCTGAATCACCTGTGATGACGACCCTGGGCGACCACGCAGCTCCCCCTACCAGTGCCACACCTGATCCGATCCTGGCCAACCAAGGACGCTTTCCTGGCTATTCCACCAGCGATATGACCCCAGCGACTCTGCCTCCCTCCACGGCCTCGGCGGTTATGAACACAGGTAACGAAAAGGCTCGCGTATTCACCCCGCCACCTCGTTCGAGCCGGGATGCTGCTGGGTCCCACTCGAATACAGTAACGCCTCATACACCAACTGCATCCATTCCAAATGTAGAAACGGAGGTATTGCGTTACATTCGACTTTACCGAGCAATTTTCTCAAAAATATTTAAGCTCTGCAGTTCAATGGCGTCACTTTCTGCCTCGACTCCCACGAAATCTCCTTGGCCAACCCTACCACACACACCCTCAAGGCGCTCTCCTCTTCCCCCACCCACCACTCCGTCTAAGAAATACTACGTAGTCACCAGAGGAAGATGTACCGGCGTTTTCAATAGCTGGTAATCATTGCCCAGCATTTTCCCTACCACGTACTGACCCACTATGTAGGCCTTATGTTCAGGCTCTCGTTAGTGGTGTGAGCGGTAACTGTCACAAATCCTACCCAACTTATGAAGAGGCTTGTCGGGCATATCAAGATGCAAAGGGTAAAGGCCTCGTCGAGATTATCAGGCATGGTGATGACGAGGCTTGGCTCGGCTCTGACGAGTTGGCGATGCAGTAAAGTAGATCCAGAGTATTGTAGAGTATGCGAATTATCAACTACTATGTCCTTGTTTAAAGATGAAGGCATTTTCTTTTACATGCATGAAACAAAGCACTTGGACTGTAATGGTTTGTAGCACTATAACTAATGGAAACAGTAAGTGCTACGAGAAAATTGCCTGTGATAGGTCAGGAAAACCTCACCTCAGTCCTAGTCAACATAGAACGTGAGGTGATACAGCATTATTATGTGTTGTCAAAGGATCTAACAACCAAATGGTGTGAGCCAGGAACTGGCATACCATTTAAGACAAATCTATAGTCCGTCGAAACAAGGACGAAAGTGTTGCTTCAACTATATGCAAACCAGTGTAGCTAAACCACGACAACTAAGCCTTGCACGCATCTGAGCAATGGTTTGCATATCTAACATCCCTGTCCATACATGAGAGCAACAAATGAATAGGACTCGGAGTATCATGATCAGATAGCTCGTAGTTAGTACAATAGTATCCATCCAGTTTCAAGTTCTACATTCCATCTGACTATGTAGAGTACTAGATGCAATGGTCTGGGTCACAATTCCAACACTAACTATCTTCCGGATTCTCTCTATCAGGACTGACCTCCCGTGGATTGCCTTTCCACTTCTTGCTTGAAATCCTTCAATTTACATCACCAACTGCGGAAATTTCGATCACGATCGATCGATTCCAAACGCAGGCACAGCGTTAGTACAAAATACATACAGGATCAAGTTGAACTGACTATTGGTAGACTAGACAAGGGTAGTATACGACCAAGAGCTCTGAGTTGATTAAAAATGATAGAACCTCCTGGATCCGCGTGATTCTTAATGCGATTTGCAACTTGAAGTTGTTTGGCACAGTACCATTTTCTAGGTCACACCCGACTAGTACTCATGGGCAAGAAGAAGAAAAGGCCTGACGAAAGTCTCGACGATGCAACCCAGACAGTCCAAAAACGATCTCGCATCGGTCCTACCTTCCGTGTAGCAGAAGTCCCAGCTGCCCGCAATGGCTCCACACCCACGTCTTCAAGTTCGAAATCACGGATAACCACTCTCAGGAAAGGTGCTAGCGGACGTCGCAGTCAACAAAGGACTGCAACAGAGGAAAAGACCCCAACACCTATTCCCGATTCCAGCCATGACTCGGGGCAGCATTTCCCCGAAGATGTTGTTGCTCCCGATCCACCACTTCCCGACATCGAGAATCTCGGTGACCCGGCGTTGGACGACATCCCTGCTGTCCAACCACAGAAACCAAAGAGGAAAAGGACGAACACAACCTCAGTATGGCTGAGTTGATATCTTGGACTCATCACTAACTTCTCAGCTACAGACGAAGTTGCTTGAATGGCTATCCTTGCATCAGAGCTTCTTGGACGAATTTCTCCGTCATGACGGCCACAGTGACTTTCTCAATCACACTGCATGTATCACATGTAAGAAGCGCGATGGCCTTTTCAAGTGCTTGAGTTGTTTTAGTGGAAGCCTCTTGCGTTGCAAGGATTGCATAGTGGAGTCTCATCAGGACCATCCCTTACACTACATCGAGGTGCGTTGGGATAGTCAGTCGCTATCTTTACCTTACCTTACATGGTGCTCGTGACACAGCACTGGAATGGGACCTTCTTTGACAAGACTTCACTTCAAAGCCTTGGATTACGCGTTCAGCTTGGTCATGGCGGGGCACCGTGTTCTTGCCCTTCTGCAGCACCCACGGATTTTTATGTTTTCGACATCTCAGGAATTCATCCGGTCTCGGTGGATTTCTGCAATTGCCGAAATGATGGCTTCGTCCACCCCCGCACACAGCTTCTTCGTGCTCGCTGGTTTCCTGCAACGTTCAACCGTCCAAAGACGGCCTTCACGTTCGAATGCCTCAACACATTTCATGAACTCACGCTGCAGGGAAAAACGACCGTCTATGACTTTTATTACACTATCCAACGCAAAACGGACAATCTCGAGCTTCAGAAAAAAATTGTACGTTGTATTCCTTAGAGTGTGATGACTTGCTCATATGATTTTCAGCATCGTTATCCAGAATTTCATCGTGTCTTCCGTCTCTGGCGGAATCTCATGATGTTGAAGCGCGCAGGCCGAGGGCAAGATCCGTCGGGTGCTATTGGGACCTCTCAAGGAGAGTTGGCAGTCGAATGCCCGGCTTGTCCTCATCCAGGTCGAAACTTACCAGAGGGGTGGGAATTCGCAGGACCACTTATGTCGGATCTCATTTCCAATTTATTATTTGCTACCTCACCATTCTTTCGCAGGTTTTTATATATCTTATACCTTGCTTTTGACGGGAATTTCAAGCTCAAGGGTAAGGACCGAGGCATCACCGACCCTGAACTCATGCCTGGATGGGCTTCATTTGTCAACGAGGATCGGTATCAAGAACATATTAGGAATTATGTCGATCAGCCTGAGGTAATTACTCCGACGTTCCACAGCGTTCCACGGACTGAAGATTTGTTCCATCAGATCAACACGTGTAATTCGGAGCATGATGCGATTGTTCGGGCTGCTGTGCGCTGTACTCCTGGGTACTCCACAACTGGAGCCATTCTTTGCATGTGTGGGCGACACAGCCTTGTACGCAAGAATGGAGTAGGTGACTTGCAGAAGGGAGAACGGTATTTCATCTTCTTTATTTCATAGATCTCCCAACTGAGTGTCCGGAATGACAGGTACTGCAATATTGATTACGTGTTGTTATCATCGCTTGCCGGAACGAAACTCCCCAGGGTTATCGTGACATCTGATATCGGATGTCAATACTGCAAGCGCTTCTGGCAACGCAACGAGGAGTTCCCCGATGATCTGAAGCTTGACCCCAACACCGAAGTCGACATCGCAATCCCTGGCTGGCATATCAACGGCCATGGTCCCAAATGCAAATGTAATTTCAACATGAGTTACATGGTTGGCGCAGGAAGGACATGTGGAGAGGAAGTGGAAACAAGCTGGGCACACACAAACTCGCTTGGTACGAGTGTGCGCGAAATGGGTCCAGGGGCACGTCATGAAACCCTTAACGACCACTGGAACTCTTGGAACTTCCACAAGATCGTCAGATTTCGTACGTGGATTCGATTTTATGACACTGTATCACTTTCATTCGATATGCCTAGGCGAACTATTCCTTAAACGCTTCAACGATGCTTATCAGATGCGTGATAAGCATCGCGATGCTTTCGGTCAACTTTCCGCGACGTTTCCGGCGGAAACCGTCCGTAAATGGGACACAATGGTCTCAGATTGGAAAGCTGACAAGTCGAAGCCTAACCCATACGACGAGCCCCATTCATGTATGTTGCTGCCCACCCACTGACCGGACCATGACTCTTACGTTCCTTACCTCCCAAGCTACGACGCTTCAGGATGTCCGACTGGAATTGGCCCAAGAAGATTCTGCCAATGCTGCTCGAGGCGTGATCGCTCCCCACAAGACCACGCTGACAACTTTTTTGACGATGGGGTTGGACCTGGAGGATCATCAGTGTGTATATCACTATATTTCTTCGCAGCTATGTATAACTGATGTGCCTGGGCTTCAGACGCAATCTTCGCCTCGAAATCTCTCAGATGAAGGGGGGGAAGACAAGCAAGCAACTTGCCGACATTGAGGAAAAACGAACCACACTGCTGAACTGTATCCAACGATGGCATCAAGTGCAGTTAGTCTATATGCCATGTGTTGGCACCCTTCTTGCACAAGCACTTACTGCGGCGGCTACTGATTCTCAACTTGGGGAACCTGCGGAATCTACACCCGTTCACCTGCCGTCCTCCGTTCCGCGAGACCTTCGTTCTTCAGACATTTCAGCAATCACCGAGAAAGAGCGTCGACTCCGTGTGGCACAGGCTGACGATGCTCTCGCCGACATACGTCGTCAACGTCGGATCATCTCGGGGCTGTGGCAATTCAAGAGACTCAATGTCGATGGCACCGGTAACAAACCGCAAACACGGATGCGAACTTTGTACAATTGATTTAACCTTCGGACTCAGCGGTGTGCAGCTCGCTACCGTGCTGCACGCGGTGCACTTCTCATACTTGATCCCGATGGAGAATGGAAGGAACGCCTTCGAGTATTGAAGGATGAGGATATCCGAGGGCCAGGGAAGGATAACGATGGGACGAGCAATGGCCGCTATGTGCTATCCTGGATTTGGCTTGTGCCACGTGTCTCGTCTGCACCGGATATGGGAGACTCGGAAATGGTTTTGGATGAGAGTATGCGTATTGAATGGGCGAAGTCTCAAGCACGGAGGGATTGGTGGGAGGAGGAATTTTTGATTATTCAGGAGGAGATGCGACGTTTCATTAGTTATGAAAAGTGGAGGGCCCAGTGGTGGCGTGGTCAAGCCTGGCGACGTTCTGGATTGGTCCGGGAGGATATTTTTCATGGCGTGGTTGCGTATGCGGAGAAGCAAGCATGGATTTGTGAACAGCTTGCTCAAAGTTGTGTCGTCCACTGGTTGCCAACTTTACTCTCGAAAGGTATTACACCTGAATGGGCCTCATCGTATATAGCATCGGGGGTTGTAGTCATTTCACAGACTCTGCCCACTTCTACGGAGTCCTGCTCTAGCGGAGGTGGTAAGGTGATTGACCCTGATGACGATGAAGTTGAAGAAGTTGATGATGAGGACATTGGACTTGATCACGATGAGGGAGATGTAGATATTGATAGGTTCGAACTTGATGATTAATTACAGCCATAGTGATAACCACTGCAGTACAAACAAGAGGAAGAATAACAATAACCCTAACCCTGACAACACACCAACAGGCTAACATAATGACAATTGCAAACACAACCCACCCACAAGCTAATGAATGACAATTGTAATCACAACCCACCCACAAGCTAATGACAATTGTAATCACAACCCACCCACAAGCTAATGACAATTCCATCCACAACCCACCCACAAGCTAATGACAATTCCATCCACAAGCTAATGACAATTGCAAACACAACCCATCCACAAGCTAATGACAATTGTAATCACAACCCATCCACAAGCTAATGACAATAGCAATCACAACCCACCCACATCCCAATGACAATTGCAAACACAACCCACCCACATCCCAATGACAATTGCAATCACAACCCATCCACAAGCTAATGACAATTGCAATCACAACCCACCCACAAGCCTAATGACAATTCCACCCACATCCCAATGACAATTGCAATCACAACCCACCCACAAGCTAATGACAATTCCACCCACATCCCAATGACAATTGCAATCACAACCCACCCACAAGCTAATAACAATTCCACCCACATCCCAATGACAATTGCAATCACAACCCACCCACATCCCAATGACAATTGCAATCACAACCCATCCACAAGCTAATGACAATTGCAATCACAACCCATCCACAAGCTAATGACAATTGCAATCACAACCCACCCACAAGCCTAATGACAATTCCACCCACATCCCAATGACAATTGCAATCACAACCCACCCACAAGCTAATAACAATTCCACCCACATCCCAATGACAATTGCAAATACAACCCACCCACATTCCAATGACAATTCCACCCACATCCCAATGACAATTGCAAACACAACCCACCCACAAGCTAATGACAATTCCACCCACATCCCAATGACAATTGCAATCACAACCCACCCACATTCCAATGACAATTCCATCCACAAGCTAATGACAATTGCAATTACAACCCACCCAGAGCCTAATGACAATTCCAATCACAATCACAAATGCACTATCAGCCTAATGACAATTCACCCACTATCTTATCACAATTTAACAAAGCTTATCACAAGAAATTGGCAATAGAATGACAACATTGTCATTGAATGCATTGGCTAACTTATGATTGTTGTGTCATAAGAGTTTGTGGCATTATGCACAACAGCCTCATGGCAACTGCCATCTTGTTATGATAATAGTGGTAGCTACCACTCGAAACTGTCCTTTAAGGAACATGTCCGGTTCTACACCACGAAGGCGTTCACGACCGTGAGCGCCATGCAAATGCTTGGCAACTCGTCCAGGGGACTTTCCCCGGCGAACAAGCGTTTACTCTACAGGTCCTGCGTCATCCCAGTGGCGACGTACGGGCTTTGTCTATGGTTCTGCCGAGGTACCCGTACCAAAGGCATGGTCAAGGCCCTGTCCCAGATGCAGCACACTGCTGCCCGCTGGATCACAGGCTGTTTCCGTACGACTCCTGTCGGGGCGATGGAATGTCTCGCCGCCCTGGTGCCTATGCCACAGGTGTTGCGCCGTCTGGCTGACAAGAGCTGCCTTCGGACAGCTACTTTGACGCGCACGCACCCCGTCCGAGCTATCTTGGAAGGGGACCTGGTGGGAGACGCCCCCCGGCATGCACTGGGACTTCAGGCCCTCCCGCCCGTTGCCCGACGGAAAATCGTGTCCCCCGCTGCGGACGCGATTACCGTCTGTGCCCTCTCCGATGAGCCCTTTGAGGCCTACGGCCCCGAAAGCCAACCCGGAGATCGGCTGCTAGACCTGTTCTCGGACAGGATCTCCATCTACCGCCCGCCCCCTAAGGGGACGGACGAACGTAAGGAATATCCCGGCCGTCTGGATCGCGTTCTGGCCCTGGCCAGGCTCGATCCGGATTGTCTCATCGTTAGCTGTACCCAAGACAGCCCACCAGGCCGCGGCGGCCGCCCTTGTGTTCCGCGGGAACCAAGAGGTCCGCCATGCTACCGCGTTCCTCGGTCGCACCTCAGCGACCGATGCCGAACACCGTGCCCTCCACCTCGGAGTGTCCGCAGCTGTGGCTGCTGGATGCAAAAAAGTGGTGGTCTTTTTGGACGCCCTCGCGCTTGCTGATGCGTGGGTGGACTGCTCCCCGACGGGGGGTCAACAGCACGCCCTCCGGCTGTGCCGCCTTTTACGGCCCTGGTTCGCGCTAGGCCAGGACCGTTGAATTCACCTGTGGTTCATCCCCTCCAAACTGGAGTGGGCGGTTCACAAGCAAGCTCATGACGTCGCAACGTCTCTTCGACTGCCTTTGGGGATCTCCCCCAAAGCCACTCGCAACTGGCTGATTGCGTCCTTCAAGGACACGGCAGAGAAGGACTGGGCTGCCCGCTTTGCAGACCCCAAGTACCGAGGGAGGAGCTTCCTGGACCTAAGGGCCCAACGGAAGACCCCCGCTACGCCCACCGCCTCAGGCTGCGGGCCTTGGCTCAAAGAGACTGCCTATGATAGCAGGTTGACGGCCCGACTATGTCGGTGCATCACGGCGCATGCCCCCATTGGGAGCTACCGCGACCGTTTCTTTCCCAGTGAGGATACCCACTGCACGTGCCCCCCCCGGCCCTTCCAGGACCGGGACCATCTGCTTCGCGTGTGCCCGCACGTGAAGCGCAAGAAACACCGGCAGGGCCCACGATTCATCGCGGACCTTGTCGAACTTCTTGAGGCGAACCCGCGGGCGTTCGCCTTTGCCCCCCCGGAAGGGTGGGATCCGGGATGAGGGTTACGCGCAGGGCGTATGACCCCCGTCTGGTGGCTTGGTGCGCCTGATGGCCGCCGAACGCGCGCTCGGTCTCTGAGCCTGCGAGATTTCTGTCGGTAACGCCAAACCTCACGTTCGTCGCTGACAAGGCTGGGGGGCCCGCCAGATGGTGGGTACCGTCCCATGCGTGGGGCGGCTAAGCGAGGAGGGGCTGTACTCAGGCAACCGAGGGGTTCCGGACCCCGTCGGGCCTTATGGCTGACGGGTTGGTCGACCTGCGGGAAGGCCTGTAATCCTCATTCCTGGCCGGCGCGTCAGTGGGCGCGCACGACTAATAGGGGCCGGCAGGGGCCTAGTGGGGGTAGGACACTGGGAGTGTCAGTACGCGCCGTTGGGAGTGCCGGCGAGCTGGTTCGGGGAGGCGCCCGAGCGCCCTCGGCCTGTAGTCCGGCCAGGCGCTACAACCCTAACCCTAGGGTGCGCCGGCCTTCACGCACTCATGTGCATTATTGGGGCTGTAGCTTCCCCCTCAACTTACATCGTATACCCGCCGTCTCATGTAGTAGATAGCCGTGGACTGCACCCGTGCACCACGTTAAATATTGTTGAACAAAAAAAAAAAAAAAAAAAAGTGCCTGCCATGACACTCGACTGGAATGGCAACCCCCAGCTCACAGACTTATCATGAGCTCTCTGTGCTTTGGGATGGACTCCCCCTTGTTGAGTTTTACCCATTATATTTTTTTACATCACATATAGAATTTTTCTGAGTACTTTAGAATTTTTTCATTTTTGCTTTCTTTTTTTCTGTTTTCTGTTTTCTGTTTTCTGTTTTCTGTTTTCTTTTTGTTCGAGGTGACGGGGATGTCACCATTTGGAAGATGGGCAGATGGAACAGTGAGAGTTGGCAGTCACATGACCGTAGCTAGATCAAGGACTGCCCCTGGCATGTCCACTGTCCACATTTTTTCTTGTCCAAGATGTGTTCGATGAAGAATTCTTCTTCAGAATCAATTATGATGGGAGCAGGCTTGGCGAGTTCATGTGATGGGAAAAGAGATGCATTGTTTTCAACAAAAGGGAGCACCTGCGAGGTGTGGAAGGTGGGGAACATTTGGGGGTTGTTGGGGAGGTCAATGGTGATAGTAGAGATGTCTGGTGCAGTGTCTGTAATCATGTAGGGCCTGTCGTAGCAAGGCATGAATTTTGCAACACGCTTCTCATCCTTAGATTTGTATTTGCAATGGCGGTGAAGTGTGGACAGTACCACCTGTTTGTATTTTTCAAATAGGAAATCATCAGCACGATGTTCATTAGCAGAGAGAGACTGTGAAATCTTAGCCTGAAGCATATTATCCTGTGCTTCCTTGACATCCAACATTAACCATTCAATTACTTGAGAGGTGCAGATGTCTTCGAGGCTGCCATCTTCAGCTTGAACAAGCGGGGGAATGATCCTGGGGCTCCGTCCCATACAGAGTTGGAAGGGGGAGAAGTCTGTGGATGCATTAATGGTGTTCATCATATTGAAATGCACACATGGCAGGGCACACTTCCAACCTGTCTGGTTATGCTCACCATGAAACCATAGACACTGGTTGATTGTTTTATTTGATCACTCGCTTGCACCATCAGATTGGGGATGATAAGTGGTGGGCATTTTGAGTTTGATGCCCCTGGTCTGAGACAATCTCCAGTTGTAGCACAGTACCACTCATCGAAGAAAACCACTGCCAGATCTTTGGCAGAGATATCCATCTGGGTGGGTGCAATGCAGATGTTGCTGTTAAGATGGTCAGTGAAGGTCACAATACAATTAGAACCTTCATCTTCAGGCAGTGGTCTGATGAAATCCATTTCAACTGAGTCACCTCATTGGTTGGGAATGGGTAACAGATGAAGGGGTCCCATCAGCTTCTTTGTTGAAGGTTTGTTCCACTGGCAGTCAGCACATGCATGGTGTGGAAGGGGAAAGTGCCTAGTTGAGGTCACTGTTGTCAGGTCGTCACATCGCACTGGCAAAGGTAAGTCTGAATGGGGAAAAACACATGACAAAAGCATCAAACACGTTGTCAGTGTAAAATGAAAACGGAATGGGGAGTTCTCGAAAGGATTGAGGACTTGAGGACAAAGAAATAAAAAAGAGGGCACATCTGTGAACAATGCGTTGCAATCAGGTCGATCGCTGATCAAAGCTCATGGGAAAAAGATGAAAAATGACCAACAGACAGCAAATTCAAGTCTAATGAGGCTCAAAGAGGGAATATACACGTTGGTGAAAGACTGGAGTCAGAGGATATGTATATCCACCTTGAGTTTATACAAGAAAAGGACTGTATTGTCCAATTGCTGAAGAAACTAAAGAACTTAACTTAAGTGTTACACATCACATGTAATCAATTTTGACAAAGTTTATGTTGTCGAGTGCAGAGAGTGAGAAAAATGGAGGAAGAAGAGGATATCCCATTCATTAGGTGGGGAGGCACCTTAAATACAAAACGCGAGTACTGCCTAAAGAAACACATGAAAGCACGTGTACTCTTGCACCAATCAGTCTGTTGGGGATGATCAATAAAGTAAAAAGGCATCTAAAAAAGGTTGTTGGGGAGCTCGCACCGAAATCGGCTATGTCATAATGTCCAAGGATAAATGGTTGTCGGTCTGGTGTCATCACACCTGCCTCTCTGAACATTACCTGCCAGGTATTACTCAGGGAGAGAACTAACGTTGATTAGCTCTATTGATGATATGATGCTCAGGCCCCCAACAAGCACCATCAAACGCATCCTCTCAACCCTACTTGTCTGACAGTTCTGTCTGTCGATTTGGGAGCGATTAGCCGTGGGAAGGGGTAAGAACTGATTCGATGGTTAACTACAGAAATTTGAGAAAGGTGACGAAAGGGTGAGGAAATAAGAAAATAAAAAATAAAAATAGCCTTCTCCATACAGATCCATTGAGGCAAGGTCAATTTCTCCAAGGGGGAATGGGGAGGAAGTGGGGAATAGTGAAAATATTTGAGTCAAACATGTCGGATGGTACTGTTGAGTTCGGGGCCTTCATAATCGAATCTGTCAAGATCTGAGAATGTAAAATGTAATACCAATAGTTAGCTGCCAAGTCACATGACGTAAAAAAAATAGAAACGGGAGGCTGGGGAGAATTTTATAAGTCATTTGGAGGTTAACAAATAAAAAGATCTGGAAAGGGAAAGTCGATGGGTATGTCACCATTCCCTTCCACAACGGACATATGCCAACTCAAGGTCCCAGCACATTTTAGGCCAGTAGAAGGAGTCACAAATAGGCATTGGCACAGGTAACCCGTGGGTCATTTTTTGCTGACCCGTGGGTCATTTTTTGCTGACCCGTGGGTCATTTTTTGCTGACCCGTACCCGTACCCGCGTCTACCCATACCCGCAACCCGCGGGTCACGAGGCACGGGTCACGGCGGGTACGGGTTTCGTCAGGGGTTGCAGTAACAAAAATACATTTATCTAATTATATATTTAACTACAATTATAAAACCACCCTACGAGCAGGTGCTTGTAGGCATGGGGTCGCTGGTGGGCCCAACGAAACAAAAAAAGAAAAGAAAAAAGGAAAAGAAGAAAAGAAAAGAAGAAAGGAGAAGAAAAACGGAAAAAAGAATGTGGCCCGCTTGTCGCTGCGTCACCCCACCCACGCTCCACCCCACGAGCAGTGGCTTGTGAGGCTGGGCCGGGTGGTGTCAGTGGGGCTCCTGGGCCCTCCCGCCATGTCCCCTCGGCTGTCGGGACCTGCCTTTGCATCCCCTGGGTTCCTGGTGCGCCCTGGCGCCCATTGGGGCCTCCCGTCACGTCCAGTCGCGTCCAGGGGGTGTCCCCAGGGCCCTGGGGGGCTCCCGTCACGTCCCCGTCGCGTCCCATCGTCGTCCTTCACCCCGCTGTTGTCTGGGCCGGGTGCCGCGTGGCAGGTCGGGTGGGAGTCCCCTCGGTTGAAAACCAAGCCCCCCGACCACCCCGCGAGCAGGGGCTCGCAGGGCTGCGTGAGGGGCTGTTTGAGGCTGCTAGAGGGAGGGGGGAAGGAGGGGGGAGCGCGGGGGGGGGGGCGTCAGTGACGTGGCAACAGGAGGGCTGCGATTTGGGGCGCACCTCGCGGGTACCCCGCTCTCGGGCCTCCCGGCACCTCCCTGGGGCCGTCCAGTTCCCCTTCGGGCCCCTCACATCCCATTTGAGTGGGGAGGAGGGGCGGCACGCCTGGCATTTGTAGTTACAAATAGAAAGGCTGAATTTCTTTTTTGTTAGCTAAAAAAGAATTGATAATGTAAAAACAACCTACAATGGGGCCTGTGGCTCCCATAGAGTTGGAGTACAAGAGGGGGGGAAGGATATAGGAGGGGGAGGGGGCGCTGTGAGGGGGGCGGCCGTCGTTGTTGAACATGAGAAACTGAAAAATAAAATTTATTACTTTTGAAACAAAATTGATAAGTTAAATAAAAATCCTTACCATAGGGCCACAGGATGGAGGGAGAGGGAGGGAGGGAGGGAGGCGGCGTCATTGTGAGTGGTGGTGGTGGTGAATGGTGAGCTGGCAGTCACAACGCGTGGTGACTGATGGTGACGCAAGTGTGAAAAGAAATAGTTTATTAGTTTAAAAACATAGAAATGAAATGAAAATACTTAATATTGGGGCCCTGTGGCCCCATAATGATGGAGTGGACGAGGGAGGAGGGGAAAGGGAGGACGAATGAGGGAGGCAGGCGGTTGTGCAAGTGGCTGTGTAGTAAAAAAAACATAGATAAATAACGCGTGAACAATCAACGAAAACACGATTACTTTGTCCACACAAGGCCAAATGGCCCGTGCGCATGCCAGGAGTATATAAACCCTCCCATTTCGAAGTTTTCAGCTGGGCTCGCCCCACCTATTTATTTTTTAATATGTAGTTATGTGACTTTATGTAAATTATTTAATATATATTGTGTTCCCCACCCCCCGTTGCCTCCCTCTTGGTGATGGGTAGGCACGGGTAGCGGGTAACCACTCCACGACCCGTACCCGTACCCATACCTACCTGTACCCGTAACCCGCACGGGTTACGAAACCCGTGCTATTCCCTAGTCACAAAGGGAACCATAAGATTTTGCAAAGCCAAAGTGGCCTAGAACATCATGAGCAAGATGAAACAACAATTTGCGAACATTTGAGGAATGGGGCATGATCAAACAATGACCTGCATACAGAAGACCGTCAGTAAGATGAATACCATGAGGCATAATCTTTGCATTGATCATTCATTTGCACCATACATCTGCAGCATAACCAGAGTAGATCACATTTAGTAATTTGTCATCTGCCACAATCAACAGTGTAGCTCAAATCGTGTTGGGAGGTGTGGTCAGATTCATCTGAGGCAAGGAAAGGATATGTGCACAACTAAATGCACTTTCTGTTGCATAAAAAATGATGGCAATAGTGTTGGTGTTGTCTGGGGGATATGAGGTGGAGGAGATGTTGTCTAAAGAGAACAAAGTCTGTGATAGGGCATCAGTGATGCAGTTATTGTTGCCTTTTACATAGACAATTTTGCAATCATATTGGGACATGAATTCCATCCAGTGAGCTTGCCAGCAGCTGAGGTCATGTTGTGCATCACAGTATTCTAAGGTTCTATGATCAGTGTAAATGAAGAAAGGAACCCCAATCAAATCTGAGTGCCATTTCTGGAGCATGCAGATGATGGCCAACATTTCCTTTTCATGGACAGGATAGTTGAGTTCCGCCCCTTTGAATGTCATGGAGTCAAAGGCTACAGGTCGGGCAGATTCCCAAGTCTCGCCAAAAGATAACACTGCACCAGATTGGTAGTTGCTCGCATCCGTAGTAACAAAGATTTTGTGATCTGGCATCAGATTGAAATTGATAGTCATGAGACACTCACAGCTAACAACTGCTTTCCTAATCTCATCAAAGGCAAGCTGGTGTCTTTCTGTCCATGCAGGAAATTGATGGTTGCACTCTTTTGTTGTCAGTTCTGTTAGAATGCTAGTATGTTCAGTAATGAATGGAGGGAAATTTGCCACATAACAAACGAGGCTGCAGGAACACCCAATGTCCCTGGTGCTTTGAGGTGTTGGCCAATTAGTGATGCAATCAATTTTGCTTGTAGCAGCCTCGATTCCATGTGAGGTCTGGTGAAGAGATGTGATGGCCCAGAAAGTCAATTTCAAGTTGGAAGAGGTGAGTCTTCTTGGGGTTGCAGTAAAGCTGAGCAGCATGGAGCACCCCCAAGATGGTCTGAACATTTTTCAGCATTCTGCAACTGAGCTGGACCAAATAACAATGTCGTCTAGGTAGATGTGACACATTTTGCCAATCCAGGGCTGGAGTGTGGATTTCACCCATCGCTGATGAATTGCAGGTGCATTTTTCAAGCCCATAGGCATCACAGTCCACTTGAACAGTCCAAATGGTGTTGAGACTGCAGTCTGGGGAATATCGTCAGGATGCATATGAGTTTGGAAGAAGCTATTGGTCATATCTATTGTTCCCCAGATTTTTTCTTTTGCATGGTCATTCAAGATGTCATTGATGCAAGGTAAGGGGTGGGAATCAGCGATAGTGTTTTTGTTCAGTTGTCGGTAGTCATTAACACATTGAGGCAGAACTGAAGGATCTGATTTTGGGATGATGAATGCAGGAGAGGCATGTGGGGATGAGGACAGTCAGATGTGACTGGCATCGAGGTGTTGTTGAATAAGTGTCTGCCATGCTTCCCAAAATTTTCAAGGGCAGGCATATGTTTGAGTTTTGATGGTGTTCTCGGTGTTCTTGTTTTTTATCCTAGCTCTCACATCAGTAGGCAATTTGTCAACATGGGGAAGTGGTTGAAAGACATCAAAAAAATCAGAAAGCAGTTCAGTTTCCAACTTCCCCACCTTCTCCTGGAAGGCCAACACTTCAATCTGATCTTTGATTAACCCTGCAACATTCAGCGGTTTGACAAACTTGGGGACACTCTTTCCTTCTGCCAGTCACTCCTGGCAAACATCAACAAGTTGTAAGGACATCCTTGAATTCTTTCTCAAATATATTTTGAACCTTGTGCTCTTGCTGCTTGTTAATTATGATATGATTCATTTTATGAGGAGGTGGCTTCAGAAGATCATAATTACAATGTTTATCGACAGCAGTACAGGAAGCGAAATATACAAGGATATGGTTTGCTGTGAGAAAAGGCAGTCCAAGTAAGAGTGGAACACAGAGACAAGGCACAATAATAGCTTCCATGGAACAGGAGACCCAAGCAGAGCCGGGAGCAAAAAGTGCGATATGAACAAACTTGTGCAAGTGACTATCAGAGGTGGATGAATCATTAAGTGCAATGGAGACAGGAAAGGGTTTGTGTAAGTGGAAACAACAAAGCCCGAGTTGGTTGACAAGATCCTCTGCAATGAGCACCACATGGGCACCACAGTTGAGCATGCTTGTCACTGTCAATGGTTCATCAGCATCCGGCCCCATTAGAGAACATGACCAGTGGAGGTGGGGTATGGTCAGAGGAGTGCTTACATCTTCTTCTGAATCTGAACCATTGCCCAATACATTGGACAGCATAATGGTGTTAATAAATTCTCATCATTAACATCCTCAATTGAAGAGGAAGAGGTGATGGCCATGACTGTCTTGCCACCCAAGGACGCCTGACCAGCGCATTTCTGCCCAAGTAAGGTATGCTCAGTCAGTTCCCTGTAATTCTGGGTGTCAGGGAAATTGTTGGGGCAGTCCTTCACATGACAATCCTGGTAACCTCAACAGCACTTTGTGCAACCTTGGTATTTATCGAGAAGGGCATGTTTGTTTGCAGTGAGCAGAGGAAGTTTCTTCAGCACTGAAGAGGAAGATGAGGAATGGGTTTTCTGCTGAGCAGTGTTGTATCTGTGGGAATTCGACGCAAGGGCTTGGTGCTTAGGAGCTTGTTGTAACTCCTCAGCTGCCTCAAGGTAGCATTTAGTGTCCTGAGAACACTCGTTGGCAAGTTTTCTGAATTCACTCTTCCAATGGGTAAAACAGGCCTGAGCTGTCTTCTCGTTGTTCTCATCTACTGCACTCTTGACCAGCTCCCTCACCTTTCTGTTCTTAGTGCGGGTAGGAAGGTCAGTGTTGAGGAGTGCATCAAGTTGGGTATGGAGGGCATCATTGTCAATATGATAATCAGTGTTCCAGAGTGTGAAGTTGTCAAGGCATATGTTGTTTAGCCAGGCAGGGAAGGAATTGGAAGATTTTAAGTGAGAATTTGTGATTTTTGCTTGATATTCTTCCTCCCAGCCTTCCAGGAGGAACTCCTTTCATAACAGAATGATAAGGCACTGAGTTGACTCCAGTGGGTCATGATCCAGTCACAGATCCTCATGTCCTTCAGACCAGGGAGAACTGATGCAACGTGCTGGCCCACTTCAATCTTATGATTTGCCACAAAAATCGTTGCACACCATTTCCCACTCTTGCAACACCATAGGCAAGATCTCACCAGGTGTGAGGAGGGGGATACACTTGGGTTTGACATGGAGACATTCAGCAGCAGCATTGGGAGCCATGTTGATTGTGTGGATGCAGGAAGGGAGCATAATAGTGAGGAAGGACAAATTGGAGTCAGAGTCAGAAGAGGTATTGGGATCAGGAAGTTGAGCACAAGATGAGGATGAGGTTTTTGAAGTATTGAGTTTAAGTCAAAGGTAAGTGTATGAGGGAGTCTGCCACAGGGAGGAATGTTATTATCATCTCCTACAAGATGTGCAATATTTATACTACACAGTTAGGAGGTATAGTGTAATGCACTCCTTTAATATATAAAGGAGGTATTCTGTAATAGACCCCTGTACCAGTTAATAATGGAATAACTTTGTCATATCCCCTATAACAGTGTCAATAATAGTGACATATGATATCATGGCTTGGTAAGTCCTAGACTTCCTGCAGGGTGTGTCATAGACACTCTATCCATAGCTTTGTCTTGGATAGGCTATATTGGGATCAGGAAGTTGAGCACAAGATGAGGACGAGGTTTTTGAGTTTTGAGGTATTGAGTTTAAGTCAAAGATAAGTGTATGAGGGAGTTTGCCACAGGGAGGAATGTTATTATCATCTCCTACAAGATGTGCAATATTTATACTACACAGTTAGGAGGTATAGTGTAATGCACTCCTTTAATATATAAAGGAGGTATTCTGTAATAGACCCCTGTACCAGTTAATAATGGAATAACTTTGTCATATCCCCTATAACAGTGTCAATAATAGTGACATATGATATCATGGCTTGGTAAGTCCTAGACTTCCTGCAGGGTGTGTCATAGACACTCTATCCAAGGCTCTGTCTCTGATAGCCTATGATAGACATGGCTATATCTTGCCTATCCTATGATAGACATGCTGCAGGATGATTAATCCTGTAGCATGTGTTAACTGTGGATTCCCCTATATGTCTCTGCATGTGTTAACCTCTGTTAAGCATGTGTTAATATGACTTAGCATATTCTGGCAATATTCCCTAGGCATGTTAACTGCCTTGGCTTGCCTGTATACTCTTGTATACATAATCCCAACAGGCTATCATAGACATGCTGCAGTATGAGTAATCCTGTAGCATGTGTTAACTGTGGGTTCCCCTTTATGTCTCTGCATGTGTTAACTGTCCATTCCCTAGGGTTATGGTTAATCTGGATTAGCCCTAACCCTAGTGTTGTCCTAGCTTAACACATGTGTTAATATGACTTAGCATATTCTGGCAATATTCCCTAGGCATGTTAACTGCCTTGGCTTGCCTGTATACTCTTGTATACATAATCCCAACAGGCTATCATAGACATGCTGCAGTATGAGTAATCCTGTAGCATGTGTTAACTGTGGGTTCCCCTTTATGTCTCTGCATGTGTTAACTGTCCATTCCCTAGGGTTATGGTTAATCTGGATTAGCCCTAACCCTAGTGTTGTCCTAGCTTAACACATGTGTTAATATGACTTAGCATATTCTGGCAATATTCCCTAGGCATGTTAACTGCCTTGGCTTGCCTGTATACTTTTGTATACATAATCCCAACAAGAGGCCATGTCGTAGCCAGGTGTATGCGCAGGGTCAGGCAGGGCAGGGGTGGATGTATGCAGAGTTTGCCCTGGCGCATGTTTGTCAACAGGCATTGGCAGGGGATTGTTGGTTGGCAGAACAGCAGGAGGATCGGCAGACACCTGCAAATGACAACATGTTAAGGGCAGGATGGGCAACAGTAGATGTTAATGGTGGGGTGCAGTAATCAGAATGGCAAGGTATGTGAGGTGCGTAATGGTGGCAGCATTGCTTACTGCTTTGAGTGATGTTCAAAAAAAAGTGTAAGGTTGTGCTGTACAGCGCAACCTTTACTCAGAGGTGGGAGTCCAGAGAGATAGAGAAAGAGAAGGGAAAAGGGGGATCCATGAAGGAACAGGCTCAAGGGGTATGAATTGAAGGACCTAGTACTAGGATACAGGCAGAGAGAGAGAGCAGGGGAGGAATGATGATGTCAGCTGGAATCAGTAAGGATGTGCTGAGGATGTGTCCAAGGCTGATGATAAATATAAACAAGTGCCATCCTTACATGTGATACCACTTGTCAATGTTCTTGATACCCTTATATATTGCATGTTCAACCTTGGAAATCTTTGGAAGCTCAGCCATATTTTCCCATGATTGGAGAAACTCAAGAACAGGGGTCATGCACCATACAGTAGGCTCATGAGCACTGGAGAATGTTTGTTTGGCTGTTGCAGGTTCCTAAAACAAAAACATGAGGTTGAGTAGTTCACAATGCAAGGTGGGTACATACCTGGAGAACTTCATGCATTAGCTCCATCATGGCCCAGTCCTGCTTCCAAAGTCAAAAGTCTGAGTACAGCTTTCCTTTCAAGTTTGACACCTTGTCACTATCATCTGCAAGCTGAACAAAGTGGTTGACTCCCTAATCACATTGAATCAGCTATCTTAATTGACATGTTGATTAAGAACCATCAAACCTTCTTCAAAATTAGAAGTCTGTCAAGGAAAGCATACAGAGAAGCCCAGCAAGTATGGATCCAGAGGACAAGCTGCAGAATGGGTACTTCAACCTGCTGGCAAGACTTTGTGAAAAAGCCTGGGCCTGGGGAGAAGCACAAATCTAAAATTGCATGTGAATGCTGGTGAGGATTGTAGAATCCATCACAGACATACCTGTTTTATGAGCAGAAGAGCCTTTCCAATGGAGTCAGCAGCATCTACTTCTGCTTCCAGTCCCTCTTCTTCCTCACTGTCATCACCTTTGTTTTCATCCACATCACCATTGTTGTCATCAAAATCAAAACCAGCAAGACATGCATCAAGATCATCAAGGTCAAACATGCCAGAACTAGTGTTGCTGCAGCTCAGCTGGGTGTTTTTGCTAACTTAGGAAATGAAATAGCATACATTCTGAAAATATTTGAGGAGCTAGATCATGTGAGAAGTTGATGGGTCCTCTGCCAACTCTAAGTGATCTGATCATCGGTTCCTGAGTTATTTAACCAACTTGGGAGATGACTTGATGAGCCATTGTTTGAGTCAGTTAAATAACCCAGGAACCACTGATCAGACCGCTTAGAGTTGGCAGAGGACCCATCAACTTCTCACATGATCTAGCTCCTCAAATATTTTCAGAATGTATGCTATTTCATTTCCTAAGTTAGCAAAAACACCCAGCTGAGCTGCAGCAACACTAGCCAGAACTGTCATTGCGAGGTCTTTACACTGCCCCATATGTTCCGCACGGACTCCGCACCAGTTTGCACTCCATACAATGATCTATTTTAGTTGTATAACAGGACTAGACAGTCCGCACGGACTAACACGGATTCCACACTGTTTACACGGATTCCGCGGAATTCGGCCGTCCGCGTCCGAGGTTGCCGAGGTCGGACAGCACGACCAATCCGCACAGTACGAGCTTTCTAATTAATTAAAAATCAGATTACAATATTAAGGATTGAACCCTCGACCACTGATCACGTGCATAGGTAACACGGATCTCAATAACCGGTGAGCTAAACTGCCATTTACTGCGTGCGCCTGTTTGGCTCTAACTACCTATTCGGGCAACAGCGTCATCACAACCCGTCATGCGTGCCAGCACTCTCTTCCCACCACCACCAACGACAACGCCACCTCCCTCCCTCTCTCCCTCGTCCCCTCACCACCACCAACTCGGCAACCTCGACGCCACCGACCCCCACGACACCTGTGACGCCCACGACGCCTGCAACACCACCCGGACACAAATGCGCGGCCAAAACGACGATAAACATCGTTTTGGCCGCGGTAAGTTTTATTTTATGTTTCCTTCTTCTTTTTTATGACTAATTAATTACTTTTGACAGTTTTTAGGGTAATGGATGAACCACATTGGGCCCAGATGACTACCAACGTCGTCTGGGACCTAGGTAGGTTATTTTTTATGTTTCTTTCTTATTATTATCAACTAATTTATCTTTTGTTTTGTTTTTTTTAGGTGTAATGACATGACAGCCCCCGAGACGGCGCACACCTATGGCCGCCCATGCCACCGCTGCTGCAAACGACCAATGACAACCAACAACGCGGCAACGACAACGAAGGGGACGACAACGAGATAACAGGGCGGGGGAACGACAACGGGAAGATGAGGAACGCCAAAAAACGGGGCCCAAGAGACGTCAACGTCTCTTGGGCCGTAGGTAAGTTTTTTTTATCGTTTATCATTTCATTTTACTACTAACAAAAACAAAAAAAAGAACTACAGGGCATTCCAACCACGAGGAAGGGATCACCACCACCATCACTACAGCACCCCCACCCGCCGCCGTGAGCAGCTGCTCGCGGGGTGGAAACGGGATGCACAACAACCGCCAAGCAACGACGGGGAGATGACAAGGACGACGGAGAGACGACAAAGACAACGGGGAGACGACAAAGACAATGGGAAGGGAGGGAGACGACGGGGAGGGAACCGACGACAGGACAGCGAGAAATGAGGCGGCAGGGAAGGGGAACGACCCAGCAACCACCAGCACCCCAACGACGAGGACAATGACGATGGAGAGGGTCCAAACGACGTCCACATCGTTTGGGCCCTAGGTTAGGTATTTTTTCATATTTCTTCGTGTTTCTTTTTACTAATTAAATCTATTTTATCTATTTTAGGTGCTGAAACAGATCCCATGCCACCGCTGCGAGCCTCTGCTCGCAGGGTGGACGAAACGACGACGAGGAGAGGAAGACGACGACAAAGAGAGGAAGACGACGACGAGGAGAGGAAGACGACGAGGGGAAGACGACGACGACAATGAGGGGCGACAGACCCGCTACCTACGCCCAAGGACGAGGAACAATCCAGCACCCAACGACGAAGGGCGGGGACGGGGACGACGGGACAGGACGACAGGGGCACGACAATGACGGTACACCCGAGCGACACCAGTACGAGCACCCGGTGACGGGGACCAGCAGGACACGCTGGTGCACCCCAACCCCCCCTCCCCCACGCACAACATGGGGGTGGGGAATTCTATTTTTTTTTATTGTTATCCCTGCCCCTTGCATCTGTGCAAGGGGGGTTTAGTTTTTATGTATATAGCTATGTAGTACCCCCTCCCTCACGCCTTGCGCGAGGGAGATTAATTAATTGCATTTTTATTTTTATTTTTGTAGAACTTTACTCGGACTATGCGGATTCCGCACGGAGTCCGCCTTGTCTGTGCGGATTCCATGTGGAGTCCGCATAGTCCGTGTGGATCTGCACGGATTCCGTGCGGAGTCCGCGTAGTCTGCAAGGATCTGCGCGGATCCGTGCGGAACATATGGGGCAGTGTAAAGTACTGGTCATTGCTCACAATATGGAGTGCTTTTGTCATCTTCTTGAAGAATGCTTGGGCAGATGAAGGTGAAAAAGCCTGCACAAAAGTTTTAGCTGAGAGATCCACTGAATGTTCCATGCAGCTGTAAATGGTTAAAGGAGGCTTTGATTAGAAAAGATTAATATCGACATACCGTATATAACGCTGCTTGGCATTGAACAGCAGATCGAGAAGTAACATCTTCAACTCTTGCAGGGCAACTCCATTGTTTGCTGCATTGTTAACAGTACACACCAGCCCACCTGAAGCAGCCATGTCAGGTGAAAATAACTTAAGGGAACTGATGTGCACCTTCTTATGCAGGTCATAGTGATCAACGGTGTGGTAGGGTCAGCTGCCCCACACATCAACTAACCCTTCCCATAGATTTTATTCCAGTCCCACTGCCAGCACCAATTATCAAGAGTTATCATATACATTTCTCTTTGCCATGCTTTATTCTATATTTTGTGTTGCTAACATCATTTAATTATTTTCTAGTTCATTGATAATCCTTGAGAACATCATGGTAACCACATGACACATCAATCTCACTGATGATTGATGGATCAATACTGGATCTTGAGTTGTGACCCCTTAATTAACCTTTTTTATTTTACTTTTGGTAAACATCCAGATCAACAGGCCGAACAACTAGACAGTAGGGTCAAGAGACTTCATCTGGTGACCCTCCACACTTGCTGGGGGGACAAGTCACATTCTGCAAATAGAGACTCCCATCAATGAGCCTTTCCCTGAGTCATTCCCAGCTGTGAAACCCCAAGACAAGGATCTGGCATGCTTCTTTCGTGTTTCATCAGTATCCCTTACAGTCATTTATCAGGCTTCTTTTATGGCTTATCTTTCTTGTTGTTTGGTCCCTTTGATGCAAGAGAACACGTGCAAGGGGGTTGTTTGTAGTGTTCTCAACCTGTTTTTGTACTTAAGGTGCACTCCCACCTTTGAATGGAGTTGTTAAGACGAGAGCCTCAACTACTCAGTACAAGTATCGAGTTCGTTAACGACAAGGCTTTCGTCGTTAAGTTATATCACGCTAAGTCAGAGGCTTTCTGGCTTAGGTCGAGTCGCGCGTTCAAGAGCAGTTCTAAGGCTGTATATTGCCTAAGGTCAAGCTAAGGAGCCTTGACCTTTGTCTACTACAGTTTATATAGGTGTTTACTTGGCTACGTGTCAAATATGTGTCTACATGTATTGTAAGAGTCAGTAAGCTATCTATGGATGCAAAGCTGTAGAGTACGACGGGAACGAGTCATGTAAGCACTGCCGCGACGAGGAAGGAAATAGATGTAAAAGGAAATTGTAACAGGAGTCATCTTTTCACAACCACTTAACTAAGGTCCCCCGAAATTTCCACTAAGCTAAGTACCCAAGTTTCATTACTCTGATCAATCTTGTCAATCATGTTCCTGATCACTTTTTGATCACGCAACATGCCCCACACATTTCATAGTCATTTGCAGGCATTGTCGCGCTTGACTGCCCCATTATTTTTTACTTTTGTTGTCTCTCACTTATCCCACTCCTTGCAATGTGATGACCTTGGAAACAAATCTCCAGTAGACCATTGACCCTGCCACAACGGTGTGGATGAGGACATTTGCCATATTAGCACCTGAGTGATTACCCTCAAAATGCATGAAGGTGAGTTGCTCAGACTTGAGCTTCCACTCCTGGGGTCAACCCTCAGGTGCAGTGATATAGTGACCTGTAATGGAGAGATATGGATCCTGCACATCAGAGGTCCAAGTGTCAAAGGTAAATAAAACCTTCCCCTTGATCTTTGCCAAAGCCTCACTCACTTTCACTTCTGCAGTGTGAGCCCAGAGGAGAATTTCTTGGTGAATTTTGGTCTGGTGAGGGATATCCTTCTCAGAAATGGAGGGCCAGGTGAACATCAGTAATTGGCAAAAGGCACCCTTGTTGACCAATTGAAATGCCTGAAATAAATTTATCAGATCAACATGATAATAATACGTGAGATGTACAAACCTCATCCTCCTCAACAATAAGCTCAATGATATAATCAAGAAGGCCAGCTGTCGAGAACATAGGGAGACAAGGTTGCCAGGCAACTACCCCATCTAGGCTTGCTTGGACCAGTCTGAGGGAATCATTTGATCAAAAATCATTGGGTAGATAGATGCAAATGAATTACCCATCCATGGTGACACTTGCTGATTTAGAAAGGGCTTGATGGTTGGTGGCAATGTTCAGCTTATTGCATTGCTTTGTATATAGTTTTATGTGGTCAGGGTTTCTATTGGAGCTTAGGTTAGTAACATGGCTAGAATCTGGATTTAGAATAATGGTGCACCTTGTGATGTGGGTATGCACAGTTGAGATGCTTCCAGTAAAGAAGCAATTCTTTTTGACAACCCCTGCTGATCTATGGGGCATGGTTGGATATTGATAGTGCTTGATGAGATAGACAACTCGCTGGCATATGGTACACCAGTTCCCCTCCTCTATCTTGCCTGAGTCAGGGTTCATCCTCTCCTTGTCAAATTTGAAGATTGTTTGGATATTGGCACTGCACATAATCTTTTGATGCTCACCAAGGAACTACAGGGCTGAAAATGAGTTTATTTGCTATGTACTTGAAGAAGGGACTTTAGACATACCTGCTGATTGGCATCCACCATGGCCTTGGTGGTGTGATATGCTTCTTATGCATGCTCAACATCAGTGCTGTCTCCAACACCTTCCTCTTCAGTTGTTGCATCACCTGTTCCAATGTCATCATCATCCCCCATGCTGACCTCAGTGTTATCCGACTTGTTGTCATGCTCACTTTCATCATTGCTGCCAGTGAGTTTTGCCTGATGTGCAGCATGCAGAGACCCTTCAGCTCATTGCTTCTTGATCTGTTACCACGACGTGCACAGCCACATCTCTACAGCCCTCCATCGTCTCATCCGTCTTGTAGCTTGGTGCTTGTCTTTGATCTCCTCGATCTGGTCTTCTCCACACTGCCAACAGTGCATGTCAACGCCTTCCCAACCCACACAAGGATCGGGCAGCGCGATCTGGGGCAACCTGCGTGTCGAACCCCCCGCTCCCAGCAGAGCTCCCCCCTCTTCTCTCACCTCGCCAGTGGCCACTAGGCCTACTGGAAGGCCCCCAGTCCCTTCGCAGCCTGGCCCAGTCCGCACACCTTGCTCGTCTCCCTTGCCGTTGCCGTACAGCCACAGCCAGGACACTCCCCGTGCGCCATGCATGTCCAGCGCCTCGCAAGCCGCTTCTAGGGCCTCGACTGTTGTCACTGGCGGTCCCCCCAGCACCACTCCCTTGTCCGATGAAGAGGACGGGGATATGTATGACGTCGAACCAGTGACCGAGCTCAAAGTGAGAGTCCTGGTTGAGTCCATTGTCCAAGGGGCCAACACCTTGGGCTCTCTAGCCTCTAGAGGCGCATCTGAGGAATTGCTGCAGGGCAGCCTCCCCGACATCATCTCCGCGCTGACCGGCCTCCTTCGGGTGGCGGACAACTTCGGAGTTCCCTTGGCTCCAGTCATGAACCCCCTCAGGTCCATGTCCTTTGACACATTTGTCGACTCGTTTGATCGAGAGGCGACCCCTGCCCCCAATCAGGACATCCCCATGCCCCTCGCAGCCCCGGTACGCCCTGCCCCCCCCCCCCCACCGCGCCAGGGTGGGCTAGCCAACCGCCTTCCCCGTGCATCCTGCCCTAAGGGTGGGCGTCCCCTTCCTGCTATCCCTCAGCAGAAGGCTCCCCCGGCTAGACCTGGCCCTGTCCAGGCTCCCACATTTGCTCAGGTGGCCCGCTTCAAGGGCGGCCATGTTCCCACCTCGTCGGTGGATGGCCTGGTCCAAATGGCCAAGGCATTCCTGGAACTCCCTACTGCCAGGCTGGCTGCCATGCACCAGCAGGCTAAACCCACAGCGCCGAAGCCTAAGGCTTCGTCCACCATCCATGGCCCATCGCGACGACAGGTCATTGCCATCGTTCACACGATCCCAGGAGAGGGTGGCATGCCCCCCCCTCTGGTCGTTCTGGTCAAGAGCCACGAGATCCTGGAGAGGGTCTGCCTGGCCTTGTCTCTCCACCGCTCCACCCTCCGGGTGGAGTCGGTTTCCCTGGCATATGGAGGCTACTCCATTGCCACCGACGCTGTGGCCTCTGTGGAGGACCTCCGTATCATCCATCAGGCGATCGCTGCGGCATTCATTGGGGACCTCCGCGTCACCGCAGAACTCCCTTCTTCCACGTCATACATGAAAATTATTGACGTGCCGTACTTCCAGGATCACCGACCCACCACAGTGGAGTCGGTGCTCAACTTTATTGCCAAGTCCGGCCTGAAGGACTTGGTTGTTCTTAACGCTCCCCTCCGGATCATCAGAAACTCGAAGCAGTCCGACACTGCTACCGCATATATGAATGTCTCCAACTCTGTCAGCGGTGCCAGGGCTAAGGCCCTCTCCAAATGGGTGGTCCAGTTTGGGCCGTACATCTGCCCCATCCGCGAGGCCTGGGCCAACCCCGGTGTCTCCCTCTGTCAATGGTGCTGGAAGTGGGGTCACCCAACCAATGCTTGCCGCGCCCCACATGCAGCGGCCCCCACCACAAGGAGCACCACTGTACCCTTGCTGGTTGTTGTAAGGGCAACGCTAAAGTGACGCCCCTGATCCCCCCCACACCAGAGAACTCCCCGTGTCCGCATCCACCTCGCTGCCCCAACTGCCGCAAGGAACATGCAGCCGACGATCGTTGCTGCAATTTTTGGAAGCACCGATTCAACGGTGACTGGATCAAGAAACGGTATGCTGAGGTATGTGAGCGCTGCGCCGCCCGCTCCTCTCTGTCTGACCCCTTCCCCGCAGGACATGGTGGGCGAACGTAAATGAGGAATACGTGGGATATTTCTTACTTAAATATTCTGTGTCAAAATGTAAATCATTATGGACTTTTGGACACACTACTTTAGTCACAGAGTGATGAATTCCACATTCTGTTAATCCAGGAACCACCTTGGAACCTAATTAGGCACGCACATTTGTCCGCAACCAGGGACAGGGAAGCGGTGATTGGCGCCCCCATGCACCCCAATTGGGGCTGCATGGTCCAACAGGCTGGGACAGATACTGCCCTGGCACCTAATGATGCCGCTCTGTTCCCAAGGAACGATCGTGGGGAATTTCCACGCGTCGCTGTCTATTTTGACAAGCGGCTGCAGGCCCTGAGGCCCAGCTACCACTGGGATCTCATAGAACACCGTGACGTCATCGTCTTCACCCTGGGTGCGGGCGAGGACCTCATCTTTCTGGCCAATGTCTACTCTGACAGGAACCATACCAGAATCCACCTCCTGTCAGAGGGGGCGGAGACCTGGCCACACCGCTTCCACCTCATAGGTGGAGATTTCAACTGCTGCCACAGACTCTGGGATCCCCGGGGACCTGAGGCTAACGTCCACGCTGACCGCCTCGTGGCGGCCACCACTCGTCTCAGACTTTCACTCTGTCGCCCAGACAAGGCTAAGCCTACGCACTACCCCTACAACAGCGAGCTCAATCCGACAGTGATTGACTTGCTCTTCATCAACTCAGCGGACGAGGCCGTCACTGAGCACACCATCCCGGAGCATCACGGGTCCTCAGATCATGCCCCCCTCCTGGTAAACCTTTGGACCCCATTCTACCGCGTGCCATTGCATACAAAGGGGATTGCTCCTGACTCGGATGGGGAGAAGGCCTATCTTGAGGACGTCTCCACCCAACTCTCAGCCCTGTCCCACTGGACGGGCCACACACCAGCGGATGTCGACAAGGTGGTGCAAGCCATTTCGGAGGCCTTTGTGTCGGCGTGGCGCACCCATGCCCAGTCCAAAGATATCTGCAGCTGCTCCAAGGAGTGGTGGTCAGACAAATGCCACACAGCCCTTGAGGAGTACTGGGAATCCCGGGACCCTGAAGACTAGAAGATGTTTAAGCAGGCAGTCAGAGCCGCCAAACAGACCTTCTTTGATGCGCGCATCGAAGAGGTATCCTTTACTAACCAGCGGCCCTGGGACCTCATGCCCTGGGTCAAACAACAAAACCTCCCGTCGTGCGAGGCTATCTCCTATGGGGGGGAGCTCTGCAACACGTTGGAGTCGCTTTGGACAGCACTGGACGGCACCTACAATGCGGCCAATGACTGTCCAGTAGACCTCTCAGTCCTGGATGACTACGAACCCCTCCCCCCCCGGGAGTGGATACCCTTCTCCCTGCGCAAGCTGCAGGAAGCACTCAAAGCATGCTCGTCACGCTCCACTCCGGGACCAGACCATGTAACATGGTCTTTCCTCAAACACTGGGTGGGCAACGTAGAGGTTGCTTGGCTGATTGTCCGCATCGCCGAGGCATGTGTCACATTGGGCCATTGGCCCAACCATTTTAAGGAATCCATGCCGGTGATTATACCGAAACCGGGGAAACCTAACTACTCCACCCCCAAATCGTTCCTGCCCATAGTGCTACTGAACACTCTGGGAAAGCTTGTCGAAAAGATGCTGTCAAGGCGGCTTCAATTCGACGGGGTTGCATGTGGTGTATTCCACCCCAACTAGTTTGGGGGCGTTGCCCAGTGGTCCACGGAGGATGCTGGCGTTTACCTCACTCATCTCATTCATGCGGGATGGGTTAAGGGGTTACAGACGAGCGTCGTCGCCTTCGACATCACTCAGTTCTTCCTGTCATTGAACCACCAGGTTCTGTTGGCAATCGTCGAGAGGTCGGGGTTCCCACCGTGTGTGGTGAACTTCTTCCGCTCATACTTAGTGGGTCGGTTTACGACCTACAAGTGGAACACCGATAGCTCTGGCAGATTCTCTGCAGATGTCGGAGTGGGTCAAGGCTCGGCCTTGTCCCCAGTCTGCTCAGCGCTTTATATTGCACCCGTGATGCGCATCTTCTTTGCCCGCGCCCCCCGGCCGCTGGCGGATCTTATCTCCTATGTCGATGATGGCACTCTCATCGCGCAGTCAAAGCGGGTGGAGGACAACCTCCCCAAACTTGTAGAAGCCTATAACAAAGTCTTCCGCCTATTTATGGCCCTAGGACTTGTGCTGGAACATGCCATGTCCGAGGTCTTCCACTTCTCTAGAGCTCGGGTGGCGCCCAACCCTCCCATTGACCTCGGTGTTTCCCCATTCACCGGGACCACCCCTCTCAAGCCCAAACCAATCTGGCGGTACTTGGGCTTTTTCTTCAACCGTAAACTGTCCTTCAAGGAACATGTGCGGTTCTACACCACAAAGGCATTCACGACTGTGAGTGCCATGTGCATGCTTGGCAATTCGTCCAGGGGACTCTCCCCGGCGAATAAACGCTTGCTCTACAGGTCCTGCGTCATCCCTGTGGTGACGTATGGACTTCGTCTCTGGTTTTGCCGAGGTACCCATACCAAAGACATTGTCAAAGCCCTGTCCCAGATGCAGCACACCGCTGCTCGCTGGATCACAGGCTGCTTCCGCATGACCCCCGTAGGGGCCATGGAATGCCTCACCGCCCTGCTGCCCATGCCGCAAGTGCTGCGTCGTCTGGCCGATAAGAGCTGTCTTCGGACGGCCACTTTGACGCGCACCCACCCCGTCCGAGCCATCTTGGAAGGGGACCTTGTGGGAGACGCCCCCCGGCATCCGCTGGGACTCGAGGCCCTCCCGCCTGCTGCCCGACGGAAGATCATGTCCCCTGCCGTGGACGTGGTCACCGTCTGCTCCCTCTCTGGGGAACCTTTCGAGGCCTTTGGCCCTGAGAGCCAACCTGGGGACCGTCTGGTAGACCTGTTCTCGGACAGGATCTCCCCTCACCGCCCGCCCCCCAAGGGGACGGACGAGCGCAAGGAGTATGTCGAGCGCTTGGCCTGTGTCCTGGCTGAGGCCAGGGCAGATCCGGACTGTCTCATTGTTGGCTGTGATGGGTCAGTACCCAAAACAGCCCATCAGGCCTCAGCGGCCGCCCTGGTGTTCCACAGGAACCAGGAAATCCGCTGCATCACCACGTTCCTCAGTCGCGCCTCCGCGACGGATGCTGAACACAGAGCCCTCCATTTAGGGGTGTCCGCAGCGGTTGCCGCTGGGTGCAAAAAGGTGGTGGTTTTCTCGGATGCCCTCATGCTTGCTGATGCGTGGGTGGACTGCTCCCCCTCGGGGGGCCAACAGTACGCCCTCCAGTTGTGCCATCTCCTGCGCCCCTGGTTTGTGCTGAGCCAGGACTGCCAAGTCCACCTGTGGTTTGTCCCCTCCAAAGCGGAGTGGGCGGTCCACAAATGAGCCCATGATGTTGCGACGTCGCTCTGACTGCCCCTGGGGATCTCCCCCGGGGCCACTCGCAACTGGCTGATTGCCTCCTTCAAGGAGGCAGCTGAGAAGGACTGGGTTGCCCGCTTCGCGGACCCCAAGTACAGAGGGAGGAACTTCTTGGACCTTTGGGCCCAACGGAAGACCCCTGTGACGCCCACTGCCTCTGGCTGCGGGCCCTGGCTCAAAGAAACTGCACACGACTGCAGGTTGACGGCCCGACTATGTCGGTGCATCACGGTGCATGCCCCCATTGGGAGTTACCGCGACTGCTTTCATCCCAGTGAGGATACTCACTGCATGTGCCCCCCTTGGCCCTTCCAGGACCAGGATCACCTGCTCTGCATGTGCCCCCATGTGAAGTGCAAGAAGCACTGGCAGGGCCCGCATTGGATCGCAGACCTGGTCGAACTTCTCGAGGCGAACCCACATGTGTTCGCCTTTGCCCCCCCGGAAGGGTGGGATCCTGGATGAGGGTTATGCGCAGGGCGTATGACCCCGTTTGGTGGCCTGGTGCACCTGATGGCTCGCCAAACGCACGCTTGGTCTTCGAGCCTGTGGTGTCTCTGTCGGTAACGCCAAACCTCCGGTTCGTCGCTGGCAAGGTTGGGGGGCAGCTAAGCGAGGAGGGGCTGTACTTGGGCAACTGAGGGGCTCCGGACCCCGTCGAGCCTTATGGCTGGCGGGTTGGTTGACCTGCGGGAAGGCCTGTAATCCTCATTCCTGGCTGGCGTGTCAGTGGGCGCGCACGACTAATAGGGGCCGTGCCAGGCCTACGTGGGGGTAGGGGGCTAGGTGAGTTAGTACGCACTGTTGGGAGTGCCGGCGAGCTGGTTCGCAGAGGCGCCCGAGCACCCTTGGCCTGTAGTCTGGCCATGTGCGCTGCTCTAACAGGTGGCGCGCGGGCCTTCACGCACTCATGTGCATTATTGGGGCTGTAGTTTCCCCTCCAACTTACGTTGTATACCCACTGTCGCTTGTAAGTAGATAGCCGTGGACTGCGCACATGCACCACGTTAAATATTGTTGAACAAAAAAAAAAAAAAGAGACCCTTCAGCTGATTTTGTCACAGTGGCCAATCACTGAAGCCTCCAGATTGTTGGGGTCAGTGATACAAGCTGAAGGACAAGTGACATGGGGAGAATGACAAGACCCAGCAACTTTTTGCTTGGAGCTGGGCTACCTTGAAAGAAGGGGTGCAGATGGGTGGATGTGGTGGCAGAGTTAGAGTTAGGGAGAGGGGTGTCATCATCAGGATCATTGTAGAAGACAATTTCAGAGGCATCAAGAAGACTTCCATCTGCTGTAACAGTGCATTGATCACTAGGGGCCAATTATGAGCATGATTGTTGATGAGACCCTATTGGGATTAGGTCTTTGAGAGCAAATGGGAGATCACTCAGATGAAGTAGTGAGCATGTGGAACAGGCAGGGAATGTCTATTCATCTAGTGTGGAATATTTATACAACACTGTTAGGAGGTATAGTGTAATATACTCCTATAATTTATTAAGGAGGTATTCTGTCATAGACCCCTGTATCAGTTAATCTTGGAGTAACCCCTATGACAATAGTGTCATAGTACCTCCTGTGATGTCATGGCTTGGTAAGTCTGAGACTTCCTGCAGGATGGGTCTTTGACACTCTATCCAAGGCTCTGTCTTGGATAGCCTATCATAGACATGCTAACTCCCTTTCATCTTTCTATTATGAGGATATCAGTGTTGCCAGTGATATTGAGGAAAATACATGCGGTACAACTTCCTTTCATCTTTCTATTATGAGCATAGCAGCTATGAACATTGCCAGCACTGTCTAGTAAAAAACCAGCAGCTTTCTTTTGTTATGAACATGAAGGCTGGTGCGAACATAAACATTGCCAGCACCATGCAGTTGGCCAATGAGATCCAGAGACAGCATTCAAGTTGGCAGACATGATGGTGCAGCAATATGAAATCCAGTGCAGAGCATGCCTCATGGTCAACTGACTGCACAAATTAATTATACACATGGCTTTGCCAAACAAACCAAAACTTTTGCCAGACTCAGAAGTTCACAAAAAGTTCAGTTTGAACTGGGTTTAATGCAGTTCTTAGATTTGGCACCTTCCCTGAATGCAGAACGGGACCACAAGTCCCGTTCTGTGAGATCATCAAACCTTGAAGATCTATACATATATCCTTGCCTTCAAACTCAAATACAATCAAATCTGGAATTCTTGAAATGAGTATGTGTGCTGAAGGCACTGATTGCGTTCTTCGCACAAAAGGTGTGAATCTTCTTTGCAATTCTGAATTCAGTCTGTTGTTGAAACATAAGGATTTGTGCCAGCAGACAAAACACATGAATAAATAGAGTGGCATTGGCTATGGATGATGGGATGTCCCTCACTACAGGTAAGCTGAGAAGACACCATTTCTGTAGATGCTTTAAACATGTACTCTAATAGCCTGACCACAGATGTATATCTGCCCCAGTGTAGGCCAGCTAACTGTAAATTGTCTAAAGCAATTCTAAAAGTGTCTCTAACAGATTCTAATGAGGTTTGATTGTAAGAGTGCTCATTGAATCCATTACTGATCTCTTCTAGCAAGTCACAATTCATGTTACAAAAGGATTGTTTCCAGTGTGTTGGATTATTCCTCCAAAGTGAGTATACTATAGTAAATACAGAATTGTATCAGCTGTGTTGTGACTGGTTTTTATTTTTTTATTTATGTTATCAGCTGTGTGATTATCAGTTATCACACTAATTTTTCTTTTCAAGGACCTAGTTGAAACAGAAGTGGACTTAGCTTTGGCAGGAGCAGCAGCAGCATGCTTCTTCTGTTTTTCTACAATCTTCCATCTTCCATCTTCTATTTCAGGTTCTAATAAAGGATCTCTGGAATTCCATCTAATGGCTTTGTGTACAGCTGATGGTACATGATGCATTCCCTTCCATTGTCTAAAAGCCATGATTAGTATATTTCTCTGTTCACCAACCACACTTCTGTGTAATTTTCCATTATACCTCAAGTCAGTATTTCATCTTGATTTCATCAAGCAACTCTAGCTCTCTGAATTATTGTCTCAAGGCATCAGAAGCACCACCTGTAATTTTCTGAGGATGAAATGTCTGTGTTATTAATGTACCAGCTGCACTTGCACTATGTGATAATGCTGTATAATAAGACTTATGAGAATGATTGTCATTAAGGTTTACCACATTATAGGGCCTTTTTTTACCTTGAGAAGCATAATCTGTCATAGGAAAGTTGGGAAGAACCTCTATCTGTGTTCTTGACACATGTACCTTTGAATCATCAGGCAAAGAACAGTAAATTGGATTTGTAGTGGTACAACATTTTCAGGAAGTCCATCAAATTTAACATTAGAAGGAGGATTGGTCAATTTGACAAAAAGTGTTTCCAAGGTTGGTTGACCATGTTCACCAGGAGATGCATTCCAGTTATATACTGTAGCTTCTTGACCTTTTGTAATACAAAGTTCTGTTGCACCATTATATCTTATCATTACAGGTAAGCTTTTACACAAGGACAACTTTCCAGCTATGTGTCTGTCATTTGTATCACATGGCTGTTCCCAAAGAATCTGCTACAACTCATTAGATATCTTGTTAAGCTTAACTACTGAACCTTTGAATTTGGATTTTTCTGAATGGACTTTTTGTGAATCTTCAGAGTAAAAGTGTATCAACACTTGTCCAGTTTCAGCAGCAAAATGTTCAGAGCCAAGTCTGTTAATCTCATCCTTGTGGACATTTAGTGCAGTAATAATAGATATATCATGGAAATTATTATCACATACAGATGGTTGCCCAGATATGGGAGATGATATAAGTGTTTGTAAAAATGCAATATTTGTAGGTGTACAGGCCTTATACCTCATATTTTCCAATGCAGTGATCTTCTGGAGTCTGGTTTTTTTGTCTCATGTTTCTCTGAAGTATAAATACTGTAGTTACTTGATGCCACAAAGATTTACCTATTGCTTCTTCCTGAGATCTCTGAGTTGATGCAATAGCTCCAATATTTCGACTATATCAAGATGACCCTTCACCACCTACAACTGGTAGTAGCTGTGCAAAATCACCTGCAAACAGCATACTTAAACCTCCAAAAGGCTGCTCTGGTACATTCAGTGCAATAGCAAGCTGACATGAGATGCAATACATATCATGGCAAGATAACATAGAGACCTCATCTAAGAAAATGTAGTCTACTCCAATAAGTCTAGATCTCACCTGAGCTAAATTTGTAAGTCCTTTCTCATTATAGTTGCTGATACCAAATAGTGAGTGATAAGTTGATCCTCCAAGCAAAACAGCTGCACTTCCTGTTGGTGCTACTACTATAAATCAATATGATTCATTTCTTTCCTTGAAAAAGGTTTTTAAGGCTTTTAAAACTTGAGACTTCCCAGTTCCAGCCATTCCACCAATGTACCTTTGTAAAGATTCTGAATAAGGATCACTAGCATGTGTGGCTACAATGCAAAATGCTTTTTCTTGCTCAGTATTAAGACTATATTTCTCAACTATAGTATCAAGAGCTAGTTGTGTATCAGACTCATGGATTTTTTTTGTTAGATAAGATTTGCCAGCAATTTTAACAATATTTGAAGACAGATGTTCATAAGGTTGTTCAGGTTCATGTTTATGATTTGCAGGTGCTCTTTGCTTTCCCTGTTACAGAACTTCTTGCCTTTTTTTTTGCAACTTCATTTTTCCATTCTAATCCTGATAATATGTGCTGGTGGAGTAGTGGATGTGGGCATCCACATGATCACATGACCAGTAGACAGTTAGATAGTCACACTGTACATAGTTAGACAAACTATCACTACACAAGCCCAGCCATAGCTATAGGCTGAGGACACATCCACCATGTCCACTGGATTGGTGGAGAGTTCAGCTCAATATTAGTGTGAGTATTAACCTGGTTTTCAGAAGTCCAACCAAGGTTGGTCAGAATATTTTGCATGGTCATAGCTTCCTGTTGGCATTTTATCTCTCTTTTTCCTAACTGGAGCAAATGAAGAGGAATATCATCTTGATCATTTTCAGAATGGCGTGCATAAAGGTTATCAGATGTACAGTCCTCCAAGAAAGTAAAATCAGCTTCCTCCCATGTAGACAAAACACTTGCATTTTTCTTTAATTGAGCCCAGTAATCATCTCTTGCATCTAAACATTCAAATTGAATATTGCAATTCTTTATAAGTCCCAATTGTCTTGTAGTAAATAAGTGTTGACTAAAAGCATCATTCCAGTTTTCAATACTGTATTTCAGTTCTTTTCCAGTTTGCCAAGGCTTGAAAAGAGTAAGCATAGTAGAGCAATAATAATCCATATCTCCTTGATCACAACAGCATAAATTGGCTCCAATAAAGTTAACAACTATATTATCATCATCAGGGCCAACCTTGATATGATGTGTGTTATAAAGAGGATGAGAGTTTGTAAACTGATAGAACTGGTACTTGTTTTTTTTTTCACTTCTGTCAAGCTTGGAGGCTTATCTTTACAACCATACTCTGTATCAATAGACTCAAATAATTGGTCTCCAAGTAAATCAGATTGCATAGATAAATCTCCTTCATCACCATTGTTGGGATCATCAGAAGCAGTACTATCCAGTTTTGATTTGCATTTTTTAGTCATTTTAACTCTTTTGCATCTTCTGATCCAATCATATAGTGACATGTTCTCAAGCTCAGGTGCCCAATAAATATAATCAAAGACAGGTGAAAGACCTATTATCTTACCCTTCAGTTTTACAAGTGCCACTTTGATTGAAAAGCTTGTTGCTTCTTCTGGATGCCAGACTTTGCGAGCTTCAGATACATAAGTTTGCCAGTAAAATGAAACAAATTTGTGACTGGTATAGTGATCAGGGTTTCCTAGCAAATACATAGATATCATAATTGCACCCATTTCCACTTTTGCCATCAATCACCTTGCTTTTTCTCTACTTGGCATTGTGCCATTAACAAGTTCCATATTTTTAGTGAAAATTGATTTGAATGATTCAAAAATAACACGAGTTTTCAAAGGGGCTTTAGTTATATAATCAGATACATATATAATTACTGCTTTAATAGCAGTACCTGACATGAGGCAAGTAACATCTGTGTTGCAGTGGAAAATATAAGTTAATAAGGGTGTAAAAGTATTTAGCCAGGGTTCTTTTTTTTTCAAATCTAAAGAACCATCTCCTTGTCTATATGTGCTTCATGAAATAAAGGTCATGGAAATCTTGCCTTGCATTTGACCCCATTTATTGTCCATGGAGCCAGTATATACATATTGGGATCAGGAAGTTGAACACAAGATGAGGACGAGGTTTTTGAGGTATTGAGTTTAAGTCAAAGGTAAGTGTATGAGGGAGTCTGCCACAGGGAGGAATGTTATTATCATCTCCTACAAGGTGTGCAATATTTATACTACACAGTTAGGAGGTATAGTGTAATGTACTCCTATAATACATAAAGGAGCTATACTGCAATGACTTCATAGTGACCTCATTTCCCCTATATAATTCTCCAGATAGACTTGTCTATCATTGTATATTATAGGGGGTTCTCTGGATAGCATAGGAGACAGTCTTGGCAGTCTTTGTAGTCTTGGCCAGTCTATTCCTGTATAGGAGACTGCCATTGCTCTAGGGTTAAGGGTAGCAACTGCTAGCCCTAACCCTAAGCTTAGGACTTGTATTCCATCTCCCTAGGCTTGTATCCCAACAATACATGGCTTTTATTTGTACTTCCATCTTTCTTTGTATTTCTATTACAACTATAAACATTTGACTTTGTAAGAAGATCATCAACAGTTTGTGTAAAAAGACCTCACCATGTACTTAGTTTTTGACATGCACAGCATATTTCATGAGGATCTGATTTTTTACAAGCAAGAGGTGGTGGCAAAGGCATGGTTTCTGTTGGATTGTTATATTCTGGCAGGTTTTTATTTGAGTCAATTTGTGCCAGAATTAGAATCAAGAATTTTGTTTCACATCTCTTGTGGCATCAAAGACCCTTTTATCCAGAGCAAGAGATGCATGTGTAGTGTTAGCTGGCCTTGTTGTTCAACAGTCCCATAATATGCCTTGGTATCTCCATACGATCCACAGTGTTTTGATTTTACACCTAATACATCTCAATAAAGGTTTGGACCATGAAATGAAAAAATTGAGCACTAGCTACTGGGTTTTTGCATATACAATGAATTCTGTCACTCTCTCCTCCAGTATAGAAGGCTCAAACTTAGTATCTGTACCAGGATAGTAGAGACATATTGGATGCTTTACATCATCAGGTGATAATGTTATATACCAGGATGGTGCCCCACAATGATTTACCTGACCAAATTTCATTCTGCATGTATTTTTTACTTGTCATAGATCCTTTGACACTTCCAGCAATATGATCCAAGTCTTTTATAACTTGAAAGCAATTCTTCTCTTCATCTGTTTCAGCTGCAACATAATCTTCACCAGAAATATTAAAGAATTCAGAACAGTCTGATCAATATTCAGAAGTCTGTCTGTAATAGCTTGAAACTTGCTTTTCTCACCAAGTAAAAAACTCTGAGTTGTACTTGTTTTGATTTGTTCACAACTAAATGCAACAAATGGAAAATTAACATCTATCTAAAATCTTTTATCATAATACATTAATAAATATCTTTTATACTCTTTATCAAACAAACCAGCTGAGCCAATACCTCCTAGTCCATATGGAAATAACCAGGGAAACATTTTAGGATAAAGTTGTGGATTATCCCATGCAGATTCAGCTTTGTTGCTGTGACCAACAACTAGAAATTTTCCCTGAGAATTTAAATGCTTAAGTGCAAATGCCTTCAGCCTATTAGTGGTCATAGTATCCAACTTTTGTCCAGTCAGCCCATGTACAGTATATGAACAGCCACCTTCAGTGGTACCATCTTCATCATCCATGTCATGAAGACTAGGTCCTTCTAATGTCTTATTGCTTGAGAGAGGCTTATACTCTACTGAGCAGGGTGGTCCATCTTCAGGATATTCTGCCAGATTTTCATGTGAAATGTCTATATCTGCATAATCTCTATGGTTTAACTTCAGCCACTCCAATGCTCTTGCTACATAATTCCACCTCGCAAGAACAAATGATCAATTATAGTCTTCCAGAGTTGGTTTGCAAGGACCTGTAAAAAAAATTGCAAGTACATCATCTCTTTCCTCTCTAGGATGTGGTAGTTTACTATGCACCTTGGGAATGGGAGTTTCAAATGCAATTGCATTAACTTTCATTTTACAGCCACCTGTTGAAATTTTCAAAAAACAACATGTATGTCTAACCCATGCAATCAAAAGTTTTTCAACAAATCACAGGCTGGATAACTCTTCAGGTATATCCCCAAGCCACAATCCACGAGCTAGTGCAAGCCTTGGAACTTTGTTACATCTGATAGACATTCTGCAAGTGTTGCAAACATTACTACATTTATAGGACCAGTATATTCTTTTTTCTTCTGGTCTGAACTTTTTCCCTCTACACTAGACACACCCCCTGCCTTTAACACATGCAAGTGGTTTTTAATTGCTTTCAATCTACCAAGTTCCCCACTTGGTACTAACTCACCACTGACAGCACAACCACCTTCCTCAATTTTCTTTTTGGTCATCCTTTTACATGCTTCATCTGCAATGTCTTGTGCAAGCACACTGGTCAATGGTGCTGGTGGAAATGGTAAGGAAGAGGCATTTGCAACAATTGAGCTATCCAACTTTTCTTTAAGTGTATTGATGCCCTCAGCTTTTTCTTGCTTCTTTTTATTTAAGTTTGCTCTATGATGTTGCTGTGACCATGATTGCTCAACTGAAAATACAGTAACAAGTACATTACATTGAGGACAGAAGTGATTTTTTAAAGAATACTGTAAGGTATTTTTATTGTCATGAGATCCAGCAGAACAGCCATGAGATTTTGCTATTTTTTGCAGAGTAGTTACTGTAAGATATGGGGTAAGATCCTGAAGTGGCATGTTAACATAAACAAATTGACTTGGTGGATGCTTCAGTAATCCAACATAATTTACATGATCAGCATATTTGAATACCATTTTTGTAATATCTAGCTGATTTTTATCATATACTATCATGTGCACCAGGATTCAAAATGGGATAGAGTTTCAAAATCCAGTTTTACAAGCCACACCGTGGACTTTGAACACAAATCTTTTTCAGGATCAAGAGGAGTACCAATTGGCATTATGAATCCAGATTACAGGAGAAATTGGTTGTGTGGAAGGTTTTGCAGAGCCCACCAAAGTGGCAGAATTTCATGAAATTTTGATATTTTGATGATTATTTCCAAGCCAAGACAAATTTTAAAAAAAAGAAGCTGTAAGTGACTGTGGTATACCAAAGGCATCTACCTCACACCAAACAGAAGGCCCATTTAGTGTGGAAGGTGAAGAACGATGGATGTGATGCAAAAGGCGTGACAAGGATGTGACAATTTGGCTGATGATCCCTTTCATTTGGCACTGGGAAAATTGTTACATGCATGACGAAAGTTTTGAAACACTCGAATTTTGGCATTTTCACGACCGGCTCATCCCTCACTCCACTACTCCTTCATCTTTCCCTCTCAGCTGTTGACCCTTGCAAAGTGTACATGCAGTCCTATATGCCTCAAAATTCCAGAGGGAAAACAATAATGTTTTGCACATTTCTGAGGACAATTCAAAATCTTTTTTGAATAACTATGCCAATGATAGTACAGCTCTAGTTGTGAGTAGGAGAAGATATGAGCAGCATAGCCCCCCTTGGTAAGTATTCTAGTAGGTGGTGCAAATGCTGCAGATACATCCTTTTTGAAATGCCCTCTGGGGTCACATACTTTATGAAACTTGAGTAGCTGATAAGGCACATTCTGATTGCCTTCACTAGCAATAAAAACCTGAGCTTGATGTTTCAATGAATATAAAAATACAAGACTGAGAAGCTTGGATTTAACCATCAGACACAAGAAGCCAAATTGTCTAAAGACCACACACACAAAACAAGAAAGAGTTGAAAACAAACAAGATATTGACAAACAATCATACTCATATTTACATTTGATAAGTATCAGGAGCCATACTGAAAAATCATGTTTGCACATCATATTTTGTTTCAGTATTAATGATAGCTTCTGACTCTGACTGAGACATCAACAACTGGAAGAATGCTTAGGGACAGTATCCAGTGTTGCAAATGAAACAGCAAAAAAAACAATATTTCTGACCTGCTGCCAAAAGATAGAAAACACCTCAACATAACTGGATCAGAAGTTTAGCCATCCTACTGAACAAGCAATTGAAGAAACAGATATACATGGCACATATTTAAATGAATATTGATAGCAAGAGGTTATACCATATTTGTTAAACAAGCAGCCATTGCTCCCCAAATGCATTGGTTCAGCAGATGACATGCCACAAGATATAGAGGTACAATTATAGCATTGCAACTTCAGTGAGTCAGATATGTTAAAAAAAATACATTGGCCAACAAATATGAATTGAGGTTTGGAACAAGTTCTTTATAAAGAACACCCCATAAGGGATTGTCAAATCACCCATGCTGGGGGTTTCCACATAAGGCAGACACAAGATGCCCACATTGCGGGAGCCCACATGGGGGGCTAGGTAGATGCCCTCATTGTAGAAGCCTATTTCAGCTATGTAAATTTCACCAATGGAAGCACCAGCACAGGGGGGAATACTCCCAATATTTGCTGGAAAAATTGATTGTAATCATCAAGGCGTCAACATTATAGCAACCAGCTATTGATACCATATGATAGGTTGGAAGTGCTTATGAAGAGAACAGGTGCCTTCCCTGAATCACCTGCACCTGCAAAGGTAGCATGGGGTCTACTATGACTCTACGAGTCATGTGAGTGAGACAAGAACTATCAAAATGATCTGAGCAAGCATCCCATCATATTCAGTTTGATTCTTGGAGTGAGTTGATCAGAGCACACTGTATGATAAGAAAGACAGTGGATGTGGGTGGCCTGTGCCATTGAGTAGATGTGAGCTGGGTGCACAATTATTACCTAATTACAGATTAAAGTCCTGGAAGGAACGCCAGAGCACTACAACATACCATTTGATGTGACTGCAATCAGGTTCAGGCAGAAAATTGCTAGGATGGAGAGATGTTTGAATGCTTACAACATGGTGGTTTGAGATTTAAAAAAAAACTGGCCATCAAAATTGCACCACCTATCAAGGATGAATTTTGAATGGAAACCTCCAAGAAACTTTCACATGATTCAATGCAACAAAAATCATATTTGCATTTGAGCTAAATGCACTAGATGTAAAATAAGCTACTGTATCCATGTTTTGTCCCACAGCACAGATTCATGATGAGAACAACAAATTTTTTTTGGTGAAAGTATGCAAACTGGCTAACTGGATGACAAAGAAGAACTAAGGTGGCATGGGGCTGCAATGGATACTGGCAACTCAAGGCACAGCCATAACAACCAATAAAGCTAGTATTCCTGAAAAAGGCCCAATAACCACCACATGTTGGCCTAGCACTGTATGGATCAGCTGCACATTAGAAGCCTTTACCACACCTTTCCCCTCAGTTGTCATTTCTGGTAGGATGTACTTCAGGGGAAGTTTGACCTGGGTTGCCATGATCCCCAGTTTGACCATCACAGAACAATACAATCCTTTCTGTGGATGGTTGAGCACTAACACACCCAAACAACCTTCATACTTTCCCACTCAATAGTAGATGCCTTCCTTGGTGCCCTGAATGACAACATCAAGGCATTTATTGTCAAGTTGTGGGTCTAGCAGCCAGTCTCCTAAGTCTTTCAAGTTAAATGGAGTAGCATAAGTTAAAGAGACACACACCAAGCTTTGCAGTGGGTTCAGATGGCAAATGAGAGGTAGGGTCCCAAGCCAGACTCAGAGATGTTTCCCTTGAACCAGAATGAGTTGGCATAGATGGATGAACAGTTAGTCCAGGTAACAATGTGCCCCTTGGAATCTGCTGTGCTTTCAGCAATGACAAACCAGTCCTGGTGAAACTTCAATTATTTAAGGCAATGGTCATCATAATCATGTGCTCACACTAGCTCTGTCACATCATAATTGTCAAGCTTGACAGTCATTTTGACAGCTTGTGTGTCAATCCTGAGAGTGATGCTGAACTTTTTATTCAAGATGGGGGTAGAGCCAAGCACTGTCACTCTATGGCCCTTCAGATTACCCTTGATAACACGAACATTCATGCCACAAAACAGATCCCCAGTATGCATGGGATCTCTGCATTGTGCCTTGTCAGACAAGGGTCTTTCCTTGACTGCACCTGGTTCAGTGTCACAAGTATTGATGTTCTTCTTCCAGCTGATATGAGTCTGTTCAATTTGAAACTACAAAGGACAGATACATGCAGAATGGTCAGAGCTGGTTAAAATACCTCTTCGCCAACAGTGGTTTGAGGTCCTAGTTCTCTGACTGTCATATACAGTGTTACCAATTCTCCACATACTTCTGTAATAAAACCCTCACATCCTTGGTGTTCTCCACTGATAATTGTCACATAATCACTGCAGAAGAAAGCTCTCCTCATGTACTGCTGAGGCACTTCAACAAGAAGATGGTCATCGGGGGTCTCAATTTGAGCCATCTCCATGTTGTCAATGCTAACAATGTGGTCTGACATTCCCTGAAGTGTGCCTGAGCATATGAGCACATTTTCAGACACACCAAACTGAACTTTTGATCAAATAACTTGTATTGTGTGTTGTACACCTACATTGCCTGATTCATGGAAGAATACAAGTTCTGTTTCCTTGGGTAGCACATGAACATCATCTAAATCCAAGGTCCTGAATGACTGGATTTCAAACCTGTCAGGTGAAAGTTTCTCCATGAACCATGTTTAATCCACAATTATGCCTAACCACCCTAGTTTCCTGGATGTCTTTGACAATGTTGGGATCAAATAGAGCTCAGGACTAAATGACAACATAGGTATAAAAATCACCACCACAACTTCATCATGAACCTTGGTTACAAATCCTAAGTCATTGTGGTAGCAGCCACCATGCCGAAGCCACACCCATGCACCTGGCTTGCAAGTTCCTGACTGGGATGAAGGCATCAAGAGCGTAACACAATCTCCTAGGGGCACAAATGTTAAACAGGATTTGTTTTACACAAGAAACAAAATAGAAACAATGCCCTTGAGAAAGGAACCAAGTGACAATCTGGCATCAACTGTAGATTGAAAACTCTTGATATAGACAGCTCTGGGCTGATGGTCACGATAGAAAACAGAAAGCACTGTGGAACTCAGAGATCCAGATGGTGCAGCTTCCATGCATTTCATCAGTATCTCATGTTTGCAACCTTCCTGAACAGAGGTCAACCTGAGGCATAGAAAAAGCAGAAGAGCAGGGAGAACATATTTCAACAGATAATTTCCAGATTTCTGGGTCATGCAAGGAAGCATAGCATGTTGTGGTTTCAACAATGTCCACAAGACCCAAATCCTGCACCCATGATGTGGATGTGGTTGCAACACCAGTGTATCAACCCTCAATAGCCAAAGCAACCCCTTCCAAGCATGCTGCCTCCTCTTCCATGGTTGCATCAGCAAGTATGCTAGCTAACCAGTGGGCTGTACTCAGCTCTACTTTTTATGAAATTCTAACACCTGGGCAACAAAGTGCCATAAGGCAAATCATTGTTGGATTGTACATCTTTATTTCAACAAGTCAGCTATACATGCAACACATCTTAGTAGACTACTATAGAACTGTATGATATGATTGAAAACTGCTCATATTGCCTTGAACATCAGGGTAAATAGAACTTGAACCTGTGCTTGACGACATAACAGTGTCTAAAAGTGTTTGGTTGCTGGCTATGACATCATTTTGTGAGTACCTCTCTAAGTTTTTTTTCACATGCTTTTTTTTGTGTTCAAAAATATTTAATGTGGTGCACAGGCGCTGTCCATGGCTATCTACTACACGAGATAACAGATATAAGATGTAAGTTGAAGGGGAGACTACAGCCCCAATACTGCACAGAGGTGCATGAAGGCTGGCATGTTGTCCACGGGGACTGCATGCAAGGCCAGACTACAGGCCGAGGGTGCTCAGGTGCCTCCCCAAACCAGCTCACTGGCACTCCCAACAGCACGTACTAACTCACTTCCTCCTCCTACCCCCACAGCCCCCTGCACAGCCCCTAGTAGTCATGCACACCCACCAATGCATCAGCCAGGAATGAGGATTACAGGCCTTCCTGCAGGTCAACCAACCCACCAGCCATAAGGCCTGGTGGGGTTCAGAGCCCCTTGGTTGCCTGAGTACAGCCCCACCCCGCTTAGCTGCCCCACTTGTGGGACAGTACCCACCTACAAGATGGGCCCCCCAACCTTGCCAGCGGCGAACCTGAGGTTTGGCGTTACTGACAGGGAACAAAGCAGGCTCAGAAGCCAAAGTGTGCGTTTGGCAGGCCATCAGGCGCGCCAATCCACCAGATGGGGGTCATACACCCTGCGCATAACCCTCATCCTGGGTCCCACCCCTCAGGGGGGGCAAAGGTGAATACTCATGGATTCACCTTGAGCAGTTCGACCAGGTCCACAATCCATCATGGACCCTACTGATGTTTCTTGCATGTCACTTGCAGGCACATGTGAAGAAGATGGTCCCGATCCTGGAAAGGTCAGGGTGGACACGTGCAGTGAGTGTCCTCACTGGGGAAGAAGCGGTAGGCAATAGCACGGGTACTCCCGCGGGTACCCAGAGCTCTACCCGTACCCGTACCCGCGTCTACCCGTACCCGCAACCCACGGGTCACGAGTCACGGGTCACAGCGGGTACGGGTAGACCCCCGTCTCCCATTGTGTAACACCTCCTGCATAGGCCCCAACAATGACGGTGACAACACCATGTTGTCGCCGTCATTGTTGGGGCCTTGGATTTGTTACATACATTTAACTAATGGTTTCGTCACTCAGATGAGTGTCGACAACCTTTTAATTATTTATGTACTATGTGTATGTACTAACTAACTTAATATATATATTATTTACGGGGGAAGCGACGCCCCAGAGGAAGGGGAAGCTTGTGGAAGCAAGGTCTTATATACCAGATAATGTTTATTACTATTTGGTTCCAGTAAACGAACGCGAACGCGACACGTCGTTTAAGTTGATGTTTGCCATTGTTTGGTTTCAGTAAATGCGAACGCGACTCGTTTATGTGCTGCATTCATTTACTTCAACTATATACTAGTATTAATTATCAACTTGTTTCAATAAATGACACATCACATTCAGAAAAGTTAAACCAAACAATATGTACTAGTAAATATCAACTTGTTTCAGCAAACAACGTGTCACGTTCGCGTTCGTTTACTGGAACCAAATAGTAATAAACATTATCTGGTATATAAGACCTTGCTTCCACAAGCTTCCCCTTCCTCTGGGGCGTCGCTTCCCCCGTAAATAATATATATATTAAGTTAGTTAGTACATACACATAGTACATAAGTAATTAAAAGGTTGTCGACACTCATCTGAGTGCCGAAACCTGTAAATACAAAACTGTATGTTAGTACATAGACATTTGGTGACGGGTTGGGTGCGGGTCACGGGTACCTAAATCATGACCCGTACCCGTACCCGTGCCTACCCGTACCCGTAACCCGCACGGGTTGGCCAAACCCGTGCTCTTCCCTAAGAAGCGGTCACAGTAGCTCCCAATGGGGGCATGCACCGTAATGCACCAACTTTTTTTGCATGCTGGGGATTAACTGATATAATTTCGGACTGGTTTTCCTTTCCAATTCACTATTCAATGCCATGGACATTTACAGAGAAAATTGTCCAAATTTTCGAGCAACAGAACTACAGTAAGTTTCATAAGCAAGAGCCAACAAGAGACAAGACATATGTGTCTCTCACAGGTCTTCCATTGCAAACCATCCATTATCAAAGTTACAAGGAATCTACAGTGGAACATTACAGTCCAGTAATGGACTCACATTTCAACGCTGGTGATCCTCCAGGTAGGTTGTGGTTGCAATCACCCTTTGAACTAAGCTCATGAGAACAAAAGTTCCTACAACTATGTTTAGCGAACACCAATCCAGATCAACAAGCACCTATGACAACTAGTACCACTGAGGTTTCCATCCATTCTACAATGCTAGCCATGATTCCATGCACTTATCAATTTCTATGGCAAAGACAGAAGGAGGAAAAGCCATTGAAACCAAAGCACCCCTGGACTCAGGAGCAGGGGGAGTATTCATGACTCATGAATTTGCAGAACAGTTAGGTCTGGAACACATCCCCCTAAAGAAACAGATCCCAGTCAGGAATGCAGATGGAACCCCAAACAAAAGAGGTACCATCACTCACTACATCACAAGGCAACTTTGGATCAACAGAATGGAACTTGCTAGGAAGCCTTGGAAAAGCCAGGCACCCCTGACCTTCAGTCAAAGAAGTACCCGACAAAGAACCCAACTCAATGAAACTGGCTGATGAAGAACCAATTGGACCACAAGACAAACAAGAGGACCCCACCCCAACCCCCACAAAAGCAAACAAGACCATACTGGATGACGAATTACTCATTGCCTACATCAGAGGAGAACCCATTGTTGGAATATTCAAGCCTAAAAGATCCCCCTCACCCAGGAATACACCAATCCAGCATATTCCTACTCTTGGAAAACAGCCACCATATCCTGACTCACAGCATCATGGACATCCCCCCAGTACTCTTTTAGCCAGAATGTCTGGATCAGGGCCAAAACCTTAGTCTCACAACAACTTGCCCACAACTCAGAAAAAGGTCCAGGTGAGCAGCCAAAGAAAACCCTGGACAAACAACTACCAGAAGGATGTCAGCAATACCAATGAGTCTTTGAAAAGGAAGCATCAGAACTGTCAGGAGTACAAAATTCAAAGACATTTTAAACTATTAACTTCAGTTGTTTGGTGCTATGGACACTTTTATGTACATGTGGTAAGCACAAGGTCCTTATAATTGAGTGCATGGCTAAGGGAGGTACAACACATGGTACACACATGGGCAACACATTGCACAATTGGACATATGGTAGACGCATGTAGCTGTGCACACACACTGTAGGTATGGTGCTGCACCCATTGATGACTCATGGCTAAGGCATGGCTACCTCATGTATGGTAGTATATAAACCATAATATATTGCCTAGAGACACTAGTTGTGTTCTCTCAGGTTATCCACCCTATACAGGTGTGACTGCTTGTGACTACATGATTCTTTTCTCTGTTTGCTGTTGTTTGTTCTGAGGGAGCCATCATCTTGCCTTAGGGTATAGGTGACATCCTGACAGAAGAACATGACTGCTCTCAATGAGCCCTCCCTCCTCTCTCTCTCTCTCAACTTTTCTTTACCTTCTGGCTCACTTGAGATGATGTGCACCAACATGCTGCCTCATCAAGGTACAAGACCCAACCCCCATTTTCATTACTTACCACACCTTTCCCCCCCCCAATCATTTTCCTTGTTCATCCAGAGTTGACTCTGTTGAATGGTCATAGCAACTGTTCTTCAGGGATTTCCTGTTGAACCCCCTTCCAGACTGCAAGATGCGCAGTGGATCACAGACCAAAAACATGTGCTGAGAAATGTTGAGCCCATCTCAGTACTGTGTTGAATGTGTGAGGGTGTTGAGACCTCAACATGAGTTTGCCAGCAAAAGTCCATGTGCTAACCACACATCAAATACCTAAGCTGCAAGACAGGGTCATGTGCCTGCAGCAAGGCACTATTGTCTTTTCCAACAACACACTTTCCTCATGCTCTCCACTCCCAACACCCTTATCTTCTTTACCACTCTCAACACTGATCACAATGGGCAACCTTCAAGACTTAGACAACCTGAGGCTCGAGGACATACTGGAACCTGGACTGAGCAAGACACTCAACAACTACTTGAAGAGGCCTAGCAGGAATGTGACACCCTGCTGGAGGCATTGATGGAAGAGTGACAATGGCATGACAGGCCAGATGCACAATGTTGGGATTATGTATACAAGAGTATACAGGCAAGCCAAGGCAGTTAACATGCCTAGGGAATATTGCCAGAATATGCTAAGTCATATTAACACATGTGTTAAGCTAGGACAACACTAGGGTTAGGGCTAATCCAGATTAACCATAACCCTAGGGAATGGACAGTTAACACATGCAGAGACATAAAGGGGAACCCACAGTTAACACATGCTACAGGATTACTCATACTGCAGCATGTCTATGATAGCCTATCCAAGACAAAGCTATGGATAGAGTGTCTATGACACACCCTGCAGGAAGTCTAGGACTTGCCAAGCCATGATATCATATGTCACTATTATTGACACTGTTATAGGGGATATGACAAAGTTACTCCACTATTAACTGGTACAGGGGTCTATTACAGAATACCTCCTTTATATATTATAGGAGTGCATTACACTATACCTCCTAACTGTGTAGTATAAATATTGCACATCTTGAGGAGATGAAAATAACATTCCTCCCTGTGGCAGACTCCCTCATACACTTATCTTTGACTTAAACTCAATACCTCAGAAACCTCGTCCTCATCTTGTGCTCAGCTTCCTGATCCTAATACACAAATAGTAGAAGAGGGCAGGAGTTCACATATGCATAAGGTGGTGTGCCCCCTCCCTTTTTCAGGCAAGGCAGACAAGCTTGACTCCTTTGAGATGGCTGTCTATATGTACATGTGGGGATGCCCCAACAAATTCAGAACTGAGGATGCAAGGATTGTCTGAATCCTTTTGTACTTGCAAGGAGGGACCACCACGAAATGGTATGAGGTAGCAGTTAAGGAAATGATGCATGGTGACCTGCCCTTTGACATGGCGCAGGAGCTGATGCAAGCAAGCAATCTGGGAGTCATTTGGCAACCCCAATGTCCAAGACATCAAGGTGTTCCAGATAACAACCATGGTGCAAGGAGAGTTAACCACAGATGAGCATGTCCAGAATTTCAAGATCATGGTGCATGAGTCAGGTTACACTGGAACACCATTGATCAACAAGTTCAAGTGCTCATTGAACAAGGGGCTGTGAGAGTGGCTCAACAATTTGGACCAGCAACCAGCAACAATAGCCAAGTGGTATGTGCAGGCAATGTGCATGAACCACCAATGGAGACAAGTGTGTGCTGAAGAGCGCTTGTTTGGAGCAGGGACTTGGGGACCCCAGAGGCCACCCACACCAAATGGGCCATGAGTGCAGGGGACAACTCAACCCCAACCACAGACAACACAGGGGTGCACTGCAGCCCAGCAACAGCAGCATCATTCAGCAGGACAGCAGCCACTGCATGACCCCAATGCAATGGACATAGACCAGCTGGTGCGACACCCACCTCCAGTCTGCGACAAATGCAGAAAGCCTGGGCACATGGCCTGCAATTGCAGGTCCTGGCTGGACATCTGGGCAACAAACTATGATGAGCTACAAGACTACTGGGTCTGCAAGCTTGATGAGGAGAAGAAGCAGAAGGAGGAGCAGGATTTTCCTGACAGAGGCAAGTGATACCCCTGTTGCTAGCTTCCAAGAACAAGTTTGAAGGACTTATGGTACAGGACATTGACTTAGATATGGACTTGGACTCTATGACTGTAGATAGATTAGATATCATCTCAGTATGTAGTAGCAATGGCAAGGGGCCTGACTCAAATCAGCTTGGCACTCCAGAAGCATGCTGAATTCCTTGTAAACCCATAGATACTAAATTAAACACTGATACCAAAAAGCCTAAAGAGGGGGTAAAGCACTTTGTATGATCCAGTAAGATAAAGAATGAGACCATGATACCTATTTATTACTATGTTAGATACACATGATTAGGGACTAACATGGATACATCTGGATACATCTGGTTATGCAACCATGGATACAGATACAGATTGGATACAGATACAACTGTATCTGGATAAACTGTGACTATCCATACTCAATAAAATAGAATTGCTTTTGGGTGACTGATTTGGATTCCTACTATTCTTACAGTCACATATTCATAACTCTTCTTTACTATTTCTGCAAAAACGTTCAGAGTAATACAGTGACTCAAAAATTTGATTTGATGTTTGTCATAATTTGACTATTTGTCGAACAATGGCTCAACCAGTACAAATATAGCCAAAGTGTTTCTGTACCAGAGACAGCTCTCGATCAGGGCTTCAATAACGATCTCACAACCTAATTGATGGGATTAATCCCCATAAATATATATGTAGTGTAATTCAGGAACTCATTGAATCAATTTTTTGACTTGTACATATTGACAACATTTGCAACATAATCAAAATCATTTCAAATTTCCTCTTCCAATTCAATACTTATATTTTCTTCCTCACACTCCTCTCCCATTTCAGACTTGACTATCCTTACCATCTGGTCAAACCCAGGATACAGTGATGATTGAGCCCAAGATCCCACAGCCATTTGTGCTCTAAAGGTCTGTGAGTTCATGTTGTGCTGTAGGTGACTGATCTGAAGTCGTCCACTTGAAAATGCCTGTTCAGCATCAACAGAGGAAGCTGAAACCCATGTGAGGGCCTGAACACATAAAATAATGTATACTCACCTGGCACAGAGCAAAAGTCTGAGCCCATTTTTGCCAGGCATGGACAGCGTACACTTGCTAGGTGCCAATATTTCATGTAACCACCAGCCTCTGTAATTGCATCAGATGCAAGAACTGGATCTGGAAGATATGTTGTGGTTTCATCAGAAGGTCCACATGTTGGGGTAGTAGCTGACTTCTTGACCCATTTATTCTTTGACTGGTGAAAAATTAGTAAGTAGCAATTTATATGACAGTAGTATAAATACAGTGTCAGATGACTCAGCTGGTGCATATGACTCTTTGAAGCGATTGACAACCAATTTTTTGATGTCTCTGATTTGAGCTGAAGTGCGACCATGATCTTTGAACCACTTCAACTTCCGATCAGGACACATGACTAAAATAAAACAAAATAAGCCAAATTCACAGCAGAGATTGGATGACAGCCAACCAATTGCAATTTGATATAGCTCGCAATCAGCTGATAAAAGCAAGTATTTATGTGTGAGAAGCAGTGCTGCCTGTGCTGCCACCTGGACAACACTGGGAAGCTCGTCATCTTCATCATCATGAACAGCCTGCAGAGAGTCTCCAATATCCTCCAAGATGGGCACTGCATTTACAATCAAAGGTACTTCTGATGCTGAAAAGAGCTTAGTAGCATCTTCAAAAATCTGTAACCATGAGACTGTCAATTATAATACAGGATAAATATCAGAAAACTAAAAACCTCCAAAATTAATGTAAGATCCTCAGCTAGTTGCCATTGGGAATCAGTCAACTGATATGCCTGTAACTTGTTTGCTGCCACTTGAGTAAGAGATTGGACAACACTTGACATGGATATGTGCTTTCAAGCAATCAAATTCAGAGTTCCATCATGTTGGAACATGTCAGGTCAACATTTGCATGCTGCCTTTCAGCTCAATTTCCTCCTGAACAAGTTTATCAAACTTCTCATGCAGAGTAGAAGAATCATGCACACAGCGAGCAAGTCCAGCAACCTATTGAGCAGTTAGTTATAATAAACTGAAATTTACTGAATCCTTACACATGGAAAAAGTTGTAATGCCATCTGCTCTTCATCTTTCTCAATAACAACTCCTTGCTCTACCATCATCTGGATTGCTGTTCTACAAAGTGAACCAACAACCAAGTTGTCATGCACACCCTGGCCATCATCCTCCAACTCCATAGCAGCTGTATCAATTGCCTCCTCCTCAATTGCCAGGTTTTCCTCACCTAGCAGCTCATCTTCACCTTCCTCAAGCACAACTTCTTCCTCAAAATGGACTACATCCAAAGGAATGTCACAACCATGAGCATGTTGAGGTACTGCACCTTCTGCAACCTTGATGGCCTTTTTCTTCTTAGGCTGTTTGAAAAAAAAGGAAATGAATATCTGAAATTATAATATCATATCTTCCATGAGATGCCATGCCACGAAATGAAGGTATCAGCCCTGCAAGATGTTTTGCCAGGTTATCACAATTGCTTGCATTATCCATGCATAGTCCGTGAAGCTACAATAATTGTTATAAATAGTTGACAAAGATAACAACTCTTACCAGTTTGTCAAGGCCAAACTGTTTAAGACATTCTACTACAACCTTGGCAAGGTAATCTCCACTATGTTTAGATGTGTGTCTACAAATAAATGAGTATCTTGGCAATAAGACAGAAAAACTGATCTTGCCAAATGAAGTACAAAATTGCTCTGTGGACCAATCCATTTTCATACCAAACAACTACCAGACCAAGATATGAAGCCACAATTGGTGCTGTCTACCCATCAAGAACCAGATGAATTGTGCTATTCCAAGCCTATTTCAAGTTATAATTAAATGGTAATACATAGAAAGTTGAGAAACAGGCCTGAAAATAGTTCTGAACATGCTTTGACATCTCAAAGTACATGGCATTTACATCCTGGCTGATAGTCATAGGATGAGGGGTTTTTGTATCTGGCTGGAGCATTTGGACCTCCATCTGATAATCATCATCAAGTACTGAGTTAAATGGCTGGTGATGCTTTGCACAGCAAAGAGCAATAAGTGCACAATGAGCTGCCTCAAAATATGGAGGACCAGATTTTGAAACCTGGGTGTTACGATTCTATCGTTTGACCTATATTTACTTTCTAACATGCGCTTACTTGACAGCCAGCGCATCATTACTTATTGAAACACTCCTTAAAAGACCTGAGTAGATAACTGCTATACTTACTAGCCAATCGTTATATAGACCAGAGTAACTAATAGTCTATATAAGCTGTAGTAGATAGTCGGTCAAGGCCTCAGCTTGACCTAAAGATATCAACTCTTTAAACTGCTCACAAAGAACTCGACCTAAGGAAGTACCTTAGAGTCTAAACGACGAACTCAACGCAAGGAAGTACCTTGACATCTCAAACTTACTGAGTAGTTAAGAGACAATCTTAACACTGGGTGCCAGAGATCCCATGGCACTTATTACACTGAGCTACACCAAGCTGGAGATTGCTTATTCCCCCAGATGTTTTGCTCCAAGCATGGGTATGGGAGTGAGTTGTTGGATACATTTTACAAGTAAATATGAAGTCAATATGGTCTGGGGAGCAATCCTCAGCACATTCATGGACCAGAGAAACATCATAGTGGTCATAGACCTCAGACCTCCACACTGCCCTTGAAGCAGCTAACAAAAATCATAACATAACCACAAGGAATAGGGTACAAGGAAACTCACCAATAATATCCTCATCTGTTAAATTCCAAACATCTAGATCAGTCTGTGCACAAATTCCAGAAGCCTCCCTCTGTTGATGACGACAGACAGGAGATGCTACTACAGCAAGGCAGCCATGAGACTCTGAATCTGAGTGCTCTGGAGTAGTCAATGGTGTGTGAGGAACAGAGCCAGGTGTTGTTTCTCAGCTTCTTGAGGATGTAGCATGAACCCCAGGGGTATTTCCATGGCTAACAGGTGTTGGTCATTGACTAGAACCTTGGCCATGCTGACTAGTACTCCGGGGTGGCATGAGGGGAAGGAAGAAAGAACGAGGGGGGCATAAGCATGTCATGTCGTTGAACATCAGAGGAGTTTCAAAAATCTATATTTAAAGCTGTTACTGTTGACCAAACACTGAACACTAAATGATGTCATGAGTCTGCAGTTTTCATCCCCTTATGCTGCCCCTGCAGCCCAGCCTGTGAGCAATGGCTCACAGCTGTGGCAACAGGGGGTGCACAGGGTCAGAGAACATGCACGGTGGTGGTGGTGGCCATGCAGTGGTCCCCTTGCACTCATCGCAGCCATTGTCACTCATCACAGCCATTGTCACTCATTGCGGCCATTGTTGCAGCTGTCATTGCTCACCGTTTCCACCCCACAAGCAGTTGCTCATGGTGGTGGTTGGGGGTGCTGTTGATGTGGTGGTGGTGATGGCCATGGCTGTGGGTGGGGGGGGGGCTGCAAGCAGGGGCTCGCAGTGGTGGAGGTGGGTGTTAGTGGCAGTTGCAGTGGATATAGGTGGCATGCAACTCACAGGCATCCCGCTACACCAGGCTGGGGTTACAGGGGGCAAGTGGGAGGTCACGGGTGGCCCGGAGGGGTGGAATGTGGTCAGCATCGTTGATTACAACATGGCAGGGGTACAGGGGGTTTGGGGTGGCAAACATGGGGTCATCTACCAGTTTTGTGGATCTGTGTTGGCTCCAGGGGAGTTGTAGGTCATCAGGCAGACACTGAGGAGCTGCTGGGTGCCATAGGAGGTGTGGAAAGGTCAGGGGGCATTGGCATCATTGTTGCTGATGCGGGAGGGGCAGTGGGGGGCGATGTTAAGAGAGCCTTATAAAACCTATAAACAATTTTTCTTATATTTTTCCGATTTTATTTACTTTGATACAAACACAATACTTGTACAAGTACAGTGAGAGGGGAGAGTTTGGTTATGTTTACCTATTCCTTTGATTACTCAAATGTTTACCATATACGGACGACACCAACACAATCCGTATTAGTACTATGATTTCATTGTTATTTACAAAATACTGTACAACAAGTGTAACCTAGTATATAAAGCTGAATGAATACTAGGGGAACACTAGTTGTGATATTCCACCTGTGATTGGTGTGACGAGCCTATCTCAACACAAACTCATTTCCCCTCTATTCTAAAAATAACCTCACATCATTTTGATCTTCTCGTCATTGCCGCTTCTTGTAGAGCCTGCACGTTGCCATCAGGGTTTGGTGGTATTCAAGGTGTCGCCCTAACAGGCGAGGGGTGTTGAGCATGCAGCCATTTGGCCATTGTGGGGGCAGGGCCAGGGTCTGGGGGTGTCCTGGGCAGCTGGGGAGCTCGCAGGGGTGTGCTGGAGGGCATGGAGGGTGGGGTTGCCAGGGGCAGAGCTGGGGACGGAGGCAGCATTGTGTGTGATGTGGCATGGGTGATGTGGGGCTTGTGGTGCATAATGGGGGTAGGAGGGAGGTCCTGGGGGACACTGCAGGCCTGTGTTACCATCCAGCAGGTGCTGGGTGCGATCTGAGCACCAGCATTCGATGTGGTGGCTGGTTTTGGATTTTTTGGGGTTTTGGGGCACTCATCGTCAGGCGGCACCATTTTTGGAGCAGAAGAGAGGTGGGTAGGGTTGGTGTTCGTCTGGGCAGACATCCGGGAGGTTGGCAGGGGTGCACTGGGAGCCAGAGAGGGCTGTTCTGGGGGTGGTTAGGCTAAGGGCATGTAGGCCATTGTCAATTACATGGTGCAGGGGACAGGGTGTTCAACTACAAACAGCAGGTTCGGGGGGCAGGTGGGTGCCATCAGGGGCCTGTGCCCACTTCTCTGGAGTGTCAGGGGCTGCAGGGCAGTGTTCTGAGCCCAGTGGAGCCAGCGGCGCTGCATGTGACATGGTGCAGCTAATGTGGGGCTCCAGGCATCGCTCAGGGGGGTCTGGAGCACTGTGGGGGCCAGTGCACCTTCATGCAGTCATCCTGGCAAGACTTTACACTCCCCCACCTGTCCTATTGGACTCTGATTGGACTGCTTGGAGTCTGAGTCAGTCCGAGTCAGTCAGAGTGGAGTCCGAGTAGTCCGAGTGGATTAGTAGGCTCGGACTGGCTTGGACTCCACTTGGACTGAGAACTTGGGATTCAAACTCATGTCTGAAAATGTAAAAGGCTTGTATCCCCAAGGATTGAACCCTCAGCCCTTTATGTCCAGCTTGGATAAACGGTTTTTGAGGTGCTCTAGCCAACTGAGCTAAGTGCCTGATACATTTTTGCCATATTAAGGGTATAATATGCACTTTACAACATTCACATTTACACTACATAGTCTGATCGGACTCCGAGTGGACTCCACTCGGACTCTACTCAAATTTTATAGAATAGTGAGTTTTTATTTGTATTTTTCATTCAAGTCACATTAATTGGGATAATTCTATTCAAATGGGGTCAATTGATGTAATACAAAATTATATATATATATAAGTAAAATAAATATGTACGAGAGGGGAGAGGGGGAGTGCAGTGCATTGCATCGCCGTCGCTGCCCCCCCCCCTTCCATCACCCTCGCCTATTGCACCCCCCTCCACCCTGCAAGCAGTCGCTCGCAGCAGTGGTGAGGGGTGCTCTGTCGCCCTGGGTGTCGCGTGGTTGGGTGTCTGGCGCATCCCCTTGCTCTGACAGAGTAGTATTTATATTAATAAAAGTAGAGTATAAATAAAATAGATATATACGAAATAAAATTAGAGGGAGGGGGGGAGGGGGGCACGGTGCATCACCATCCCTTCCTTGTCCCCCCCCTTCCCATTGCCCATCCATCACCCTCGCATAGTGCACCCCACCTCCGCCCTGCAAGCAGTCGCTTGCAGTGGTGGTGGGGGTGCTCTGTTGCACTGGGTGTCGCGTCTGGTGGGTCCCCCTGTCCCCCCTCCCTCCTAGCGCATCCCCCCATCTCCTGGCCCGTCCCCTCCCTCCTAGTCGCGCTGGAGCATCCCCCCCTCCTAGTCACACTGCGTGTTGTCCCCCCTCCCTCCTCCTCCCTCCTGGCATGTCCCAGGCATCCCCCTCCCTCCCAGTGTGTCCCCCTTGGTTCTCACACATCCCCCTTGGTTCTAGTGTGTCCCCCTCCCTCCTAGCACATCCCCCCATCCCCCAGCGCTGTAACCGTGCAGCATGACCATAGCAGACTACACAGATATAGAGTAGAGATCACGTGATCATGTTGATATCTGCATGTGTAGACACTGTAGCACAGCATTCCATCCTTGCCTTTCGACATGTCTGATCGTGTCTGAGCATTCCGTGGTCTCCCCTGTGCGCATTCTGCTAGAGACTGCATGTCTCCAGCGTGTCCCCTCCCTCCTGGCATGTCCCCCTGTCCCCCGGCGCACCCCCTTGCTCTGAGGGACGTCCCCTTGTCCTTGTGGGACTGGGGTCAGGTCGTGGGGGAGGGTGCTGGGTTGGTGGGTTGGTGGGTTGGTGGGTGTGACATGGTGGCAGCAGTGGGTGCTCGGTCTGTGGGTGTTGGTGACATGGTGGCGGCGGTGGGTGCTCGGTCAGAAGGGAGGTGGCGCTGGGGGTGACGTGGCAGGGCTAAGGACAGGGTGGCAGAGAGGTGGCACTGGTGGTGACGCACGTCGTTCGGCAGCGTGTGGCAGTATTGGTGAGGTGGCAGCTGCAGTCATTCCCTCATCCTTCCTGTAAAGACCTCTGTCCTGGGGGTGCTGGGGGTGGCCTGGGGTGTGCTGGACTCTGTGGGGGGTTGTTCTGAGGTTGGGAGAGGGCTGGTGATGGCCGTTGCTGACAATGTTGGCATTGTTGACGGTTGATGGTGGCTGTGCAATGGTTATCAGTGACAACATGGCAGTGTTGTTGTTGTGTTCCCCATGATACGAGCTTGTTGTGTCATTGTAAAATAGTCAAAAACCTAAATGCATGTTAGAATGAAGTATGAAAAGAAAAAAAACTTACCTGGGGCTGAAAACAATGTTTTCGGCCAGTAGATTTGAGATTGTGCTGTGTGGGCTGTTTGTGGCTTCTGGTGGCACCCCATGGCAATGTGGTAGGAGTCGGGAGTCATGCAGGTGGCTGTTGCAGCATCGTGGTGGTGGGAGTGCAGGCATCTGCCACAGGCTAAACCAATTAGTATAAGTACAGCGTATCCAGATACCCATACCAATCTATCCGTATCCAATCTGTATCCGTAATATGGTTAATATCCAGTTATGTAACTGGATAAGTCATATCTGTGTTAGTCCTTACACATGATGCCTGCACAGTTAAGGTGCTCTTGGATAGCAGGGCTACTGGACTTTTTGTGGACAGGGAGTTCACACATAAAAGCAGACTTAAGACCCAGACTCTTGATCAACCAATCAGGGTCTACAACATTGATGGCACATTGAACCAGGGTGGCTTGATCACAGAAGATATCACCTTGAGGCCATCTTCGAAGTGTGTGACCTAGAGAAGATGATAGTGATACTGGGGCACCCATGGCTGAGAAAGCACAACCCCAACATCAACTGGCAAATGGACAACATGAAAATGACCAGGTGTCCTCATGAGTGCAACATATTTATCAGATCAGTGAAGAAAGACAGGGCCAGGCAGAAGTTGGCCAAGTGAATGATGAGGTGTCCAACAATTGAGGAAGTAGAGGACGACGAGGCCTTTATCATGGCTGAGGGAATCATGGAGGATGGTGACAGAATCCTGGAGAAAATTGCCCAGGAATGAAACAAGAACCTGGAAGACAAAGAGGAGCACAAGATTCCAATGACAGAACAGGAACTCAAAGCAAAGATTCCTCAGAGATTCCAGAGGTGGATGAAGGTGTTTGAGAAGAAAGTGTTTGAGCCCATGCCAAGGTGGAAACCCTGGGATCATGGAATTGAAATGAAACTGGGTTACAAGCCAAAGAAAGCCAAGAACATCTGGCTCTCTCCACAGGAGCAAGGGAAAGTCAATGACTTCTTGAATGACCAGCTGGAAAAAGGGTACATCAGGGAGAGCAGGTTGCTGCAGACATCAGCTGTGTTCTTTGTACCGAAAAAAAGACAAAAAAAAGAGGATGGTACAGGACTATAGATATCTAAATGCTTGGATAATTACCCATTGCTGCTTATTGGTGACTTAATAGACAGAGTAGGTAATGCTAAAGTATTTACAAAGTTGGACTTGAGATGGGGCTACAATAACATCAGGATAAAGGAAGGAGATGAGTGGAAGGCTGTGTTCATGACCCACAGGGGGGCATTTGAGCCAGTGGTTATGTATTTTGGATTATGTAATATCCCAGCCATGTTCCAGACCATGATGAACACTGTGCTAAAGGACCTCATCAATCAGGGGTCAGTAGTAGTATATATAGACAATATCTTGATATTTACAAAGGACAAAAATGGACATGACAAGATAGTGGAGGAAGTCCTGAAAAGGCCAGAGGAAAACGATCTGTTTTTGAAACCCGAGAAGTGTGAGTTCACTGTACCAGAAGTAGAATTCCTCGGATTGCACGTTGGACAAGAGGGAATCAAGATGGAGACAGAAAAAATGAGGGCAATTGTCATATCCCATGCAAGCATGACTCTGACCTCCACCATGGAACTCTGAGTATTTCAAATTCCTTATTTCAAATTACTTCTCCTGTTTTACTTACATCACATCATTTACTCAAGTCTGTTCTCCATCATAGATATGATAGTCATTATTTGAGTCAGTTAAATAACTCAGGAACCAATGATCGGATCGCTTGGAGTTGGCAGAGGACCCATCGACTTCTCACATGATCTAGCTCCTCTAATATTTTCAGAAGTTATGCTATTTTATTTCCCAAGTTAGTAAAAACACCCAGCTGAGCTGCAGCAACACTATGTTGCATCAACATGTGGTAAAACAAGGCATGGGGAGATGGGGACAAAGGGGCCTTGTACAGATGCACTCTTGAATCTGGAGGCTAGGCAATGGCTCAGGGAGACAGCCATGGACCCATGAATCCTATTGACATGCATTGCCTGCCCCCTCCAAGTGAGAGACTTGCTAGGTCACAACACTCAACCCTACATCCTAGAGACCAGATCCCAGAGATGCACCGGCATGGAAGAGAAGGAGTCCACAACACTAGATAAACTACAAGAAACATCAAACAGTTAATTAAGCAGATTGAAAGGGAAGCCTGAAGTGTCAAGAACCATTGATCCAAATCCCTTCCTTGGCTAATTGTTCTGTACTTGGTCCCAGGACATGTAGCCATGAAACTTGACACTAGTAGCCAGTACTGCAGCAGGGGGGGAATTTCAGCTATTTGAAAAACAACTCATTCAGTGGTAACCAGAAAGAGTAGGGGGATTGAGGAGTAAGAGAGGAATGAAGGACTTGAGGTCTTTACTCTCTCCCCCCTGCTTCCTAGATAGTGTAAATGGAATAAAAATTCCCTGTATCAGTCCTAGTCCATTCCTGATCCATTCATAGTTCATTCCCAGTCCTGCCAGGAATGCCAGGAATATTTCTTAGGAATGGTCCCAGTCCATTCCAGGCTGTTAGTATTAATATATTAAATATTTGTATTGCACCATCAAGGATTGAACCCAGGTTTTGGGAGATGATTACTCAGCACAAATGTGGCAATATAACCATTAGACTAAGCAGCTGATATTTGTTAGGTAAGCTAAGCAAATATGTTATGTCCCAATCCTCACAGCCACTTGGCACATGGTTGATCACATGTTGGTTGGAAACGCGTGGTCGTGTGTGACTGTTTTGTTTATCAGTGACACGTGCTGCCACCACCACCACCTCTGTCCACAACTACCACCCCCACTCACACTGGCCCCAGATGACCAACACGCGATGACAACCCCGACCCCACTGGTAAGCCCCCCCCCACCCCGACACGCCATGTCACTGACCCCCCCCCATCCACCAGGCAATGCCCCTGCCCCCTGGAACGACGACCCCAGCACTTGCCACTGCCTGGTAGGCCCTTGTGCCCCCCACCTCACATGCCATGTCACTGACGCCACCACCTCCCCCCCAGCCTCCCCCCTCGCTCTGCCTCCCCCCCCTCTCTGCCTCCCCTCCTCCCATCCTCCACTACCCATCCATGGGGGCCTGAGGCCCCCGTATTAAGTATTTTTAATCATTTAAATATATTTTTAAGCTAACAATCTTCTTTTCTACTTGTACCAGCAGAGACCCAGTGTGCCACCCCTCCTCCCCACTCAGCCAGGATGGGAGGGGCTTGGATGGGGATAGGGGGGCGCTGGGAGGCCCGAGCAGCAGGGTACCCGCAAGGTGTGCACAGAACGGCCCACCAGGCCACCACCTCACTAACCCCCACCCCTTTCACCTGCAGACACCCGTGCTCACCACAACAGCAGGATGGCACCGCCAGGTCACACCAACAAGAGGGGGACATGACGGGACACCAAGGGACCCCCCACCAGCCAAGGGGACGTGACGCGACATGCCAGGACACGCCAGGAGCCAAGGGGGAGGTGACGCGACACGTCACCACCCAGCGGGACACAACAGGGGCCACGAGGGAGGCGACAGAAGTCCCCCGGATCCCAGGAGACACCCCCAGGCGGCAACAGGACATCACAGGAGCCAAAGGGATGCCACAGGACACACCAGGACACACCAGCAGGCCAAGGGGACGTGACGGGAGCCAAAGGGACACACCAGGACGCGCCAGCAGGCCAGGGGGACACGACAGGAGCCAAAGGGACACACCAGGACGCACCAGCAGGCCAATGGGACGTGACAGGAGCCAAAGGGATGCCACAGGAGCCAAAGGGACGTGCCAGGATGCGCCAGCAGGCCAGGGGGACACGACAGGAGCTGAAGGGATGCCACAGGATGCACCAGTATGCCCCAGCAGACCAGGACAGCCGAGGGGGACACAACAGGAGGGCCCAGCAGCCCAAATAACACCACCCAGCCCAGCCTCACAAGCCACTGCTCGTTGGGGTGGAGCCCAGGTGGGGCAACGGCAGCGCTGAGCAGGCGCCAACCCCCCATGCCAGCACCATGAACTGCTACCACGAGCCATCGCTCGTGGGGTGGAACAGGGTGTTATGCAAGGGGCAGGTCACCACGATGTGACACGATCGCTAAGCCCCCTGCCGCCTAAGAGACGCGGGGGGATTTTATTTAGTTTAATTTAGTCATGTATTATATTAATAAATAAAATTTCCCCCCTGCCTCATAGCGAGTTGGGGGGTTTTTACACTTTTTGTTAGTATTTTTTGTTAGTATTGATGTTTCCATAAATGGTAATAAATGCATTTAATATTTGAAATAATGACCCAGTACCTCCAGGAATGGTGGCTAGGAATGGTCTAGGAATGGTCTAGGAATGGCTAGGAATGGACCAGGATTCCACAAGGAATGGGGGGGGAGTAGGCAATAGCACGGGTACTCCCGCGGGTACCCAGAGCTCTACCCGTACCCGTACCCGCGTCTACCCGTACCCGCAACCCACGGGTCACGAGTCACGGGTCACAGCGGGTACGGGTAGACCCCCGTCTCCCATTGTGTAACACCTCCTGCATAGGCCCCAACAATGACGGTGACAACACCATGTTGTCGCCGTCATTGTTGGGGCCTTGGATTTGTTACATACATTTAACTAATGGTTTCGTCACTCAGATGAGTGTCGACAACCTTTTAATTATTTATGTACTATGTGTATGTACTAACTAACTTAATATATATATTATTTACGGGGGAAGCGACGCCCCAGAGGAAGGGGAAGCTTGTGGAAGCAAGGTCTTATATACCAGATAATGTTTATTACTATTTGGTTCCAGTAAACGAACGCGAACGCGACACGTCGTTTAAGTTGATGTTTGCCATTGTTTGGTTTCAGTAAATGCGAACGCGACTCGTTTATGTGCTGCATTCATTTACTTCAACTATATACTAGTATTAATTATCAACTTGTTTCAATAAATGACACATCACATTCAGAAAAGTTAAACCAAACAATATGTACTAGTAAATATCAACTTGTTTCAGCAAACAACGTGTCACGTTCGCGTTCGTTTACTGGAACCAAATAGTAATAAACATTATCTGGTATATAAGACCTTGCTTCCACAAGCTTCCCCTTCCTCTGGGGCGTCGCTTCCCCCGTAAATAATATATATATTAAGTTAGTTAGTACATACACATAGTACATAAGTAATTAAAAGGTTGTCGACACTCATCTGAGTGCCGAAACCTGTAAATACAAAACTGTATGTTAGTACATAGACATTTGGTGACGGGTTGGGTGCGGGTCACGGGTACCTAAATCATGACCCGTACCCGTACCCGTGCCTACCCGTACCCGTAACCCGCACGGGTTGGCCAAACCCGTGCTGTTCCCTAGGGGGGAGTGTAAATACTTGGTTTTATCCCTAGCATTCTCCCTAGTTCCTGGAATAGTTGGGAGGCAAAGCAGGGGTCTTGATCAGAAATGATTTTATCTGGTAGCCCAAACCACTTGTAGACATTGTCCTAGGTAGCCTGTGGCTGCTCCAAGTGCATCTATCATCTTGTTGCAAGGGATTAACATTACCCCCTTTGTAAGACCATGGTCTACCATGACCATTAATGAATTGAATCCATCACAAACTCCGAGGTTGGTGATAAAGTCAGTAGTTACAAGAGTGAATGGGCAGGTCGCATGGGATTTGATTGGGGAGAGTGGGGGGGGTAGTCAGGTGCTTATTAACCTTCATTTGTTGGCAGGTGGCACATCCTGTAACAAAGTTTTTAATAAATGTCACCATTCCCAGCCACCAGTAGTCTCTTTGAATTAACTCTGTGGTCTGCCACTGTCCAGGGTGCCCACTTGGCAGGCATTCATGGTAGCACTCCACTATACATCATTGTGTATCTGCATTGTCAGGTACATAGCACCTCCCCTTGAAGAATAAGAGTCCATCTTTGATCTTGTAATCCTCAAGGGAGGATTTAATCAGGGGGATGCCATTGTTACAATTTGCATCATTTGGACCCCCACCATGCACTTGTGCCCCCCATTTCCCCTCCCATTGTCATTAACAAAGTATTAAAGCCACTCTCCTACTGCCACTCTCCTCTGAAACAGTTGAAAATGCACCCCATCTTCCACATAGCCCTCCTGACCCCTTTCCGACAAATGGATGAACATGGCCCCTCATTCTCAGAACCACCACCCAACTTGATTGAAGGAGAAAAGGAATATGAAGTCGAAGCAATCCTCACCCACAGGAAAAGAGGCTGAGGGTTTCACTACCTAATCAAGTGGATGGGCTACCCCTCATCAGAAAACTCATGGGAACCAGAAGCCAACCTTGGACACACCAGAGACACATTGAGTAATTACAAAAAGAAAAAGAACATCTAACAAAACAAATATAACAAAAGACCAACAACAGTATAAAGACAGACAAATGAAAGCAGAAGACAAAAGAAAATGTACTACCCCTCTCCCAATGCCATTGCCACCCAACTCTTTCTGTCCAACCAACAAAATGAAAAGAACATCCAGCAACTTGTCAATGGGAACATGCATCTGAGACCCCTCTTTGCCACTTGGGGCCACAACCAACACCTCCTCCATGCTGCTCAACAACAAGAAGAGGTGTTGGAATCATGTATACAAGAGTATACAGGCAAGCCAAGGCAGTTAACATGCCTAGGGAATATTGCCAGAATATGCTAAGTCATATTAACACATGTTTAACAGAGGTTAACACATGCATAGACATATAGGGGATATTGGGATTAGGTCTTTGAGAGCAAGTGGGGGATCACTCAGACAAAGTAGTGAGTGTGTAGAACAGGCAGGGAATGTCTATTCATCTCCTACAAAGTGTGGAATATTTATACAACACTGTTAGGAGGTATAGTGTAATATACTCCTATAATATATTAAGGAGGTATTCTGTCATAGACCCCTGTATCAGTTAATCTTGGAGTAACTATGTCATTTCCCCTATAACAATAGTGTCATAGTACCTCCTATGATATCATGGCTTGGTAAGTCTGAGACTTCCTGCAGTATGGGTCTTAGACACTCTATCCAAGGCTCTTTTTTTTTTTTTCTTTTTTTTTTTTTTTTTTTTTTTTTTTTGTTCAGCAATTTATAGCGCGGTGCACGTAAGCAGTCCGCAGGCACAAAGTATGAATACAACAGAGTAAACTATGCTCCAGCATACCCGCACCCCCGCCGGGGTGAAACCTTCCTCTCTCTTTTCGCCTCTTAGGTGGGCACGTCCATGGATAAAGCCCCGGTGGGGCCGGAAAGACCTGCCGCGTACACGCAGCGCAGGGCCCACGCAACTCGCCCCCCACAGCTAGCCCGGTCCCCCCACACGCTGCCAGCCGAAGCCAGCCGGTGAGTAGTGTCAATTCACCGTAAGCCCCCACATCCCGAAGGACCCGGAGGTGAACCGTGTTCCCTAGCAGGGAGTGAAGTGGACCACCCCCCTCATCGAGAGGCGGACCGTCGATCCAGCATATGCGCCATCCGACGAAGTGAGCCCTGGTGATGCACCAGGCACTCCAGAGTACAGAGGTGAGGCGGCACTGCAGCACCACCCCCAGTCTGGAAAGGTGGAGGGCACAGGGTTGAACAATCGTGCACCTCAGACATGGCGCGGCCCTCATAGAAACAGAGGGCGGGGCTGTAGTGGGAGGGGCCACTTAGGGGGCCATCGCCGAGGGATGGCAGCCCAGAAAACGGCTGGTGCGCGGTATGCGCCCATTGCTGTGTAGTGCGGCCCCTGGCGCTATGCGTCATGGGCCCAGTAATAGTGGTGCTGGAGGAGTGATTCCCCCTGCCCTCCACTGTCCGATCTTAGCGATCGTAGATAATCCGCTGCCCCCTGATCACAGGCGGGCAGTGGGAGATGCTCAATCTCCTGTCGGCAGCGGGGAGCGCCAGCCCCGCCGCAGTCCTAGTGAGCAGGTGAATCCCATGAGTGCACACATAGAGTGCAAGCGCCCAAAAGGGAGAAGGAGGAGGGCCGCGCCGGCGCGCATACCCCAAGTGCGGAGCGAGGACCCACCCAGAAGAGGTGAGCAGTATCCTGTAGCCGTAGAGTAGCTTAAACATCGAAAGGAAGATGTAGCAGACACACCAAATCCCTAGATCCTCTCCAGGGATCTGAAAACCTCAAAATGAGCGCCCCCCTACCCAAGCGTTCTCCCCCCGACCCCAGAGCGGGACCCCCAGCCTAAGCTGGCAGTGTTAGTTCACCGTCGAACCCCCCCACCGATTGGTGGAAGGTGCCCCACCCCAGAGCCCAGGATCCTTGAGCCCAGGTAAAGTAAAGTGGCGGACAGTAGAACACCCACTTAGTGGGCATCCGCGGACGATCTGAGGGGATCGGTCAAGCAGATCAGCAGGGTGCTCAGGAATACTCCCAAGCACCCCCCAGTAGACGATATACACTGGTCTGATCAAAGATCAGGCCAGGGGACGGACTGCTGGACGGCACACCAGACAGTGTGGAGAATGTTCCCACGACACATGGTGGTGGTAACAAGTCAAGAGAGATGATGTCTATCCAAGGCTCTGTCTTGGATAGCCTATCATAGACATGCTATATGTGTTTCACTGTGCAGCATGTGTTAACTGTGCATCCCCCTAATAGTCCTTACATGTGTTAACTCCTGTTAAACATGTGTTAATGACTTAGCATATTGGGGAATATGTCCTAGCCATGGTTACTGCCTTGGCTTGCCTGTATGCCATATCCCAACAGGGGAATCCACAGTTAACACATGCTACAGGATTAAACATCCTGCAGCATGTCTATGATAGGATAGGCAAGATATAGCCATGTCTATCATAGGCTATCAGAGACAGAGCCTAGGATAGAGTGTCTAAGACACACCCTGCAGGAAGTGTAAGACTTCCAAGCCATGACAGCATATCTATAGGGGAAATGACATAGTTAATGAAACATCAACTATTACAGGAGTCTATGACTTCATCCCTCCTTTATATATTATAGGAGTACATTACAATATACCTCCTAACTGTGTAGTATAAATATTGCACATCTTGTAGGAGATGATAATAACATTCCTCCCTGTGGCAGACTCCCTCATACACTTACCTTTGACTTAAACTCAATACCTCAAAACCTCATCCTCATCTTGTCAGTACTTTACACTGCCCCATATGTTCCGCACGGATCCGCGCGGATCCTTGCAGACTATGCGGACTCCGCACGGAATCCGTGCAGATCCACGCGGACTATGCGGACTCCGCATGGAATCCGCACAGACAAGGCGGACTCCGTGCGGAATCCGCATAGTCCGAGTAAAGTTCTACAAAAATAAAAATAAAAATGCAATTAATTAATCTCCCTCGCGCAAGGCGTGAGGGAGGGGGTACTACATAGCTATATACATAAAAACTAAACCCCCCTCGCACAGATGCGAGGGGCAGGGATAACAATAAAAAAAAAAATAGAATTCCCCACCCCCACGTTGTGCGTGGGGGAGGGGGGGTTGGGGTGCACCAGCGTGTCCTGCTGGTCCCCATCACCGGGTGCTCGTACTGGTGTCGCTCGGGTGTACCGTCGTCGTCGCGCCCCTGTCGTCCTGTCCCGTCATCCCCGTCCCCGCCCTTCATCGTCGGGTGCTGGGTCGTTCCTCATCCTTGGGCGTAGGTAGCGGGTCTGTCGCCCCTCATTGTCGTCGTCGTCGTCTTCCTCTCCTTGTCGTCGTCTTCCTCTCCTTGTCGTCGTCTTCCTCTCTTCATCGTCGTCTTCCTCTCCTCGTCGTCGTCTTCCTCTCCTCGTTGTTGTCTTCCTCTCCTCGTCGTCGTTGTCGTCCTCCCCTCGCTGTCGTTTCGTCCACCCTGCGAGCAGAGGCTCGCAGCGGTGGCATGGGATCTGTTTCAGCACCTAAAATAGATAAAATAGATTTAATTAGTAAAAAGAAACGCGAAGAAATATGAAAAAATACCTAACCTAGGGCCCAAACGATGTGGACGTCGTTTTGACCCTCTCCATCGTCGTTGTCCTCGTCGTTGGGGTGCTGGTGGTTGCTGGGTCGTTCCCCTTCCCTGCCGCCTCGTTTCTCGCTGTCCTGTCGTCGGTTCCCTCCCCGTCGTCTCCCTCCCTTCCCGTTGTCTTCGTCGTCTCCCCGTTGTCTTTGTCATCTCTCCGTCGTCCTTGTCATCTCCCCGTCGTTGCTTGGCGGTTGTCGTGCATCCCGTTTCCACCCCGCGAGCAGCTGCTCACGGCGGCGGGTGGGGGTGCTGTAGTGATGGTGGTGGTGATCCCTTCCTCGTGGTTGGAATGCCCTGTAGTTCTTTTTTTTGTTTTTGTTAGTAGTAAAATGAAATGATAAACGATAAAAAAAACTTACCTACGGCCCAAGAGACGTTGACGTCTCTTGGGCCCCGTTTTTTGGCGTTCCTCATCTTCCCGTTGTCGTTCCCCCGCCCTGTTATCTCGTTGTCGTCCCCTTCGTCGTCGTTGCCGCGTTGTTGGTTGTCGTTGGTCGTTTGCGGCAGCGGTGGCGTGGGCGGCCATAGGTGTGCGCCGTCTCGGGGGCTGTCATGTCATTACACCTAAAAAAAAAAGATAAATTAGTTGATAATAATAAGAAAGAAACATAAAAAATAACCTACCTAGGTCCCAGACGACGTTGGTAGTCGTCTGGGCCCAATGTGGTTCATCCATTACCCTAAAAACTGTCAAAAGTAATTAATTAGTCATAAAAAAGAAGAAGGAAACATAAAATAAAACTTACCGCGGCCAAAACAATGTTTATCGTCGTTTTGGCCGCGCATTTGTGTCCGGGTGGTGTTGCAGGCGTCGTGGGCGTCACAGGTGTCGTGGGGGTCGGTGGCGTCGAGGTTGCCGAGTTGGTGGTGGTGAGGGGACGAGGGAGAGAGGGAGGGAGGTGGCGTTGTCGTTGGTGGTGGTGGGAAGAGAGTGCTGGCACGCGTGACGGGTTGTGATGACGCTGTTGCCCGAATAGGTAGTTAGAGCCAAACAGGCGCACGCAGTAAATGGCAGTTTAGCTCACCGGTTATTGAGATCCGTGTTACCTATGCACGTGATCAGTGGTCGAGGGTTCAATCCTTAATATTGTAATCTGATTTTTAATTAATTAGAAAGCTCGTACTGTGTGGATTGGTCGTGCTGTCCGACCTCGGCGACCTTGGACGCGGACAGCCGAATTCCGCGGAATCCGTGTAAACAGTGTGGAATCCGTGTTAGTCCGTGCGGACTGTCTAGTCCTGTTATACAACTAAAATAGATCATTGTATGGAGTGCAAACTGGTGCGGAGTCCGTGCGGAACATATGGGGCAGTGTAAAGACCTCCTTCTTAATATACATGAGAGATGTGGCTATGCTAGCATCTATGCAACATCAAGGGGTCCGATGAAAAGGAGAGAAGAATGGCAAAACAAAAGGGGGAAGCATTTCAAGTGTATCGGAAGAAAGAGAAGTAGAGAAGTGCCTCTGATATATCAAAGGAAGGAGAAGAGGTGGAGATTGATAGATGAGGAAAGAAAAAAATAAATGATCTGGCACCTTAGAGATGACAATTGTAACATCACCCCCTTTCTACCCAAGAAGTCACCAACTTCTTTACTAATATTCCTGGGACTTTCCTGACCCCAATGCAATTGAGGACAGAGAATGAGGGGGCTTGGTGTTGTGGTGGAGGATGATTTTCCTTGGATTCAGTTAATGATGGGGTGGAGAACCAGCTAGCAGATGGAGGCAATGGGGTGATGAAATCAGAAAGGGAGTCTTGTTGAGGAGGAGGAGGTGGAGGGGTTTTTATTGGCATCATTTTTCCCATGAGGAATGAGGGGTAGGGAGTCAGTCTTCTTTCAGGTCAGGAGGTAGATTGTTGGGTGGGGGCTCTTTGCTGGCAAAAGGGTGCTACAATGTCTTCTATCCCTTCTAGTAATGGTGAGGAAAGGAGTGCCTCTTATTGGGATCAGGAAGTTGAGCACAAGATGGTTTAGTTTTTATGTATATGGCTATGTAGTACCCCCTCCCTCACGCCTTGCACGAGGGAGATTAATTAATTGCATTTTTATTTTTATTTTTGTAGAACTTTACTCGGACTATGCGGATTCCGCACGGAGTCCGCCTTGTCTGTGCGGATTCCATGCGGAGTCCGCATAGTCCGCGTGGATCTGCACGGATTCCGCGCGGATCCGTGCGGAACATATGGGGCAGTGTAAAGTACTGTTAAGAAGCAGTCTTAGGGTCCAAGCTCCTCAGCTTCACTAAGCAATCTACCACTTTAACTTGCTCAACTCAGACTTGAACTAGCTCAGAAAGCCTCTGAGACTAGTAGATTGAACCACTACTTGAATGAACCACTACTTGAAGCCTTCAAGTAGTAGACAATGGATGACCTCTAGTTGACAAGTATCAGCCCTTGTCTTAACACTTCCACTGTCATTACTCAGTCTAATCTACATTCCTTCCCATTTCACTTGCTCTCAATGTCCTCTGACAATGACTCTGGCAAAGAAAATGAACCAACATTCATCAATGGTACTACTACTGCTCATAACTCATAAGGGCAAGTCTGTGAAAAAGAAGGCTGCTACTGCAAAGGGATGCCAAAATGCAAAGTGGGATCCAGTTTATGATGCAACACTGCTCAGTGTGTTGCTGAAAGAGAGGGATGAGGGCCACCAATCTAATTCCAGCTTCAAGGCAAGCCCTTTCACTGCAGTTGCTGAGGCATCCTGAGCTCATGTACTAGCCATTGAAAGACATGCTTGTTCATCCCCATCGGCTCATAAAACCGCAGTCTGTGCCCTGCAAGTAGCTCATCAAGCCATGCCTGCCCAGTGAGTGCCAAATCATGTTTTCTTTTTTTATTAAGTGTGTAGCATAGTATTGCTGGACCATTAGACCACCAGCAAGTGCTGCAATAGCTGTGAGCACTTTTTGAACCCTTGAGACTTCTGAGTATTTAATAGAGCATTTTGCTGTATATTGAAAGAGGATGTAGAGACAACCATATATAAAAGAGCAGCAGATGATAAGGCAAAATGAGTAATAGCAAAAACCAGAGCAATGCTGAGCCACCTGGTTTTGACACATAATGCTGGTTTTGTTGTTTTACCTTTTTGAGTCTGACCAGCATTTAAACTGGACCATGGCAAACTTGCCAAGCTCAACCTAAATTAAATCCTCCCATTTTATAGGTTCACAAGTCTTGAATATTTTTCAGGTTGGCTGGATTACAGCTTCTGAAGTGCATTTTAAAGTATGCAATAGAAAGTTCACAAAAGAGATAAAAACACAGATTCAGCCTCTTGCAACAACACACATTTCAAGAGGAGAGGGGCCCATAGATAACTTAATAAGAATATTCAAACTACTAAACATAAATGTCCAGTTCTGATGGTGGGGGTGGGCTGGTAGTGGTGGTCATCAATGATGCTGGCACTGTTGATGTGGATAGGAGGCCATTTAGGAAGTGGGAGAGATGGTGATGTTATGCTGGCCTTGAGAGCTGCACTGGGGTCACTGAGGGTACTAGGACGGAGTTGGGGCCTGGCACAAGCATGGACTGCCATCCTGGAGGTGATAGAGGCAGTCTGAGGGCAGCCATCAGATAGTGATGTGATGCTGGCCTTGAGGCCATGCCAGGGTCACTGGGGGTGCTTGGAGGGAGGAGGGTTAGTTGTTGGGAGCTGGCCAGCTCTATGTGGTATGGACAGCATGCATGGCCATTTCAGAGTGGTTGGGGTGTCTGTTGATGCCTGGAGTTAGTTGTGGGCCAATGCTGGGCTGGACACTGAACTGGGGAGCTCTGGGGAGGGTGGGCAGCATGTGTTAAGACAAGGGCTTTACTCTTGTCAACTAGAGGTCGGTCATCATCTACTACTCAAGGTCTTCAAGTAGTTGTCTAGTTCTACTAGCTCCAGAGGCTTTCTGGACTAGCTTAAGTTCGAGTTGAGCAAGGTAAAGCTGTGGATTGCTTAGGTCAAGCTGGGGAGCTTAGACCTTCGTAATACTATTTATATACATGGAGAACGAGGCTGTACTAAGTATTGTACAATGCCAAGGAGTCTGAAGAAAAGGATAGAGGAGTGGTAGTACAGGGGGAGGGAAGTGTTTCGGATACATCGGGAGAAGGGGAGGTGAGAAGGGTGTGTATCAAAAAGAAGAAGGAGGGCAATAAGAGAGAAGGAGAAAAGAAATTGATGTGTACCCCTGATGACAATCAGATAACTGTAACAGCATGTGTTGTCATTTCAGAGTGGTTGGGGGCAGTTTTAAGGCAGGGTATCAGGAAAAATGACTAGGGTCCCAGGACACCTTGAGCGACTTTGGGTAGCCTCTGGAAGCTCCTGGAGCTTCCAAGAGCTACCAAGGCCCCAAAGCTCAAAAGTTCTCCCAAGGACTCAGAGGAACAAGTGTTGATGTTGAATGTCATTGCCAGGGTACCCAAGGTCACACAAATTTCATTAAAAGCCATAGAGGACCTCTCAGATTGTTCAATTTTCTTCATCCTCTCAGCTTTGTCAGCCTTTAGAACTTGAACATATTTAAAAATAAAATCATTAAATATCATATTCCAAACTCTATCTTAACATGATCAATAAATCTACTACACAGTTGCCTAGACACCCCCTCCCTCCCTCATCATCTAGGTGTCCCCTCATCCCCCTTGGCCCCCTGGAGTCCCCCCCACATGTCCCCTGTCATCTGGAGCCCCCCCCTTTGGTGCTGGGGAATGGTCATGGTGCATAGAGGTGGCAGGTTGTGGTGGTTAGTTGTGATGTGGCAGGGTCTCAGATCAAAAATGTGACCCCCTGCCCACCCCACAAGCAGGGGCTCACAGGGCTGGTTGGGGGACCCTCTGGAAGCTGTCAAAGGGAGGGGGGGCATGAGTGTTGACTCAGACATAGGCAGATGGAGTGCAGAGGTAAGCCAGTGTCATCAAATGCAATGCAGCAGATGTTGTGGGGGCTGAGGGGTGTTGAACACATGGCCATTCAGCCATTTTGGGGTCTGAGGGCTGGGTTGGGGGCCAGTGAGGGCAAACACTACCATCCTGCAGGTCCTGTAGGTGGTCTAGTGTGTACAGGGCATGGTGGGGGGCCATTCAGGCTGTGGGGAAGCTGGGGACACCATCTGGTACATCAGTGATGTTGTGGCAGTCATGTGGGCCACAGTGGGCAAGCTGGGGATGCCACAAGGGAGGTGGGGGCTGGCACAATTGTGCTCCAGCTCCAGAGGTGCCCTGGGTGTGATCATCAGTGGTGGTGGCTGTCTGAGTGCCTGTTGAGGCTTGGGCTTGGCTGTGGTGTTTGAACACAGGGCTTGAGGGCATTCTGGGGCAAGCCTGGAAGTGAGTGCCATTGTTTCTAAGGAAATGGAGCTGTTTTTGAGCATTGTTCATCATGGGCATAGGCTGTCAATGGTTTGGCACCTGTCATCACTAGTTATAATCTAAAACAGATTAGTTAGTTTATTAAAACATAAAACAATCAAAAAGAAAATTGATGCCCAGCATCATAATCATTAATAAGGCGCAGGTGGTGGGGCATTTGGATGGTCAAACACAGGGTTGGGGTGCCCTGGAGGCCATAGGGGGGCATTCCAATCCCAGTAGGGTGGGGGTGGCAGTAGTGGTGTGTGTGATGTAGCATGGCTGATGTGGGGTTTGACATGCACAGTGGGGGTCTGAGGGCTGGGTTCACTGCTGTCCTGCAGGTCCAGGGTTGTCTGTGATGTGGTGGCGTGGAAGGGTGAGCCAACACACCTGTCGACTCTCCACTTCTGAGGGTCTTCTGCAACAGCCACCCCATTCCTCGGTTTATTTATTTCACTATCTGATAATTCTTTTTCCCTTTCTTCACTTCCACTTTTCAGTGTTGACACTTTATTTTGGCTTGACAGACCTTTCACAGAGAACTACAACACCCCCAATGTGACTTAAATATGCTCGCCTGTCATCCCGCTGCTTTCTTTGGCTACTGACGTCCTTTCCTTGATGTGACTGACCTCTCTGATAAGGAATTTACAAGGACTGGATTTTTATTTTTTTATTCTTTCCATATTTTATTTTATTTTTCCGAAATTCCTTCAAGGCCTGACTTTTCAACATGTTCCCCTTCCACGGCTAGTCAAGTCCTATTCAACAGGCCAATCTGTCAGACAAGTAGGGTCAAGGGGGCGCATCAGATGGTACTCTGTGCCTGCTTGGGGCATAGGTGATGTCTTGTCAATAGAGGGCCTCAGTATTAGTCCCCTCCCCAAGCCATACCTGACAGTTGACTCCCCAAGAGGTGGCCCTGACTATGCTGGATCAACAAATGTGCACTGACCAATGACTTCAAGATTTCTATTTTTATATGGACACTTCATTCTTCTCTTTCAAAACTTTTTATTACTTTATTTGTCATCTCCCACAGTTTGGTCGGCATGAGAGCACACACACAATCAAAGTACATAGAGCCTGTACCTCTAGTTTGTATAAAAGGAGGCCCTGACCCTCATGGACAAGATACCTTTGTTTTCCCTGGCTCCCACATTCCCCATTCTTGAGCCTTAAGTGTCCTGGTCTTGCTACACTTATCAGTGTAGTACATCAGCTGAGTAGCCACTCCCAGGGTTTTCTTCTTGGTTTCTTGTCTCTTCCCCTTTGGCACACACTTGTCATGATGAGCACTTGTCATTTGATGCATCTAATCCCATTCACACTCATAGAATTACCATATCGGGTAATTCTCACAAGTTCTGTTGATCATCACATATCACGATTGACCATCAACCTCTGCTTACTCTCACCCCACTCTTGTCATGCCTTGTCCTTCCAGACTATTCATGGACTGCCTATTTTCCACTACTAACCCCTCTTGAATGTGTTTTGACATGTTTCTTCCCCTCTTTCCTTTTATACTCACTCCATTAGCCATGACAGGATGCGTTAGTTCAAGGGACCTTCAGAAGATTGCTAATTCTCCAACAGCAGGGGTGGTATGAGGTCCAAGGAGTGGAAAGGGGTTGGAGGAGAGCCCAAGGGGTGCCATGGGTTGCCTGGAGGTTGGTGGCATCACACTAGGGGCTGTAGGGGTTGGGTCTGGTAGCTGCAGAGGTTGGGACACTCTGTGAGGCATCTGTGGAGTGGTGCCACTATTGGGCACTGTTGGGAATGGAGTGGTGAACAGTGACAGGAAGAGTTAAAGGACAAGGTTAAGAGGATGAAGTTAATCTCAAAGGCTTGTGAGTGAGGGAGTCTGCAACAGGGAGGAATGTTATTATCATCTCCTACATGATGTGCAATATTTATACTACACAGTTAGGAGGTATAGTGTAATGCGCTCCTTTAATATATAAAGGAGGTATTCTGTAATATACCCCTGTACCAGTTAATAATGGAATAACTATGTCATATCCCCTATATAATTCTCCAGATAGACTTGTCTATCATTGTATATTATAGGGGGTTCCCTGGATAGCATAGGAGACAGTCTTGGCAGTCTTTGTAGTCTTGGCCAGTCTATTAAGGGTAGTAGCTTGGGAATTAATATTATTTCCTGTGGCTGTGTTGGGTTCTACCAGTGGCAGATCCTAACCCTAACCTTAAGCTTTAGAACTTGTATTCCATCTCCCTAGGCTTGTTAACTGCCTTGGCTTGCCTGTATACTCTTGTATACATAATCCCAACAGGCACTGTGCTGGGTGAATGGGGCATGCAGGGGGTCAGTGCTGTCATCCTAAGAGGGTCTGGGGGAGCAAGGCTACTGACCCTTGAGCCCCCCACCTCCTGGCTGAGTGGGGAGGAGGAGTGGCATGTTAGGGGCACATTATTGGATGTCAACGACAAAAAAACTGGGGGAAATGTTTATTAAAAAAAATAAAACAGGTAATCATAAAAGATACTAGTACTTGGTAATGAGGGCTTCAGGTCCCTATAGCTTTGGAGTGGAGGGGGGTAGGGAGGGGGAGAGAGGAGGGAGAGAGGGTGGGGAGGAGGCAGTGTCAGGGGTGGTGAGTCCTTTACACTCCCCCATCTATTCTGGCCAGAATCTGGTCAGAATACTGGATTCTGGTCATATTCCCCTGAGTCCAGTGAACTTTTTTTGTATGGTACTTCCACTGTAGCATTTAATTCTGGTAAATATATTATTAATCTTATTACCAGAATCCCTGGAATCTGCCAGAACTCAAACAAAGCTGGAATAAGCAGAATACCCAGAGTCTTCACCCAGTCACATGCCTGCCCACTACCCATGACCCATCCATGACTGCCAGCACACAGGCCCACAGCCACCTACCACAACCACCATCAACAGCCCCCCCCCCCCCTCATCTGATGATGTCACCACCACCACTGCCACTGCCCCCTCACCCTGCTCACAGGCCACCACTACCACCACCACCACCACACTTCCATCACCTATCTGCACTGCCACTGCCCCCCCCTCCATCACCTATTAGCACCACCACTGCCCCCCCCTTCCCTCACCCATCAACAATGACACTGCCACCTCCAGTCCATATGATTGTGAGCTGCTGGGAATTATCTGCACCCTTGAAACATGGAGACATTACCTCCAAGGGAGTCCACACCCTGTCACCATCCTTTCTGATCACATGAACCTGACATACTTCAGAATGGCACAAACACTTAACCAAAGACAAGCATGGTGGAGTCTATTCTTATCAGAATTTGAGCTAAAATTAGTACACCTGCCTGGATCACAAATGGTTCAATCTGATGCCCTATCTCAATGAGAGGATTGGGACCAAGGATTGAAAAATGACAAGGAAGACATAACCCCACTCCCATCCAAATTATTTGCAAATGTCATTGACATTGACATGCAAACTACACTCATCAATGCAATGATGAAAGATGAACTTGTAACAGACATGATAAAAGCATTGAAAAGCAATGGAACAACCCACCAATTAAATCAGACTTGACAGACTGGGAGGTAAAGAAAACCTTCTATTCTTCAAAAACAGGTGCTATGTATCACCTGACATTGAACTACCAAATCAGATTATTGAACAGTACCACACATCATTGCCATCTGTACATCCAGGGCAGTACCAGACAATCAAATTGATCTAGCAAGGTTACTGGTGGCTGGGAATGACAACATAAATCAAAAGCTGGGTAGAAGGCTGCACAACATGTCAACAGATGAAAGTCAACACACACCCAATGACACCACCACTAACACCAATCAAAAGCACTGACAACCTCCTAAAGCATATGGATGTTCTCAAGTCTTACCAAGACTGCATCAATAAATTTCCTAATACGGAATTCCATATTTCCGACACCCAATTTAAATCTATTATATCGGCATCCCTACCATCAAGCTGGCAAACATATGTTGAACCATATAATGGCAACGCAAATGATCCAAATGATATGGACCTGAAGTGCCGACTGTCATCAGACACATTTATAGGATTATTGGGGGAGGAATATAAACTTCGGTTGAACAGAAATGGGAATAATAATGGCACTGGCAGAAGCATAAATCTGGTGAAAACCCAGAAAGCTACCAGCCCCAGTAAATCCCTGGAAAATTGTATCACTGAAAGAAAATCCTCCATAAAATCATATTGTGATCATTGTAAGCATGCCAGACATTGGACTAGTAAATGCTGAAAGTTTGATGGGAACAAATGCCATAATTGCGGGAAATTCGGTCACCTAGCCAAAAATTGCTGGGGGAAGAGAAAAGAAAAGACGAAAGAGAGGAAGGCTGGGGACACATCTAATATTATAGAAGAACATATAACATTCTCAACAGATGAAGAAGGTTATAATTTTGATGCATGTAATAACGATGCCATAATTGATGAGCATCTGATCTATTATGATTGGTTGGCCGACTCAGCAACAACTTCACATGTAACGCATCAAAGAAATGCATTTACTTCCTACACGCCAAGGGGGGATATATCTGTAACTGGTGTGGGCGGAAAAGAGGCGAATGTGGCAGGACAAGGAACTGTCGATTTAATTTCAACATGCAATGGAGAAAAATATATTATACATCTACAAAATGTTTTACATGTTCCCAGTACACAAAATAATTTAATTTTGTTAGGGAGATGGGATGCAGCAGGAGGAAAATATATTGGAGGAAAAGGGGAAATAATTCTCATCAACAAAGATGGCAAACCTATTGCACACGGCAATAAAATCAATAATCATCTCTATAAAATGGAAATGATTATTAGAGATCCAGAAAATACTACCATCAACAACGGAAACAATAAAACTTTTGTTGGAAATGAAAATTTGCCTAGTTGGGAAACATGGCATCGACGTTTTGGACATATCAGATATACTGGATTGCAAATGTTATTTGATGGAAAAATGGTGAAAGGTTTTAATGTTGATCTGGATACTCCAAAACCAGATTGCGAGGCATGTATAGCCGCAAAACAACACATTAAACCATTTCCAAAATCAGTCAACTGAAAAACTGAATCCGGAGAATTAACACATATAGATTTATGGGGAAATAATCTGTCAAATCCATCAATGGAAAACATTATTATTTATTGTTTGTTGACGATGCTAAAAGGTATGTCACCGTTGAATGTCTGAAAGAGAAAAGTGATGCAGCACAGGGTGTAATGAATTACTTGGCCTACTTAAAAACTCAAGGCCAAAATCCAAAAGGAATTCAAATAGATTGCGGAAAGGAATTTATGAATGAAAAACTTGACAAATATTCTAAACAGCATGGAATACAAATCAGATTAACCACACCGTACTCCGCATCACAAAATGGTGTTGCAGAACAAATGAATAGGACACTAGTGGAATTATTGCGTGCAATGTTATCCGCAAGCTTACTGCCAGAATATCTCTGGGAGTATGCAATAATGCATGCTGCATATCTCCGTAACCAATCATATACAAAGCACCTTCAGAAATTAACTCCCTATGAGGGATGGCATAATCAAAAACCAGATGTGTTGCACCTGTGTGAATTTGGTGCACCAGTTTGGATATTATTACAAGGACAAAAGAGGGAAAGAAAATTACTCCCAAAATCAAAGCAGTGCACTTATCTCGGATAGATGATGGCGCCAACGCAGTCAAATATGATAATCCCAAAATGCATAATGTTCTAACTTCACAGAACTTCAAACTAATGACTAGCAACGTAAATCCCGAACCATCTGAAGACGTAACTTTAATACCCTCAACGTGCAAGGGGGAGTCTGACAGAGGCATGTCGCCGATGGATATTATGGATAGTGAGGAAGCGCTGATCAAAAGCCCGCCAATCACAAAAGAAGCACTGATCATACCAATCACAGGGGAAGCACTGATCAAAACACCTCCAAAGAAGCAATCTTGGAAGTGGATACAAGATGGAATTAATGATCCCGAAGATCGCGTTGATATTAACAAACCAGCATGACACGTGCAATGCAAGACAAGGAACCATGTAGAATGCATGAAGTTCATACTGATTATAAACCTCTATTACACCTTACAGAAGAAGAAAAAGTCGAAAATTACAGTGATAAAATTCAAGCCTATGGAATAATAGCTGGAGATGAATTAAATAGTCTCAAAGATGTGGAACAATCCCTGGAATGGATGGAATGGAAAGATTCAATGAAAATTGAATTAGGCTTGCTCAAAGAAAAAGGTACTTGGGAACTTGTCAAAAAACCTCCAGATGTTGTTCCGATCTCAAATAAATGGGTATTTATTCACAAAAGAAATAAAGAAGGGGAAATTATATGATATAGAGTGCAGCTAGTTGCAAAAGGGTATGCACAAAGACCTGGTTATGATTTCACAGAGACCTTTTCACCAGTTGTTCAAATGGACACGCTCTGAGCAATTTTAGCACTTTCATCAGAGAAAGGTCTAAAAATACAACAGATGGACATAAAGGGTGCATACCTTAATGGCATGCTACAAGAGACTATATATATGAAACAACCTGAAGGATGTGAAGATGGAACAGGACAAGTATGCAAGCTAATAAAACTGCTTTATAGAGTAAAGCAGGCAGGCCATGAGTGGAATAATGAATTTTGGTAAACTTAAAATTCATGATTATGGACAATTAATTGCAGATCCTTGTGCATATATTTGATGGGACAGAGAAGACATAGGCATCATAATGGTATGGGTAGATGACACCCTGCTCTTTGCATCAGCAGACAAAATGATGGAGCATATGAAAAATGCATTAACATCAGAATGGGACATTACCGACCTAGGAGAGCCTAGTAAAATTGTGGGTATAGAAATTATGTGCACCAATGATGGCATCAAAATAACTCAAGAAAAATATATCAAGAATGTCCTTCGTAAAGAAGGCATGATTGATGCGAACCCTGTTGGAATGCCAATGGATCTAAATATTAAATTAATCGACAACCCAGATTATAATGAGCCGAATTGGAGTAATTCATACGCCAAATTACTGGGATGTCTACAATTTATTGCAAATTCCACATGACCTGATTAGCTTTGCTGTAAATAAACTAGCAGCATATACTGCAAACCTGGGCTTACAACACCACGGTGCAATAAAGCGGATACTACGGTACTTAGCAGGTATGAAAACTCTTGGAATTATTTATAGAAAATCCCAAGATGAGACTGGAAGCAATGACCTCTTCCATGGATATGCCAATGCATCTTTTGCAAATTCTGAGGACCTCAAATCCACCACAGGATATATTTTCCTGACAGCAGGGGGATCAATAACTTGGAAATCAAAGAAACGAACAATTATTGCATTATCCTCAATGGAAGCCAAATATGTGGCACTATCTGAAGCTGGATGCAAGGCCACATGGCTAGGAAATTTGTATGGTGAACTCAGATATACCCAAGAAAATCCAACAATAATTAAAGGCAATAATGAAGGGTCAGTAATTTTAACTCACAACCCGCAATTCCATCAGAGATCGAAACATATCGCTATACGTCATCATTGGGTCCGAGATCTAGTCACCAACAAAATTATTGATATTCAAAACTGTCATGATCTGGAGCAAACAGCGGACATATTAACAAAGGCTTTGCCAAAGCCAAAGTTTTCATGACATAGGGAAGAGATGGGAATTCAGTCAGAAATAACCCAGTAGCTTTCCTCGAGTGTGAGTTGTTTTTTTCCATTGGGTTTTACATCATACAGAGGTTTTAATCCACCTGGAAGAAATAATAACTATTCCACCCTAGATTTCAGGGGGAGTAATGATTTCTAAACTATTCCTCAAACAGCTGCCTAGGCTTGAGGGGGAGTATTGGGATAGCAAGCCTAGAGCTACATCCAAGACAGTAATAATATTTATATTAATTACTGAGACTTTAACATTCTGTAGTATATATACTACATGTAAATGTATACATGAGACAATAACTCCTTGACCTCTGAGACACTCAGAGGGACACCCCCCTTCATCTTAAAGCCTCTCCTAAGCTTCCTGCAACACTCTCCTAATACAGACCCACTCTACAACTGATCTGCATGATCCCTCTGCACCTCAGGCTTTGTCCAAAGTCCTCACCCCAATATGCATGCTTCACAATCCAGTTTGGTGTTAAAGTGAGAGCCTCAACTACTCAGTACAAGGTATTGCAATTTTCTAACTAAGACTGTGATATCATGGCTCGGTAAGTCTGAGACTCCCCGCAGGATGGGTCTTAAACACTATCCAAGGCTCTGTCTTGGATAGTCTATCATAGACATGCTGCATATGTATAACTGTGCAGCATGCATTAACTGTGCATTCCCCTAATAGTTCTTACATGTGTTAACTCCTGTTAAGCACCTAGCCATGGTTACTGCCTTGGCTTGCCTATATTCCCTGCCAAAACACAAGCTCAGATGAAGCAAGTTTTTGTATGGGGTCAACAGTTATCTGCAGAGGGTTTGCTGACAGTTTGCAGCTCTATTGTGCAATAAGGTACAAATGTAGGATCAGAGCATAATCTTTGGGCAAAATGCATGGTGTAGCAGTCTCAATCTGCCTTTCACAATCATTTGTTTCACTCCCACCACTACTCCTCCACCTTAACCATATTACAAGCACTCTTCCAACTGCCAACACACTCATGCCTCAAATTGAACAAGACCCCACCTGTAGGTGTGCTCTGACTATGCCAGCATACACTACACCCCCTTCCAGGACCTTATAATCAACACTGGAGCTACCCAAGAAGAAGCCACAACTCAAATGATTGGAGCATGGCAGCAAGAAAGCAAACCATGCAGAGAAGCATGAAACCTGCAAATTGAAGAGGGCCAGAGAGAACTGATATGAAATGAAAGATCTACCTGGGGACATGAGGAAGAAGACTGTGAGACGGCTAGGCAAGAATGAGAAAGAGAAAAAGAAGAAAAAAAAGACTTTGACACCAATCAATCAGTAGGATCCTTCATGACCCCTTGCCCATCCACCTATGCCCTAAACTAGGGAAATTTGGTCCTAAACCAACTGAAACTGAACCAAAACCAGAAATTTTTGGGAAGCCACATTGCATCATCAGTTATATCTGTATTTATTTAAGATATGCTTCAAGCACAATCATCACATTTTGTGACAAATGAGTGACAAAATGGCCAGAAATTTTATGCTGCCACAACCTCTACATTTCTCCCAAGACTAGCTGCACAGTTGTCTTGATGTAGCTTTTATGTAGAACCTTGTGTGAAAAATAATTTCATTGGTGCTAGATTTTGAGTGGCAAAAAGTTTTTGGGTGCTGAGGTCATAAATTACTTGGCTTTCAGGTGTGACTAAGGGTGGCTTTTTCTTTTGGAAATGTATGCTCTGTCAAATCCCTCACTCTGGCACTAGTAGTATGCAAAACAAGAAAAGGAATATGAAAAACCTAGGAGCCTTTCTCAAGATAAAGCCCTGAAAACCTCAAGCTGCAGACCTTGAAAATAAAGAAAATGTAAATTAATTTCATCATAACAGCCATCAGGCCAGCACTTACTATACCCAGGTTCCTCCACCATCTGAAAAGCAGAAGGTCCAAGCCAGTTCCAGTTGAGAGCCAATCACCAGTACTTTTCAAAGCCTGTGCAGGTCCATCAGCTCTCTTTGTGGTTGGCTGGCTTACACATTATCACATTCTCCCTTGTCTCCAGCTGCAAGTTGCCAATTCAAGAACAATGGTGATGCCAAGGCAATGATGCTGGATCAAGGCCTGGAATGTCATGAGAACAGTCATGGTGGAAGAGCACCAGAGAGTGTCAAGGATGTTGCCAAACAAACTTGAATGCATGGCAGCATTGACATGACTGAGGCATGTGGCAATATTGATGTGACTAGGATGCATTGCTCTGCTTGGGTTTCTGAAGATGTCAAGGGTGAAGATGAAGATGGAATGGATATGGATATGGCTGAGGCCAATGCAGATGCAGAGGCTTGGTGTGCTGCATAGGCATTAGCTGCAGCAGATGCTGAGGCTGAAAGGCAACAGGACTGGGACCATGAACACCCAGTATAGACTGAATCCGATGATGAGACTGGCACATCAGATGGTGAGAATGAGACTTATAAGCCTTCCTACACACCTCCTCTCTCCTTTGAAGATGCCTTCAGTGCCTTGAAAGACATCAGAAATATCCTGAAACCTCCTCAAAAGGTTGGGGCACCTGCCAAAGGATACAAAGACTCTGGTCTGAGTTCATTTGTCCATGAATACATGGAGGCTATGCATATGTTTTGTCAGACTTCTGCTTCTGTAAATTGGATAAGCATTCAGCTCACCAGGGTAAATGGACTACTACATCTCTAGCAATGGCAAAGGCTTTTGATCATGGGCCCTGGCATGCATGCAAGCTTTGCAAATGGACCTGTGCCTTCATCTTGGATGACATGCAGATCCCAAAAAATCCATTCAGCACCTGGACATCATCATTACTTGATGATGATGATCTGGTTGAGGAAATCCATACTCACCTTTGTTCTGTAGAGAAATATATGGGGGCACTAGACATCATGCAATTCCTGGGGACTCCAGAGATGCTGGAGAGGCTTCATCAAAAGAAACTGATATCTGTGGTGACAGCCCAATACTGGCTAAAATGACATGGTTATCAATATACAAAAGAACCAAGAGGCCAGTTTGTTGATGGTTACAAAATAGTTGACATCCAAGGCTACAAGGATCAAGTCTTTTTGCCAGTGTTCAGGGGAGGACAAGGAAGTGGGTGAAAGAGAACAATGACAGGGTGAATGCAGAAGTTGATCCAGGGAGATGAAAGACAGTTGCTGGAGGCTGTGCTGGGTCCACAAGTTCAAAACAGTGGTTTCTCATGCCAAAGGGGAGGGTGCAAGTCTTATGGTTGCAGATTTTGTGTTTGCTGATTACAGATGGTTGCAATCACTAGATGGAACTGAGAGTGCACAAGTGCTGTTTAAGCCAGGAAAGGCCCAAGAAGGTTATTTCATGAGCAAGGATATTCAGAAACAAAATAAGGCAGCATTGGACATCCTTGAGAAACTCTATCCAAATGAAGATCATGTCTTCGTTTATGATAATGTGACCACACACCTGAAACATGCTGACAGAGCACTATCTGCCTGACAAATGCCAAAAGATCCATTGGATAAATTTAGCATCAAAAGAACTGTAATAGGATTGGATGGAAAGCCTGTCCATGGAACAAATGGTACTCTTTTGAAGGAGAAGATTTGGATGGCTAATGGACAGTTTTCAATCGGGGAGGAGCAGCAATGTTATTATACTAATGATCATGAAGAATATCCTGGGTTTTTCAAGGGAATTGCAGTGATTCTTCAAGAATGAGGCTTCACAGTGCTTACTGGAAGAGGCAGGAAGCTTCTCAAATGCAAAGGTTTCAATTGCAGAGTGGGCATGACTGACTGTTGTTGTTGCAGGATCCTTTATTCTCAGCCTGATTTTCAAAAAGTTGAGTCAATTTTAGAAACACTCTGCAAATCGAGGTCTTTACAGTGCCCCATATGTTCCGCGTGGATCCGCGCGGATTTTCACGGACTCCGAGTTAGTCCGTACGGACTTCTGAGAAATTCATTTGGCTTGTAGTCCTGCTTAATTCCAGATTTTGAGTCGGCACGGATCCGTACGGATTTTTTCTTTTTACACGGATTCCACGGAATTATTCCGTCCGAGTCCGAGTACAGCACAGGTCGGACAGCTCGGACGTCCGAGCCCATCTGAGGGAGTAATTAATTTAATGAATAATTAATATTTTTATTATTGTAAATCTCTAAAAGGTAGGGGGGGCAGGAGGATTCGAACCCACGACCGCAAGGCCACGTGAGTGTGACAGGTAAGCAATTAACCACTAGACAAACAGACTGTATAAGCCATGCCAACATGTGCCAATTTACTGGGCACCATTGTCACCACGTCACCAACGTCACCCCGTGACTGCCAGCTCATCACCCTCACCACTACCACCCACGACGCCGCCGCCCTCTCCCTCCTCCCTCCTCCCTCCTCACCCCCCCTCCTCCACTCCACCAATAGGGGGCCCTGTGGCCCCCATATTTAAGTTTTTTTATAATCCCAATCAATTTATAAATAGCTGATTATTTCTTTTCCAGTGGTTTCTACTGTCCATGCAACGACGGCCACCCCCTTCGCCCCCTCACTTCTGGGTCCCCCCCCCTCCACCACTCCACCATTCTGGGGGCCTGGGGCCCCCATAGTAAGTGTTTTTGTGTTCTAGTCATTTTTTATTAAGCTGACTAATTTTTTTCATTGCTTCTATTGTACATGCAACGACGGCCCCCCAACGGCACGCCCTCCTCCCCACTGAGCTGGGAGGGGGGGACTCAGGGGAGGATAGGACAGCCCGAGGGAGGTCCCAGGAGGCCTGTGGAGTGGGGTACCCGCGAGGTAAGACCCGAACGCACCCCCTGCGCTGCCACGTCACTGACCACCGGCCAGCTGCGACGATTGCCCCCCCCCCGCGACAGGAGCCGACCAGCAACGACGCCGACACCACCAGCCGCGCCACGACACCACCCGCATGCGAGGCAGCACCCGCCCCCACCGCCATGAGTGACTGCTCGTGGGGTGGATGGGTGGGTGCACTTGGGACATAGCGAGGAGGGAGGGGACGTGCCGGGGCGACAGGGGACGCGTCAGGGAGAGAGGGGACGCGTCAGGGAGAGAGGGGACGCGTCAGGGAGCAGGGCAACGCGCCAGTGGGGAGGGGTACAACGTCACGAGCGGCCCCGCCCAGTGCCACGTCATCACCGCCGTACGGCGTCCCGACAACCAGGGGAAGCACGGGACGCCCCAGACGCCCCAGGGCGGACGCCAGCCGAAGGGGGGACGCCCAGACGACAGGGGACATGCCACAGAAGGGGGGGATGCCAGGGAGACGAGGGACGACGGGCGAGGGGAGGGAACCCAACGACGACACACCACCCGCCCCCAGCCTCGCGAGCGACTGCTCGTGGGGTGGAAGGCGGGTGGAACGATGATGAGGGGGGTGACGAGACGAGGGGGGGGGGCGACGAGACGAGGGGGGGGGGCGGACCAGACAAGGGCGGGGGGGCCGACCAGACAAGGGCGGGGGGGCCGACGAGATGAGGGGGGGCGACGAGACGAGGGCGGGGGGGGCGACGAGACGAGGGGGGGCGACGAGACGAGGGGGGGCGACGAGACGCGGGCGGGGGGGCCAGTTTATAAATGTAATTCATTTAAATATCTATATAAAAATTACAGAGCCTATGGGAATCCGCGCGGACTAGCATGGAGTCCGTGCTAATCCGCGCGGACTAGCACGGAGTCCATGGACTCCGCATGCAAATCATGTGGAGTCCGCGGACGTCCGCATAGTCCGCGTGGATCCGCGCGGAACATATGGGGCAGTGTAAATTACTGTGCAAATCCCATGGATTCCAGGTCCTTTTCCTCCCTAAATTTCATTGTGAACTCAATTTTATTGAACAATGCTGGTGCCATGTGAAGAGGAGATATCGCGAGTATCCTGTTTCATCAAAAGAAACTGGTCTTGAGTTAAACTTGATCTGTGTGTTGGATGGAGTGCCTCTGGATTCCATGCACAGGTGAGTGTTAACTTTGACCTCAAAAAACTTTATTTGATAATTATCACAGTTTTGCAAGATGTTCACTATGGTTTATGGATTATTATTGGAAGTGGTTGACCACCAAACAAATTTTATGGGTGAACAAGAAATATTGGGGCCATAGAATACTTCCGGGGGGCATCCTTCAGGATTTAGATGCAGAAAAACATGACATAATGCATTATATTCATTCTACCTATATTACTCTATGGTAATAACTACTTCTCATGCAAAATGTATGGCCATTGAGAGGGAAGGTCACAGAAGGTCATGGTTGGTCACAAGCTATCACAACATGATGATTGTGCATGAAGCATATCTTACAGGTTTTGGCCCCAGATGAGTGCTGCAAACCATTTTGTACAGTGTTTATCAGCTGCAGTTACTAATTATGTTATTATAAAACTAGTTTGCAGGGGAAGTGACACCCCAGAGGAAGTGGAAAGATGTAGAAGCAATGGGTTATATATACAACACATTGTTTGGTTGTGTTTGCATCGATGCATTGTGTTCATGCAAGAAACATCAGTCAATTTATCAGGGAAGAATATCCTACTAATGCCCAAAAATAAGTTCAACCTATCCTCATGTGGAAATCTCTATAATGCACATGAGGATGGGTTGAAGATAATTCAGACTCCTCTTTCCAATCTTAATCAAATGATATTTTAATATCCCTTATTTATAAATGTAATATAATATACACAAAGCTTTTTGGTTTTTCTTTGACTTTCTACACCCAAAAAAAGAGATACCATATTTGGGTGCACAATTTCCAAAGAAATTCCTAAAATGTCTTTGACTTTATATATGGTGAACACAGACAAGATATCATGTATGTGAAATTCCACAAATATGTTTATCTGCCAATGAAAGTTAAAGAAAATTCAAAAATCTTTTTGTATATTGTAGGTAACAGATATCTTACCTGACATTGATCAAGGTTGGAAAAGAGCAGTTTAAATTATCATCAGACAATCCCCATGTGAAAATGCCTATGAAGTTTTAACTCAGTTTTGGGTATTAGTGGGATATTCTTCCCTGAGAAATTAGCTGATGTCTTTTGTGTCATGTTCACTTGCTGGAACCAAACATGGCCAAACATGGTGTTGCATATAATAGCTTGCTTCCACACACTGCTCTTTCTTTCCCCTATCACTTTCCCCCTAAGTATTAAGTAAAAATAGCATTAGTTCTTTTATATAGTCTACAATTAGATAGTTTGGAACCAAGTTTGGACTGGACTGAACTGATTGAAGCAGTTTGAATTGGTTTCAGTTTCAGTTTTGGAGTTTTTCTGAGAAAGTGATCTATTTGGTTTGGGGTTTGGCAGGGGAAGGGCTGAAACCATACCAACACCACCCTGAACAAATTGGAAATTTTTTGAATGTGTCAAATTATTCTACTTTACTCAAGAAGGATACATAGATGCACAATCTAACCAATGCACTCAGTCAGATGATGCATGTAGACTAACCTAGGTTGGAGAAGACCTATCCTTCAGGACATCAACCTCACTTGGAATCAGCTCACCTTTCAGAAAATGAGCTACCTTCAACACTTTGGGAAGGCAGGATGGCTCCGGACATACATACACTGAAGCCTTGGCACATTTTTTCCATCACATTGGAAGCCAGCCAATGTGGAAGCAGAGCCCATGGAAAACAAATCCTGATCATGTAACAACCAGAGTTTGTTAACAGTGGCACAATTGTCTTAAACAGGAAGGTGATGAAGGCTTCAACATTGCCTTGATAAATGATAAACTCCTGGAATCAGGCCAGCCAAACTGCTGAAGCCCTTTTGATAGGCAAAAGTATAGTACCATACCTCCCTTTTCCTGTTGTTTTGTGAATTTTTCCAGATTTTGTTGCATGGTGTTCTAACACTTTTATGTTTATGATGAGATTATATCAGGGGTAATTGTCAAATGAAATTTTAGTTCAAGACATTGAACTAGAGAGAACTAACGGTTAGTGTTTGAAGGTCTGGTTGGGTTGTGGTTGCAGCCCCTTTTGTCTGTGACCAGAACTGTTACCAGTTGTCCCCCTCATGAAAACCTCCTGACCACAACCATGACTGCAGCCAACCAATCAGGACCAGTTGCAACTGGTCCTATATCCTGTAAAGGCTGATAAATATGAGAAAAATCCTTGATTGTGAAGATCAGAAGATAAATAATCTACACACAGCTTTTTATTTTATTTTAATCTCTAAGTAGTAACTACTTATTAATTTAGTGATTTAACGGCCCACACAAACAAGAGAGGTGGAGAGCCCTGAAAATTGGTGATGCAGATGAGGGGGGACATGCAAGAGAGGGGGGAACACAAACAAGAAGGAAGGGGGGATGCAGACAAGAGCAGGGGAATGCAGAGACAAGAGTGAGGGTATGTGGGGGTGTGTGAATGAGAGGGGGTGTGTGAATGAGAGGGGGTGTGTGAATGAGAGGGGGTGTGTGAATGAGAGGGGGTGTGTGAATGAGAGGGGGTGTGAACACTGAGCAGAGGGGAACACTGACAAAAGAGGGGGGAATGCCGGCGATTAGTGTCATTTCTTGACAAGTATTTACACTCCCCCCCCATTCCTTGTGGAATCCTGGTTCATTCCTAGTTCATTCCTAGTTCATTCCTGGTTCATTCCTCACATTCCTAGGAATCCTGGTCCATTCATAGCCATTCCTAGACCATTCCTAGACCATTCCTAGCCACCAATCCTGGAGGTACTAGGTCATTATTTCAAATATTAAATGCATTTATTACCATTTATGGAAACATCAATGCTAACAAAAAATACTAACAAAAAGTGTAAAAACCCCCCAACTCTCTATGAGGCAGGGGGGAGATATTATTTATTAATATAATACAAAACTAAATTAAACTAATTAAAATCCCCCTGTGTCTCTCACAGCAAGGCAGTGGTTGGCTTAGTGATCACGTCGCATCATGGTGACCTGCCCCTCGCACAGCACCCCATTCCACCCCACGAGCAATGGCTCATGGTAGCAGTTGGGGGTGCTGGCATGGGGGGCTTGCGCCCACTCGGTGCTGCCATTGCCCCACCCGCACTCCACCCCACAAGCAGTGGCTCGTGAGGCTGGGCCAGGTGGTGTTATTTGGGCTGCTGGGCCCTCCTGTCATGTCCCCCTCAGCCATCGGGGCCTGCTGTTGTGTCCTGCTGGGTCCTAGGCCCTTGCCTCGCATCCCCTCAGTTCCAGTTGCATCCCCTTGGCTCCAGACACATCCCCCTCAGCTCCAGTTGCATCCCCTCAGCTCTAGTTGCATCCCCTGGCCTCCAGTAATGTCTCACCAATGGCCTGTCACATCCCATTGCGTCCCTGGGTGTCCCCTCTGTCGTCTAGCATCCCCCCCATTGTCTGGTGTCCCCCCCAGCCAGCAGGTGCATCCCCCCTTCTGGGCTAGGTGCCCCAGCACATCGAGACATGTCCCCTGGGTGCTGGGGGGTGTCCTGTGTGGTGGTGACATGGTGGGTTGCGGATGACCTTCCTTGGCTGATGATCAAGCCCTCTGCCCACCCTGCAAGCAGGGGCTTGCTGGGCTGCTTGGGGGGCTGTCAGGGGGCTGTTAGAAGGAGGGAGGTGGCCATTAGTGACATGGCAGTGGGGTGGGATGGATTTGGCACATACCTCATGGGTACCCTGCTCTGCAGGCCTCCTGGTACCTCCCTCAGGCTGTGTTATCAGCCATCAAGTCCCTACCTCCCAGCTGAGTGGGGAGGAGGGGCAGCATGCAGTGGGAAGCTCGCTGTTGAGTATAAATAGAAAAAACTGAATAAAAAAATGATATCAGCATTAAAAAAAAAGAATAAGAAAAAAAGATACCTCCTCACATCCCAGTTGAGTGGGGAGGAGGGGCGGCACAAGGGGTGCAAGGGGTGCCTATTGTTACAAGTAGAAAATACATTTGTTAGCTTAAAGAATAATTCCAATGATTAAAAATACTTAACATGCGGGCCTGAGGCCCCCATGGATAGGTAGTGGAGGAGGAAAGGAGTGGAGGCAGAGAAAGGGGGGAGGCTGGGGGGAGGCAGCTGGGGGGGGAGGCGGTGTCAGTGACATGGCATGCGAGGTGGGGGGGCAAGGGGCTTACCAGGCAGTGGCGGGTGCTGGGGTCATCGTTCCAGGTCTCAGGGGCATTGCCTTGTGGATGGGGGGTCAGTGATGCGGTGCATCGGGGTGGGGGGGGGATGGGGGGCTTACCAGTGTGGTTGGGCCATCATTGCGTTGGTCATCTTGCACCAGTGGGGGTGGCAGTTGTGGGCAGAGTGGTGGTGGTTATGATGTGAGGGAGGTGGAGGCAGCAGTGGTGTGGTCAATGTTGGTGGTGGTGGCAGTGCATGTCACCAATAAACAAAATGGTCACACACGACCACACATTTCCAACCAACACATGACCAAACATACGCCAAGTGGCTGTGAGGGTTGGGACATAACATATTTGCTTAGCTTAACTAACAAATATTAGGTGTTTAGTCTAATGGTTATATTGCCATGTTTGTGCTGAGTAATCATCTCCCAAAACCTGGGTTCAATCCTTGATGGTGCAATATATATTAATACTAACAGCCCAGAATGGACTGGGACCATTCCTAAGGAATATTCCTGGCATTCCTGGCAGGACTAGGAATGAACTAGGAATGGATCAAGAATGGACTAGGACTAATACAGGGAATTTCTATTCCATTTACACTATCCAGGAAGCAGGGGGGGGGAGAGTAAAGACCTCTTTCTTGATGTGTTGTTGGCAGTGTTGTTAATTATTTGTGTGGGATCAGAAAAGAAAAAAAAGATGGCATCTATCAAAATATCACTGTAGCAACACTAGCCCTATCAAATAAACATGTGCAAACTCACTAGGGGTATATAAACCCTTGAGATTTTGCTCTTTTTGATCCCCTGGGATTGTCCCATGTAATGTAGTTAGGTATAATTAAATTAAATTTGTTATAATATAATAAATATCATTAGATAGTAGTAGACCAGTGGTCCGGTCCTTAACCGGTCTTTTGTAAGGTTGAAATCTCATTGGACCAAGACCGGGACTGCTCTGTACCTGAGGTCTTGGTGAGACCAGTTATGGTCCAGTCCGGTCCATGGTGTGGAAGGGGAAGATGATGTGCCCATCAACTTCCCACTTCTGAGGCATTTCCTGTGGGGCCCTCGACATGGCTGGGAATTCTTAAGTATTTGTATTATTCCCTTCTTTCTTGCTTTTATTATTTATTCACATTTCTAATAAACCTCTTCTATGATTCTGAGCCTCAGGTAGATTGTGAGACAGCCCTGAAGACCCAGGGAACCGCTCTACATGCCAATCTCAAGAACCTGTCACTTCCCACACTCTCTCGAGGCTTTCTTCAAGTTTCCCACCCTCATCTTGAAGGACTGGTGTTTGGTTTTTATTTTACAAAATCTGAATTGATGGACTGATCATGTGGAAGGTAGGGTCGAGAGTTTATCTTTGGGAGTGCTCTGCACTTGTTCTGGGTCTGAGTCGCATTTTGTAAATAGAGCACCCCAAAGGTAGGCTGCTCCCTGAGTCATCCCTACATGCTGAGGCCCCAAGACGAGGACTCAATGACACTGGACTGACAATTACTTGGCCTTTATTTTTATTGAGTGTTCTATTTTTATCCACACTTCCCTTTTCATACATTTCCGTCTCTTTGGTATTTTATTATTCTATTCTCCTGATCTGATTGGCACAAGAGCACATGTGCAATCATTGTGCATATAGTTTGTATTCCTATTTTGTATAAGGTGTCCTCCCACCTTTTGAATGGAGTATACTTCTTTCCCTTACATTTCTTGGTTTCTGTGAGTTCTCCCCTCGATGACTCACCTTCCCTCAAGACAACTACACACGATGGTGTAGTTTCTAAGCTAAGTCTTCTTGTTTCTATAGTTACTGGGCATCATAGCCCTTTTCTTGGATGTTTCTGACTGGACCAACAAGTCCATTGACTTCTGTTCCACGCCCACGAGTGTTTTCTCATATCGAGTGCCTTCAGCCTCGATCTCTCTCTTCATTTACTGTTTCTTTTCCCTTTCCCATGTGCACCAATCATCAATCGATCCAATCGTGATGTGTCATCCACGGACGCGTCCCTTTTGTATATTCTCACCCTCAGGTTCTCAACCCTTTCGAGAACTCAGTGTCTCTTTTCCATTCCCTGCTCACAGTGTGTTTGATGCTTCTGTCACATGTTCACCCCATCTAGCCTTACCTTTGACAGCGCGATATGACAACCCAACTAATCAACCTCAAGAGGGCCAAGACCCCATCCACAATGGTCTTTTCCAGTCTTTGAGACTGGACCTTCAAACACTAATCTGAGGTGGCACAGGGCAGTGGGGTGTGAGCGGTGGAAGGATGCGATTGCATCTGCTGCATGTTCCAGGTTGTCGGCAGGCTCCCAGGTGTTATTTTCCTCAGTATAGCCTTGCCACTTAACCAGGTACTGCAACTGGTTACAACGCATCTGTGAATCCAGTACCTCTTCCACATGGTACTCCAACTCTCCATCTATCTCCACAGGGGGCAGTGCTTCAGCTTGTTGTCCCTGGATCTCCAATGCCTGGTGAGGCCAAGTCCAAGAGATGTTGATCACTGGCTGGATCTTGATTGTGCAGGGAAGTTTCACAAATGGCATTCTGGGATGTCAAGTCCATGATGGGGTATGGGCCAATTTGCTTTTTGGCTAGCTGCGTGAAGGCCTGTTCAACTGCAAGTCCTTGGCTTCTATCCAGACCTTTTAGCCAACTTTGTATTGTAGTACATCACCTCTAACCTGATCCATGTAGCACTTCATGTCATCTCGCACTTTTGTCAACAAGGCTTCAGCCTCCTCATGCACTCTCTTCATTCGCTCAGAAAAGTCCTCTACAGCTTCTACCTTTCCTTCTTGTCAGGGCTCAAAACCCATCTGGGGGTTGTAGCCATAATTAGCATAAAACGGCGAGGTCTGGAGGGCCAAGTGAATGCAGTTGTTATATGCAAACTCCCAGAGCACTATCCATTCTGGCCAGTAGTCTTGCCTATAATTAACAAAGAGCCTCAGGTACTGCTCTACATCCTGGTTAACTCTCTCAGTCTGCCTGTCAGTCTGTGGGTGGTACGCCGTAGATGTTTTTGTTTGTATTTTCAATAGTTTATTCAATTCCCACATAAGTGCAGCAGAGAACTGCAGGCCCTGCTCTGATATGATTGAATCTGGCAGCCCATGGTACCACCACACGTTGTCCCGATATAACTTAGCCAGGCCCAACACACTTGTTTCCTCCATTATGGGGATTGTGTGCATTTGCTTCTTGGCCTGATCAACCACTATCAGGAGCACATTGTATCCTTGCACTTCTGGTAGCCCTGTGATGAAATCCACAGAGATTGCTTTCCATGGTTCCATTGGGGTTTGGATCAGCATGAGTTTGCCCACCAAAGGTTTTGGTACGTTCTTGTACCACTGGCATTTGTCACACCCATCAACATAGGTGAATACAAACTTGGTTGTATTAGGCCACCAATAATTATGAGCTACCAGTTCTAATTTTTCCACCACCCAAGGTGTCCCACAATCAGTGAGTCATGGTGGACAATCTTGCATTGCAACTGCTTATCCTTCAGTACATAAACCTTCCCTTTAAAGAGCACCAGCTCTTGTTCTGACTCCACTCTTCTGTCCTTAGCCACTTCTCATCCTTCCTGAGTCCCAGGAAGTGTTGAATATCCTTCACTGAGTTCGGAACTAGCCATTCTTCTATTGCCTTCATTTTTTCTTGATCCATCTTTATGCCATCTTGCCCAATGTGAAGTCTGAGGAATTCTACTTCCTGTATGGTGAACTCGCACTTCTCCAGTTTCAAGAATAGATTGTTTTCCTCCAACCTTTTCAATACTTCCTCCACTATCTCATCATGTCCATTTCAGTCTTTTGTAAATATTAAGATGTCATCTATATATACTACTACTACTGACCCCTGATTGATGAGGCCGTTCAGCACAGCATTCATCACAGTCTGGAACATGGCTGGGCTATCACATAATCCAAAATACATAACCACTGGCTTGAATGCTCCCCTGTGGGTTGTGAACGCAGCCTTCCACTCATCTCCTTCTTTGATCCTGATGTTATTGTAACCCCATCTTAAGTCCAGCTTTGTAAATACTTTTGCATTACCTACTCTGTCTATTAAGTCACCAATAAGTGGCAATGGATAATTGTTACAGATTGTCCAAGTGTTCAGATATCTGTGGTCCTGCATCATCCTCTATTTTTTGTCTTTTTTTGGTACAAAGGACACAGCCAATGTTTGCAGCAACTTGCTTTCCATAATGTACCCCTTTTCTAACTGATTGTTCAAGAAGTCATCGACTTTGCCTTGCTCCTGTGGAGAGAGCCAGATGTTCTTGGCTTTCTTCAGCTCATAACATGGTTTCATTTTAATACCATGATCTCAGGGTTTCCATCTCGCATGCACTCAGACACTTTCTTCTCAAACACCTTCATCCACCTCCAGAATCTTCAAGGGATCTTATTATTCTTAACTTTGAGTTCCTGTTCAGTCATATGGATCTCGTGCTCCTCTTCATCTTCCAGATTCTCATTCCATTCCTGGGCAATTTGCTCCAGGATTCTATCACCATCTTCCATAATTCCTCCTACCATGATAAAGGCTTCATTGTCCTCTACTTCCTCAATTGTTGGACACCTCATCATTCACTGGCCAACTTCCACCTGGCCCTATCCTTCTTCATTGCCCTAATAAATATGTTGCACTTGTGAGGACACCTGGTCATCTTCACATTGCCCATTTCCTAGTAAATATTGGGGTTGTGCTTTCTCAGGCACAAATGCCCCAGTATCACTGTTGTCTTCCCCAAGTCACACACTTCGAAGACGGCCTTTTCCTTGTGACCCCTGAATGACATTATCAAGTTGATCTCTTCTGTGATCAAGCCACCCTGGTTCAACATGCCATCAATGTTGTAGACCCTGATCAGCTGATAGAGAGTCTGGGTCTTAAGCCTGCTTTTGTGCATGAACTCCCTATCCACAAAAAGTCTGGTAGCCCCACTATCCAAGAGTTCCCTGACCATGCAGACATTGTGTGTATCTAATGTAGTAATAGTAATGGGTATTATAATCTCATTCTTTACTTTACTTGATCTTATGAAATGTCATACCCCCTCTTTAGGCTTTTTGATATCATTGTTTCATTTAGTATCTATGGGTTTACAAGGAATTAAGCACACTTCCAGAGCACCAAGCTGATTTGAATCAGACCCCTCACCATTGCTGCATACAGATGTGCTATCTAAGCTACTTACTGCCATAGTGTCCAAGTCTGTATCTAAGTCCATGTCCTGTACTGTAAGTCCTTCGAACTTGTTCTTGGAAGCCACTGATGGGGGTCTCACTTGCTTCCATCAGGAAAATCACACTCCTCTTTCTGCTTCTTTTCTTTATCTAGCTTGCAGACCCAGTAGTCCCACAGCTCATCATAATTCATTGCCTGGATGTCCAGCCAGGACCTCCAATTGCAGGCCATGTGCCCAGGCTTTCTGCATTTGTAGCAGACCAGGGGTGGGTGTTGTGCTGACCGGTCCACATCCATCGCATTTGGACCACATGGCTGCTGCTGTCCCGCCAAATGATGCTGCTGTTGCTGGGCTGCAGTATGCCCCTGAGCCATCTGTGGGTGGGGCTGTGTTGGCCCCAGTATATGTGGCGTGTTTGGTGCAGGTGGCTTCTGGGGTCCCCAAGTCCCTGCTCCAAACAAATGCTCTTCAGCACACACTTGTCTCCATTGGTGGTCATGCACATTGCCTGCACATACCACTTGGCTATTGTTGCTGGTCGCCATTCCAAATTGTTGAGCCGCTCTTGCAGCCCCTTGTTCAATGAGCACTTGAACTCCTAGATCAGCAGCATGCCAGTGTAGCCCAACTCATGTGCCGCTGCAATCTGGATGTGTTCATCCATGGTCAGCTTGCCTTGCACCATGGTCATTATCTGGAACACCTTGGTGTCTTGAACATTGGGGTTGCCGAATGTCTCCTGGATTGCCTGCATCAGCTCCTGTGCCATATCAAAGGGTGGGTCACCATGCATCATTTTTTTTGACTGCTATGCCTCTAGCAGGGTGTCGTGTTCCTGCTGGGCCTCTTCAAGTAGTTTTTTGAGTGTCTTGCTCAGTCCTGCAACTGGTGCGTCATCAAGCCTCAGATTGTCCAAGTCTCAGAGGTCACCCATGGTGATCAGAGTTAAAAGGGGTAAAGAAGATAAGGGTGTTGGGGATGAGGAGTGGGAGGAAAGGGTGAGGTTGGAAAAGACAATAGTGCCTTGCTGTGGGTGCATGACCCTGTCTTGCAGCTTAGGCATTTGAGGAAATGATAAGGTCAAGCTCTTTTGTGTGATGGTAGTGCCACAGTCAACCACACTACACACGTGCACTCAGAACAGTTGGGTGGCATCCCATGATAGTCTGTGTCAAGTGGAGCTCAGTCCTCTTGAGGAGGGGTTCAATGGGAAAATCCCTGCTGAACAGTCGCTATGACTGTTCAATAGAGCAAGCTCTGGAAGAACAGGGATTGATGGTTGGAGGGAAAGAGGCATGGTAAGTGTGGTGAATGGGGAGTCAGGTTTCATACCTTGACAAGGCAGCACATTGGTGCATGTTGTCTCAAGTGAACCTGAAGGTAAGAAAAAGATTGAGAGAGAGAGAGAGGAAGTAGGGGTTGTTGAGAGTAGTCATGTTCTTCTGTTAGGACATCACCTATACCCTAAGGCAAGGGACAGCAGCTCCCACAAAACAACAACAACAAAGGAAAAGAGATGGTCTAGTAGTCTAAGGCAGTCACACCAGGTATGGGTGGATAACCTAAGAGAAAATGACTAGTGTCTCTAGGTGATATATTATGGTTTATATACTACTATACATGAGGTACCCATGCCTTAGCCATGAGTTGTCAATGGGAGCAGCACCATGCCTACAGTATGTGTGCACAGCTACATGTGTCTACCTTGAGTCTGATCATGCAATGTGTTGCCAGCCCAGAGAGCCAACCCAGAGCCTGCTTGATCAACCTGTTCGTGGACAGGATCTCCCCACACCGCCCGCCCCCTAAAGGGACGGACGAGTGCAAAGAGTATGTCGACCGTCTGGACCACGTCCTGGCTGAGGCCAGGGCAGACCCAGACTGTCTCGTAGTGGGCTGCGATGAGTCAGTACCCAAGACAGCCCGCCAGGCCTCAGCAGCCGCCCTGGTGTTCCGTGGGCACCAGGAGATCCGCCAGGTTACTGCTTTTGTCAGTTGCGCCTCAGCAACAGACGTGGAACACAAAGTGTTGGGATACAAGCCTATAATTGCTATATCCAGAGTGGTAATTATGACATTACTAATTACTGTTACTTCAGCATTACTTCAGCATTATATACTATATATACTATATGTATAGTATATACTGACACAATTATTTTCCTGACCTCTGAGACATTCAGAGGAAAGCCCCCCTTCGTCCAAAAGCCTCTAGTCAGCTTCCAGCTTTACCTCCCTACACAAAGCCCTCCACCTGGGAGTATCGGCAGCTGTGGCCACCAGGTGCAAGAAGATGGTGGTTTTCTCAGATGCCCTTGCGCTCATGGACGCATGGGTAGACTGCTCCCCGACGGGGGGACAACAGCACGCCCTCTGGCTGTGCTGCCTCTTGTGCCCTTGGTTCGAGCTGAGCCAAGACTGCCATGTCCACCTGTGGTTTTTCCCCTCCAAGGTGGAGTGGGCGGTTCACAAGCAAGCCCATGACGTTGCAACATTGCTCCGACTGCCCCTGGGGATTTCCCCCAGGGCCACTCATAATTGGCTGATTGCCTCCTTCAAGGGGGCGGCAGAGAGGGACTGGGCTGCCTGCTTTGCAGACCCCAAGTACCGAGGGAAGAGCTTTCTGGACCTACGGGCCCAATGGAAGACTCCCACAATGCCCACAACCTCCGGGTGTGGGCCTTGGCTCAAAGAAACTGCACACGACTGCAGGCTGACGGCCCAACTTTGTCGGTGCATCATGGCGCATGCCCCCATCGGGAGTTACCACAACCACTTTCACCCCAGTGAGGACACTCACTGCATGTGCCCCCCCTGGCCCTTCCAGGACCGGGACCCTCTGCTCCGTGTGTGCTCATGTGAAGTGCAAGAAGCACTGGCAGGGCCTGCAATGGATCACGGACCTTGTCGAACTCCTTGAGGCGAACCCGTGGGCATTTGCCTTTGCCCCCCCTGAGGGGTGGGATCCAGGATGAGGGTTATGCGCAGGGCATATGACCCCCATCTGGTGGCCTGGTGCACCTGGTGGCTTGCCGAACGCTCGCTCTACCACTGAGCCTGCTGTGTCCTCTGTTGGTAACACCGAACCTCGGGTTTACCGCTGGCAAGGTTGGGGGGCCTGCCGTATAGCGGGTACCATCCCATATGTGGGGCGGCTAAGCAAGGAGGGGCTGTACTCAGGCAACCAGGGGGCTCCGGATCCCATCAGGCCTTATGGCTGGCAGGTTGGTTGACCTGTGGGAAGGCCTGTAATCCTCATTCCTGGCCAACGCGTCGGTGGGCACGCACGACTAATAGGGGCTGTGCAGGGGTTGCGTGGGGGTAGGAGGCTGGGTGGGTTAGTACGCGCCATTGGGAGTGCCGGCGAGCTGGTTCGGGGAGGCGCCTGTAGTCCGGCCATGCGCACTGCTCAAAAGGGCAGCACATGGGCCTTCTCGCATGTGTGTGCATTATCGGGGCTGTAGTCTCCCCTCCAACTTACGTCATATACCCGTTGTCTCATGTAATAGATAACCGTGGACTGCGCCCATGCACCATGTTAAATATTGTTGAACAAAAAAAAAAAAAAAAATGCAATGTGTTGCCCATGTGTGTACCATGTGTTGTACCTAGTCATGTGCTCAATTGTAAGGACCTTGCACCTACCATATGTACATAAAAGTGTCATCACAACCAAATAATAGATTAAATTGTCTTATGTTTTTCATACTCATGACACACAATACATATGTAAACACATGCAAATGAGTAAAAGATATATAAACCCTTGCCTGTTGACCCATTCAGAGTGGTATGCCCCACTATTCTAAGTATATTAGATTGTAAATAAATAATTTATGTGAGATACAGTTGTAGTAGTTGCAACCAGTTGCAACCAGTTGCACAAAGATTTACTTCTGACTCTCTGAGAGACTGCAACTGCAACTGACTTCCCAGTCTTTTCTGGTTGGGTTTGGTCAAGTTTCAGTCTTTTTTCAGTTGGTGCAACTGTACCTTTGACACTACTAACAGTTGGAGAATAAAGACAATGTGTTTGATCATAAGGATCTGATGCCTATCCTCATCTAATTGCACATAAAAGTGTCCTCACAGCCAAACAACAGAAATAATAATAGATTAAATGTAAGTCTGCGACCAGACTCACAACATGAACATAGGTGTCTGCACAGCTACCATGAACATCAGTGAACATTGGCGAACTCATATGCAACTTAGTTGTCTTGCCACCTAAAGTCAAAGTTTTCCACCACAGTCTATCTTCAATCTATGCAACATTATTTTAGCTAGCCTTGCTGACTACTAGGCCCGGCACTAGCATCTTCAGGTCCAGTTTGGTTAGGTTTTTCAACCCCAAATTGGGTTAACTGTAACCATAACCAGTCTAGACTGTACCTAGATTGAGCTTAACTGTAACCGGACTGATCTGAATCGGTCTTTTATGGTTCAGTTAACCAAAAAGACCAGTTATGATTGGTTTTAACTGCAAAATTTACTATATATGGTAACTATGATACAGAAAGTTAATCAAGGCCCTCAGAGGGCACAGAAGCACAAGGAATATTGATCGTAGACGAGGAATGGCCCCTTATGCTTGCTGTTGGGGCAAGGGAGGGGCCATAGTCACCCAGATGTCCAGAACGAGACATGACAATGGCCCTCTGCTCACATCTGAGGTGAGGGAGGGCATGGCAAGGGTGATGGGATGCGAGAGCAGCTCTCCGCTCGTGTTTCAGGCAAGGGAGGGGGAGATGATGGTGGTGGGACAAAAGGACCATCCTCCACTCACATTTGAGGCAAGGGAGGGGGTGACAATGGTGGTAGTATGCAAGAGCAGTCCTCCACTAGCATGTGAGGCAAGAGAGATGGTGGTGAGGGTGGTGGGACATGAGAACGGCCCTCCACTCACATTTGAGGCAAAGGAGGGGGATGTGATGGAGGTGGGACCAAAGAATGACCCTCTGCTCACGTTTGAAGTGAGGGAGGGGGTGACAACAGTAGTGGGATGCGACAATGGCCCTCTGCTTGCATTTGAGCCAAGAGAGGGGGGTGGCAAGGGTGGTGGGACGCAACAATGACCCTCCACTTGTGTTTGAGGTGAGGGAGGGGGTAGTGTCAAGCCCAGCAATGAAGTTGTCATTGCCAGTTGTTGTTGTTGGTTGTTGCCCCATAAGAGGGGTTGGCACCTGACCAATGTCATCCAGAGTCCTCTGCTCGCATTTGGGGCAAGGGAGTGGGAGTCAGTGGTCATTTCAGTTGTTGTTGTCCCACTGTGTAAGCAGTAAGCAAGGTCAAACACACACATCGCAAGTTTGTTTGGTTGCACAAGACCATGGCAAACAAGACCAAATGGTCTGTGCATGCACCAAAGTATATAAACCCTCCCTCCTGCCCTCTAATTTTGAGTTGAAAACTGGTTAACACCAGTTTTCGATCGGTTCTTGTTAATTTCTAAGCCCACATAACCAGTAACCGGACCATCTCCAAGACCCACTAAACTGTAACCAAAGGTCCAGTCTTTTCCAGTTCGGTTAAGTTCAGTTTCGGTTATATTTTTGGTCCTATAGACTGGACCTGAAAACACTACCAGGTGCAGTATGTCTTGTCTGGAATCTGAGCATTAAAGAGGGGTGATGCCAGGAGTATAATTTTAAATGATAACTATCATTTTACACATTTTGTTCTGTTGAACACTTTTATGTAAACATGGTCAAGGGCAGGTAGTGATTGGACATATTGTATATGGCAGACTGCACACATGAGGGTCAAGCATGCCACAGTGCCTCATGCTTTAAGCATGGACTGCACATGGTATATGCATGTAGAATAGTATATATATCACCCAGAGACACTAGCTGTGCTCTCTTGGGTTATCCACTATACTAGCATGACCATCTCTGGCTACTAGACTTTTCTTCTTGTTTGTGTTTGTGGAAACTGTCATTGTGCCTTGTGATATACTGTACTGATACAACCCAGTCATTTACATCACACATCACAGGCACCCTCAAAGAGAAGAGTTGAGCAAAACATTTTGGAGAGTGTGACATATATTTTTACTTAATGCCTGCAGAACACCCAAAAATGGCTTAGATTTGCTTAAAATGTGACTAATATACCAGATAATGTTTATTACTATTTGGTTCCACTAAACGAATGCGAACGTGACATGTCATTTGCTAAAACAAGTTGATGTTTGCTATTGTTTGGTTTCAGTAAATGCGAACACGACTTGTTTATGTGCTGCATTCATTTACTTCAACTATACTAGTATTAATTATCAACTTGTTGGGATATGGCATACAGGCAAGCCAAGGCAGTAACCATGGCTAGGACATATTCCCCAATATGCTAAGTCATTAACACATGTTTAACAGGAGTTAACACATGTAAGGACTATTAGGGGGATGCACAGTGAAACACATATAGCATGTCTATGATAGGCTATCCAAGACAGAGCCCTGGATAGAGTGTCTAAGACCCATACTGCAGGAAGTCTCAGACTTACCAAGCCATGATATCACAGGAGGTACTATGACACTATTGTTATAGGGGAAATGACATAGTTACTCCAAGATTAACTGATACAGGGGTCTATGACAGAATACCTCCTTAATATATTATAGGAGTATATTACACTATACCTCCTAACAGTGTTGTTAGTATAAATATTCCACACTTTGTAGGAGATGAATAGACATTCCCTGCCTGTTCCACACACTCACTACTTCGTCTGAGTGATCCCCCACTTGCTCTCAAAGACTTAATCCCAATACAACTTGTTTCAATAAATGACACATCACATTCAGAAAAGTGAAACCAAACAATATGTACTAGTAAATATCAACTTGTTTCAGCAAACAATGTGTCACATTCGCATTCATTTACTGGAACCAAATAGTAATAAACATTATCTGGTATATAAGACCTTGCTTCCACAAGCTTCCCCTTCCTCTGGGGCATTTCTTCCCCTGTAAATTATATATATTAAGTTAGTTAGTACATACACATAGTACATAAGTAATTAAAAGGTTGTCAGCACTCAGATGAGTGCCAAAACCTGTAAATACAAAACTGGATGTTAGTACATAGACATTTGGTATTGGGATCAGGAAGTTGAGCACAAGATGAGGACGAGGTTTTTGAGGTATTGAGTTTAAGTCAAAGGTAAGTGTATGAGGGAGTCTGCCACAGGGAGGGATGTTATTATCATCTCCTACAAGATGTGCAATATTTATACTACACAGTTAGGAGGTATAGTGTAATGCACTCCTTTAATATATAAAGGAGGTATTCTGTAATAGACCCCTGTACCAGTTAATAATGGAATAACTATGTCATATCCCCTATAACAGTGTCAATAATAGTGACATATGATATCATGGCTTGGTAAGTCCTAGACTTCCTGCAGGGTGTGTCTTAGACACTCTATCCAAGGCTCTGTCTTGGATAGGCTATCATAGACATGGCTATATCTTGCCTATCCTATGATAGACATGCTGCAGGATGTTTAATCCTGTAGCATGTGTTAACTGTGGATTCCCCTATATGTCTCTGCATGTGTTAACCTCTGTTAAACATGTGTTAATATGACTTAGCATATTCTGGCAATATTCCCTAGGCATGTTAACTGCCTTGGCTTGCCTGTATACTTTTGTATACATAATCCCAACATTTGGTGATGGGTTGGGTGCAGGTCACAGGTACCTAAGTCATGACCTGTACCCATACCCATGCCTACTTGTACCTGTAACCTGCACGGGTTTCCAAACCCATGCTATTCCCTAGTGACTATGCTATGATACCACCACTATCCATCCATTTCCAAGGTCCCATTGCAAAAGTGTGCAGCTGGGGGACCTGGACCCAGTAGTTGAATACCCAAAGGGGAAAGTGTTGACACTCCCAGATTTGAGGATGGTAGGTGGTTGCAGATGATGGACTTAACTTCATGTTGATCAGGAAGGCAGGTAAATTCCTGCTGGAATGAATCTAGCAAGCACTGCACATGATGGGATAGGGAGCTTTCACAGGCATTGAATACTCTCAAGGTTGATGCACACTGGTAGCACCTTTGACCAGAATTCATGAATGTTGATTTGCTCAATACCAAAGAGACCATTGAACTGTGTGGGAAGTTCAAAGGAGAGAAAATCTGTTGGGATACAAGCCTAGAGCCTAGATGGAATACAAGTCCTATGCCTATAATTATGGCTAATGCCCAGCAGCATATATAACTATATTATTATATATTACACTATACCCCCTATTAGATATGTAGTATATAGTGCTATATACTATAGGAGAGGAATAAGACATTCCCACTTGTTCCACACACTCACCACTTCATCTGAGTGATCCCCCACTTGCTCTCAAAGACCTAATCCCAATAAAATCTGATATCAACATGTCAGGGTGTGGTAGAAGGGCACTATAGAGACAGTACCAGCCATAACAGAATGACAGGTGGGATATTTGAGAGGGACTTCAATGAATAAGGTATACTATCACTTGCCTGTCAGGAGTATGATTTTCTTAAGGCATTTTAATCTATTATTTTTATTGTTTGGTTATATGGACACCTTTATGCACACATGGTCAAGGGTATGTAGAAACACACAGGCAACACAATGCACAATCAGACTCATGGTACAGTGTGTGTCACCACTTCTCCATCACATCTCAGAATAGCCCAGAAAAGTTTTGTAGAATTTTGCCAATTTATTTTTACAAGGAAACCCCTTAAAAGCATGTGATTGCCACAAGATCTCATTTTTGCTCATGTGTTTCACTTTTCTGAGGTGGAATCAACTTTTTTTTTTTGGTCATCAGCAGATCAGTTCCTGCATCCAAGGCAGAGGAAGTGACTGACTCGACCTACAGTGATTCTGATAATAGCAGTGGTGACAAAACCCCTCAAGCCTCACAAATGGCAGAGATGACTAGCTTACCATTGGACTCAGACTTGGAACCTGACTGGGAGTTGGATGGTACAATGTCTATCTCCATGCAGCAAGCTTACTCCTTAATAGGTAGCAATTGCCTGGAAATGTCAACACAAGGATGCAGCAGGCTGGACATAAGTGTCTATTTCTACCCAAATTCCACTGTGAATTAAATCAGATTGAGATGGTTTGGGGCCAAGCAAAGCATTGTACATCCATCTCAGTATCCTATTTTTCAAAATTCACTTGATGACTTCATAACAACACAGGATTTCGTAAGCTCAGTGATGGGAAGTTTCCACAAGTAAAGGAGCTTGTTCCTCAGTGTCTAGATAAAGTCACCACAAGCAACCTCCGCCGTTATTTCTGCCATTGTTATTGATATCTCTATGCATACAGGTCATTCTGAATTACCATGGGTGATATCTTGATTCTCAGTCACTGATGCATCTTTATCACAGGTGGGGACTCAACTACAGACAGGCTGCATATGCTGTGAAGAAATACAAGTCCCATAGGCACATTCCAGTGAGTGTTAAGATGGATGTGAACACTATCAGCTGAGGTGCATCATCGTAGGACCCTGAATTTCCTAATTAGGAAGGCTGTTTCATGTTTTCGAGGACCTCAATTTTTTTTTTTGAGCTACGGACTTGGAAAGCACACGGGGGATGTATAGACTGCATAGAAGTATATTACAAGTGTTTTTATGAACATACAGAATGTTCAAAAAATCTAGTTAGAGTTGCAAGATTTTTGTTTGTTTACACCCAAGTCACATGTCGAGAAGTGGTGACATGCACTGTAGGCACATGTAGCTGTACACCTCATGCTCTAGGCATGGTGCTGTGCCTGTTGACAGCTCATGGTTTAGGCATGGCTACCTCGTGTATAGTAGTATATAAACAGTAATATATTGCCCAGAGACACTAGTCATGTTCTCTTGGGAAATCTGCCATACCAGCATGACTACCTGTGACTATGTGACCACCCTCTCTCATTCATTTTTTGTTGTTTTGTGGGAGCTGTCATTGTGCCCTTTGGTATAGCATCATCCTAACATTACCAACTGTTTCACCATGATTTACTGATCACTGAATTACACTACATCAACTACAAAACTTATACTGATGGCATACATGGTTTGAAATATAAGCTTCATGGCTTCCAGAAATTATAATTATCTCATAAAGGGTGAGGATGAAGCAACAATGAGCCCCCATGTCATTCAAAAGTAATGCTTCTGATAGCAGAATCCTGTGATCCAACATCAGCACCTGACACCAATTCACCAACATTGTCAGTGATCAAATTTGCCCAAAATGGCACACTTGTCAGGACTTAGATTCTACTAGTGAAATGTCATGGTGAGCCAGTGTTGGGAATGGAGTGGTGAACAGTGACAGGAAGAGTTAAGGACAAGGTTAGAGGATGAAGTTTAATCTCAAAGGCTAGTGAGTGAGGGAGTCTGCCACAGGGAGGAATGTTATTATCATCTCCTACAAGATGTGCAATATTTATACTACACAGTTAGGAGGTATAGTGTAATGCACTCCTTTAATATATAAAGGAGGTATTTTGTAATAGACCCCTGTACCAGTTAATAATGGAATAACTATGTCATATCCCCTATAACAGTGTCAATAATAGTGACATATGATATCATGGCTTGGTAAGTCCTAGACTTCCTGCAGGGTGTGTCATAGACACTCTATCCAAGGCTCTGTCTCTGATAGCCTATGATAGACATGGCTATATCTTGCCTATCCTATGATAGACATGCTGCAGGATGATTAATCCTGTAGCATGTGTTAACTGTGGATTCCCCTATATGTCTCTGCATGTGTTAACCTCTGTTAAACATGTGTTAATATGACTTAGCATATTCTGGCAATATTCCCTAGGCATGTTAACTGCCTTGGCTTGCCTGTATACTCTTGTATACATAATCCCAACAGCCAGAAAACCACAAACTGGTCTATGATCACAGTGCAACTATCAGTCTATGGGAAATATATATTTCTGATAAGAGAAAAAAAAAATGGGAAGGATCAGTTCACTCCTTGTATCTCAATGTTAAAAATATGTGATTCATGCCTCATAATGTAGCTTCTAAACACCTCAATCTCAACCAAAAATCAGGAAAAAATCATAGGAATGTTCCTAATACTTATAACCTCTCAGATCATCAATTTGAAGATGTTTGAAGATGTTTGGGAGCTTAGAAAGTGTTATCAGTGTGGTGGTGAAACACTAGTACCCATGGTAAAACACTTGGTATGTGATAGTATAGCAATATTGAATGCAACTTTGAGCTTGAGAAAGAGAGAATCCTCTTCTTTTTTGTGAGTTGTCTACATTGCCTCTGTATCTGTTGAACAGGTAACCAGAAACACTGTACTCAATGGTGTGTCAATGGTTGAATGCAATTAAATAACATAGAAGAATAGTAAGGCAGATCATGCTATAGGAAGTCCTGAAGGCTGCAATGGCCAAACAGCAAAGAAGAGATTTGGGAAATGTCACATGTCCCACCTGATTCTGAAGAGTTGTCTAACCCTTCAAGCAGTCACATGTCACATGGCACAAAGAGTTGGTCATATCAGTAGTGTTGTCTTAACACTGATGGGGATACAACTCCAGGATAAAATTGATTCCATCTGTGGATTGTATTCATTCCTTCCTGGTATTATCATGATATTTAGCACTTGTAGACACTAATAATGGTATGAATTTACATACATAAGAGGGGGGATTAGGGTATAAATTTCTGGTCCACAGTGTTAGATGACAACCAGTGACATCACAACTTGCTTACACACCCCTAAAATACTTTTGTATTTTACAAATGACCTCTCAGATATGTATAGCAGATCATTTGCCCTCCATCAGGCCCAAGCTAGAGTATATGCTCTTCTCTTCTCTGCTGTAGCCTGTGTTGCAAAGCCGGCAGACCGGCCCCTATCCAAGGTCCTCCTCTCTCAGGCTAGGTGAAGGCCTACGCCATAAAAATGTTGATGGTCCCAAACGCGCTAAATCTGAATCCTTGAAAAGTACTCGGGCTAGTCAGCATCAACCCAACTCTTCCCTTCGCCCAGGCAGTCACCCGCTTGGCCGTCTGCATCGGATGGGGTTCGCTTCGTGCCATTGTCAGAATGGAAGGGGTATCTCACGAGACGAGAACAAAAAAGAAAGAAAAGAAACACAGCAGACAGGTGTGGTGGTGGATTTTTTTCCCGCCATCACATATGACAAGGTTATGATTTCGCCCGGCTGTTGACAATACAGTGTTCACTGTACCGTAGGATCATTGATGGATTATATCGGTAAAAAGTGGATTTAAATACTTTGACAATGGCTTGAATGGTAATTGAACGAGCGTTCACTGGAAAGCCGCCCTTGCACTGCAACAGGGGCAGTCGCCATCAATGAGCCAACTTCAAGTTGGTGCGCATCGTCTACATCATTACTGATTATAGTGAAATCGTCTCAAATCACCACTTGGTGATCATCGGTGTCCTCGGGCGTCACGATGCACTGACAGAACATAGCATCTGTTAAATATACACGATACACGGACTCATCCGGGGATACAATCGGTGGACGTCCGAGCGAACGCACACCATTGGAACACTGTACCTAGTTGGGGAAAATGGAAGGATAGGAGGAGGATTAAAGTAGAGCGATTTGTGGTGTGCCGTTAATGTGGGGAAATGACAGGATATCGGCCCGGGGAATAGGGACTTATTGCATGCACGTGTACGTGTGGTGCTATGAAGTATATGAACGAAACCTGCCATCTAAGCGCGGGGAAAGGCGTCATTCCGTGCGGCATATCGTCCGACAGGGGCGTTTTTTTAACTGACGACCAGGAGTCGAGCGTTAGGACGAAGCCTTGTTTGACAGGATGGTCTGAAAATGGAATGACAGCTTCCCTGTGTGCACGGGGGCGAAGAGTATGAACAATACCTGCGTCTACAGCGCGGGAATGGTCACTGGCAGTGCGCAGTTGAGCTTTACAGTAAATTCTACGCCGGGGTGAATGATATGACCGGCCGTATTTTGACAGGAAGGGTCTTTTTTGTTTTTTTTTTTTGGCATGTCGTAACCAACGACCGAACTTGAATGTCCGAGTGGGGAGAAAAAGGGAACAGGACGCCGTGAAGCGCAGTCGCTCCGGGGGAGCGGAGCCTGGGCGAAGACAGCCGCCAAGGAGATCTAAGTAGAAAGCCATAGCGACAGAGACAAACAGAGGACAACAGATTAGAATTAAAAGATGGTAGTGGTTGGCCTCGTGCTTGCTCTCTTTCACTTTGATTTTCGCAAAAGTCCTCGCCTTTCCCTCGCGGTCATTTTTCATATTCTTCTTGGCGGTTTCTCTTTTCCGTTTCCACTTCCTATAAACCTGTCTTGGTTTTTATTTTTCCGCCCCCCCAAAGACTAATGCCTTCCTTTCATACCCTCGCTCTAGTCTTGTCCCTCACCTCTGCCATCTCCGCCATTTCCTCCCCACATGCCGCACGCAACATCCACCACCACCGCTCCCTCGTTGCCCGCGTCGTCGTTGACGCCCCCCCTGCAGACCCTGCCCCCCGCGCTCTCGTCCGCGACGCTCCCCCCGCCTCTGTACGTAGGAGAGCAGACAAGAAGCGCTGCAAGACCCGCACCTCCGACCCCAGCACTTCCATCAATCCTGCCCCGCCCGTCAACGTCGCACCCACCCCGGACATCAAGGCCCAAGAGCCCACCACCACACCTGAGCCCTCGCCCTCGCCGGCACCCAAGACCAACGCCCCCCAGCGGGCAAAGACCACCTCCACCCCTGAGCCCCCGAAGACCACCTCTACCCCTGAGCCCCCGAAGACCACTCCTAGCAGCGGCGGCGGCAATAACAACTCTGGGGGCTTCCTCGCTGGTACGCAATCTGGCGACGGCACCTGGTATTCAAGTCTGTATCTATGCTCTAGATCACACCCGATTCTTCGCCCTTCTGACTTTCTTGTTCCGCAGCCGGCCTTGGCTCTTGTGGCATCACAAACAAGGACAGCGATTTCATCGTAGCTGTATCCCAGATCCTTTACGACTCTTACCCGTCCGTTCCTCCAATTCTTTGCATCACATCGCACTTCTAACTCTCCCACCCTGACAGCGGCTACAGTGGTGTTAACCCCAACAGCAACCCCGTATGCAACAAGAATATCAAAGCCTCTTGTAAGCCCCCCTCTCTCCCTACCTCTCGTTCTCTGATCTTTGCATCCCCGCTCCACTTGCTTTCTATCCCGGAAGATAACGGCAACGAGGTCACCGTTACCGTTACCGATCGCTGCACGGGTTGCAAAGAAACCGATCTCGACTTTTCGCCCTCCGCATTCAAAGTGCTCGCCCCTCTCGGCGCAGGCCGTCTTTCCGGCGTCCAATGGTCCTGGGCGTGATTGAATTCCTCCCTTGGACCAGTGGAGAATACCCCCCACTCTCCTTTTATACAGCTTTTATTCCTCTGCGTTCCCGCCATCTCTTCTCACTAATCACCGACTCTTGGGTGCCAGGGGCGCCGCTCCCTTCCTTTCATTTGCTAGCCACAGATGGATTGAGTCGCTATCTATATTTTTTTCCCCACAACCTCGCGAGCGCTAGCGCTGGCCCTGGGGGCCCTGCACGGATGTGCGCCCAGCCGCTTACTGCTATAGTCAGTCATGTAGTTGTTGTTCTGTCTCTCTTTGTTGTGTGTGAAGAGGGCGCTGGCGCGCCCCGTCAGGCTGGCACTTGTAGTCGAATCGGTATTGTATTCGTAGTAGAGCTGAATAGGAAAGAGAATCCAAAATGTTGTATTAGCTGCTTCTAATAGCTTGTGGTATTAAGTACCGAACTCGGAGTAGGGGGATACTGGTTTTCTGCGGCTCGGCTACACGCCAGTGGTACTGTGGTGATTCGCCGTCGGGTCTGAACTGTATAAACTCACCTCCCTGAGAACTGGCACCGCCCACTTCAAGGCAGTAAATGATCCCATGCTGGCACTTTGATCATGATTTTCTGATTTCATCTCGATATCATTTCGGGCTGTATGTCGTACGTAGGATGAAACACCAGACCTTGGCAGGGGTGCCGAGTATGCACACAGAGAAGTGGATTCAAATTTAGGACGTGTATCAACTTCAGTATGGTAACGGCGGTGCGCGCGGAAACGGAAACGGTAAACAGAAACAAGGCACATGAGCGAGTCACCATGGACACTAACGTATGCGTGCAGTGAACAATACGTAGGTGGGAGGCGTCTACATTTGCATTCTTGGTTGGCATCAGTAATCAAAACACAGAAGGGGGGTCCGCGAAGGTCCGTTAAACAAAATATGGATGTCTAAATTTCGGGTCCTGCCCGGTACAGACAAGCCGAGCATCATAAGGGAAGGAGGTGCCGAGACGGTGCCGAGCGTGCCTGGCAGTTCCGGTGAACCCTGAGGTGCCTAAGTTGACGTGATATATGCACGCGGCGACAATGCGGCAGGGCGGCCACAAGCCACTGCGTCTCCAGGCAGGGCTCGGAAAGGGCACCTGACTCAGACTGGGACTCTTCTGCATGAAGTTCGAACTTGAACTGACTAGTAGTAGTGGGAGTGGGCAATCCCCACATATCACCAAATCTGTTCGGCATGTCACGTGGCACGCACTGCCTGCACATGTCCAGAAAAGTCATTTGCCAACATCAACACAAGCCTAGAGTCACCTTGTGTAGTATATAATTACATAGTACTACTTTTATAATAAATACTTGAGAAAAGTCTTGGAATAGGGTGTTTCAAACATGCCTGACTCAACCCTCAACTCATATTACAACTCGAACCCAGCTCAATCCTAATTTGACCAAAGTTGGGGTTCAAGTTGAGGTCTCATGTTTGAATACAATTCATTGTCATGCTATTTAGACCTCAACTTCACCTCAACTTCACTACATGGCTGTGTCAGGATGTCACTGTAAGCCTGGCCCCAGACTTATGACACAGTAACAATCAATACCAATGACATTGCCAATGACATTACAAATCAGTAACACTACTGACAGGCACACCGCTGCACACTGACTGATGCACACTGCTGCATGCACTGACCAATGGCATTACCAATCAGTAACACAACTGACAGGTGCACAATTGCCAAACCAATACACACTGACAGGCACACCACTGCCAACAACACAAACATGCCACTGCATCACCAGTGACTCAATATTGGGTGGCCCAATGGTTCACCCAATATGGGACTATGCCTAATACAGCTTACAGACTGCAGATGGAATATCAACCAAGGCTCAATGCAGACACTTTCCAACACAGTTTGAAAGACCACATATATATACCATCTTTTTACCTTTGTTGCCCCACTCTTACTTCATGCAACAAGGGTATAGTTATTACTGGCCCTCTTTTGCATCTTAGACTGACTCTTACTTCATGCAACAAAGATAACATTGTCTTGTCTGATTGCCTGATCTCAGTGAGGCAGCCACTCCTGGCCCCCTTTCACTTTTTTTTGACACTGTACTTATTAATGTCACTATAATTATACCTTTTCCCCTATAATTATGGTGTCATAGTACCCCCTATAATATCATGGCTTGGTAAGTTACTGTGCATTCCTCTAATTGCCCCTGCATGTGTTAACTCTTGTTAAACATGTATTAATATGACTTAGCATATTCTGGCATTATTTCCTGGCCATGCAAACTGCCTTGGCTTGCCTGTATACTGTTGTAAGTATACTCTATCCCAACAAGCTCCCAAATTGAATGCACCAGTTCATGCTTCAGATTAGTGTTTGAAGGTCCAGTTACAAGACTGGAAAAAGACTGAGACTGGACTGGACCTTAACCGATCAAGACCAAAAAATATTAAGACCGATGAAGACCGCAACCGCGGTCTGGTCTTTGGTCCATCACCATTTTATTAAAATCAAGACCGATCAAGACTGGTCTTAACTGGTTGAGACTACTATATACTAATACTTAATATATTCCAAAATTTACATAAAATGGGACAAGCCAGGGGATTAAAAGAGTGAAATCTTGAGGGTTTATATACCCTTAGTGAGTTTGCACATGTTTATTTGATAGGGGTAGTGTTGCTATGGTGATTTTTTGATAGATACCATCTTTTTTTTTTCTTTTTCTGATCCCACACAAATAATTAACAACACTGCCAACAACACATCAAGAAACAACAGTAGTCCCCTCGTACTACCACCACCACCACCCCGGCCCAAACGACGCCCAGTGTCATTTGGGCCTGTAAGCTTTTTTTTCCATTGTTTCTTTTTTCTATAATTGACTTACTATTTATTTTATAGGATAGAACTCACTGTGAGATACCCTGGCGCTACCTGGCCCCAGCCCCATGAGCCCCTGCTCGTGGGGTGGAGTCTTAGCGACACCATAGCACTAGTGACCCCCCTGCACCGCCTCGTCACTAGCGACCCCCCACGCCACCACGTCACTAGCAACCCCCATGCTGCCTTGTCACTAGTGACCCCCCGCGGCGCCACATTGTTGGCGACCCCCACGGTGCCACATCACTACCCTCCATGGACTGCCCAGTGGCGCGGCTGCCACTGACTAGTGACACCTCCCCCCCCCAACTTGTGCTGCCACCCCCCCTCGCATGCAATTTTATTTTATTTTATTTGTAGAGTACTCTAAAGCCCCCTGACTTGTGCTGCCCCCCTCGCTTGCAAATGCGAGGGGAGGTGACTTATTTAATCGGTTGAACACTTCAATTATAGTAGATTAATGTAGGAAAGACCAGTTGAGACTGGTCCAAGACTGAGACTGGACCGTTTGGGACTGGTCTTGTGCAGTCTGGTCTTGGTCCCTATGTAGTTGAGTAAAAAATAGACCGGTCCTGGTCCCGGTCCAAGCCCGAAAGAGGTGAAAGACTGGACCAGACCGGACCTTCAAACACTACTTCAGATGCATGAGTGTATCCACTGAGGCCAAGACATTGAAATGGCTTGAATAATGATCTTGGATGGTATCTGGTAGCTGATGAGAAATCATCAGAGAAAGATTAACACATGGACAATGTCACTTACTGAAGGAATGTATGCAAGATGGTGTGCAGCAAAATGGGACAGCTTGCCTTGCAGATATTTCCACTGATTTCCAAAGTATGCATACATTGGCCAGAGTGACACAGTGCCAAAATTGGTCAGATGAGTGCTGTCAGACCAGAGCATAATTGCTGCAATGCTTTTTTCAAGGTCACAGCCAAGCTCATGTCCTTGATTTTGTATTGTCTCATAGTCCTCAAGAAACACATCAGAGTTGTACAACTCTGTGATGACATGCTCAGGGGCACCTGTAGGGGTCAGTTTCCAGAAGAGGTGAAATGGCATGAAATGAAATGATTTGGCACTGACATCTTGAAATGTGGTCCTGATAACCTCAACTAGGCTATGGTGGTAAACCCCATGGACTTCAAATTCAGGAGCAGCCTGCTCTGAGGCATTTTTCTGCCCATCAACAGAAAGCCAAAGCTTTACAGAGCTTTCCTTCCAACCATTTTCTCCCAAAAACTTGGATCCACTGTCACCATTGACCCATTTGATTTTGTGAGCAGCATTGAAATCCTTGAGGTGATCAATGTCAAAATCATCTGTGAGCAGGACTTCCTTAACCAGCTGATCAAGTTTGGCTACTGATTTGACATTTGAACCACCATTGAACCAGTTCATTGGCCAAAAAACAGTCACATTGAGGAAGGGTGCAAAGACAATATCATTTACAGCTGTAACTGCAGAGCCACAATCCATCCACCACTTTCCAGCATGACTTGTTGGTGATGTTGAGAGACCAGGTGCATCACAAACATCATCAAGGTCCTGTTCCTGGTCAGGGTTGAATGTGAGGAACATCATATATGATCAGTAGAGCCTAAAAACATCAGGTTTGGTCTCACATGTTATTGGGATAGCAAGCCTAAGGCTATATCCAAGACAGTAATAATAATAATATTAATTACTGAGACTTTAACATTCTGTAGTATATATACTACATGTAATTGTGTACATGAGACAATTACTCCTTGACCTCTGAGACACTCAGAGGGACACCCCTTTGTCCTAAGGTCTCCTCTAAGCTTCCTGAAATGCTCTCCCAACACATGTTGTTGGGACAGGAGGACATTGTGAAGAGGGAGATGGGGAGTGGATTAGGGAGTTTATGGTGGGTGAGGGTGACTGAACAGTGGATGGCATGGGTGGAAGCAGAGTTCCCCCTGATGGAACATAGTCCTTGAAGTGACAGGGATATTTGGGCACCCACCATGATTGGGTGGGCTCAATTTCATGGTCAGGAGATGGGGGGTTCATTGGAGGCTCATCCAGCTTATGTTGAAAATTTAGTAAGATAAAAAGGAAAGATACTGGAATTTGTACTAGATCTACTGCCATAGCCAACTCCATCTCAACATCCTGTGGTTTAGGACTCTCCATAGATCCACCAGCCACATTTTTTCATGATTGAATCTGGGACCACTGTTGAAATAAATGGATTGTATCTTCAAGAGCAGCCATGCATGATTTGTGATGATTTGTAAGCCCATGAGTGTTCTTGAACTCCTTTGTGCAGCCAGAGCAGACAACCATCATGAAGAGAACCCAGAAGATATTCATGGCAACATGGAGATATTAGTTGGATCTCACTGAATGATGGACTCAAATATTTCAGTCAGTCATATGCACTTGGTGTGTCCAAAGAATTCAAAGTGACATGAATCCAATCTCTCTCATTTACCACCATCATCTCCCAATGTCCAATGATGACTCAGACCCATCCCCTGGGTCCAGAAAATGCAAAGATGATCTTATCTCATACCTCAACAACTGTTTACATAAAAAATCATGGTATGTTGTTATCCACTATCCCACAAATCAGCTGATGTGCCTGACTTACAGAAGCACTCTGTTGGATGTATACAAGCATTGCAAGGTGGATTGCAGGAACAGAGAACTTGTTCATGCAATATTTCAGTGTTTTGGATGTTGGGATGTAGTTGGCAGTGGAGGACTTTGGTGATCTCTCTGAAGATCAGTACATAAATATGTTCTTTGTTTCTTGTGTGGTTCTCATCCATCTTTTAGATTTCAGGATGAGTATCATCAACCAATTTGTCCTGGATGATCTCATAAAAGAGGTTTGTTGTGAATTTTGATGTGCACATATGATGAACAATGCTGCAAGTGGAGCATGTGCCAATGACACAGCAAGTCTCTTACTGACAGGCCTTGAATATGTTGCAATGGAAACACCATCAGGTCAGCTTGTGCCAAAGATCAAGGTCAATACCACTGAATGTGAATCATGTAGATTTCATCATCCTGTGCTCACCCATCTTCTCTGCCCAGTTGTAAGCCTGGCCCCAGATGTATGACACAGCAACACTACTGACAGGCACACTGATGCCAAACCAATGCACACCACTGCACACACCAATCAATGGCACTACTGATTGGTAACACTACCAACAGGCATACTGCTGCACACCGACTGACACACACTGATGCACACTGCCGACACACACTATTGGGATCAGGAAGTTGAGCACAAGATGAGGACGAGGTTTTTGAGGTATTGAGTTTAAGTCAAAGGTAAGTGTATGAGGGAGTCTGCCACAGGGAGGAATGTTATTATCATCTCCTACAAGATGTGCAATATTTATACTACACAGTTAGGAGGTATAGTGTAATGCACTCCTTTAATATATAAAGGAGGTATTCTGTAATAGACCCCTGTACCAGTTAATAATGGAATAACTATGTCATATCCCCTATAACAGTGTCAATAATAGTGACATATGATATCATGGCTTGGTAAGTCCTAGACTTCCTGCAGGGTGTGTCTTAGACACTCTATCCAAGGCTCTGTCTCTGATAGCCTATGATAGACATGGCTATATCTTGCCTATCCTATGATAGACATGCTGCAGGATGTTTAATCCTGTAGCATGTGTTAACTGTGGATTCCCCTATATGTCTCTGCATGTGTTAACCTCTGTTAAACATGTGTTAATATGACTTAGCATATGCTGGCAATATTCCCTAGGCATGTTAACTGCCTTGGCTTGCCTGTATACTCTTGTATACATTATCCCAACACTCCCCCTCAAGCCTAGGCAGTGTAGGACAATGAGTGGAATGGTTCTGTGAATGTCATCACTCCCCCTGGAGTGGTTAATTTTCTTTCAGGTACATCAAAACCTCTGTGGATGGAAAACCCATTGGGAAAAACCAATCTCACCAAGGAAAACTACTGAGTTATTTTTGACTGAATTCCCATCTCTTCCCTATGCTGTGTAAACTTAGGCTTTGGTAAAGCCTTTGTTAATATGTCCGCTGTTTGCTCCGGATCACGACAGTGTTGAATATCAATAATTTTGTTGGTGACTAATTCTCGGACCCAGTGATGCCGTATAGTGATATGTTTTGACCTCTGGTGAAATTGAGGGTTATGGGTTAAAATTACTGACCCTTCATTATCGCCTTTAATAATTGTCAGATTTTCTTGGGTGTATCCAAGTTCACCATACAAATTTCTTAGCCATGTGGCCTCGCGTCCAGCCTCAGATAGCGCCACATATTCGGCTTCCATTGAGGATAATGCAATAATTGTTTGTTTCTTTGATTTCCAAGTTATTGCTCCCCCTGCTGTCAGGAAAATATATCCTGTGGTGGACTTGAGGTCCTCAGAATTTGCAAATGATGCATCGGCATATCCATGGAAAAGGTTATTGTTTTCAGTCTCATCCTGGGATTTTCTGTAAATAATTCCAAGAGTTTTCGTACCTGCTAAGTACCGTAGTATCCGCTTTATTGCACCGTGGTGTTGTAAGCCCAGGTTTGCGGTATATGCTGCCAATTTATTAACAGCGAAGCTAATGTCAGGTCATGTGGAGTTTGCAATGAATTGTAGACATCCCAGTAATTTGGCATATGAATTGCTCCGATTCGGCTCATTATAATCTGGGTTTTCAATTAATTTAATATTTGGGTCCATTGGCATTCCAACAGGGTTTGCATCAATCATGCCTTCTTTACGAAGGACATTCTCGATATATTTTTCTTGAGATATTTTGATGCTATCAGTGGCGCACGTAATTTCTATGCCCACGATTTTGCTAGGCTCTCCAAGGTCGGTAACATCCCATTCTGATGTTAACGCATTTTTCATATGCTTCATCATTTTATCTGCTGATGCAAAAAGCAGGGTGTTGTCTACCCATACCGTTATGATGCCTATATTTTCTTCATCCCGTCGAATATATGTGCAAGGATCTGCCATTAATCGTCCATAATCATGAATTTTAAGTTTACCATCAAATTCGTTATTCCACTCTCGGCCTGCCTGCTTTAATCCATAAAGCGGTTTAATCAGCTTGCATACTCGGCCTGTTCCATCATCACATCCTTCAGGTTGTTTCATGTATATAGTCTCTTGTAGCGTGCCATTAAGGTATGCGCCCTTTATGTCCATCTGTTGTATTTTTAGACCTTTCTCTGATGTGAGTGCTAAAATCGTCCGGAGTGTGTCCATTCGTACAACTGGTGAAAAAGTTTCTGTGAAATCATAACCAGGTCTTTGTGCATACCCTTTTGCAACTAGCCGCACTCTGTATTGTACAATTTCCCCTTCTTTATTTCGTTTCCGAATAAATACCCATTTATTTGAGATTGGAACGGCATCTGGAGGTTTTTCGACAAGTTCCCAAGTACCCTTTTCTTTGAGCAAGTCTAATTCAATTTGCATTGAATCTTTCCATTCCGTCCATTCCGGGGATTGTTTTGCATCTTTGAGACTGTTTATTTCGTCTCTGGCTATTATTGCATAGGCTTGTTCTATATTTAGAAAGGTTTCGTCATCTTCCTCTTCCACAAGGTGGTAAAGATGTTTGTAATCGGTACGAATTCCACAAGTTTTCCGTGGTTCATCATCACTTGCACGCATCTTCCATGGTCTGGTGATATCTATGTTTCCCTCATTTTCATTCCGTTTACGCTTCCGAGGCTGCCTTGCCGGTTCCGTGATCCGTTGATCGGAGTTACCCGTTGGCGGCACATTCGGTGTTTCCCCACCAGACTCCCCCTCCGTCGAGGGTGTAACATCAGTGTCTTCAGGAGGCTCAGGTTCATCTGTAGCGTCTATAAGTCGGAAGTTCCGAGAGGTGAGAACATTTCTTGTTTCGGCATTGTAATATTTTATTGCTCCCGCGCCGTTGTCATAGCCGACATATGCACGGCGCTTTGATTTAGGTAGCATTTTTCTTTCTTCTTTCTGGCCTTGTAATATTACCCATACTGGGGCTCCAAATTCACGTAAATTTGATACATCCGGTTTTTTATTGTGCCAGCCTTCATAAGGTGTTGTTTCCCAAAGATGTTTGGTAAATGATCGGTTCCGGATATAGGCAGTGTGTAAGACTGCAAATTCCCATAAAAATTCTGGAAGCTGGTTAGCAGCCAGCATTGCTCGGGATAGCTCGACCAGGGTTCTGTTCATCCTTTCCGCAACTCCATTCTGTGATGGTGAGTATTGTGTGGTAAGCCAATTTTCTATACCTCTTTCTTTGCAATATTTTTCCAGTTTTTTGTTAACAAATTCTTTTCCACAATCAATTTGTATACCCTTCGGCTTCTTGCCTTGTGTTTCCAAATGGGCAAGGTAATTTATTAACCCCTGTGCTGCATCACTTTTCTCTTTGAGACATTCAATTGTGATGAACCTTTTAGCATCATCCACAAATAGGAGATAATAATATTTGCCATTAATAGATTTGATGGCGTATTTTCCCCACAAGTCTATATGGGTTAATTCTCCTGGTTTCGTGTTTCTTTTTGTGGACTTTGGAAAAGGCTCCTTGTGTTGCTTTGCACTGATGCAAGCTTCGCAATCCGGTTTCAGAGTATTTTTGTTGACATTGAAACCGGTCACCAATTTTCGGCTCAATAATTCTTGAAGTCCAGAATATCCTACATGTCCAAATCGTCGGTGCCAAGTTTCCCAACTAAGTGGTTTAACGTTTCCGATGAATGTTTGATTAATGGCAGGAGTTTTAGAAGGCTTGCTTGAATTTTTTAATACCATTTTCATCTTGTATAAATGGTTATTAATTTTCTTTCCTTCTGCAAGTTGTTGTCCGTCTTTTGTTGTGAGGATTATTCTCCAATATATTTTCCGCCGGCCGCATCCCATCACCCCAACGAAATTAAATTGTTTCATGTTCCAGGCACATGTAGGACATCTTCCAGATGAATATTAAAATTTTGATTATTGCATGTCGAAATTATTTCAACCGTTCCTTTGCCTGCAATTTTAGCTTCCAATCCACCTACCCCAGTTACAGAATTATTTTTCATTGGAGTGTATGTTTTGAAGGCTTCTCTTTGATGTGTGACATGTGATGTTGTTGCTGAGTCAGCCAACCAGTCGTAATAGATCAAATGCTCATCCATTACAGCATCATTACAAGCATTGTAGGAATCAAAATTATAATGTTCTTCTTGAGCTGAAAATGCAATATATTCCTCCACAGCATTGGACTGTTCCACAGGTTTTATTCTTCCTTTTTCCTTATCTTTCTCCTTTTTCTTCCCCCAACAATTTTTTGCCTGATGCCCGATTTTTCCACAATTATGGCATTTATTGCCTTGGAATTTTCGGCATTTACTGGACCAATGTCCAGGGCGCTTGCAATGATCACAATATGGCTTCAGGGATTTTTTACAATCGGTGAGACAGTTTTCAAGGGTTTTCTCCTTTTGGGCGGTCGTCTGGGTTTTAGCCAGGTTAACAATTCCGCCGGAGTTATTATTCCCATTATTCCGGTTTTGCCGAAGTTTATATTCTTCCCTTAATAATCCAATAAATGCGTCCGAAGTTAGGTGACGCTTTGGATCTAAGTCATTTGGATCATTTGCATTTCCGTTGTAGGGCTCGACATATGTTTGCAAAGAGTTTGGTAAGGATGCCGAAATGATCGATTTAAATCGGGTATCTGAGATATGGAATTCTATATTTGGAAACCTGTTGATCCGGTCTCGGTAAGACTTCAAGACGTCCAAATGCTTTAGGAGGTTGTCAGAATTATCAGCCTTTGTCTCATATAATAGACACTGCAGTTGATTAACTGTCTGATGCCACCTTGTTTTCGTGAGTGACCGATAATGCAGTATACATAGCTTCTGCACTTTGTTTTGATCCGACATGATTTATTTGCGAGGAGGTGACGTTGTGAATAATCACTTGTTGTGCCCACATGTCGTTTTTGTCCCAGTTATAAGCGCTGGCCAGGTCTGTGTTTTCTTCTGGTCGCTTTATTTGTCCAAAGACATATCCCAATATGTCACAGTTAATAAAAACTCGTAACATGCTTTCTTTCCATTTGTGCCAATTTTCATCCATCAAATGATCGCGATCGGTGATCTTGTTTATGTTTGAATATCCTTTGGTATGAATTGGGGGTATTGCCGTAGGTAATTGAATATTCCCTGGTGGGCCGTTATTTTCCTGGCACCTTTCTTCTGCTCTTTGAAGAATTTCCGGGGGGATATTCACTTGTCTTTGTTTCAGTCTTGCTTTGGAGACATAAACTCTTGTAGGGTTTTGTTCTGTTGCTGAAGGTGCGCTGGGCTCTCCAAATAATGACTCCATGTCATCACAGTCCCTAACATATTCCAATTCTTGATCCATGTGCCCCTTTTTAATAAGTTAGTTAATATATTGGCCAGGGCCCATAACCTATTTGGATCAGGAAGTTGAGCACAAGATGAGGACGAGGTTTTTGAGGTATTGAGTTTAAGTCAAAGGTAAGTGTATGAGGGAGTCTGCCACAGGGAGGAATGTTATTATCATCTCCTACAAGATGTGCAATATTTATACTACACAGTTAGGAGGTATAGTGTAATGCACTCCTTTAATATATAAAGGAGGTATTCTGTAATAGACCCCTGTACCAGTTAATAATGGAATAACTATGTCATATCCCCTATAACAGTGTCAATAATAGTGACATATGATATCATGGCTTGGTAAGTCCTAGACTTCCTGCAGGGTGTGTCTTAGACACTCTATCCAAGGCTCTGTCTCTGATAGCCTATGATAGACATGGCTATATCTTGCCTATCCTATGATAGACATGCTGCAGGATGTTTAATCCTGTAGCATGTGTTAACTGTGGATTCCCCTATATGTCTCTGCATGTGTTAACCTCTGTTAAACATGTGTTAATATGACTTAGCATATGCTGGCAATATTCCCTAGGCATGTTAACTGCCTTGGCTTGCCTGTATACTCTTGTATACATTATCCCAACACACACTGATGCACTACCAACAGGTGCACTGCTGCCAAACCAGACTGACAGGCACACCACTACCAAACTGATGCAGACTGCTGCACATGCCAACCAATGCACACTGATGTGCACACCACCAATGACATTGCCAACCAGTGACACTACTCACAGTGTCACTGGTTGGCAGACCTCCCCTGATGTGCAGCACATCACCAGCAACCCAATATCCATGGCCAGATGCACAAACAGACACTGATGGCCTGACCACTTACCCAATATGAGGACTACACCTGATGTGGCCATGGTTGAAACACCACATCCAGACACTTTCCAACACAGTCTGAACATCTGATATATATACAATCTTTTCCCCTTTGTTGCCCCACTCTTACAATGTGCAGCAAAGGTATAGTCATCATTACTTACCCATGTATCTTACTGACTCTTACAATGTGCAACAAAGATAGAACATTATCTTGTCTGTTTGGTCAATCTCAGTGATGTGGCCACTCCTGGCCTCCTTCCACCAGTCAAATGACTTGCTGAGTTTGATGCTGATCCACAAGGGTAAGGACTCCTTGAATGAACCCAATTATGCATTGCTGATATACTTGTAGATTCATGCAACAACTACAAAACAGCATGGTCACTGTTACAGGAAAAGACCTCCCCACATTCCTTTATCCAGAAAATGGTTACAATACTCATGACAAGGAATCTGGGCTCCTACACAGTCCCTTTTTGGTCTGCATAAGTCTGTGACTTTGTTGTACAACCTCATTGACATATATTTGGTTAGTTTTTCAAACATCTTTGCCATTGTCTGCCAAATGCAATGCACCTGGAGGCATCAAGACCAAGGGATGTCAAGCAAAGATTAACAGCATGAAAACAGTAATGGCAGTATCAATTGCTTATATGGCTCTCCAAGCACATAATTTTTTCCTTCCAAATTTTTGTACTGATGCTTACTCTCTTCAGCTTTGCTGGTGCCTCTGTTCTCAAGATGATTGGTGCATCAAGGATGAGGCTTTCAATTGGCAGGCCTTCTACTGGACAATATATGCACTGTTTGGGGTTGTTATGATAGCAAGCCTAAGACTATATCTGGACAGTAATAATAATTATATTAATTACTGAGACTTCAACATTCTGTAGTATATATACTACATGTATGGGTTTACCTAAGACAATTACTCCTTGACCTCTGAGACACTCAGAGGGACACCCCCCTTTGTTCTAAGGTCTCCTCTAAGCTTCCTGAAACACTCTCCCAACAGGTTATGGGCCCTGCTTGAGCTTTATTATATTAAACCTGGCCATGCTTCAATAATTTACTTCCAGACATATCATGGACATGGACCATGGATTACACTGTGAAGAGGACGAAGAAGAACAGTTTGAACAACCTCCTAGAAGTCCCTCACCACTGCCACAGTCTCATAAATGATCTGCAAGAGTATACAGTTCCAAGGGAATCCAGAAGCAGAAGCAACAGCAAGAAGAGGCTGATGAAGACCAAGCCCCTATTACACAAGTTAGGGCAAGGGACAGCTCTTCAATAACAAAATTAAGGGAGCCCCTAAACAATACAAATTGGGTGGTATGGAGGGAGCTTATGAAAAGAGTACTCCGGCTATGCAATGTCGAACAATACACCCAAGGAACAGTCAAATACCCCAAGGATGCTGAAGAGTGGCTAGCCTGGGATTTTAGCAGTAATTACACCCAAACTCTCATTCTCAGCAATGTTACCTCTACGGAAATGGTTCATGCCAGACAATGTACCACTGCAAAGGCCATGTGGGACAGTCTTGAAGCCGTGCACAAATCAAAGGGGCATCAAACAATTGTCTCCATCATACAGAATTTATTCCACACCTCAGCTGATGATGAAACAAATATAAGTTTACATCTCAATCTACTCAAATCCTACTGGGAGTGAATTAATCTAATGGGCAACAAAGACTTTAAAATTTCAGATATATTTTTCAAAGTCATTATTTCATCATCGCTACCCCTATCCTGGGATGTGTTCACAGAATCATACAATGGTGGGAGAAAAGGAGTTACTGAGATGGACCCAAAGAAAATGATGGGATCTCAAGAGTTTATAGGAATTCTTAAAGAAGAATATCTTAGGCGGCAAAACCATACTCAAAATGGAGATAACGGAAATAAATTAAATCAAACAACATTATCAACCTCATGGAAAATGCCAAAGCCCAAGCTGTACAAGAAAAATCTGGTAAGCAGAATATCATCAAACAAACCTAACGGCATGTATTGCAAGTATTGCGGGAAGCCCAGCCATGTCACTGACAGCTGCCGCTGGCTTGGAATGTCCAAATGTGGAACATGTGACAAGTTTGGTCACGAGAGCGCCGACTGCTGGGGCAAATGCAAGGCAACATTGGATGATAATAATAAAGATGAACGGCAAAACAAAAGGGCAAGGACAAAAGAGATTAATAATATGGCTATGGAACAAGACAAGCTCATTGTCTTTTAATCATTTATTATGGATAACTGATATATATATTTTCATTGATAGATGAGGATATCACTCCAAAGGCAAAAGGCAAAGGGGGATATTTATCCATCGTCACAATACTATGGAATATATTGCATCAAAGATATGCTGACATTATGCAATTAAATTCTAATAAATCTTTGTTGATAGATTCAGATATCACTCCAAATTCAAAAGGCAAATGGAGATATTTATCTGAAATCACAACATCAAGTTGATGATATGCCGACTATGACAACTTAAACAAATTATAAAATTATCCCAATGGACTTGGATGTTGCTTCAAAGGCAAAGGGAAACATTTATTATTAGACAACCTGATATTTCCTGCCATTCCAAGGATGGGCACACCTGCAGAGAGAATTGTGGTTGCTCCCAATTACCATGCAAGGTAGATGTCTAATGGGGGCATAATTCTCTATAGAGGAAAATGGGCAATGAAATTTAAAACAATGGGCAATCCAAAGGGCTACCAATTACATGACAAACCAATGGACGTCATGAAAAGAATTAATAACTTGTTACCATGAAAAGGATTTATGGTCTATCCAAATGATTGCCAGTCACATGACAGACTGAGTATCCCTTATAATCTCCAAATCTCTCATTTCTTACCATTGCTTAGAGGGCACCTTTCCAGACCCAAAATGTCTGAGGGGGAGTCAGATGGAAGCACGCAGCCAATTGGGCATGGAAAATAAAATAACCAAAAATGTGATAGCTTGAAGAAGAAATCAGGAAGAGAAGGAGAAGCTTGTCCACACAGTCAAAGAAAATATGGAGATTGTGAAAATTACAAAAATAAAGTTGAAGAAAAGCCAACTTTATAGGATATCACTCCAAAGGCCTGATGAGGCAAAGGGGGACATTTATCCGCAGTAACCCAGCAGCTTTCCTCGCATGTGATATGGTTTTATCCCACTGGGTTTTCCCGCACAGAGGTTTTAATGCACCTGGATGACTAGTCAACAATATGCACATTTTAATGCACCTGAATGACAAAAATAACTATTCCGCCCTAGACTTCAGGAGGAGTAATGATTGATATATTTAACCATTCTACCTTATGGAGAGGGGAATGAAGATTTATCCAACTATTCCCTAAACAGCCTCGGCTTGAGGGGGAGTGTTAGGATAGCAAGCCTAAGACTATATCTGGACAGTAATAATAATTATATTAATTACTGAGACTTCAACATTCATTCTGTAGTATATATACTACATGTATGGGTCTACCTAAGACAATTACTCCTTGACCTCTGAGACACTAAGAGGGACACCCCCCTTCATCCTAAGGTCTCCTCTAAGCTTCCTGAAACGCTCTCCCAACAGGGGTGGAGAAGGATGAGAAAGATCCAGAGGGGGAGGAGGTGGGTGAGTGGGCACAGGACACTCTCATCTGGTGGAACAAGTAAGTATCCTGTCTATTCTACTGTTATCCTTTCATGTAATCACTTCACACAGGTGTGTCTTTGGAAAAATGACCCCAAAAGAAGTGACTGAAGACAAAGATCCAACTAAACTAGACAACATTTTTGCTGAATGGCAGAAATGGAAGGCTGAGAAAAGGACTCAATGGCAAAAACAAGCATCTATTATCCACCCTCCTGTGCCTGCTCAACATCAACAACAAGGGCACTCCTCACCACCTCCACAGATTCAATGTGATCATGATGATGACTCCTGCCATCCATGTTCCATGGAACCAACCATGACCCAATGTAAGGAACACTGCTCAAGCTCTGTCCATCAAAGGTCCCCTGTCCATCATGATTCAAACTCTCATCCCCCTTACCACAAGTATTCTGGCTCTCATTCACATTCTCATTTGCCTGCTCATGTTCACAGCCACCAAACTGCTTGTTCTTGTTCTTGCTCTCATTCTCATACACATTCTCATTTGCCTACTTGTGTTCATTGCCACCAAACTGCTCATTCTCATTCTCTTCACCATTAGCAGTCCTCCAAGGATTCCCAGGGCCAATCTCAGCCTCATTCTTATGGCAGCAGCCATCCACATTTCCAAAAGTTGTGCTACCAGATGTCTCATGTTATCAACTCTCCAACTGGCTTGGAAATACCTCAATCTTGTGTGCAAATTTTCATGCTTGTGCTTTTCACTTTTGGTGTATTGTCTGCTGTGTTTTGTTGCCATCTGGTTGGTCTGTAGTGCATTTCACACCTACTCAATGTATTTGTCTGTCTGCACCTGAATTTTATTTGTTTTGTGCAATACTTTACCCTCCCCCACCTGTTCCATGTGGATCTGTGTGGACCACACAGACACCCACAAAATCCGAGTGGTCTGCGGGGAGTCTGAGTGGATCTGTGCAGAGTCCAAGTGGTCTGAGTGGATCCACAGGAAAAAAAAAGAAACAGAAAAGAAATACACAGAAAAAAGAACCTCCCCTGCACCTTGTGCAAGGGGGAGGGGGAGCCCTACAAATTGTTACTATAAAAATAACCCACTGCATTGAACATGAGGGGAGGGTGATAATTATAAAAATATTCACCTGCATAGAATGCAGGTGACAGGGAGGGTATTACTACAAATAAAAAATACCCTCCCCATGCAAAATGCAGGAGAGGGGCAGCCTGGTGTTGTCATGGTGCCCACCATCAGGGGTGATGAGGGAGGTTGGAGGATGCAGTCAGCAGCAAGACAGCTTGTCTATGGGTGAGTGGTGGTCAAGGAGGGGAGGCAGGGGGCACAGGGGGGTGGCATGTAGTCTGAGAGAGCCGAAGGTGGTCAGCATCATCGAATGCAATGCAGAGGGGGTAGTGGGGGGTTCAGGATGGCATAAGGAGGTCAGCATCATCAAGCACAATGTTGCAGGGGTAGCAGGGGGCAAGCAGCATTGAACATGGGGCCATTCAGCCATTCTGGGTGCAGGAGTGGGTGTAGGAGGGTCCAAGGCAGCGGGGGGGTCAGCTGGGGTGCCATGGAGGCCACAGGGACAGGGGCATGAGCGGTGTGGAAGGGGAATTTGCTCAGCTGGGGTCTTTGTTGTTGGGTCATCATGCCGCACTGTAAAAGGTAAGGCTGAATGAAGAAAATGCATGATGAGAGTGTCAAACACGTTGTCAGTGAAGGACAGAGATGAAACAGGGAGTTCTTGTAAAGATCAAGAACTCAAGGACAAAGGTGTCAAAGTGGGGCACATCATCCATGAATGACACATCACAATCAAGCTGATCAATAATTGAGCTGTGTGGGAAATGGGGGAAAGACAGTCAACGAAAGGGGAGATTGAGTCCAATGGGGCTCGATATGAGAAAACACGTGTTGGCATGGAACAGAAATCAGTGGACATGTTGATCCACACTGAGTTGAGGCGAGAAAAGGGCTGTGTTGCCCTATAACTGTAGAAACTTAAGTACTTAATGTCGAAACTACACTGTGGTGTGTAGTTGTCTTGAGGGAACTTGAGTCATCGCATGGAGTCCTTACACAGAGCAAAAGTGGAGGGGAAAGAACATGCTCCATTCAAGAGGCAGGAGGTCACCTTATATAGATACAAAGCTTTGGGGATGTACTAACATGTGATTGCATGCGTACTCTTGCATCAATTGGACCAAGGGGAATAAAAAATAAAGTAATGAAGGGGTGGATATGTATGAAAAGGGAAGTGTAGATAAAAATAGAATACTCAATAAAACTAATGGCTGGGAGGTTGTCAGTCCAGTGTCATCGAGTCCTCATCTTGGGGCCTCAGCATGTAGGGATGACTCAGGGAGCAGCCTACCTTTGGGGTGCTCTATTGATGAAATGCGACTCGGACCCAGAACAAGTGCAGAGCACTCCCAAAAATAAACTCTTGACCCTACCTTCTACATGATCAGTCCATCGATTCAGATTTTGACTTGCTGTGGGAAGGGGAATGAGCCAAAGTGTCAATTCTTGAAGAAAAGTCCAAAGAATGAATAAAAATATTCAAAAAACAGAACATAAAATGAAAACCAAAAACCAGTCCTTCAAGATGAGAGTGGGAAACTTGAAGAAAGCCTCAAGAGAGTGTGGAAAGTGACAGGTTCTTGAGATTGGCACATGGAGTGAATCCCTGGGTCTTCAGGACTGTCTCAATAATCTACCTGTAGCTCAGAAGTTGAGAAGAAGTTTATTAGAAATATGAATAAACAATAAAGAAAGAAAGAAGGGAATAATACAAATACTTAAGAATACATGGCCATGTCGAGGGTCCCATGGTAGAAGCCTGGGAAGTCAACGGGTATGTCGTCTTCTCCTTCTACAGCAGCATTGTGTATGACATGGCGCATGCTGTGGGGGGTGGTTGGCATTGAATGGGGGGTGGTGCCATTGTCTTGGGGGCTGTAGCAGGCCTCAGGGGTGTTGTCAGCCATCTGGCAGTTGTCTGGGGCATGCTGGAGCCATAGGGCATTGATTGAGGAGTTGGGGGGGGTGGGGATGCTGTCTGAGGTGTCTGTGACATGGCGTTGGGGTGGTTGGCTGTAGGGATGGGGCAGGGGCCATGCAAGGGAGCTGAGGCACAGCGCAAGCATGCTCCTTCACCCCACAGCTGCCAGAGGCTCTCTGGTGGCAGCTGTCTGGGCAGGCACTGGTGCTGGGGGTGGGTTGTGGGGCCAAACGCCAGGATGGGCATTGAGCTGGGTGAGTGTGGGTCGCCTGGGGGGCAAGCAGCACTGCTTCAGGGGTGCTGGGGCCTGTTGTGGAGATGGGGGGCAGATGGCGGTGGCCATTGTCAATAATGTTGACATTGGTGATGGGGGCTGTGCCTGTTGTTGTCGTTGCATCATTGCATTTTCCCTCATTGTCATTGTTGTCATGGGGCAATGGTACCTTTCTCAGTGTTAGTACAATAGAAATACCTAGAATACAATTAAACTTATGTTAGTTGAAAGAAAAACAAGACGAATAATAAAAAACATACCTGGGGCCCAAGTGACATCCAACATCACTTGGACCTGTTTGTTCTGTGCTGTTTGCTGTTGCTGTTGGTGCAGGAGGCATGGGAGGAGGGGGCTGGCTTGTAATGGTGGTAGATGGATGTCAGAGGCAGCAGCATCGAGAGTGGAGGTGGTGGTTGACCAACAAATGTTGATCAACAAAGACGTGTTTGAACATGCAAGTGAGTCACATGATCTGAGGACATGGAATGACACAGACCAACACGGACAGATTTTCCATCCTATTGTGAGGTAAACAAGATTCACTTTTGCTGATGCCTGTGGCACTGCCCATGCACAGCCCCCACTTGGAATGAAACCCTGGCACCCCTGTTCCCCTCCTGCCCCCAAGAACAGGGGCATTCAAAGTAGCCACTTATTGGCCACTTATTCATGTTTTCCTGCCAAATCAGCAATAAGTGGACCAAATAAGTAGTGAATAAGTGACAAATAAGTGCTACCTTGAAACCCCCCCCCCCTGTGAAATGATGATAATTGGTGAATAAGTGACTTATTTCAGGTCCAGCAAAGCATTCAGCAACACCTACTGAGCTCAACACAAAACATAAGTTGAATAATTTTTATTTATTTATTGGCTTCCCTTGCACAAAACAAGGGAACACTACATAATTACATAGTAACATGAAAGACACATAAGACTTATGTCACATACCCATTTTCATGTCACTCATTGTTCACATTTCACTCACATTACATCTATGTTGAGATAAACCAATGCATAACATTTATAATTCAAAGCTCTCCTCTCACATTTTGAGTGGGGGAGGGGGCATGTAGACTACAGAAGATTAAATAAAGCCAAGGGAGGGGCTGCTGTTGCATCTGGTGGTAGTGTTGTGTCACATTGGCTTATGCATGGCATTGTCCCCCCCTCCTCCTTGTGCTGTTGCCATTGTTGTGCTATGCTTCCCCCTCCTGTCATCATCCCCCCTCCTTGTCATTATCACAAGTGCTCCCCATGGCTGTTAGCACCCGCTACCCACCCTGTGAGCAGTTGCTCACAGCAGCAGGGGCTAGTGCTGGGGTCATAGCCCCTCTGGACCTCTGCAGAAGCCCCAGGTCCCAGACAATGAGTAAGTGCTCACCATTGTAGACCAGGGGCTACAGAGGGTCAAGGGTGGGCTGCCACATGGGTAGGTGCATTGTTCCCCCCCCCCTCTGTCATACTCATAGTGTCATCTGTTGGGGTTGTTGTCATCAGACCTAGTTGGGGGTGTGTCAGTGACATGGTGCAGGCAGAGGCAGCTTACCAGACCTGCTACCCCCTTTGCTGGTCTCCTCGGTGTCCCCCTCCACCCTCTGAGACCCTCACATCCTGTTTTGTTGGGGAGGAGGGGGTTGTGTTGGTGTGCATGGGTTGTGTGTTGGCACCTGTTGCTACTTTGTTACTAGTAGTTTAAGTTCTAAACAAAACATGTCATTGAGGAAAACAAGAAACAATCAAAAAACATACCCAGGACCCAAATGATGCTCACATTGTGACTGGTTTCATTTGGGGCCATTGATGGGGACCAGGAGTGGCAGTGGGGAGGCATGCACAGAGTGGTGGTGGTGGTTGAGGTGTGAGGGAGGCAGCAGCAGTGGTGGTGTCAATGGTGGAGATGTGGTGGTTGATGATGTGGTTGTCATTGATGTGATCCACATGCTCAAAAAGGGAATTATGACATGTCATGGTGGATCAGTGGAGTTTGGATTTCAGGATAAGTGGATGGATAAGCAAAGCAATAAGTGAATGAATAAGGGGGCAAATAAGAATAATGATCAATCAAGTTCATTATTCTCAAATCTGCCACTTATTGCTCTGCTTATTGTTTTCCTTATCAAATAAGTGGCAAAATAAGTAAACCAATAAGTAACCAATAAGTAACCAATAAGTAACCAATAAGTAGCAAATAAGTAGAACTTGAACATCCCTAATGGCTGACATGGCCCAGCTCACCCCAGCACACCTGAAAAACAGATGCAATAGCAGCCCCTCAAGGGCACTTATATTTAATATTTTGTATTACTTTACATGTCCCTCCCCACCCAAAGTGCAAGGTGGTCCAGGGAAACTCTTTAACATCATTTTTATTATATTTTTATATTATGTATATCTTTATTTGTTGGATCACATGTGTGAGACAGGGGCCACTATTGTAACCATCAGACATTCTGAAAACAGCATTTCAAAGTAGTATCTTAAAGCTCAATCTATCCAACCACCTGGGAACAAGCACTCTGTGAATGTATCATTTTCTGAAGTAGCTCAAGATTAGGGATCACATTCCAAGCTGTCATTTGGGTCCAGGGCTCGTATTTTCTGTTGAGTGATGACATATAGTGGAGGACAAAATCAAAGGTACTCTGATTTCCTGATGCAGATACTAGAACAACTTGAAGTAGTATATAGTTCCCACTTACAGGATGTGACATGGGCTGGCACAAATTGGTGGTCTATGGGGATTGAACCCTTAGAGCTGGGACTTAGGCAGTTTTGCCCTTGCAAAGGGGCCCATCAGAGGGCTTAACTGCTGCCTAACTGCTCTGTTATAGATCATCTGGGATGATCTATTTGTCGGTTGTCTCTACCCTACTTAGGTTGCTGAGGGAGATTCTATCACATGTGACTTGTGAAGCTGTGCACATGCTGGGTATCAGACTCTGGGATTGCCAGATCTGGACCAATTGTTGATGAGGAGGGTGATAAAATTGGGTTACATCTCATATGGGATCCAGTTGCCACCTCTGGCATCTGCATGACATTGGATGAAAGCATGTAGCTTGTAGCCCATGTACTGCTGGTGAAGCACTGGACTTAATGAGAGCTGACTGTGCATACACTAGACCAACTGTAGAAATCAGTCAGTGGTCTCCTAAGATAGTGCTGAAACATTTGTCAAGTCTGCTAAATAGTGTTTGAAAATCTGGTTCAGTGCAGCAAATGTGAACCACCTGTCTTCACTACCTTCAAGATTTTACAATTGCCCCCCTCAACTCACCCAGAGGTGCTATCAGGAAAACAGAGATGAGGTAGCTCTAATGTCCAGCTGTGTTACTACAGGACATACAAAACACATTCGAAGAAGTGACAGTATCATGACAATGGTATACAATAGCAAAAAAGGGTCAATAACAAAACATATGCCTACATCTATGCCAATTAGTATATATATCTACAACTTGAATGCACCTTGCCAATCCATTCCCAAATGTGGTGTTGAGAGAGTCCACCGGCACATCATCCCACCCATGTCGTCCTGCCCCCAAACCGAACAAATCCACATATTTAAGACAGCGCTAGCGAAATTACCCCGTAGCAGTCGCCAGTGTCGCTCCCGACGGCGAGTGGATATCCGCCCACGGCGATGCCTCAAACGTGGTATTATGGTCGTGGAAAAGTGATGAAGGGCAGCGTTGGAGCTGGGGTGTCAGTTCGTCTTCAAGATCTAGCTCGGTATCTACCTGAGACTCATAGCCGTGCCCATGCCCATGGTCGTTTCTGTATTCTCTATCGTCATGCCCCGGCCCGTGTCCATGCACAGTAGCACCTTGACCTGCAGCTCTAGCACTAACATCCATCTCTAGTGGCAGAGCCGGGGGTCTCTGCCGCTGCGGCGTCGTATCAGCAACCCTTGGCGATTTGGATTTTTGCTGTGATCGTGATCTTGATCTTGATCGTGATCCGGACCGGGGTCGCGACGGGGATACTGATACTGATACTGATACTGGTAGAGGTGATGTTGTTAGAGGTGAGGGCGATGGAGTGCGTGCTGGGGAAGAAGAGGGAGATATCGGTGTGGATTTGACAGCAATCTCGGAGGACGTCCGGGAGTGGAATATAGGGGCAGACATAGGGATTCGGGTGGGGGCAGAGGAGGATAGAATGGGGCTTGAGGTCTCGCTCGATGAGTTCTGGCCCTCCAGCAATCGCAGGGCGCTCCGCAAAGCATCTTTTTCGAGATATGCCTCCTTGAGCTCGTCCTCTGTCTCTGCGCGCTTGATGCGCTCTGTAGCGACCATTTTGTTTGCCTGGAAGAAGGATACGAGGTAAACATCACCACACTACATTGATGAGAGAAGGGAAGACGACGGTAAACCGCACCTCCTCGAACAACGCTTGCGATAACGACTCCAACTCTGCCTCGAGCGCCGCCTTCTCCTCCTCCACCTTCTTCTTCGCCACCTTCTCCTTTTGCAACTGCTCATTCAGGTCCTCGATCTCCTTCGCATGCGCCGGCAACGATGGCAACGATGGGGAATTCAGATGATGGTAGATCCCATTTGGCGTGGCAGGCCGCAGATTGGGATTCGGGCTCGAGAGTGCATTGGAAAATCGGAATTTGAAAAACCGCCGTTCTTCCGTGGTCGTAGATGCCGGCGTGGGAGGCATGGCGGGAGAATTTGCCACGTCAATGCCTGAAGTAACCTCCCCGAAAGCAGAGGCAGGTGGCACAGGCAAGGAAGTCTGGCGCTCCTCAGACGCCCTTCTACTTTCGCCCTCTCGCGCGCTTGACCGGCGCCAGCCAACGTCTCTTGCATGAACCGACGGATCCCTCTTCAGTGCCTCCTCAAGCATCTCGTTGTTGGATATCACGAGTTGGAGGTTTGATTTAGCGACGTTAAGCTGCACTTCGAGCTCCGCTTTGGTTTTGTAGGCCTCGTTGAGGAGAGTGGACTGCAAGTGACGACCTTGTCAGTGTTCGGGTGCGATTGAAGGTAGAGGTGGAGACTCACGAGTTCGCTTACGCGATTGATAACCATGTTTAGCGCTAGACGGAGATCTTCTTCTTGCCCATGTGCGTGTACTCGGCGGGCATCGTGTAACTCTTCCTCGACTGTCGAAAAGATCTGATGTGTAGCTGGTTTCTTCTGAGTGGCATTTAGACTATCAGCCCGTCTATGGAGTGCGTTGGATGCTTCAGCTTGAAGATTTGAGGGGAAATGGAGCATCAGATTGTCTCAATGTAGGACAATTGTAAGTGAAGTGCCAACCGGGAACCTGAAATTGACTGTTTTATTTGAATCTGTTGATCATGCATATGATTACTACCTGAAGCAAATAACTGACTATGTACGTACACCGGGCCAAATCAGTTCACGGAAGGGTTAGTAACCCATTAAGCTTATATTAAGGCTCATTATATGGATGCACCCAGAAAAGTCTTCATCGGGAATTGGCCTCTACACTCCAGGGTTGGCCCGGGCTGATATCGAGCGTCATTATTGAATTCATTTATGATCGAGGCGCCACACTACTAGCACTTACTTGACCGCATCCGTTCGCCGTTTATAACTCCCAGACAGCCTACGTTCCATGCCTCCAAACCTATACACTTGGCGCCCGACTTTAAAATCGGGCAACCCTCGTGTTGGCCATTCCCTATCTCCAAGCGTAAAATCCTCAATGCTGCATTCAATCGCCTTCAGAACATTGTATTTGTGTTTATTTGAAGACGTGGAGCATCGCGCATCGCGGTGCAACTCAAGGTCCGCTGGTACGAGGTGGAGTAGCGTAAGGCGGGGCATAAAGAACGACAAGCCAATCAAGGATGAAATCTGCAATGAATCAGTGAGGTGTGTCATGATGAGTCAAGTAGTCACAACCGACCATGTTATCGAAGTTGACTTTGTTGAAATAGTCAAGGGGGTTCATACAAGGCGCAATGCTTAATGATGTGAGCATTCTGCATTGTGATAGGACGGCCATGGTGTGATCATTATAGCACCATCCGCCTTCGAATGAGGGTAAAACCCGCAAGACCTGAATGACGTTTGCATGTTTAGGAAGGACAGATCCATAAAATCGCTCGGCGCACGCATCTGATTCATCGGGGCTGTTGGAGTCGACGTAAGTCATCTCGAGGTGTTCCAACGAACCAGAGTATGAATCGAGGTAATTAATCACGGCGTCGCAGAACTCATCCACGATGATGCCACGAAGATGTATCTTCTCCTGGGTCAACGTCTCAAAAATATGGGAGATGGAGGACCCGAATCTTTCAACCGTTGCTACACGCTCGGGTGTCTTGTTGCAACCATTCCAAATATACCGATCGCCAGGATCCACGTTCTCGCACAGATGTAAGAAAGCAAGCGAACGTAGATGAGGGAGAGTGGAATGATCTATGCGGCAAAGCATGCTATGAAGCACGAGATGCTTCAGCCGAAGAGGCGCACTGGGAGGTACCTTGGCTAAAAATCATGAAGGTTCGGGGTTTCTTCTGTGGTACGACCACACAAGCCAGTGCGGATCTCAAGATGGGTAAGATGAGGACTTTTTCCAATCGCTTCCGCAAGTGTGGCGACGATGTTATGGTAGCCAGGGCAGGCACCAACAAGTGAGATCCTTTTCAAGCCAGAAAGACGATTCAGTGGGAGGTCACCGGACGTACCGCTAATTACGATGAGCTGGAGTTCTTCCAGGAGAGGTAGGTTGGCCATGGCATCAATAACCGCAGTGTTCGTCCATTGTAGATTGTCGTGCTTGACTGTCCACCTGCAAATTATAAATCTTAGTAACTAACAAAAGAAAACAACACAGACATGACACATTGAAGATTCTTCAGGGACGATATCGCCAACCCCAAGTACTCCCTCGTCTTAGCTTCATATTCACCAGCCTCGAGCACATGCTCCAAAAAGCAACGTGATAGTAAATGTCTGATCTCGAGCGTTCGCGCAAGCGAGCAAGCTCGAGTTCTTCGCGTGACCAGTATTTCCAGCTGACGCGCTTCGGGTTTGAGAGTGGTTTCATCAATGACCAAGCGAGAGAGAAGTTCGGGTTCAACGACACAGTTGACCTTTGCACAGACGAGCCGGAGGTTCCCCCGATCTTGCTTGATATACTAAACGGATCCTCATGAGGTATTACGAAATCAGATTCGTGAAAACCTTCAGTATTTCATGCAGTGTTTCGAACGGAAGATCGAGTAGGCTAGCTGAGATTAGGGTTGGTGGCATTATTCATCTGCAGGACAAGGACTCGTTCTCTTCCGGCAGCTTTATGTGCGCAGAGGCGGCCTGGGTTGTATTGACTTCGTTAGTGGTCGGCTGGGGAATCTGTGGACGAAAATTTGCTCAAAAACTTGAATCTGATTGTGAACACTGAACACCACGAGTCGAGTGGCAGCTCGCCAGGCCCGGGATAGGGCCTGTGCTTCGTATGGTTGGAAAATATGCAAACAATGAAGTTCGAAAGAATATTGAAAAAGGGGACATACCAAGGAGGATGTAGTTGTGGAACTGATCATGAACTTGAAGGTGATATCATGATAGCCTGTCACTGCCAAATGAGGAAATTTTTACATAACTCCAAGTTGATTGATTCGAGCAAGATTCGAATAGAGCGTATCTGCAACCCCCAAATACACATTTCAATTGTAGAAAGGTTGTTCATTGTACATAAAAACCTCCTAACACCGGTGGATGACAGAGAGGGAGTAGAACGAAACCAGAATCGATGAAAGAGAAGAATGGATGTGATGATACCCATACAACTATGCAGGTACGCAATGCACCTCGCACACCACGTAACAGCTCGTACATCTTAAATCCACTGCACTTTATCCCAAGAGGGGTCTTGCAAGAACGCACACAGCACCTTGCTCCCTGTCTGCAAAGAAAGCATCAACACAACGCAGAATACCCCCGAAGACAAGACAAAACACACCTGAAGTAACGGATGCCCTGCCACAATACTCAAAAACCGCTCCAGCCCCTCTCGCCTGCTCTCGATCACTTCGTCCGAAAATCGGTTTGTGAATACCTTGCCAGGTAGTGCAGGAATATTCACTCGGGTCGACTCGTGCTCGAGGATGTCACGAAAGGCTTCGAAGTCGGAGTAGCGCCTCCGTACAAGCGAGTGACGTAGTTTGAATGCAGGGATATTTGTCTGTGGTTGAGTTGGCCCTCCCACAAGCACATGGGTAGCACAAAATCAATGACGCACTTTGCAGACTATCTCATAGTCCGTGTACATCTTCCTCCCGAACCCTGACGACGAACAACCATCAACGGATCTAACTCCAGCTAGCTGTCCCGCGTAGTAAACAGCACCTCACCATGCGTCTGTGGGTTCCTGACCTCGATTTCAAGAAAGCTCTCCGGGACACTGTACATCTCCTCGATCTGTAATGAAGCTGTTCGTGTGGATCGCACAAGAAGTGGGGAGGGCGGAGCCAAAGCTTACGGTTTGCTCTCGGCCGGCGCTGAGGGAATCCTCGAAGGCGGTGCTGCGGGCGAAGGGGGAAACGGCTGTCATGGTGGAATACAGCAGCCGGGAATTTGAATGAGAACGCTGAGCGGAAGTGGTGCGGATTGATGACGATGATGATCGCCGTGTGACAGGCTGTGACTCGGAGTGACTCTGTTGAACGAACGACCTCCAGACAACATTGTTGAAGAAATTTATTTCATCGGAGGCAAGCATCTCTTGCAACTGGAGGGCGTATTTCTATCCTTGACCAAACGATTTTGGAGGCATGCGCAAGTATATCAACTGTCTGAGTGACCAGTTGCTTGATTAATGATTTGTGAGTGATGCAGGTAGTAAATTATGCAACCAGGTTTGCACCAGGTAAATGATTTATCGGCCATTAAATTACCAGTAAAGAAAGGTACGGTAAAATTATTGGTATGGTTCCCTTGGTAGCGCATGATCAGGATACTCCTTGATCTGTGATGGACATCCAGGATGTGATGCGGACTATAAGATATCATCTTGATTGCAAGATGGTTGGAGAGTTGTGCTGGATGGAGCTTTGGATTTGAAGGAAGTGAAGGCTTTGAGAATCCAAAAAAAATTACACTTAGGTTACTTAGACCACAAATAGGCACACAATCAGGAAAATCCAAGATTGGCTTAAAGTTCCTTAAAGTCTACTTATTATGCTTATTGTCCATTAAGTAAAATAAGCATGAAATTAAGCAGAGGACCCTACTTTTTGCTACTTATTCTCCTTATGTCTCCTTATGTCTTGTTTCCTTTAGTATTATGATTTATTTTGGTATTTTTAAGAACAAAATAAGGAGATGAAGTAAGAAATAAGGAGAAATAAGGAGAATACATAGCAAATAAGTAGGGTCCTCTGCTTAGTTTCATGCTTATTTTACTTAATGGACAATAAGCATAATAAGTAGACTTTAAGGAACTTTAAGCCAATCTTGGATTTTCCTGATGGCAGTAAGTGGCTTATTGTGCACTTGAAAAAGTATGCAATAAGTCAAGGGGGTGGTGGAACAGGAATCCTGAACCACAGGTAGGGGGGGGGGTCTTGCCAGAGGCAGGAGAAAGTTTTTTGACTTGGGTATATATGACACAAAAACTGTGGAAATGTACTGTAGGGTATTGTAGCATCAGAATATTATCCATATTTGGGTTGCATTTACACTCCTGACATCCTGATTTTGTATACCTGTAGACTTACTATCTGTGGATCTGCCAGGTAAGGACCTCTACCATCTGTCTTGAGGATCAGGACTTGCACAACAAACCTATGGACTCAGTTATTGATTTGTGTGTATGCTCATGTATACTAGCAATAATACATGTGCAAGTACATTTTTGTGGCATACTCAGGTGCACTCAGTTATTCATGGATTCACTGGCATATTTTTTTGGATCAGCAAACTTTCTGGCCCTTATGACAGTTTGAAATGGTGTTACAATTCAACCTGGGTAGAGGGGTGTCCTTTTTGCCCACATAAAGATGAAAACCATCCCATGGGATGAATTTGGTGTGGGATGAACTGGGGACCAACTGTGGGAGGAATTCATCCAATTGACTCATCCCTTACATGTAGAAAAAACCTCCTTTTTCACTTCTCTTAGAGGTAGATTTTCATTCCAACTCCTGATGAAATTTATTCCATTTTGGTGGTTATCAAGTCATGAAAACTATACTATAAATATATCATTTTACACTATTTAAAGGTATGCAATGTGGGATGGTTTTTCTACCATGTGGGTCTCATAGTGTTTGAAGGTGTCTATTCAACAAAATAGCACAGTCTTGGCATCCCAATGTTGTTGAATCCATCAAGAAACACTTAATATTCTTGTGAGAAGGAGGTGCAACAGTAAATATCATCACTGCTCAGGCCATCATCATTTCCACCATTCTCCACGTAAAACCAGACATCCTTGAGCAGAAATTCAAGATGGTTCCAGTGTTCCACCTTTTGTGCCTTGGATATGTTTATACATAAGTTCTTGCATAGGTTGCTTTCATGGAGTGTTCAAAAGGCCACCCAGTGGCACAGAAACTGCCCAAGGATTGGGAGGATCAGTGTGAGCAATCATTCTTCCACAAGGCCTATGCCATTAAGGAGGAGGACATACCTGCCAAACTTTATGCCAATTTGGACCAGATGTAACTCAGGAAACCAAATGACATAGGCCCAGACAGGCTCAAAGCAAGTGGGTGTTGTTGGAATGGACAAGAAGTGAGCCTTCATGCTGCTTGTCTCTGTTGCTGCCTCTGTTGAATCAAAATAAGGTCTTACCTTTTTTATAGGTGTTTGAAGGCTGTGTTGTAAGCGATTGGAATTTATCATATGCCTGTTTAATGAGCTTCAAGGCAAAAGAAGCACTACAAAACATGAGGACCATGGACCCTGAATTTTGGGAAGAACTTACTAGGGGACAACCTGACAAGCAGCTGCCTGACATTGCTGAAACATTGCAAGAGGACCTCAAATTTGGCACCAAGCTAGAAGATAAAGACACTGATGATAGTGATGTATCAACACAAACATTGATCACAGCATTGACAAGAGAGGATATATGTGAGACAGGGGGTTTTGGAAAGAGTGGAACACTGATGTCCCTCACCAATGCTGAAAATGCGGATTTAGATGAAGGAATGCTTCTGCTTGCAGAAGCAAATGTCAAAATTTAACAGTTCCATCAGGGGAAGTGAGATGTGGGAAGAGATGGAAATTTGCCAGCAAAAGCTACAACAGAGTGGGATGCTGGTAGCACAATGATGACAATGACTGGGAGGATGACAGTTTTCCTCCAACTCATTGAAATTGATGGAAACTGATGTGGGAATGTAAACAGTGGTCAGCATGTTTGGCTGTTTGGCAGTCACCTCCTGGTAAACACCGACTTGATGAGCATGTTGTCTGATGCTTGTTATTTTTTCATTAAACATGTAAATACAATGGAATAAGCTACCAGGGAAAAAATTGGTGTCTTAAAGTCTGGTCAAGTTCAGTTTTCAGCACAGATTTGCCATAACCAAACCCTGACTTGTTTGCACTTGGTTCAAATCACTCACTAACCTAACTGTGCCACTGCTAACCAGTCAGCAGCAGTCAGGTCAGCCACATAACCAGTTTGGCTCCAGTCAGGACTGGTTACTAGTAAAGTAACTACAAAGTATAGTAAAGTAAACTACAAAGTATAGCATAGTAGTTAATTGATTACTCATTGTTGTCACTGCTGTCATCCCCCTCATTGTTGTCTGCATTGCTGTTGTCATCCCCATCATTGTTGTCATCATCCCTGTCATCACTTTCATCCCATTGTTTGTCATCCCCCTTCATTGTCTGTTGACAGTGTTGCTCCACCCATATTCCACCCCACAAGCAGTTGCTCATGAGGCTCAGTGTGGGTGGTGCCTTGCCATTATTCCTGCCATCATTGTTGTTGGTGGTGGTCCAGTTTTTGTTGTCATTGCCATTCTAGTTGTCAGCAGCATTAACAGTCAGTGGTGCTGACATGGCAGTGGTGGCATGTCATCCTTCATCCCCCTGTTATTGATCCCTTTGGATGGTCCCCCAGGTCCCCCCCACAAGCAGTGGCTTGTAGGCAGGGTGGTGGTGCTGTGATAGGGCGGTAGTGTATTGGGATTAGGTCTTTGAGAGCAAGTGGGGGATCACTCAGACAAAGTAGTGAGTGTGGAACAGGCAGGGAATGTCTATTCATCTCCTACAAAGTGTGGAATATTTATACAACACTGTTAGGAGGTATAGTGTAATATACTCCTATAATATAATAAGGAGGCATTCTGTCATAGACCCCTGTATCAGTTAATCTTGGAGTAACTATGTCATTTCCCCTAAAACAATGGTGTCATAGTACCTCCTGTGATATCATGGCTTGGTAAGTCTGAGACTTCCTGCAGGATGGGTCTTAGACACTCTATCCAAGGCTCTGTCTTGGCTAGCCTATCATAGACATGCTATATGTGTTAACTGTGCATCCCCCTAATAGTCCTTACATGTGTTAATGACTTAGCATATTGGGGAATATGTCCTAGCCCTGGTTACTGCCTTGGCTTGCCTGTATGCCATATCCCAATATAGCAAATGTAGGCGAGGAGTCTCTGTAGGAGACAGGTCCCCAGACATCCAAAAACCCTATATGACACAGGCCAATGGACTCAGCCAAAGCCAAAAATTAACCTGTACAACATGGGTGGGCTGATACAAAATTAACCCATACAACACGGGTGGGCTGATACAAAATAAAGCCTGGTCAATATGTATGGGCTGAATGATGCTGAGGCTGAGATTGAAGAGGCCAACAGAAAATGAGCACCAAGGCCAAAAATACAACTTGCACTGAGGCTGAGAATATAACTTGCACTGAGGCTGAGAATATAACTTGCACTGAGGCCAAAAATATAACTCACAGTCAGGCACTGAGGGCAGGAATATAACTTCCACCAAGGGTGAAAATATAACTGGTGCCGAGGCCGAGGCCAAAAAGTGATGAGAGGCCAAACACAAGTCACATGACATATAATGCAGAGGATTAATAACTGGGCAATTATATTTATGAACTATACAGTAATAGTATATAAAAGTAACAACCTGAAATTGGCAGCCATAGAATTTACTTATATATCTCAATTATTTGATACTGGGTACAGGGGCAGGAGTTGGTCAATAAAGACTTATTTTTAATGTATTATTTAACATAAACATTGCAAACATTGTAGACAATGAAAAAAAAAAATCTATGAAAAATGTAAAACAGGGGGAATATAAGGTGTTGAATAAAATAAGCAGGCTTTATATACCCATGCAAATGTGCACGGACCAGGTACAAATGTGTACAAATATAAACACCATCATGTGATGAGGGGAGGGACTTAGAAACAAAATGTAGAACATTGAAGCCAAGCCCAGAACTCTCAGACCTGGCAGATGATCTAAATATGCTGATAGAATGTCTGGCTTCGGGCTCAGCAGTAGTTTGGAGTCAGGACTTATGTATCAGTTAGCAAGGAATTTTCCGGCCTCGGCATCATGATTATCTCGGACTTGACATGATTATCTCGGCCTCAGGCAGTCCCATTGCATGTGAGGACTTGTCTGAACAAGTGTGTAAGAACTTCCAGAGCTGGACTCATTGCAACAATGAATTTTGTAGTTGTCCCTCTATTGTCAGCCGTTTCCCAGCCTCAGCATCATGATTATCTTGGCCTTAGCATGGTTATCTTGGCCTCAGGAAGTCCCACTGCATGTGAGGACTTTTTTCAGGTTTGTGCTTCCATTCCAGGTGAGGATTGGTCTGCATCAGTGTGAACCCATTGTGATAGACACATCACCATAATACCTTTTCAAGTTGTCCCCCATGTTGCAATGATTTTCCCCTCCTCCAGGTTAACTTTTGAATTAAACCACTCTCAGTTTGGGACTCCTGGACTCATGTCCCTTTCACAGCTCAACTTATATGGCTGGTCAGACCAACCACCATAATCTTTGAAAACCTAGAGTCATCACTACAATGGCCTTGGATATTCTATCAACTGTTGCAAGCTGGCAGGCTGCCTGGTTGCATCAGACAAATTGCTCTCACAGCATGAGTTCCATGTCTTGCAGTGTCATGTATGTCATGCCTGACCAGTGATACTTCCATGGCATTCATTGTGGTGCCAAGAGGTAGCTGTCATTCCCAGTGTGTTAGTAGTGGTCCCAGAGTCCAGGTGTCAGCACTGTAAATTGTGGGTTGAGATTGTGGCATGTGTGTGTTAATGTCATTGTAATGCAGATAGAGGAGGTGAGTGGCAATGCTAAGAGTTAGGTTACAGCACCAGTATATCATTAGTGTATGTGCAAAGATGCTAGTGTTTGCACCATGGTGTGTAGTACCAGCTGCAGATGCAACTGCTAGCACCATACTTTGTTGTGATCATTTCATAGATGTATATGGCAGAATCGACAAAGGTAGGGAATAAAAATAACATAGCATGGACCAAAAAAGTCTTGAAATAAGGAGAGCAACCTCAAAAGCCATTGTGGTGTCTTGAGCTCTGGATATTGTTTTGCACTTGTTCAGACAAATCATCACCTGCAATGGGACTGGAAACATGCTAAAACTCCTGAATCTGAGATAACCAGGATGAGTCCAAGATAATCATTATGCTGAGGCTGGAAAATGCCTGTCAATAGAGGAACAACTCCAAAATTCATTGTTGCAATGAGTCCAGCTCTGGAAGTTCTTACACACTTGTTCAGACAAGTCATCATCTGCAATGGGACTGCCTGAGGCCGAGATAATCATGTCAAGTCCAAGATAATCATGATGCCGAGGCCGGAAAATTCCTTGCTAACTGATACATAAGTCCTGACTCCAAACTACTGCTGAGCCTGAAGCCAGACATTCTATCAGCATATTTAGATCATCTGCCAGGTCTGAGAGTTCTGGGCTTGGCTTCAATGTTCTACATTTTGTTTCTAAGTCCCTCCCTTCATCACATGATGATGTTTATATTTGTACACATTTGTACCTGGTCCGTGCACATTTGCATGGGTATATAAAGCCTGCTTATTTTATTCAACACCTTATATTCCCCCTGTTTTACATTTTTCATAGATTTTTTTTTTTCATTGTCTACAATGTTTGCAATGTTTATGTTAAATAATACATTAAAAATAAGTCTTTATTGACCAACTCCTGCCCCTGTACCCAGTATCAAATAATTGAGATATATAAGTAAATTCTATGGCTGCCAATTTCAGGTTGTTACTTTTATATACTATTACTGTATAGTTCATAAATATAATTGCCCAGTTATTAATCCTCTGCATTATATGTCATGTGACTTGTGTTTGGCCTCTCATCACTTTTTGGCCTCGGCCTCGGCACCAGTTATATTTTCACCCTTGGTGGAAGTTATATTCCTGCCCTCAGTGCCTGACTGTGAGTTATATTTTTGGCCTCAGTGCAAGTTATATTCTCAGCCTCAGTGCAAGTTGTATTTTTGGCCTTGGTGCTCATTTTCTGTTGGCCTCTTCAATCTCAGCCTCAGCATCATTCAGCCCATCCATATTGACCAGGCTTTATTTTGTATCAGCCCACCCATGTTGTACGTTAATTTTGTATCAGCCCATCTGTGTTGTATGGGTTAGTTTTTGGCTTTGGCTGAGTCCGTTGGCCTGTGTCATATGTGGTTTTTGGATGTCCAGGGACCTGTCCACTATGGGGATCTGTTGCTAACCTATCTGCCAACATAGTGTGATGGGGTGGATATAGAATTTTAGAAGCTTAGATAACTTGAGGGGAGCAAGCTCCCCAATTAAATTTTTCTGCAGGTGAAAAAATACCAGGGTGAGAATTTATGAGAAAATAACTTGTTTCTCCAAGTCAGGGTTGCTTGGTGATAATAAATCTGCTGTGCCTCTTGTGTCAGGGGAAGGTCCGAAAGGGTGTGGTGGTTGAACCCTAGTCAACAATCTGGTATTTGTGAGAGATTATCTGAAATTATATCCATTGTACACCATTGCTATCCTTTATAAAATTGCTTTTGATAAGTCAATTGCTAAATTATTAGATGTTGTTTTCAAGTTTGTCATGTCATCTGACTTGTCTTGTTTTTCCTAAGTTCAATTTTTTGTACCATACCTGATTCAACACACCATTGAGCTCCTCATAACCCATACAGCCAAGCCAAACACAACCACAGCCTGAGGCCAGTCCATCACATTCTAACAAGCAACAGCATCTTGCATCAAATGTACAAAAGGCAACTCCATTTGTGAGTTTTGTTTTACTATTCTCACAGATTCTAGTATGTCTTGCCAGACAACAAGAACAACAGCAGTTCCAACCAAAATGATACTGTTCCACCTGACAACCAACCTCCCAATGTACCTTGCACCTCACCAATGCCCCCAAACCACAATCCACAACCATCCACTGGTGGATATACCACCTCAAATTCCTCTGACAATGTATTAGGACTGGATCCTTCCATTGCTGAGCTGAAAACTACTGCCCAATTTATCAGTGCATTAAGAACTGCAACATTGGAGGAAAGCAACATGGATGCAGAGGATATCAAGCATCTTTGTGCTGCTGAGCCTGATCCTCTTCTGGATGTTGCAGATAAGCACTTCATCAAAGCACTCTGGACCTTTCTTTCAACTACAAATAGTTCACAAGTGACATACAATGCCATCCATTCAACAATGTTCAAGTGCTACCCTGACAACCCTTTCCTGTCTTATGATAAAATGAAATGATGTGTTGAACAACTCAGTGGTGTTGTCCCAATTTCTCATGATATGTGTCAAGACACCTTTGTGGTGCTCACTGGACCATTCAATGAATGTGATCAATGCCCAATCTGTTCAAAACCTTGGTACAGGCCTGGTACAACAGAACCTCATTGGCAATTTGTCACTATTCCTTTGGGTCCTGTCATCCAAGCGCTATACAGCTCACCTGAGACCACTGAGAAGATGCACTACCATGAACAGATGACAGATGAGATTCTGGACTATGCCTGGACACATTGTGGGAGGCTCAAGGAATATAGTGATACAACATGGCAGTGATTATCTGAATGCAGTTGAAGCTGGAAAGATCAAGAAGGACAATGTTCTTGTACAGCTCTCAATTGATGGTGCTCAGCTTTACCATGACAAGGACTCTGACTGCTGGATCTTTGTCTACATCATTTACAATCTCTCCCCTGATTTACACTACAAGAAGAGATATGTTATCCCTGCTGGATTCATTCCTGGACCTGAAAAGCCAAAACATGCTGACTCTTTCCTTTTTCCAGCATTATATCACACTTCTGCACTCCAAATCAAAGGCTTGCACATCTGTGATGCTTCAACACAAACACATATTCCCCAATCAATTCCCTTTGTCTTTGTGACTGCTGATAGTCCTGCGATGGCAATGATCTCAGGTATGGTAGGACACAGTGGCAAATTTGGATGCCATTTGTACTGTGGACTTCCAGGTCAGCATCAAGACTGAGATGGACACTACTTCCCAGTGATGTTGAAACCAGACAAGTATCATGTTGTGGGATGTAACTATGGTGATGTAACCTCCTCAGATCTCAGGATATACTGACAAGATGTATCTGCATGCTACTGCAGCAATCTCCAGTGGCTCCTCTGAGCTAGTAATCCAACACAGTTCAAGGAGTGTCACCTTGAGACAGGCTTATGCAAGCAGACTATTTTCAGCAGGCTGTGCAATGCCTTTGGAATTCCAAACATGTTTCTCATGGATACCATGCACTTGATCAATCTCAATGATCCTGATTTGTTTTTGGGTCTCTGGTGTGGCACCCTCAAAGTCTATCCACCTGACAAAATGGAGCTTTGGGATTGGAGAGTCTTAGTTTGCAAAGTCTTGCAGAGAAGATTAATTCTGGATATAAGGCATGGGAATTCCAAATTTATCCCCTTGGCCTTGGCCCTGCTCTTCTTCAACACAGCCCCCCAAAGAGATACTGGGTCAATTATTGCAAATATGTTTCTGGTGTTCAGCTTTTGCAGCAATGGGCTCTATCTCCAGAGGATCTTCAACATGGACACAAGTTACTCTGTGAGTTTGTGGGAGAGTTTGAGGAGCTTTACTATCAACAATGCCAGGACCATATTCACTTCATTCAACAAAGCATCCATTTGCTTACTCATATTGCATCAGAGACCATTCATATGGGTCCGCTTGGCTTGCCCAGATGTAGATGAGGCAACATTGCAACAATGGAGTTCAGTTGTGCATGTAGGACACCTCATTGGGCAATATTTGCATATGGATCACAGTCCTGGCATATTTCATCCCCAAGATTTCCAATAGTCATTTCAATTGTCCACTGTGCATAGCATGAGGACTGCCTTCCCTATAGTGCAAATGACCTGGGCCAAGGTTATGCTTTTTTACATGCATGTGAAGATACCACAAACCAGTAACAGAACCAGAGGCAACTTGCAAGTGCTATGCTAGCATATTGGGCAGAGAAAGGCTGGCCCAATTGGGATACATGGCCAAAAGCTGTTAAGTGCTGGGCTTACCTCCAACTCCCAAATGGACAGAAGGCACTTGTTGGCATGAGTCACATTCCACACAGCATCTTCAAAAGACTACCTGTGTGAGAGTATGCTGTGTCCCTCTCTTTTTTGCCTGCAGTGATCTGATATGCCTGATTTACAGTTATTGGTCAATGCTACATCTGAAGTTGCCGATGTTGCATATTTTTTTTGACTACAGTTCAGTGACAACATTGATTCTCTTGCCCTTGTATCTTTGCTCTCTTGACCAAACCAGCAACTTCTAGAAGAGTCAAGTGATGCAACATATATCTGTCACCATCAAGGAGCTGCTGCACTGAGAGTTGTAGATGTCAAGGCAATTAGCTCAGTTGTCTCAATGGTACCCGATTTTGAAGTTACAGCAGAAGGAGCTATCATTGTCCCAGAGAACCAATATTTGATTGTAGATCCACCTTTACTCAAGTTAGCCTCACAATGTGGGATGTTGGGTTATGATGATGAAAATGTATAATTTACACAATTATTGGCTTGAAATGAGTAATGGGATCATAAAATAATAAAGTATGCATCAAACAACTTCAATTTCCATAACCTGCCAGTGTCAGATGAGCCAGCTACTTCTTGGAGAATTTCACATTGATGTGGGGTGCAATGTCAACAGCATTAAGGTTGTCCAGATGAGAGTAATCCAATCCAGATTGGCACAGTTTCTGGTTGGGCTGAAAGCATCCCAGTTTAGCAGAAATCATGGATAATGTTACCAAGGTGGATACTACATTGGGTGAATGGTTGACATGATACACAAGTCTGCTTCCAGAGGGTAAAATTTGGATGCCAAGGATGGGATAGTCACCTAACAAGGTTGGAGTATTTGCAAGTGCTAGTCTCTCAGTATGATGTGCAGTGAGTAGGAATCTATAATTCAGCTATTTAATAAGTCCATGTCCTTGGCAAAATGTATGAAAGTGTGAACCAGACTTGATAGAGCTCTGCCTTCAGACTGAGATAGGCTTTGTTCCCACTTTCTTGTAACATTTTCTCATTAGTCAGTCATAAAAGTGCAGGCACTACACCATCACAAGCAGAAGGACCAGAAGGCAGCATGTTTCCAGCCATTGAGCGAGGTACTGGATGTGGGGTGCTGGAAAAATAAAGGCATATGGAAATAAATGTGTTTGTAACACTGTTGTCATATATTCACTGATACTTGCCTCTTACCATATCACCACCTTCATTGACTCATTAATTCTTGCTGATGTTCTTTTTGTTTTCTCCTTTCTGCACTTTACTGGCCTTCAATTTCTGGATCATGGTGTCTTCTCTCTTGATCCAAATGGATTGCTGAATTGATCATCACCTGGACCTTTGAGTTCAAGATTTTCTACAACTGACCTTTGCAGTCCATATGTTGACTCAAACCTCTCAGCAGCACATAGTGTGCTTTACAACCAGAATACATTCCTGTCAAATGCTGTACATGACACATCCCCAAATCCAAATCCTCTGGCAAGTATACTTGTCCATATGTGCCTTAATATCACTGTACATTGTTTATTCTACAATTAGAACATGTTTTCACCTATGCTTGTACTTGCTCATGCCTCTGAAGATCAACTACTTGCCAGTGGAAATAGTGCCTACTTGCAATCACAATGTGCCATAGAATGCCAATGACAGAAGATCAATGACCTAGAGAATGAGGTTCAGGCTCAAGACATTGGCATCATGATGTGGAAGACACAATTTACCATTACACAGTGAGCTTTCACAATTATTGGACATGATTGTCACTGATCAATTACTGATTTCCAATAGAGAGATGCTAGACAAACTTATCTTGAACATCCCTGGAGCTGGTTCAGCCTCAATGGCCTTGGGTACTCTGCCTGTATGCAAGGAGCTCCCTCTGCCTCTTGCTCAAGAGGACTGCTGTGGTGGGTGGTTTTGGGTGGTGGAGTCATTTGGTGGGTGTACCAATAATCTTGTTGGTGAGACTGATGGCCTTGTGACAAAGCAAAAGAGGTGATCAAGGTCTGATGATTATGACAACAACAATAAATACCCATACCTTGAAACAGCTGATGGTGCATCCATACCTTGAGATATCCTCACCAAAGTTGGATGAAAGGCTCATTGACTCTGGCAAGTTTTGAATGTGGCTGGTCTAGCTCCAAGCTCATGGGGAAAAGCCAACAAAATTGCCTATACTTATTTTATAAGTGAAATGCTAAATGTACATGAGTTTGAGTTTTTCAGGTACTGCAAAGGAAACAGGAAAATCAAACAATGGACAATGAAAGCATATGCATCATGGAAATGCAACCACATCAAGCCAAATGACACAAACAATGGCAATGGAACCATAGAGAAGAAACAGAAGCATGAACTCCTTGCTGGCCCTACTCTCCTTCAAATGTCAGACAACAACTATGAAAATGGCTCAAGTAGCAATACTACAGGATCAAGCACTTCTTTCACTTCTCTCAAAATGACCCATACAGTGCCACTGCTGCCTTCCACCCCAATTGTCAGCCAGGTGCATCTATTGTGCCCATCAATGTTGACATCTCTCAGTGAGGAGCAGGTATCACATTTGCTGATCCATTGTATGTGTATCAACTACAGTTGCATATCTACACTCCAATTTCTTTTGCATGACAGAGACAAACTCTATGATGAAATCATGAATGGTCATACAGCAGTCAGCCCTAAAATAGATTCCCAGGTGCCTCCCACCATCAATCCCACTACTTCTATTGCCATCATGGTCTCAACCACTACTACAAGTTCTATGGGTCCAACAATTACTGCCCATGATCTGTTGACAACACCCATGATGAGCATCAGCAATAATGAGGACAATAGACAATGGCACCTGTTGACCAAGTGAACAAAACTGGTGCTAGCCACCATAGGAAAAGGTTTGACTGAGAAGTACTTTTGCCTTGGTTATGCATGTGTTTCTTGCTGACATATGCATAGGAACTTCTGTATGAAAGATTGGTTGGAGCAGAACCCTGGAGGCTCAAAGGATGCATTTGAAACATACTTCAATGGACTTACACTCAAAGTGAAAAAGGCACATAACAATGGTGATGATTTCATCAGTAATCCTGCTGATGCTGATTTATGCACTAGAAATATAAGGATCTCACTGCAGTTGCAGTATGTATTCTGTACCTTGCACAAATCCAACATGGTCCATTGATGAATACACTTCAGCAAAAGGCTTCCAAGGGAATCAAGAATGGTTTGTGGTCAATATGACAAGTCTCCCCTCACTGATGTTATATCAGGCATGAATCCACCCTAACGTTGGCATGTCTCATGATTAGCATGAATTTATGGAAGCAGAAGCACCAGCAAGAATGGGGGAGTGAGGAGGGGGAACCAGGAAGCTGATGCAGGGAGCAGGGGGGGGGGAGGGTACCAATAGATGTAGTGCATCATAATGGAATGCAAAGAATGTCATTGTTTTACAACCATTACAGGCAATTGTGAGATGTTGAGCATCTGACAAAGGATAGCAATTTCCTGTAAATCCTTAAAATATGCTATTGAGCAAGGAATAATTTGCATTCCATTGCTAGCCACCCAATGTGTGGGAATTGCTGGTAATTTCTCTCAAATACCAAATTGTTGACTGGGGTTGAACTTTGGGATGGAGAAGACCTCATCACTGGGTTCATACAAAGTTGAAAAGCAGCCTCATCCATTGCACATGAAAAATTCCCTTGCATCATTGTGGACATGATAAGTAATTATTGCAGCCATGTTTTTTTGTGTTCTCAATTTGTATGTATACAGCTGAATTTCAGGGATATCATGATCATGCATGAGCCTGCAGCTGAGTGGCCTGATTCCACATAGGAGTACATATACAAAATACATAGCATCTTAATAAAGATTACCCAACTCAATCCACAACCACAACATTTCAGGAGCTTTCAAGTTCTGTGCAGGAACCTATCAACAGCTTAAAAGCTCATTGAAATCTGAATACAACTGACTATGAGAATCTCCATCAATGGCTTCAGATCTTAATATGCTACTCTCCAAGTATTGGGATCAGGAAGTTGAGCACAAGATGAGGACGAGGTTTTTGAGGTATTGAGTCTAAGTCAAAGGTAAGCGTATGAGGGAGTCTGCCACAGGGAGGAATGTTATTATCATCTCCTACAAGATGTGCAATGTTTATACTACACAGTTAGGAGGTATATTGTAATGTACTCCTATAATATATAAAGGAGGGATAAAGTCATAGACTCCTGTAATAGTTAATGTTTCATTAACTATGTCATTTCCCCTATAGATATGCTGTCATAGCTTGGAAGTCTTACACTTCCTGCAGGGTGTGTCTTAGACACTCTATCCCAGGCTCTGTCTCTGATAGCCTATGATAGACATGGCTATATCTTGCCTATCCTATGATAGACATGGCTATATCTTGCCTATCCTATGATAGACATGCTACAGGATGTTTAGTTAATATGACTTAGCATATTCTGGCAATATTCCCTAGGCATGTTAACTGCCTTGGCTTGCCTGTATACTCTTGTATACATAATCCCAACACCAAGAGTATGAATCTGAGTTCTGTGAAGGGTGTGGAGGAGTTGAAGAGATTGTTGGCAAATCAGCTGAGAATGCAGGAATGGACACAGGAAAACAAGAGCTGGTGCACTTTAGAGGGAAGGTTTATGTGCTGAAGGACAAGCAGTTGGGATATGAGATTGTCCAACTCCACCATGACTTGGTGATTGTGGTATGTCCTGTATTGGGAGACAGGACTTGAGGACAAGTTCAAGATAATGAAGTTATCTCAAAGACAAATGAGAGTGGGAGTCTGCAACAGGGAGGAATGTTATATTCATCTCCTACAAAGTGTACACTGTTAAGAGGTATAGTATAATGCACTCCTATTATATAATAAGGAGGTGTGAAGTCATAGACTCCTGTACTTATTAATGTCACTATAATTATACCTTTTCTTTATAGTTATGGTGTCATAGTACCTCCTATAATATCATGGATTGGTAAGTTATTGTGCATTCCCCTAATTGCTCTTGCATGTGTTAACTCCTGTTAAACATGTGTTAATATGATCTGTCATTATTCCCTGGCCATGATAACTGCCTTGGCTTGTCTGTATAGAGTTGTATACTCTTTCCCAACACTCCCCTCAAGCCTAGGTGGTCCAGGACATGAGTAGAATGGTTCTGTAATTTTTGTATATGCCATCACTCCCCCTGGAATGGTTAATTATTTTCTTTCAGGTGCACCAAAACCTCTGTGGATGGGAAAAACCAATCTCACCAAGGAAAGCTACTGAGTTAATTTTGACTGAATTCCCATCTCTTCCCTATGTTGTGTGAATTTAGGCCTAGGCAAGGCTTTTGTCAATACATCCATTGTTTGTTCTGGATCATGACAGTTTTGAATGTCAATCAATTTTTTTGTGACAAGATCCCAGACCCAATGATGGCATATTGTGATGTATTTTGATTGCTGATGAAATTGAGGGTTATGTGTTAAAATTACTGACCCTTCATTATCACCTTTAATAATTGTTGGGTTTTCTTGCCTTGGATAGTGTGACATATTTGGCTTCTGTTGAGGATAATGCAATTATTGTTTGTTTCTTTGATTTCCATGTAATTGCTCCTCCTCCTATCAGGAAAACATAACCAGTAGTGGACTTGAGGTCTGCAGCATTTGCAAATGATGCATTGGCATATCAATAGAATAGGTTATTGATTCCAGTCTCATCTTGGGATTTACTATGAATAATTCCAAGAGTTTTCATACCTGCTAAGTACCATAGTACCACTTTATTGCACTCTGGTGTTGTAAGCCTGGGTTTGCAGTATATGCTGCCAATTTATTGACAGCAAAGCTAATGTCAGGTCATGTGGAGTTTGCAGTTAATTGTAGACATCCCAGTAATTTTGCAGAATTACTTCAATTTGGCTCACTATAATCTGGGTTTTAAATTAATATTTTTCTTGAGATATTTTGATGCCTTCATTGGTGCATGTAATTTCCATGCCCACAATTTTGCTAGGCTCTCCAAGGTTGGTAACATCCCATTCTGATGTTAATGCATTTTTCATATGCTTCATCATTTTCTCTGCTGATGCAAAGAGTAGAGTGTCATCTACCCATACCATTATGATGCCTATATTTTCTTTATCCCATCGAATATACATGCAAGGATCTGCCATTAAGCATCCATAATTGTGAATTTTGAGTTTACCATCAAATTCATTATTCCACTCTTGGCCTGCCTGCTTTAATCCATAAAGCAGTTTAATTAGCTTGCACACTCAGCCTGTTCCATCATCACATCCTTCAGGTTGTTTCATATATAGTTTCTTGTAGTGTGCCATTGAGGTATGTGCCCTTTACATCCATCCATATTTTTAGACCTTTCTCTGATGCAAGTGCTAAAATTGCTCAGAGTGTGTCCATTTGGACCACAGGTGAGAAAGTCTCTGTAAAATCATAACCATGTCATTGTGTGCACCCTTGTGCAACTAGACATGCTCTATATCACACAATTTTCCCTTCCTTATTTCTTTTCTGAATAAATACCCATTTATTTGAGATTGGAACAGTTTTCAACAAGTTCCCAAGTCCCCTTCTCCCTGAGTAAATTCAATTCAATTTTCATTAAGTCTTGCCATTCTGTCCATTCCAGGGATTGTTTTGTGTCCCTGAGACTAGTTTTTTCATCTCCAGCTATTATTGCATAGGCTTGTTCTATATTTAGGAAAGTTTCATCATCTTCCTCTTCTGCAAGGTGATAAAGATGTCCGTAACCAGTATGGATTCCACAAGTTATTTGTGGTTCATTATCACTTGCACATGTCTTCTGTGGTTTGGTGATATCTATAATCCCCTCTTTTTCATTCTGTTTATATGTCTGAGGCTGCCTTGCCAGTTCTGTTATCAATCATTGGAGTTACCTGTCAGCAGCACACTTGGTGCTTCCCCACCAGACTCCCCCTCCATTGGGGGTGTAACATCTATGTCTTCAGAGGGCTCAGGTTCATCTGTAGCATTTATTAGTCAGAAGTTCTGTGAGACGAGAACATTTCATGTTTTGGTGTCACTGCTTTGCTGCTGTGATCATAGCTGACATATGATTGGCACTTTGATTTCAGTAGCATTTTCAATCTTCTTTTTGGCCTTGTAGTAATATCCATACAGGGGCTCCAAATTCACACAAATGTGATACATCTGGTTTTTTATTGTGCCAGTCTTTGTAAGGTGTTGAATTCTGAAGATGCTTGGTATATGATCAATTTCAGAGCATGAATAACTGTGAATTCCCATAAAAATTCTGGAAGGTGGTTTGCTGCCAGCATTGCTCAGGATAATTTGACAAGAGTTTGGTTCATTCTTTCTGCTACCCCATTTTGAGATGGTGAATATGGCAGTTTGCCAATTTTTCATTAACAAATTCTTTTCCACAATCAATTTGTATACCCTTCAGTTTCTTGCCTTGTGTTTCCAAATAGGCTAGGTAATTGATAACTCCCTGTGCTGCTTCACTTTTTTCTTTAAGGCATTCAATTGTGATGAACCTTTTAGCATCATCAACAAATAGCAAATAATATTGTTTGCCATTTATGGATTTGATCACATATTTTCCCCACAAATCGATATGTGTTAATTCCCCAGGTTGTGTGTTTCTTCTTGTTGATTTTGGAAAAGGTTCCTGATGTTGCTTTGCACTTATGCAAGCTTTGCAATCTGGTTTAGGAGTATTTTTGTCAACATTGGAACCTGTCAACAATTTTCCACTCAATAATTTTTGAAGTCCAGAATATTCCACATGTCCAAATCATTGGTGCCAAGTTTTCCAGCTTAGTGGTTTTTCATTTCTGACAAATGTTTGATGTGTGGCCTGGGGAGTGGACATTTTCTTTGAGTTTAATATCATTTCCATTTTGTATAAATGATGTTCCCTTCAGCAATTCTTTGTCCATCCTTTGTGATGAGAGTAATTTTTCCTTTTCCTCCCATATATTTTCTGCCAGCTGCATCCCATCGCCAATGAAATTAAATTATTCCATGTTCCAGGCACATATAGGATGTCTTCCAGATTGATAATAAAATCTTGATTATTGCATGTCAAAATTATTTCAACAGTTCCTCTGCCTGCAATGTTAGCTTCCATGCCACCTACCCCAGTTACAGAATTATTTTTCATTGGAGTGTAAGTCTTGAAAGCTTCTCTTTGATGAGTGACATGCAGTGTTGTTGCTGAGTCAGCCAACCAATCCTAATAGATCAGATCCTCATCCATTGCAGCATCATTACAGGCATTGTAGTCATCAAAATTATAGTGTTCTTCTTGAGCTGAAAATGCAATATATTCCTCCATAGCATTGGATTCATCCACAGATTTATTTTTCCCCTTCTCCTTTTTCTTCCCCCAACAACTTTTTGCCTGATGCCTGATTTTTCTGCAATTATGGCATTTATTGCCTTGGAATTTTCAGCATTTACTTGACCAGTGCCCAGGGCACTTGCAATGATTGCAATATGGTTTTAGGGATTTTTTATGATCTGTTATCTGGTTTTCAAGGGATTTTTCTTTCTGGGTGGTCATCTGGGTTTTAGCCAGGTTTATAATTCCACCAGTATTATTATTCCCATTATTCTGGTTAAGCTGTAATTTATATTCTTCCTGTAATAACCCAATAAGCACATCTGAAGTGAGGCATCATTTTGGATCTAAGCCATTTGGATCATTTGCATTTCCATTGTAGGCTTCAACATATGCTTGCCAGGAGTTTGGTAAGGAGGCTTAAATAATTGATTTAAATTGGGTATCTGAAATATGGAATTCCACATTAGGAAATCTATTGATCCAGTCATGGTAAGATTTTAAGGTGTTCAAATGTTTTAGCAGGTCATCAGAATTATCAGCTTTCATCTCATATAATAGGCACTGTATTTGATTGACAGTTTGATGCACCTTATTTTCATGAGTGATGGATAATACTGTATACATATCCTCTGCCATTTGTTTTGATCCAATGTGATTAATTTGCAAGGAAGTAACATTATGGATATTGACTTGTTGTGCCCAGGTATCATTTATATCACAGTTAATAAAAACATGCAACATTCTTTCTTTCCATTCATGCCAGTTATCATCCACAAAGTGATTGCAATTGGCAATCTTGTTTATGTTAGAATATTCTTTGGTCCAAATAAGGGCTATTCCTGGTATATCCATCTCATTATCTGGTGTATTGATCCACTGCCTGTGCTTTTCCTTGGCTCTGGAAGTATATGTTCTTTCTGATTGTTTATGGGTTTGTTGCACCTGTTGTGCCTGTGAGGGTGATTCATTGCATAATATACAATGTTCTTCCATAGCCACTTTGTATTCCATTTTATGTTTCCTTTAATAAGTTAGTTATAATTTTGGCCAGGGCCCATAACCTATTGGGAGTGAGGCCAGTGTGGAAGCAAGTGAAGATAAACAGAGTTTTATCTTTGAAGCAAGTGAGAGAATAGAGTCAACAACAGGGAGGAATAATATATTCATCTCCTACAAAGTGTGCATTATTTATACTACACTTCTAGGAGGTATAGTGTAATGCACTCCTATAATATAATAAGGTGTGAAGTCATAGACTCCTGTACTTATTAATGTCACTATAATTATACCTTTTCCTCTATAGTTATGGTGTCATAGTACCTCCTATAATATCATGGATTGGTAAGCTACTGTGCATTACCCTAATTGCTCTTGCATGTGTTAACTCCTGTTAAACATGTGTTAATATGACTTAACATATTCTGTCATTATTTCCTAGCCATGTTAACTGCCTTGACTTGTCTATATAGAGTTGTATACTCTTTCCCAATACAACCACATCACCAACCACCACATCTCCACCATCAATGCTGCCACTGCCACCACCCTCACACCTCAACCACTACCATGACTCTGCATCCACCTCCCCACTGCCACTCCTAGTCCCCATCAATGGCCCCAAATGGCCCCAAAAAAAACCAGTCACAATGCGACCCCAAATGACAGCAACTGTTGTTTGGGTCCTGGATATGTTTTTTTGATCATTTCTTCTTTACCTCAATGACCTGTTTTATTTAGAACTTATACTCCTAGTAACAAAGTAACAATGGGTGCCAACATGCAACCCATGCACACCAGCACAACCCCCTCCTCCCCATTGAAATGGGATGTGAGGGTTTTGGAGGGTGGAGAGGCATGCTGAGAAGACCAGCAAAGGGAGTAACATGTCTGGTAAGCTGCCTCTGCCTGTGCCATGTCACCCCCCCCCCCAACTAGGCCTGACAACAACAACCCCAGCAGATGACACTATGAGGATGACAGGGGGGGACAATGGACCCACCCTTGCAGCAGCCTGCCCTTGACCCTCTGTAGCCCCTGGTCTACTCTACAATGATGAGCACTCACTCGTCATCTGGGACCTCGGGCTTCTGCAGAGGTCTGGAGGGGCTATGACCCCAGTACTAGTCCCTGCTGCTGGGAGCAACTGCTTGCAGGGTGGGTAGTGAGTGCTAACAGCCATGGGGAGTGCTTGTGATGACAACCAGGAGGGGGGATGATGACAGGAGGGAGAAGTATAGCACAACAATGGTGACAGCACAAGGAGGAGGGGGGCAATGCCATGCATAAGCCAATGCAATGCAATGCTACCACCAGACATGCCAGCAGCCCCTCCCTCAGCTTTATTTAATCTTCTGTAGTTTACATGCACCCTCCCCCACTCAGAACATGAGAGTGTCTTTTTATGTTACTATGTAATTATGTAGTGTTCCCTTGTTTTGTGCAAGGGAAGCCAATAAACAACTTTTTTTCATTCAACTTATGTTTTATGTCAAGCTGCCTCCCTCACATTTGCATGAGGAATGACTTGAAAAATCTGTCAAAGCCCAACCCAAACTCAGAAGGTGTTGCTGAATGCTTTGCTGGACCTGAAATAAGTCACTTATTCAGCAATCATCACCATTTTGCAGGGGGGGGGGGTTTCAAGGTAGCACTTATTTGTCACTTATATGCTACTTATTTGGTCCACTTATTGTCAATTTGGCAGGAAATGAATAAGTGATGAATAAGAAAAAATAAATGGCCAATGAGTGGCTACTTTGAATGCCCCTATTGTTGATGGAGTCCTTGGTCCAGAGGATGGAGAGGGAGGTTGAGAAGATATTGATGAGCCTAGTTTTAGAGAGCTCTAGATTATGTCCTCAAATAGTTATGTCCTTCAATAGCTATTGTAGATGTCATGTACATATGAAAAGATATTATTTACTGTACAGTACAGTAAATAATAAGTCTGTACTTGCCATGTTCCAATATGTATTACATTTTTACCAAACTTACATGACCTCCACAAGGCAGGTGGGCTCAGGTATACATACTACCTGCCTGCTACTACCAGGTATATTTCTAGTTGTCTGTTCTTGCTAGGCAAGCTTGTGTGCCTGACTGGTGATGATATCCCATTCATACCAGGTCATACACAAAACAGTCTTTTGTGCTGATGAAGTGGCCAATGTACTGATCTTCATTCCTATAATGTGCAAATAGCACCTTGATAAGATGCTCACAAACCTGGAGCTATTTGGGGAAAAATTGATGAAATTTCTAATATCTGGCTCACTGGTTCTGGTTTTCCCCATAACTAGTGTCCAACAAAGAATCTCAGGGATTTGGATACTGGAATTTGTTCATAAGGGCCAGGGCTTTCTCTGATATCCAAAAACTTCCACCATATTAGGGTTGTTCACAGTAAACATTTTTGGCTCATTTTTGGCTTCATTTTTGGCTCATTTTGGAATGTTTGGCAGAAGAATGATCAGAATGATCTGAAAAATGAAACAAAAAATGATGTGAAAAATGGCTACCATGAACACCCTGGAAAGCAAAAAGAAGCAAAAATGCATTTTACATGGTCCTCTGCAGTGCTGGCAAGTGCTTGGCATATTCAAACTCCCCCTCAAATGACCCTCAAATGACTTGGTGAAATTTATTTCATGAGCTGGTCACTAAAATTGGTACCTCCCTATAGTCCTTATTTTATTGTTTTAACTTGGTATTGTGTGCAGTAAATATATATATTCTTTGATAAGTACTATGAACAAAAATAACTACAAAAGAAGAAAAAAACAACATGCAGGAAGGCAGATGGCACCCTGTCATTCCCCCCTCCTTACCATGTCATGGTCCCCCTGCTGTGTCGCGCTGCAAGTCAGCCCCCATCGCATCATTGTTGTCAACCCATGTTGGTCCCCCTCACCCATTTGCACCAGCCTTCCTCCCTACAAGCAGTTGCTCATAGCAGATGGGTCTGGTGCTGTGGGCATTGTTGTCTCCCCCTCATCCCTGTTGTCCTCCTGTCCTGTGTTGGTGGTGTTGGTGCTGGTGCTGGTGGTGTTGGCATTGTCTCCTCCCCCCCCTTCTTGCTTGTCGTCATCATGGAGATGGTGACAGGCCCATTAGCACCTGTTCCACCCTGCAAGCAAGGGCTCGCAGTAGTGGGAGCTGGGAGCTGGGGTGCCATCTCCTCATCTCCATGAGCCTCCAGTGTCCCTCATCAGTCACCATTCCATCCACCATCCACCCCATGAGCAGTTGCTTGTGTGGCTGGGGGCCAGTGGTGTGTCATCTGTCTCTGGTGTTGATAGTCCTGGCATCAACTGCAGGTCCCCTCAGCTGTTGAGGGGTGTCGCCATTGTCCTACCTGCGATCCAACCCATGAGCAGTTCGGGTCATCATTGGGTACTATATCAATGTTTTGAATTAGGGGTGGGCACCATGCATCAGTGATGTGGCACCAACAGGCATGTTTTTGCTTACCTGACAGGTGTCCCCTCCCTGATCTTGCAAGAGTAACTAATGCCCCTCACATCCCATTTGGATGGGGAAGAGGGGTAGTGTGGGTGTGGGTTGTGCCAGGTCAGTGCCTGTTGTTACCAGTAGTATAGATCCTAAAAATGAAAGATTACAATTAGTTAGAGCCCAAACAACAGTTGTTGTCATTTGGGCTCACATTGCATCTGAAATGGTTGCTTGCAGCCACTCGTGGCTCCTGCAGGCATGGTAGTGGGCATGGGAGTGATGATGGTGGGTGGTGACAGAGTTGCGATGGTGGTAGTGGGAGTGGCGGTATCATGGAGGGGGACAGTCATGAGGGAGTGATGTTAATCACACATAGGCATCAGAGCAGAGTTTGGAATAACAACAAAAATGGAACATGAAAAATGAAAGTGAAAATGGCCATCTTTGCAAAATGGGGGGGTGTACTCCATTTTGCAAAAATGATCATTTTTTGGGTCATTCTTGACTCATTGTGAAGTTCATTTTGAAAAATGGAAGAAAAATGAAAACTGAAAATGAAGTGAAAATGGCCCGAAAATGGCTACTGTAAACAACCCTATTCATGTTTTAGGGCAAGTGGCCCACTTCTGAGGATTTCTCATTTTGCATAGGCCATGATCAAAACTGCTCCAGAACAACTAATATAACATGTGCCATCTATGGGAGCAACAGACATCCTCCCAACTTCCATGTCCACTGCTTGACCATGCGTAATCACAGTTAGAGGCTTTTCTTCAGTGCCAGAAAGGCATGACATCCTTGGGTAGCCCATTGCCTGTATAGCAACAGTAAACATTTTTCCACTGACTTGAAACTCTGCAGGTTAGGTTTTGGAGATAGAAAATCAAGTTAGCATTACAGAAATTCCTCCATTATGAGGATTGTTTGTACATGGTGCTCAAATTGCAATGAAGATATATGAGCATTTTCTGGGGGCCCAGGTGTGCCTGCTTTCAGCTCCACCCTGCTTCAAATTTGGGTTCTCTTATAGCTCTAAGGCAGATCATGATCAAAAACCACAGAATGTGCCTCAATCTATCTACAGTTCAGGATGTGTGTTACATCACAAATGTGGCACCATCTTCCAAGTAGTATTTTAAAGTCCAGTCAAGTTTGGTTTTTGACCCTATTTATTGATAACCATGACCTGACCTGGTTCTCAAAATTCAATATCTTGAGGTAACTAAACTGCAAAAACCAGTCAGAACTGGTCAGAACTGGTAACCAACATAACCCTGTGCATTTTGGATGAATTTTGGTAACTATTAGAGAACTGGTTACCTGCAGTCAGGTCAGTTGCAGTTATGTTCAGTCAGGTTATGGTTATTTGCAGTTACCATAACCTGACCTTAAAACACTACTTCCAAGTTCCAACCCCCTCTCCACCCCCCAACAATGAATTTTTCCAGCAACAATGAATCAGACACACAACCAGCAGCTACTATGTGAAAGCATGCATGTCAGCAGCCATCACAAAACTTGACTGACACAAAACACATCTACAGCAGCTCCAGATTGAGATAGGTATTTAGTTCATGTGCACGTGACCTAAATTACCATATATGGAAGTAGGGCCAACGACAAAAAAAAACTGGGTGGATGTCAGATGACTCAGATTTCCCCGTTCCGTCACCCCCTTGTTCGAAGTAAATACATGTATGTCTAGCAAGAACAACAGCCATAAGCATGAAGACTAACAGTACATGATAATCGAAAGTTGTGGGATAAGTGCAAAGAAATTAACAGTAGGGAAGTATTCTTAAAGGCGTCACTTCTCGCGGCGGGCTCGATCATAATCCCACAAATGCAGTGCATTCAACATGGACTGTCATCCACAGAATACACAAATCCCCTGTCTCATCAAAATCATAGATTGTAGGCCGCAATATGCCTCATAATCATCAACGAGGCAAGCAATTCTGTTTTCAAACGTCAGAAGAACTTGTATTAGTCGCAACCCGGATACATACCAGGGGCTAATGAACCATATTGTTGCTCTACAGTGAGCATACACCCAGAAGAATTGACGTATACAGGCTCTCCAGGGGTCTTGAGGTTATAGTATGCGATAAGGTCTCCGCGAGCATTGGTACACTGGGAGAAGTATATTCAAGGTTTCCTAACTCGGGTTCCGGCACTCACGGTCCATTCTTGATCATCCTTGATTCGCCAGCCCCAGCGGTATTCTTGACTGTTAGATGCAACAAATCTTCGGACCTTGGAACTGGGAGAGGGATGATTGTGCGAACAATTACGCACATAACTGACAACTGACAACATACCTCCCCAACGGTGAAAGTTTAGTCAGGTATTTCTTCATTTCCACCGAAGAGGTGGGATCGAAGCTGATTGTCCCCAATTGTTTATTTGGACCGAAATCGAGTGCGATCAATGGTCGAGAAGCACCAGATGATGTCGTCGCATTGTACACCATATATGCTGTATGGTTAGAATCTCGAGCGGTACACCGATAAACGAGGCGCATGCGATCATTGAGGTCGACGAACTCAGAGCCAGTAATCTCTCCCGTCCTATCCTCAAGAAAAAATGACATTCCGTAGTCGGTCATGTTGATTAATAGGCTGTGAGATGGGAGATGGGTAGAGGGGAAGTATAGCTATATAAAGGTATAGAAACGGGAGAGGATGAACTTTTAAATGGTTTTGAAGCTCCTGAATGTTATATGGAGATGAGTAACGGAACTGCAATGACCTGTGATCCAGTTCGAACATAGACAGTACACGCGCAAGGGAACAGTATTACTTGAAATTGAAAACTCATGGTAAGATTAAGTGATCGGAATGCGGCCCTGTGCGATCTGCGGATGTCGTCGTTAAAAGCACCAAATACTAATCAGGTTAGAGCAACATAGAACGATCGATGAGAAACAATCAGGAAGTTCATGTTGGGAAAAAGTCGATGCGAAATGCCCCTCCCCCACATGTTAACTCCGCCAGCTTATTTAAATATGCTGTCGTAGGTATTAACAGCGTATTGTCGCAGCTGAAAAAATATAATTTAGTGACGAACTCTCAATAATCGAGATACGAGTTGGCTCCTTGACGCAACAAGGCACGATCAACAGGTTGTGTAGTACGAGTTTGTGAGAGAATGTGGGTCCTGGTCCTTGGATTTCAAATTTCCACAGGGTTGTTCCTATCGACGTAACGTATGTGAACCTTGAAAAAAGGTCGGGCAGACGGTCAAATGCAAGTACAAATATTCCTGATGGTTGTGGACAACCCGAAGCCTTCACCTGTGTCTGGGCGGAGCAATTGAATTTCCTAACTTGTTGTGGAACACAATGTATTACTATGATGGATCTCCACCTAAATGATTCAGCAGAAAAGAGTGCTGGCAGATACGACGAAAACTTTACTGGCTGTGCTTGTGATCAGAGATCCGAAATTAAAACCGAAAGATTTTTATTCTAACGGCAAGCAGTGAAAATAAGTAGCTGTTAAGATCCGAGTCGGGATTGGTTCTGAACCTGGCTACTTATGGCGGAGTGGGAGAAAGCTTAAAGCTCTAATATTGAAAGTGAACCAGTCACGTGCGCTTGCTACCAATGCCACTGCTTCCACATACAACGTTCAATTTATTTGGTACTCTTAAGCATGATTCAGGTGGGTGCGCGAATTATTCGTGGTGATAATATCAATGGTTCGTGATTACTAGCACAGAACCGCGATGTGACCACGGTCTGCCCAAGGTCTGCGCTCTGGTGACGTCTGTTCATGTCTGTTCTCACAGATTTTCCAGGCATGAGTCCTCAGATGCTCTATCGCCTGATGTTAGCTCGCTCACGATATCGTGAATCGTGGGAGAACAATTCTTCGCAAGTTCCCGCTAGTACAGCCTACCGACGACGAACCTGCTTTGTTTAATATTCAACTCATCCTTCTCCTTTCGGTATAATGGTGAGCGTATCAGTTTGTGAATTTGTGAAACCATTAGTCAAGAAGTACGTACTAGGCACCAACCTCAACTTGAAATCTGACTGAGGGTTATTTACAGGCAGGGTTCCGTGACCTGTCTTTTCGCATATGAATCCTTATTTCGTCCAGTATATGGCGATCCGCTTTTCGTGTGGAAGGCCCCCATTTCTGTGGTCAGAGATGGACCATGCTCGAGAAAGAACTCCGTTTGCCCATTTGGCTAGACCCTTCTGCTTGGTTCGGAATCTTCTTCTTCGGATTTGGTCGAGTTAACCCGAGATCAATATTGGATGGACGCGTTGCCCAGGGTCGGCGTGTGATACCCACTCTCCCCGGGTTCCTAGTAACCTTGTGTGCGATAACAAGTCGTTCTCATACTATGTAGTCCAATCCCCCATGAAAACCGCACTCTGACTTTTTGGCTCTCCGTGGTTTGCTGCTGACTTTCTGCTTCTAAGAAAGCCATTGCACAAGGCATAGCGAGTAGTCCTTGTCAGAGATAGCTAAAATTTCTGGTATCGAGGCTGGCTCCCTTTGGACTTATAGGGAGCTCACGAGGCTTCGCCGCTTTCTCGTCTCAATCTCCCAAGCTCGTCCCTTTGGAGCAATAACTCCCGTTGAACGCCTGTCCGAGATCTGTCTTTGCGCAGGCGATCCAAACATTCCGGACTGGAATTACAGCATGACTACTGACTCGGGGCCTAGGCATCTTGTTGGACCCTTACCCGTTATCCGTCTCTGTCCTTCCCATTTGTGTTTTTTTTGACAGGTGGTCAAATTCTCAATTGTCACACAGTGCATTGTTGATTACAAAATGTTCAGCCTACCAACTTGGCTCCCGTGGTTGCAATGCATGAACAAGATTGTCGGCAGCAGCAATATACTTGACAGTCGCTGTAATCCTCCACAACACTGCGTCGTTTGCGTACTAACGAGAAGGAAATTACTTCTTCATCTCGGCTTGTTCCCTATGGTCCACCACTAGTCACTGATGTTTGTTCTTTTTAGTGCACGCTTATATGTTAGGTTCATGCACCTAAGCCACCGGTGGTACATGCATGGAAATGGCTCATATGGTCTACATCTTTAAGTGCTTGGTTCCGATCAGGGGCCCTGTTCAGGTGTGGTTAGTATCAACCTGTCAATTTTTTCTTCAAGATTTCAGGTTTTATGCTTTAAAATGAACCGTACCAAATCGGGTATGGTGGGGCAAGGTTTCTGGTTGCATCTTTCGTTATGGAGGATTTGTGTGATGCTTTTCTAGTGAGTTTTTCATTAACTTTAGTCGTGCCAAGTCAGGCCATTTCTTTTCCCTTGCTGGCAGCCCCTCTCTCCGAAACAATGTGGACATGGAATTCACGCTAGTGTGAATAATTACCCCGCATGCTTGCAACTGTACCTGTCTTTCTGTCCACGGAGCGCCTCCGCAGTTCCAATACTAATAATAAATAACGACACAGACATGACAACAGCTCCCTAGGCCGTGTTTTACGTGGCGCAACTCATTTATTTCTCCGCGATTCTTCCGTTTTTATCGGGCAGGCCTGGCACAGGCGCTGAGGCAGGATTGCCATGCTGATCACAACCTGGAAATTTTGGTTCGTCGATCACTCTAGATTTATTCCCAGTTTGGACTGTGGCTTTTATATGGCGCGATAACGGACCTACCGGCGCAGGTGATTGTGAATTCTCCAAATTTTTCCCATCCAGTGGTTGGCTCGTTTCCTCCATTCGGCCTTCTTCTCCCGCAGACATGTACTACCAAGACGTTCCAGTCGCATGCCTCCATTCATTCATTATTTTGGTATGGCGGTTCACTTATCCATCCACTCTGATTCACTTATGACGGATCTGTGTTAAGTGCAACTGTCATGCCTCGTGTTTTTGAGGTTTGATTTACTAGCCTTGCGACTGTTGGTACTTCGTGGGAGCAGTCACTGACGCTGGTCGTGCCACCATCGTGGGCTACGTCAATATTGCCTTGGCCATTTCCCCGTGCATGCCCTCGAATCTTGATGACTACTCAGAAGAGCAATCCTGGTGAGGGGTGTTAGTAACCCCTTCTCCATGTATCATCAGGTCCTTATATCCCCTTCGCAACTCTTAATAACAATAAGTTCTGTCCAGAATCATAATTTATCCATTTCACGAAGAGGTGCCCGTTATGGGTACAGCAGCCCGGCGTCCGGTATCACTCAAAGTGCACGATAATCTACTCGGGGATGGGGCGCATGACAAGGCCTGGTGATACAGAATCACACTCTTCATGGACCCATCGCATGTGTATTTATGGTTCCCCGACTATTCGCGGGTCGGGCTCGGATGTAAGAGCTTATCTTCCAGACAATTCGAACCCCCACGTAGTGTTGCCAAGCCATGTCTGCATACACAAGAATATCGATCGCTATGCGAACATGGGTATCGTTTCTAAGGATTTGAATATCAGCCCCAAGCCTATCCGAGTCCAAGAAGTAAACCATAAATGGTTTCGTTTTCGTATGAAGCTCGCTTCCGGCTGCATTCTTATGTGAAGGCATGAACGCCATCCGCGACTCATTGGCTTTTGATTTATGGACAGATGTCGTTCCACCAAGCTCCATCTATCGGTCCCGAGAGTTTTCCTATTTACTTGGTACCCTTACCATACAGATGCCGAACAGTTTGCATTGATAGCGATGGAGCACCTGACTTCGAAGAGCTCATTTGGTCCGAACTGATCTTGGAGATCAAATGTTAGATATTCCAGGGACCGGATACCGAATTAAGCGGGTTTAGCATTGACCTTCAAGTTCATTTCCAGTCTTGCGTCGGCACCGTGTTCGGCAGAAGATGACGCGATGACGCATCATATGACGATATTGCATCCTGAACGCAGGGCGGCAAAGTGATTTATTTGATATGGTCGAGGTAAAGGCGGGCAAAGATGCCAAAGAACGAAAAGCAACGTACACTTTTTGGCTGAAACGCTTACGAAGAGCAGTGTGGGTGGTTTCGGCAATGTCCCAATGGATGTTGGGGCCAGGCCGTGTGCACTGTATACTTGGAGTTAAATCATGTCTTTAGACGCTTTTTTGGGAAGTCAATTTCTAGTTGATCAAATATGTAAATGCGACATTGTATTAGGGTCGTTCAAAGTAGCCACTTATTGGCCACTTATTTTCTTACTTATTCATGTTTTCCCACCAAATTGGCAATAAGTGGACCAAATAAGTAGCAAATAAGTGACAAATAAGTGCTACTTTGAACCTCCCCCCCTTTCCCCCCCCCCAGCATGGGTAACCGGTAATGACTTATTTCATGTCTGGCAAAGCATTCGGCAACACCTACTAAGTTTAAATTGGACTTGAACAGATTCTAAGTCCCTCCTTATGCAAACATGGTCACTACCCACAAGGGGGAACTGGAAAAGTAATTAATGATGTAGGGTCAATATATTTTTTTAAGGACCGAGGAGGTCAAACCAACCAACCTATGTGGGAAAAACATACCATATATAGATAAACCACATGATATTTTTGGCATACATATTATGCATGATTCCTTTCCCCTACTCTGTTCAATTGACAAGCACTGCACACCCAGCTGCTGACTCAATAACCCAGTCCAACACACCTCAAATGAAACTGGTATGCATTGAGTCTCCTATATTGAAGTATGAGCATAACACTCATGAATCGACTCTTGCAACCACCTCATTTACACTTGATGATGGTCTTGTCACCTTGGAACATCACTTTACTCAAGGTGTCCCCACAGTCACAACATCTCAAGAATTTGTTGATGTTCCTGGTGCGATGCCACCTTCCAGTCCTTGTTTCACTGCCTTTAGTAAATAGGTTCAAAATACTTGCTGCTACATTGGGATCATCAACAGGCTCAATGGAACGTGGTTGAGGCTTGTCTAGATGGATTGGTTAGATGGTCACCACAAGTAGGATTGTATGGTATGTTGATCCAGTTACCTACTAGGCCTGGCCTGAAGTGTTCTCGTCTACACCTTCCTCATCTATGGCAACATTTTCTATGTCATCAGTGGTGCTGTCTGCTCTGTTCACATTGCCCTCCTTCAAGACTCTGTTGTCCTCACTCTCATCTATGTCATGCAACAAAGTTTGATATCCCAGCAGCACCAACCTTGATCTTTTTATGACAATCAGCATCTTACTCTCCCATCAATGACCTTTGTTTCCTACATATGTGTATTTAGAGTTGTTATATTCTACATGCTGCTAAGACAGGTGATGTGACCTACCTCTGCCATTTTCTGTGGGAAATTGTGAGTTGTAGTTGCTCAAAATGGTTGGAATTCTTAAGAAACTCATGGTATCTTCTCAGACATAATTACTGGTTCTTGATTACAGGTAATGGTCAATGAAGCAAGCCTACAAGACATAAATTGCCACCCAAATACTAAATAAAGATTATCATGAAAACTTTTTTTAGCAGGTCCTTGATCAAACTGACCAACCAACCCTATATCTGGGAATACTGGCCCAGTTCTCCCTTGACTGCCTGTTGTGTTCATGTTGCATCCATGTTGAAATAAATCAATTGATAATTCAAAGCTCCCCCCTGCATTTTGAGTGGGGGGCATGTAAGCTAATACATAAGATTAAATAAAGTGCCCCTTCCAAGGGAGAGGGCTACAGGGGCCATGTAAACCAATCCATTACCCACCCTGTGAGCAGTTTCTTGCTGCAGCAGGGGCTGGTACTAGGGTTCCCATGTCATCATCATTCCTGTCTCCACCCCTTCAGATGGGTGTGGGTAGACCCATCCTGTTGTGTCATTTACCAACAGCTCCTGCATCTGGGAAGACCCACGATTGTGGGCTCCTTCAAGTACACAGGATGTTACAATTGCTACCTGATGGACATCAAATCATTTTCTTTTCTTCTCTTAACTACCATCTCCGCTTCTTTTTCTTCTTTGCTACACCTGAAACATGAATTTCTCTACTTCTCTTCCATTTGATGCATGTGGAGTACTTCTTTTCTTTTGTTCTACCATTCTTCTCTCCTTTGTATTGGACCCCCTTGATGTCGCATAGTGCTAGCATAGCCTCATCCCTCTTGTATAAAGGTAGCAGTACAGAAGGTCTAAGCTCTTTAGCTTGACCTAAGCAATCTACTGTTTTACTCTCTGCTCAACTTGAACTTGAACTAGTCCAGAAAGCCTCTGGAGCTAGTAGACTAGACAGCTGCTTGAAAGCCTCAAGTAGTAGATGACAATTGACCTTTAGTTGACAGGTGTAAAGCCCTTGTCTTAACACAGGAGCTGATGATGATGATGACACCATATCATTGTCATCATCCTTGGGGGTGGGGTAGGGATCCACCCCATGAACAGTTGTTCATAGTGGTGTCATTCCCCATTCTCCCTCTGCGTTGACCTCTCCTAGCACCCATGTTCCACCCTGCAATCCTCTGCTTGCAGGGCTGGGGGTGGGTGGTGCATTGCATTGTTACTCTGTCATGCCCCCTCCTGTGGTTTTGTCATGGTGCCCCACTGCTGTCCTTGTTTTGTCATCATCTGTCCTCCCACCATTGTCCACCCTGCAAGCAGTTGCTCACAGCAGTGGGGATGGGTGCTGGGTCATCTGTTGTTGTCAGTGGAGGGGTCAGAGGGCACCAGTTGTCATTGTTGGTAGTACCTAAAAAGTGTCTTAGTAACAATGAAATGAAAAGACAAGAGGAAAGGGAAAAAAAGCATACCTCAGCTCAAGAGACATCAATGATGTCTCTTGGGCCCTTTTTGTTGTTGTCCCTGCCCCTGTTGCTCCCTGTTTCCACCCAGCAAGCAGTTGCTTATGATGGCAGTTGGGGGTGTCTTGTCCTCAGTCATTGGCTGCTAGCATGCATGCTCCACACCTCAAGCAGTTGCTCACAACAGTGGTCAGGGGTGCTGTGGCAGTGGTCATTCATCATTCTTGTCCTGTCCTCCTGCCATTGGTCATGTGGTGCCATCTGTTGTTGATGTTGTTCTGTTCCCTTGTTATTGGTATTGGTGTGGTCCTGTCCAATTGTTTTTGTCATTGCAGCTCCCCTTCTTTTTTGTCATTGCACCCTCCTTGCCTTCACCCTATAAATTGCTTGTTTCCACCCAATGAGCAAGTGCTTGTAGTGGTGGTGTGGGTGTGGGTGTGCTGTCTTGTGGTAAATAACATGGATAAAACCTAATGAAAATATTAGTTCATTGAAAAGAAAAGAAAAGAAGTTGAAAGAAATTATCTAGGGCCCAAACAATGATGGAGGTTGTTTGGGCCTGATGTGGTTGGTTTGCAGCGTTTGTGGTGTTAGTTGATGTGGGAGTGGGTGTGGGAGTGGTGATGGTGGGTGGTGACAGAGTTGTGGTGGTATGTGAGGGAGGGCACAGCATAATGGTTTGGGAGTGCAGCAGTTGTCATTTGCAGAACAGAGATTAATCAGAGTTTGAATTCAAGAATAAGTGACTGAATAAGCAAGGCAAGAAGTGAGCAAATAAGTGGGCAAATAAGAATAATGGTCAATCAAGTTCATTATTCTTAAATCTACCCCTTATTGCTCTCCTTATTGTTTTCCTTATCAAATAAGTGGCAAAATAGGTAAGCCAATAAGTAGCAAATAAGTAGCAAATAAGTATGACTTTCAACAACCCTATTAGTAAGAAATACATTGACGACTCAGAAATGACCTGGAATTGACCTTGAATTTGACAAGGAAGACAGGCCACCATGAAAACCAAAGGAATGATAAACTAGTTCACATGGCTCTGTTATTACTCTGCCTTGTTGGGCCCTACCTATCTCAATACCTCTTTGGTAGCATCAGAAAAATCCAAGTGTGGCTTAAACCTTCTTAAAGTTTCTTAAAGTCTACTTATTATCCTTATTGTCTATTAAGTAAAATAAGCATAGAAATAAGCAGAGGACCCTACTTATTTGCTACTTATTCTCCTTATTTCTCCTTATTTTTTGCTTAATTTCCTTATTATGATTTATTTTGGTTAAGAAAATTAAGCAAGAAATAAGAAGAAATAAAGAGAATAAGTAGCAAATAAGTAGGGTCCTCTGCTTAATTTTGTGCTTATTTTACTTAATGGACAATAAGCATAATAAGTAGACTTTAAGGAACTTTAAGGAGGCTTAACCAGACTTAGATTTTCCTGATATATGAAATAAGTACTACATCATGATCAGGTGGACCATAGGCAGTCCAGTGCTTGGGACTGGGGTGACTTCAAGAGCAGGGGCAAATGAACACCATATGCTCTGAGTTCATTCCTTACTAGTAGTCTTGAAAATAATTTTTAAAAAAAACCATGAGCTGACCCAACTCTGCTCCACACTGACATTTCCATATGAGGCAACATTTTCCAAGTCAACACTTACAATTTAATACAAACTGTACCAAACAAACCATTTCAACCATCCTCTACCCAGCACCCACTGGTTGATAACCATGACAGCAAGGGACAACAAGGAAGATGTTGGCTACCACCACCACAGCACCTTTAACCACTGCCATGGGCAACTACTTGTGGGGTGGGAACAGGGAGCAACAAGGACACTGGAAGCAATCTGTCCAGCAGATTGTGATCCAATGCATGCACAACATGTGATGGGAACTTAGTTTGTTGATCCCAAGTGCTAATACTGTACTCTACCGACCATCTCTTCATGTAATGTGTAACATGGGATCATGAAGAGATTTTTGCATTGTAATGCATAACAAATCTCCTTGAAGAGTGTTGCAAACTAAAGATTTCTGCCTGAAAAAATACTATTTTTTGACTAGTTTACAATGCTACATATGTACTAGGGCTCATCACTATCACTGGTTGAGTTATCAACCCACCAATTAGATAAGTAGAGAACATTTTTTCTCTTTTTCTGTAAGCTGCAACTGTGAGGAGTGATGTCAACTGTTATGTTGTCAATGCACTCAACAAAACTTGTCTCAGCATCAGTGATTGAGATCAAGCCACCTCCATCATCTAGAATATAGTCACAGTTGTTGACATCCAAGTCATCAGAATTTTCAGTGGATGGTTCATCACAAACCCTCAGAAATTCCTTCAGTGATACCTCACTATCATCCCCAAACACATAAAAGTATATAAAAATGTGTACATGTAATGGTTCATCTTGACTAAATATAGCCTCAATTTGAGCATAAAGAGATTTTTTTTCTGCAATGCTGAATATATGGTCATGAACAGGTGAACAGATCAACTTCTGTTGTAATGCATAACACCACATGAACAGTTGGTTGGTAGAGTACAGTAGGGGCATTCAAAGTAGGAGGTCTTTACTCTCCCTCCCCACTTCCTAGATAGTGTAAATGGAATAGAAATTCCCTATATCAGTCCTTAGTCCATTCCTGATCCATTCCTAGTTCATTCCCAGTCCTGCCAGGAATGCCAGGAATATTCTGTAGGAATGGTCCCAGTCTATTCCAGGCTGTTAGTATTAATATATTAAATATTTATATTGCACCATCAAGGATTGAACCCAGGTTTTGGTAGATGATTACTCAGCATGGGGGTGGCGATCAAGACATCAGCCTGGAGGATCGCGAACAAACTGTCAGCACTTCCAGACCATGGCTTGTCTCACCAAGCGAGGATGCAAAGGACAAAAATGTACTATCGGACCCATCAGCCCAAGGATTGGATGAGCACTATATCAAGACTAGAAGCTGAGCAGCCCCTACTAAAATTGTGTGCTTCTAACTGGAAAGCAGAGCATGTTCTCGGCAATTCAATTCAAGCCATAGCTTCAAAATTGTCCACTGTGGCTTCAAAGCACAAAAATGGCAAGAAGAAGCAGGAGAAGGAGAAGGGCAAGGCAAAGGCAAAGGCAAATGTAGACGATGGCGGTAGTGATACTGACAGCAGTGGGGGTGGTGACAGTGGTGGCAATGGCGATGGGGCCTTGCATAATAAGAATGCCAGTATGCTCAGTTTTATCTTATGTATCATAAACTGCCCCCTGCCCCCCTCCCCCTCCCAGGTGATTCCTCTCATCAAAGCACAACTCTGCATGAAGACACCATCAATGTTTCCATGCAATCACCAACAATGAGCAGGACCAGTGGTGCGAAGTGGCCTGGCCCATCTAGTCCATGTGGGAAAACACCAGCCAAGAAACATTGAGGAGAACAACACAGTAAACAGCCAGCATCCCAGTTTGATTGGATGAGTCCTTTAACAGTGCCGGCAGCTGGTGCAAGGGCTATTGCAGCATCTATGCCTACAATTACTCCACATGGTGCACTGGTGTTTATTTGTGTTGAATTATCATGTATGTATTCTCCTTACAAAATGCGAAGGTGCTAATGTCAACATAAGATGCGGCATTGAAAAGTATGTATACATTATATACATTCAAGTTCAACCTCTGCACAGACTACGTCAGGTGTACTTGTGCAAGATTTCCCTTCAATTCATTGTGGTATCAATCTCTTGAACACAATGGAGGCGCACCCCAACTTTGGAGTAGGAGTAACTCCATCCCTTACATCTTATTTTCTTTCTAGAATTGAGCTTTCACACCCTACTGATCCTAGTCTCTCCGAGGATGATACTGGACTCTCCTGGGGCCATCATCAATTCACTAGTGGAAGCATGACAATCAAATCTGTCATTCAATCCTGGGATTGCGTCAGAACCACTACAATGGCATGCAAACTTATTGCCACCACCATCAAGACCTGCAAAGTTGCTCGTCATATCTGTTTTGAGCAGAACATCCATGCTACCTCATTCCTAGCTGACGCATATCTTTCTAATCTGATTGGCGAACCCTGTGACGTGTGGGTCAAAGCAGGGGGGGTAGGTTTAATCATAATGTCCATTTTTACTATCATGCTAATGATCTCGATCATGGTTTAAAAGTCCATGGTGACAGCTCAACCTAGAACTGCGGTGACTTCAATGGACCTTGACCTTGGCTCAGGCCATCAAACACCTCCATCTTCACCAATTGTACCCCCTTCATCACTGCTGCCCTCAACAATCATCAGTAGCACATCAGCATATTCAGCTCTGTCTCTGGCAGGTGATCATCTCATTGGAGGAACAACAGGCAGTATTGGTGGTAGCGAAGGCATGGGTGCAATAGGTGAAGGTGTGCCAGGCTCAGGAGGAGGCACAATGAGTGGAGGTGCAACAGGCATGGGTGCAGCAGTTGGAAGCGCAATAGACAGAGTGACAATGGGAGGTTCGACAACTGGAGGTTCAGCAACTGGAAGTTTGATGACTGGAGACAGAGGCACAGGTCTGCTGGGTCACAGTAGAGGTTTGGCTGGTGGAGGTGCAACAGGCAAGGGTTCAACAGCAGGCGTCAAACTAAACACTGGGCTACATTTTGAGGCCTATGCAATGGGCCACGCTAGCTGCTAACTTTTCTGATTTCATTGCTGGGTGCTCACCAAGGACGAACTTAAAGGATGGATCCAGAACAGGGGCATCGTTGCCTTGAACAACAAGCCAAAATCAAAAGATGGTAAGTAATATCAAACTACAATCTGATTTTCTTCACTCAATTAAATCTGTCCAGACTTGATGAGTATCATAATGAATGCCCCACTATATAAGCAACCTACTGAAGACCAAATTATCTCTATTACTGCAGAGGTGCAGTATATTCCTTGCTATATGGGGAAGTACACTAACATATTTACATCAGCGAAAGGCTAGAAAGGCAGCACAGAAGGCCAGTAACATTGCGAGTAGTCATGGTCTTCCTGCACCCCTCCCAGCTCCTTCTCCACCTGTCCAGCATGTCCAAGGCCCTTAAGCCTGTGGTTTCAGTTGAACTATTATATTAAGCTGTACCGATGTTTTGCTATACAATTTACTGTTCATAATGAAAATATAAACAATTACATGACTAGAGGACGACTATACACATTGTGACTATTTCATGACATTTGATGTACATTTACATGACTACAGCCCCTAGATATCAAAATCATAACATCGTAACACAATTGGCCATCAGTTGACTTGAATAGTCAAGTGCCAGTCATAAAACATGTCATTTGGTCACAGTCTAGTCAAGAAGATGACTTTGCATGACTTGGACATGACATTGACCTGAAATTTGTTTTCACTGAGACTGACAGGTAACTCTGATGATTGGATAACAGAAACATAGTACATAAGTAATTAAAACGGTTGTTGGCACTCATCTGAGTGCTGAAACCTGTAAATACAAAACTGGATGTTAGTACATAGACATTTGGTGATGGGTTGGGTGCAGGTCATGGGTACCTAAGTCATGACCCATACCCATACCTGTGCCTACCCATACCCATAACCCATGCTATTCCCTATATGCAACTAACTCTTACTCTTGCCACTTCAGCACAAATTCATATCTATTTAATTAGGTTTGGCTAATGGATGTAAAGGGATTATCAAAAAGATTTGGTTTAATCCTGGAGCAGATCCACAAAAAGATTTGCCATCAGTAGTGTTTGTAAAGTGCAATGGATATACAGGTAAGTTCTACTATTCAAAGGTGTGTTCAGTATTTTAATCATTGTGTATATAGGTCCTCAAACACCTGGGTGGATTGTAATTGATCCTTTTTGGATTCCAATTTCTCCAATAACTGCCTCTTGGGAAGATAGATTAGGACAATCCCTGTCTTGAACTCAAATCCCACTCACTCCAGCTTGGGCCATTACTATTCACAAAAGTCAAGGCCTTACTCTGGATAAGGTTTTTATTGATCTTGGTGAAAAAGACTTCTCTCCTGGGTTATCTTTTGTGGTTATCTCTCATGTAAAAAGTTTACAGGGACTGGCAGTTCGCACACACTTTCCATGGAGTCACATTCAGCAAAGTGAAGAAACACCCACTGCTAAGTTACTGAGAGAAGACAATGAGTGCCATAGTAATTTATCATTTGAACTAGACACTTAGGGAGATAACTTAGATGAATATGTATTTACTGAGTAAACTAATAATATTATAGGACTCCAAGTCACACAGCAGTGCTAGGGAGTGGCATGGGTAACCCATGGGTAGATTTGGGCGTACCCATACCCGTACCCATGTCTACCCATACCTGCAACCCATGGGTCACGAGACACGGGTCAGACGGGTACGGGTAGGCCCACTGTCTGCTGTTGTGGCACTGCACCTGCATCTGACGACTCCACCCCACGAGCAGCTGCTTGCGGCGGTGTCGTCATCTTTCTATATACAAGTTATTATGTTGTAATTATAGGTTTCAGCACTCAGATGAGTGCCGCAAGCCTCCTATTTACTTATAAACTATGTCATAGACCAATTTAGTATTTTATACATCTTACTTAAGGGGGAAGTGACACCCCAGAGGAAAGGGGAGCTTGTGGAAGCCAGGATATATATACCAGTTAATATTTGTCACTATTTGGTTCCAGTAAATGAACATGAATGTGACGCGACATGTTCATGTTCATTTACTGGAACCAAACAGTAACAAATATTAACTGGTATATATATCCTGGCTTCCACAAGTTCCCCTTTCCTCTGGGGCATCGCTTCCCCCTTAAGTAAGATGTATAACATACTAAATTGGTCCATGACATAGTTTATAAGTAAATAGGAGGTTTGCAGCACTTGTCTGAGTGCTGAAACCTATAATTACAACATAATAACTTGTATATAGAAATGTGGTGACTGGTTGGGTGCAGGTCACGGGTACTCAATGTGCAACCCATACCCGTACCCGTGCCTACCCATACCTGTAACCCGCACAGGTTGGCAAACCCATGCTATTCCCTACACAGCACTCATGCAGTGAGTGCTATATGACTTTGATTCTAACTTAAAAGGGTGTGATTGATGGAAATTTCTAGTCTTAAGCTCATCATCCACTTTAACTAAGATTAAACATTGTGCAAAGTACTGGGATAGAGCAAGCACCCCACTTGTGGAGTACAGGTGCCAAAGGCACCCATATGTAGTTTCATATTTACTATTTGGTGTCAGTAAATGAGTATGGACATGATGTGTTCTGGTTGAGGTTTACTACTATTTGATGTCAGTAAATGAACAACACAATGTGACATGTTGTTCATTTACTGACACCAAATAGTAATAAACATTAGACAGTATATAACATGCTGCTTCCACAAGACCCTCTTTCTTCAGGGCATTGCTTCCCCCCATAATTTAAGTGTACCTATCCATAGTAGTAAATAAGGGTCCATGGCACTCGTCTGGGCACCAGGACCTATATATAGTACACTAGTAACTTGTAAATAGAAAATATATAAAATAGTTAGTATACAGTCATAGGACCAGTCAGAACCAGTTGAGAACTGCAGACAGACTGCTCAGAACCAGTTCTGAGTGGTTTGGTCTGTGGTTATGTAGAATTTTGAATAGTATAGGAATGGTTTGGTCCTCAGTCCTCACCCACAAGGGTGAAAAACCAGGACCAGACCAGACTTTTAAGCACTATATACACCAAGTGTGACCCATACCAATACCTGTAACCCACACAGGTATGCCAAACCCATGTGGATCCCTAAATACAATACATGAGGTAGCCATGCTTATACCACCAGTCATCAATGGGTGCAGCACCATGCTTAAATTGTGAGGTGTGCAGCTACATGAGCCTACCATGAGTTTGATCACTACCTACCCTTAACCATGTGTACATAAAAGCATCTTCAAAGCCAAACAATGAAAATAATAGTTTAAAATGTCTTTGGAAATTTGTACTCCTGACAATCAATACGATAGAGTGACTAACCAACTAGATTATATTTGTTTTTCAATGATTATAAAAATTCCACTGCCATTGTTTTTGAACCTTGACCGTACTAATGCATAGCTGTGATGATCTGTAAACAGAACTGCCTGTAACTGTACACAATCTGCTGGTAAATGTACATGAAATGCCCTGGTGACACAGAACTTGCCAATCTTCCATAGCAGTCTATAACTAGTGCCCAATCTCCATAGATTTAATTGGTCTGTGCAGAGCTGCACTGACGTAGACATTTGCTGTGGCATCATGGGACACTATGGCACTGTGTAGGGCTATGCAGTCCTGTCACGGGCCGTTACAGGGCACTGATGGTTTGCTGATGCATTTGAATGGGGAGGAGGGAGTACAGGCCTTGTGCATTGTTGGCTTATAGAAAATGTAACCTAGAAAGTCATTAGTGTTACGAAACACTCACCTAGGGTTGACTGTTTTTGGTGGGATGAGGGAGGTCTTTACTCTCCCCCCCCTGCTTCCTAAATAGTGTAAATGGAATAGAAATTCCCTATATCAGTCCTAGTCCATTCCTAATCCATTCCTGGTTCATTCCTAGTCCTGCCAGGAATGCCAGGAATATTCCTTAGGAATGGTCCCAGTCCATTCCTACCATTATTATTATTATTATTATTATTATTATTATTATATTGCACCACTGAGGATTGAACCCAAGCTTCAGAAGACTATTAGTCAGCACAAACACGGCACTATAACCACTAGACTAATCAGGCAATGTAAATCAGGTGAGCTAGATAAATATGTGTTGGGATTATGTATACAAGAGTATACAGGCAAGCCAAGGCAGTTAACATGCCTAGGGAATATTGCCAGAATATGCTAAGTCATATTAACACATGTTTAACAGAGGTTAACACATGCAGAGACATATAGGGGAATCCACAGTTAACACATGCTACAGGATTAATCATCCTGCAGCATGTCTATCATGGGATAGGCAAGATATAGCCATGTCTATGATAGCCTATCCAAGACAGAGCTAAGGATAGAGTGTCTATGACACACCCTGCAGGAAGTCTAGGACTTACCAAGCCATGATATCATATGTCACTATTATTGACACTGTTATAGGGGATATGACATAGCTATTCCATTATTAACTGGTACAGGGGTCTATTACAGAATACCTCCTTTATTTGTTAAAGGAGTGCATTACACTATACCTCCTAACTGTGTAGTATAAATATTGCACATCATGTAGGAGATGATAATAACATTCCTCCCTGTGGCAGACTCCCTCACTCACTAGCCTTTGAGATTAAACTTCATCCTCTAACCTTGTCCTTAACTCTTCCTGTCACTGTTCACCACTCCATTCCCAACAATATGTTATGTCACAGGCCTCACAACCACATTAACACATGCATTGTCATGTGTTGGTTGGCAATGCATGGTCATGTGTGACTGTTTTGTTTATCGGTGACACACACTGCCACCACCACCAACATTGACTGCACCTCTGCCGCCACTGCCTCCCTCACACCTCAACCACCACCACCTCTGTCCACAACCCTCAACCCCACTCCCGCTTGCTCAAAGTGACCAATGCATGACAATGAGCCACCACACTGGTAAGCCCCCCTCCTCCTCCCCCGACACGCTGCGTCACTGACCCCCCCCTTCCACCAGGCAACACCCCCACAACCTGGAAGGCCGACCTCAGCTCCCCCCAGCTGGTAAGCCCCTTGCCCCCCCCCCACTTTGCATGCCACATCACTGACACACCCGCCTCCCCCCCCCAGCAGTCTCCCCCCCAGCCTCCCCCCCTCTCTGCCTCCCCCCCCTCTGCCTCCCCCCCCTCTCTGCCTCCACTCCTCCGCTCCTCCACTACCCATCCATGGGGGCCTCAGGCCCCCACATTAAGTATTTTTAATCATTAAGTATATTTTTAAGCTAACAATTTTTTTTTCTACTTGTAACAGCAGAGACCCAGTGCGCCGCCCCTCCTCCCCACTCAGCCAGGATGGGAGGGGCTTGGATGGGGATAGAGGAGTGCTGGGAGGCCTGTGGAGCAGGGTACCTGTGAGGTGTGTGCCGAATATACCCCACCCCGCTGCCATGTCACTAACAGCTGCCCCCCCTCCCTCTAGCAGCCTCCCGATGGCCCCCCAAACAGCCCAGCAAGCCCCTGCTTGCAGGGTGGGTGGGGGGACGCGCCTGCCAGTTGTGGGGGACACCAGATGATGGGAGGGATGCCAGACAACAGGGAGGATGCCAGACAATGGAGGGGATGCCCAGGGATGCACCTGAAGCCCAAGGGATGTGACTGGAGCTGAGGGGGACATGACTAGAGGCTACAGGATGCGACTGGAGGCCATGGGATGCGACGCAAGGACCCAGGACCCAGCAGGTGCAGTAGAAAAGAGGGAGCATTGGTCGGGTTCCGTTTGGGTTGTCAAACTCCGAGTGTTCGAGCTAGGGAGAACCGGGGAAGGGGGAAGGGAGTGCCTCTTGTGAGGGGTAGGGTGAAGAATTGAATGTGGAGGGCTGTGGGACGATCGAGTTCGAGACTCTAAACTGTACACGTTCACGCGAGATGTGGTGCAGATAGTAGAAGTTGATTCAGAGGAGAAGCACAGGAACTAAGGGTTTTTGAGGCTTATGGGACGAAACGAGAGCTGACTTTCTCTGAACTAGAAACCTTGAGAGAACTAGTAGACCAGGAAGTCAGACTAGGGGAACAATGCCTCGAATACTACACCTTTTTGTGTAGAAAACTTAGTCTCCTCTTTGCAGGAGATGAACTTATAGAAAATTGGGGAGATTTTCGTCAGATGGTTCAATGCTCCATTCGAGAGGTGGGAGGACACCTTAAGTACAAATCAGAGATCAAAACTCGGCCGCATGCGTACTCTCGCATTGGTCAGACCACGCAACAGTAATGCAAACTAATCAGGACAAAGAATCATGAAGGAGACATGTGAAAGTATAAGGCCTAAGTGAATGATGTAGAAAAGACGGTGTACAGGCGCATGCCAAAGACAGACAGTTGGACAATGACTCAGGGAGTTGTGCACGGATTTGTGAGCACTATTGACGTGCATCACCTGGCCCCCTTCAAGTGCGGCGCCCTCCAAATCATGGCTCTCAACCCTACGTTCCAGCTGTCTGAATCCTGTAGAGGCACCCGAACGCAAACGAAAGAGACAGTATGTGAAAGAGTTAGAGCTATAAGTGTCAAAGTGGAGCGATGATAAGGATTTGCCTGAAGCCTAAACTAGAAAGCTGGTCTGTCCTTCAAAGTCTTCTTCGGCTGGTCATCCCATCTTTGCAGAAAGAGGATATCGAGAGGATAAATGTGAAGAGCAACAGCTTGATCAAGGACTAAGTGGCACAAAGAGAGGTGCAAATTTAGTAGAATAAAGGGAAGATCAATGGATGACAAGAAATCAGAGCCATCAACAAGTACATGCTTGATGTGCATTTCAGCATTAGGGCTGGTTGTAGGCCCAGTCATGTGTCAATCAACAGTCCAGGCGCATGATCACGTTATGCTGTTGAGTTACGAGCATAGCGCTAGGCTCTACAACACAGGATGCAACAGCAGGCCCTGATGGCCAAGGGGAAAATGATGGAAGGGCCCAGGGACACAACTGGAGCCGAGGGGGATGCAATGCAGGGGCCCAGGACCCAGCAAGATGCGATGGCAGGCCCTGATGGCCAAGGGGGACACAACCAGAGGGCCCAGCAGCCCGAATAACACCATCTGGCCCAGCCTCATGAGCCACTGCTCATGGGGTGGAGCGCAGGTGGGGCAATGGCAGCGCCAAGTGGGCCCCAGCCCCCCACACCAGCACCCCCAACTGCTACCATGGGCCATCTCTCATGGGGTGGAATGGGGTGCTATGTGAGGGGCAGGTCACCATGACAACACAATTGCTAAGCCCCCTGCCATCTGAGAGACACAGGGGAATTTTATTAGTCATGAATTATATTAATAAATAATATCTCCCCCCTGCCTTGTAGCGAGTTGGGGGGTTTTTGCACTTTTTGTTAGTATTTTTTGTTAGTATTGGTGTTTCTATAATGGTAATAAATGCATTTATTATTTGAAATAATGACCTAGTACCTCCAGGAATGGTGGCTAGGAATGGTCTAGGAATGGCTAGGAATGGACCAGGATTCCTAGGAATGTGAGGAATGAACCAGGAATGAACCAGGAATGAACCAGGATTCCACAAGGAATGGGGGGGGAGTGTAAATACTTGGGATGAGGTGTTATGGGAGGGAGGGAAGCAGTGATGTTGTACTATCACAAACAAGGAGTTGCAAAATTTTGAGCAGATAGGCTATTATATCACATCCATTTCACCTTTATTTGATCAGAATAGAGATTTTGGTAGAATAGCATCTAAACTAAATGCTTATAATGTCAGGATCTTGGTGGAGTGCTGTGGAGTCCGATGACCAAGTCCCAAAAACAGGGAGTTGCAAAACTTTTATCACAGTTTGTCACATAGCTGGTTTCATCTCTGCTTCATCTGTCTTTGTTGGATAAGTAGGGGGGGGGGGCAATCCTGGGTAAAGCCACAGTCAGCTGATGTAAGCCAAACAGTGCCAAACCACTGATTTTAGTGAAGCACACAGATTTCAGTCAATTCCCAATGAATTTGTTCTTTTTGTGTCCATGGCTTCTATAAGGTATAATATGTGTCTGACAATGCTTATAATATTTTAAATTGCTCTATTTATTACATGAATGCTTGGTAAACATATTATATAGGATGTAAATATACTACCATTTACTATGTATGTTGCTGTTCCATCTCCCAGACCCCTCTCAAGCACTCCTATCCTCATCTTCTCCACTTTCTCCACTCTCCTCCCCCCCCCCCCCTTCATCCTCCTCACTCTCTGTAGAGTCAGCATAGGCCTCATTGTACCTCTCAATTGCTGCTTTTAGCCTCTCAGTCCTTTCCTGCTTGTTTTTCATGTGACTTTTCAGAGGAACATCTTCCACTAGTGCTCTATAGATGTCTAGCTGATCAATGAGCTGATTAACAATTAGAGCACCTGTCACATCAGCTGGATTCCTGATCTGCTTGACTGTTGCCAGTTGTGCAGCCTTTGCAACATTTCCCTCTGCTCTCTTCTTTGCCTTACTCCTTGCTGCTTCTACTTGCTCAATCTTCTTCTCCATCATACCTTTTATTTGGTTTTTTTCCAGTCCACTACTCTCTACTAGACATGCTTGTTGATGAATCCATGCATAGTCATCCTCCTTGAAGTTTTTAAGCATGAATTGTTCTGTTCTATTTTGGGCACACATGGCAATGGCATTGTACATATGCATAAATGTGTTGGGCTTCTTGTGGATAAACACTCGATAGGAACCAAGAGCACCCTCATTCACATCATTTGTTGGTGGCATCCATGCTTTCTCCTTCTCTACAGGAGTTGCAAGATATTGGGATTAGGTCTTTGAGAGCAAGTGGGGGATCACTCAGACAAAGTAGTGAGTGTGTGGAACAGGCAGGGAATGTCTATTCATCTCCTACAAAGTGTGGAATATTTATACAACACTGTTAGGAGGTATAGTGTAATATACTCCTATAATATATTAAGGAGGTATTCTGTCATAGACCCCTGTATCAGTTAATCTTGGAGTAACTATGTCATTTCCCCTATAACAATAGTGTCATAGTACCTCCTATGATATCATGGCTTGGTAAGTCTGAGACTTCCTGCAGTATGGGTCTTAGACACTCTATCCAAGGCTCTGTCTTGGATAGCCTATCATAGACATGCTATATGTGTTTCACTGTGCAGCATGTGTTAACTGTGCATCCCCCTAATAGTCCTTACATGTGTTAACTCCTGTTAAACATGTGTTAATGACTTAGCATATTGGGGAATATGTCCTAGCCATGGTTGCTGCCTTGGCTTGCCTGTATGCCATATCCCAACACAAGATCAATCACACCCTGTGCAGAAAATTCTGATGTGAATCTTTCCCATGTTGTTAGGGCACCCCTGAAATATCTGACCAGTAATGGTCTAAGATATGGAAGATCTTCAGATTTGTTATGGACTGCAGTGATAACCTCTGGTCTTTCCCACTCTTTTCCATCCATTGCACTGGTCTTGTAGCTACATGTTGGAGATAATAGCAGATCAGGGTTGTCAATGATCTTCTGAACATGAACCTTCACTTGTACATGCAAAGGACCTAGTTCAAGCATATTTATTTGTTCAGTACCTGGACCCCAAATTTGGTGCATGTAAGGATGTGTAATTGCTTGATATAGTGCAAGAACACATAATTCTGTAAGAGTAGGAATATCATGCAGAGCTGCATACAAGTTTTTCTCCAGATGGTTAAAATTTTTTGTAGTCTTTCCATCATGAATAAACTCCATGAACTGGACATAGTATGGATGGTGAACACTGATCTCCCCTGCAGCTTTTCCAGAAGATTGGTAGTGTGTATTGCTGGTATCAGGATAACTCAGAAGTATACCAGGACCAAGAACTGACTCCATGAAATACTGAAACATGTCTTGTTGGCCCTTTTTGTCATCCTTGTGTTTAACATACATCCCCATCAAAAAAGTGAACTTTGTTGCCCCAGAATTTGTGACATTTATGTTTCAGAGGCTTTCAATGGTTCAGAATCAGAATCAATGTCATTAATAACTGGAGCATTGTCATGATTAGCCAGTAAAACAGGACCAGGAATTTCCTCTTCTGGCCAAAATGACTGCATCTCTGTGTCACCTCCTTTGCCTGCATTCATGTCCTTGTGCATTCCACAGCCAACCCAGATAAATAGCTGCAACTCTCTTTTTTCCTCTTCTGTCAGCTCTGCATATTTTGCCTTTCCAAGCTCTGTTACCATATCCTTCATGGCATTGACATTTATCTCCTTCTGTTCTTCCCTTGATAATTGACTCCACTTTTCAGCTCCACCTGCCTCAGCAATCTCTTTTTCATGCACTTCTACCAAGAGTCTGAACAGATCACCAGGCTCCATTTCTACAAGTACTTCAGCTCCAAGTGTTTCATACATGAATTGGTCTTTGAGTTCTTTCAGTAGAGCAAACACCTTCTGATCTTTAGCATGATCAGAGTTCATGCCTCTAAGCTTGGCAGAAAAATCTTCAAGCAGAAGGGCCAGTTTTCCTCTTTGTGCTAAGGGACTATTCTTCAGTCTTTCTGCAATTTGAAGTAGGTGATTAATTAGCACATCAACTTGTGTCTCACTGGTGTGATCTTCTGCAGAAAATATGCCAAAGAGTTGACTATGATGTCTGACATCTGAGTCATTATCATCCTCTTCAGAGTATGAGGGGGCCTTTAAATTTACATGCCGTGATTCAGAGTTGATGTGCTTATGTGTAGTACCATCTCCACTAGGGTCAAGTCACTAGTCTTAACTATCTCATATGCAAGTTGGATTTCTGCAGCAATCCCACCTTCCAGAATTGATCATGCAACTGTTCTCCTACTCATATTTGCTGAGACTTCCACACCTGCAGATTTGCAAACTTTCTGAATTACTTCTCCAACATATTCCTGTGAGCTGCTTGGACAAGCATGCGAGCTAAGACCCGAGCCTCTGGGGTGTTGACTCCTTTTTGAAGCAAGGAAAAATTGTGTTTCTCCTTCAACACCCTATTTTTAGCCTTCTCCACCTCTCTAACCAGAGTGCCAGAAGCATGATTATTGCACTTCTGCAAGATATGCACCTTCTTCCTAGACTCAGCAAGTTTTTCCTTGAAACCAGAAACTTCAGCAGCAGAGGATTCCAAGAGGTGGCAGAGTTCATCCCTGAGTAAAGCATTCTCTTTTGTAGTATTGTCAAGAAGCTGGATAGCTTTGGCTGCCTCCTCCCTAGCATTGGAAAGCTGCACAGATTGCAGCAAATCAACAATAGACTGCAGTTTAGCCTTTGAGGATTGTGTTCTTCTCAATTTCTGCTTCTGGATCTTCAAGGCATGATAAAGATCTCCAGACTTACTCTCAGAAGCTTTGAGAGCAGTGTCTGTGGCCTCTAACTCAGCCTGTGTATGATCCAGAGCAGTTCTGCAGTCTTCCAGGTCTGGTCTAGAGCATCATAAAAGCATGGTGAGCAGAGTAGGGTATCACTCTGATCAAGCTAGGATGAGAGAAGTTACCAGATAGCAGAGGTCAAGATCAAGATCAACAGAGATTTGGTGTAAACAATGGTACTATACAAAATACACCAAAAATATGGGTTAGAAAGAACAGTATGCCATAATCTACAGTGCCAGGTCGTGAAGTGGGCCACCTAAGCTCAAAAAGGGTCCAGTGTGATTTCGATTGAGCTTGGGATGGGTTTTATGGGCCAAATCGACTGGCCAGGGTCTGAGGAAGAAGGTATGTGCAACCAGTAATTTTCGGGAGCGTGGCTGATGTGCTATGAATATTTTCCCAGCGAGACTGCCAAATTGGGAAAATCAAGGATGTGGGCCACCTGTGGGAACGTTTCTTATCAACAACTGCTGTTGTTTCGCTTTGCTGTTGTGAGAGATCGAGGCCACAGATTGCTGTCAAACTTCGAGGACATGTCAAAAGGTATGTATTCTACTGAAATCTCACAATCTCTAATTGTCTGTCTGTTTTCCACGTTTAGGATTTCAACGCTGAGGTCGAGCCATCTGAATATCACTCTCGCCTGCTTCTACCACCTTGGGCCGCACCAGCCCTCCTTCTGTACATCCAACACAGTCTCTACTCCCCCTGGTCCTGTACTGACTCTGATTTCCAGTGGTCCTGCCTCTCTCCAGCGTTGCACAGCTTGGACATCAACATGGCTATCACACTCTGCTCCCAAATTGTTGCAAGCAGTGTTTCTCTCGGCGTCGACTTCTTCACTCTCAGTTTGGTGATCAATCATGTGGGGATTCAGGGGAGCATGGGTAGCAACATGTTGAATGGGTATCTCTGGTTCAGGAGGTTGATTGGTGTCGTCGTCGTCATCACCATCATCAACAGCCCTGGCCTTGGAAGGGTTACGTATCATGCATGGACGAGGGCGAGGCTGGGCGGCCACCACCGTACGAGGTAATTCTGGCTCAGATGGTGGATTTGCATCGTCCTCAACTGCCACATCTGGCTGCGCACGGATCAACTGAACAGGGCGCTGTCGACGGGAACGGAGGATGGGTATCTCTGCCTCACTCTCAGAGCCAGAGTCGGAGCTTCTGCTAGATGATCTGGCTGTGCCACTGGAATCGTAGTTGGGGCTCAAATCATCATCACCACCCCCCCCTGCTGCACCAGCAACTCTACCTCTTCTGCCCCTCCCTCTCCCTCTCCCTCTCCCTCTCCCTCTCCCACCTCCTCCAGTACCTCTACCACGACCGCGAGCCCTCCCTGCCCTTGCCTCGGCTGGAGCCACCTTCTTTGCCTCACGCTCAGCTGCTTTCTTTTCCTTTTCGATCGCCTTCTGATAATCGGCGATACTCTTCTTTAGAACCCTGAACCGTGGTCCTACCTCCTTGAAAACTTCCTTCATCATGCTTTCCCAGTCATCCCGAGCAAGCGAGTCCGGAATCTCATCAGATGTCATATGCCATGCTCGTCCTGAGGTGAGCTTTTTATGTTTTTTTCGTGCATCCTTCTCGAAAGCCCGTTTCCTCAGCCTCTCATTTTCAAGGTCCATCAGCTTCATCTGTGCAAAGTCCTCTTCCAAGGCAATGCCTGCCTGTGCGATGATGTCACGAAGCATAAAATTTTCTGCTCGCAATGCTTTGCGTGACGTGGTGCCAGGAAGTGGTGGTGTAAGCTCGATATGGTACTGTTGCATTGGTTCCTCATCATCCAGATCCTCGTCAGTGGGATCTACTGGTATGTCGACATCATGCTCAAGTGCATTGGCTGCTGCAGCTGATGGAGTAGGTGTAGGAGTTGGGCTGAGAACGGATGGGAGCCGTGCGGGCAAGGGCTGTGCGGCTTGCACTGTCGTGTTCTTTGAAGGCTCAAAGGCTGATAGCGGGATTGCCTGGCGGTCTAGAGGCCAGATTCCAGTTTTCCGGAAGGCGGATTGAACTGTACTTGGTTTCAGAGCCTCGGTTCGTGCAGTATGATAGTAACCTAACAGATTCTCTTTGGTGATCGCAATGAGGGATTGGGATGCAGTTGTCACCACTTGCTTCCATGACTGTGCCAGAGGTCCAAAAGCACCGACATCGCAAGGTTGCAAGGCATGTGTTGTGTGCGAGGGAAGGCAAACGACAAGAATCTTATTATCTGCGGCGTATCTGCAAAACTTGAAAGTACAGTGCGAATTATGACCATCGAGGATCAGTTGCCCCTCAGCCTTTTGTCTTGTTGTGCGATCAAAGTCGTTTTTTAGCCATGCCGAGCCCAGCTCCTGATCCATCCATCCATTTGGTGAGATAGAAATGCTGTCCAGCTTACAATGAGCCTAATCACAGACGAAGGAAATAAATTGGTACCTTGCATTAGATGGGTTGTTACGACCCCATTCAGAGTTCCGCCTCTGCCCCTGGAATATAACGGAAGGGTGAAGAATGGAACTGTCAGCACAGACAGCTTCTATGACTGTAACGAGTTCTCGGTTACCATCCTCGATGGAGTAGACTGTCGTTTGATCCCTGTCAATCATTGCAGTCACTTTCGCACCAATTCCCAGCTGAATCCCCTTCTCGTCCATATTGTAGATGTTCCCAGGCAAGATCTTGTACTCATCAATCAATCCCTCAAGCGTATCAAAGAATTCATCCACCGCAAACTGGTTCAATGCTTTCGCCCGTGCCTTTTCCAACCCCTGCGTCTTCTTCATCTTCAAATCAGGGTGGCGCTTGAGAAAGCGCTTTGGCCACGATCCTCCGACTGGCTGACCAGAGATTTCACTGGCATACTGTGCAACAGAAACATATGTCATTGGTATGCCACGACGACCTTGTACCTTGATCCACTGGGCTAAAATTTCTTCCTGCGCATCCGTCAGAAGCCGTTTGTCAGCATGTGCTTCTTGATGAGTTTTGCCTCCTTTCTCAATAATTTAGTACTATAAACGAAGGTATGCGAAACAAGGCACCCTTTAAGCGGCGAGCAATAGTTGCCCTCGGAACATTGAAATCTTTCTCTGCTTGATGTGCAGAATAGTTGGGATCCCCGTTTTCTTTGGTGCCGGAATCGCGAATCTTCATGAGAGCAAGTTGGAGACGTTCTTCCTGAGGTTTGTCAAGAATATCTGGGGTGGCAGAGGATGAAGACATTGTCGATGAATTATGTGACAGAGCTAGGTGTAGTCGTATTGGGTGATTTTGTTGGGGCAAAGCTCGACTGCATTCTCGCACTTAAATCTGTACTTGGGGTCATGCCACATGTCGAAAACCATTAAATGCTGTGTATAGTGAACGTTTCTAGGTACACGACGCAATGCAGACATGCGAATAACAGCGAGGCATCAGAGTGAAGGCGTACTCATGGTAGGTGCATGTTAACGACACTACATTCATGTCTGAAACACCAGGAGTCACTGTTAGCATTAAAACAATGAGTAAAGTGGCTGGTTCACGCACTCCAGTCATTACATTTCCCTCCTGTTGCATTGTAAGTACATGGAAATTTCGTCAACCAACCATGCTTAAAATCCATGTCTGGACCTAATGCTTCCCCTGAGCATGTGGATAAAATCAATAAAAATCTGGGAAGGGGTTTAAATGCAAGACAACATTAGTATAACAAGAGCCAGCCATTGTCTCAGGGCATACCATATCATCTGGATCCACCCAAGTGTTTTGGAATCAGCCAATATCAGGGGCTGGAAATGAGGACTTGTAACTGCGGAAGTGAGCAAGGTGGGCCACACAGGCAGGATTACAGGCAACGAGACAATGAAACGAACATAGAAGCATGTAAGGAACGTGTATGCAACGTTCAGGCGTGGTCGGAGCAGAATTGGTTGGACTGTCATGGCATTTCCATATTTGGCAGCATCACTGATGTTATTAAATTAGCCGGTTTACCGGTTTGGCTGCAGAGGGGTGCCTGAAACACATGATCGCATCATGATCACTGGCTCTCCAGTTGTGGGAGGTGGCATCATATCACATCCTTGCTTCCCAGCCAAAGAAACTGCAAATTTACACCATACAACAGGCAGGAAACACGAAGTGGCCCACTAGCCAGGGTGGCCCACTTCCTGACCTGGTACTGTACATGCTTGGGACCTACCAGAGTTGAATTCTCAGGTATGTGAGGTATACATGGTGTACATGTGGGCATGGAACACGTTTAACGTGTTTGCACTCAAATTCAAACTCAGCCATGGCTATGTCACATGCCTCCTAGCTGGCTGTGGTGCCATGTCTGGAACATTGACCAAATTTTTAGAAAAAATCAAAAAAGGGTCCAGGCTTGTAAAGCCTGGATCCACCTCAACTTTCATAGCTCCTTGTGAGCTGGTTATTTCTTTAGAGGATTTATACAGTACAAAATGTACAATTTATATAAATAATCAAAATTTTACATTTGTGGGGCAATACTGGCTAAGACTTTTTAGGTAACTTGTGGTTAGGAACATATAGCATAGAATGGCATCAGAAATCAGATGGATTATAGTCTAATATATATAGGCATCCCATTTGTCAGCAAAATTTATGTACCATATATGGTACATAGTGTACACTGCACCACAGCCTCCTAGCTGCCTCAATCTCATGATGCATTTCGTTGCTCCCTTACTCATGCTTCGGCCTCGAGTTTATATCAAAATAGGGGTTATCTTACCCGGGCTACAAGTTCTTTGTGGCCGATTTTTCATATTTTTTGTTGTTCTTATTATAGACTACAAATATATATATATATCTGTGCTAACTTGATAAAAACAACGAAAATAAAAGTTCTGGAAGGAGGAAGTTGTAGAGGGGTCAACTCCGTACAACCTTTCTCACTACCTCGAGACCGGAAATTCGTTGTGTGAAGAGCAAAATGGGTGCTTCATGAAAACCCTGTTTATTGACCCCAGCCAAACAAAGCTACACACATGGCAAATACCGGGAATTGCCCAGGAGGATAAGCGGACTTGGAAATCTGATCAAAGTGAAATCGCAGAATGTCAGGTCCAGTGTTCACCTTCTACAACTCGTTCCAGCTGCACAACGTATATAGAATTTTTCATAGCCTTTTGTTATAGTGTATTAATTACATCTCCAATAGCTTGAGCCAAAAGGTGGTCTGGAGATTAAAACCGAGGACAGTCATTCCAGAATTTACAAAGTTCTGATCAATGATCAAGTAATCGCGAGACAACGACAGGCTTTATTCTCAAGTGACTTAGAATCCAAAAATTATTAGTATTAAGGTATTGTATTCACAACACACACACATTCAGGTATGGAGGTGTTTCGATCTCTTAAAAAAATGCACTTTGCAACTGCCTGTCATTTTGCAACCCAGCCCAGATGGTGTTCTCCATAAAAGGAAAATGTCAGAGTCATCCTGGACAATGAGTACCGGCGCCAACTTCTCGAGTGTCCCCATCCTCGACTACTCCCTCGTCTCCTCGCCCACGACCAAGCCCCAATTCACCCTCCAACTCCAGCACGCCCTCATCAATGTCGGCTTTCTCTACCTCACCAACCACCCTGTCGACTCCCACCTCATCCGCGCTCTCACCGCATACATCCCCCGCCTCTTCGCCCTCCCCCAGCCCGAAAAGGACCGCATCGGCATGCCCAACTCACCCCACTTTCTTGGGTACTCCCGCCTGGGGAAGGAGTTGACAAGGGGCAAGGTCGATCTCAGGGAACAGTTCGATTTCGCCACCCCCCACGTGTGTAGGTGGAGAGATGGCGAGACTCCCAAGGAGCTGGAGTATCTCAGGCTTTGGGGGCCTTCTCAGGCAAGTTCCCCAAAGCTCTCCCCGCCTCGAAACCGACCCTCGCGTAGTGGCCAGACGAGAGTTTGATCCCTGGATTCCGAAAGACGTTCGAGGAATATGCTGCGCAGGTTGAGCAGCTCTCTTACGACTTTATCAGGCTCCTGGCCGAGGCCCTTGGCCTCCCACCAGACGCTCTGCGGAGGTTCTACGACACGCCCCCGAATATGCAGCACCGCGCAAAGATCGTTCAGTACCCCGTCGTGGGCGAGGGTGGAGGAGGAAATTCGGATGGAGACGAAGACGGGGAGGCGCAGGGTGTCGGCCCACATTACGACGCCGGATTTCTGACTTTTGTACGTCATCGAGTTGTTCCCTGTCCGAACAATCCCTTCACACCTACGACTTGAATACACAGCTTCTCCAAGCATCCCCACACAAAGGCCTCCAAGTACAGAACCTCACCGGCCAATGGATCGACGCCCCCCCCATCCCTGGCACCTTTGTCGTCAACATCGGGAAAGGTGTGTACTGCGTTGTATCTCCGCCTCCCCCACCCACCTGATTATGATTTTTATCCTGCTCCTGCCGCTGGTCTTAACATCGATACCTCCACTGACCCGCACAATCACTGCCATGCAGCACTTGAATTTGCTACGCAGGGCTTGGCACGCGCCACCTCCCACCGCGTGCGCTCTCCGCGCCGCGCCCCCGGCGACGATGAGGATACGTGCACGCCCCGCTATTCGGTGCCGTTTTTCCAGAATATAAGGATGGACCTGAGGTTGACGGAGAGTGTTCTGGAATGTGCGTGACTTTTTTCCGTGTTCCTTTTGTGGCGTTTTTCTTTTATTGTGACAGTGGGTAGGTGGAGTTGGTTTCGGGTTCCCTTCGTACTTACTTTGTCTTTCTCATCCCCACTCCTCCGCTTTCCTCAATATTCTCCCATCTATATCTATTTCTCGGTGACTCATAGAAGATCCCCTTTACAGTTCCCCCTGAAATACTCAAGCTCCGAGAAAGCAGAGGCCGGGTCGCCGCTACCGATTGTCAGTCTCCATTCTGACCCTTATCCCATACAACATTAACACGAACGCGAACACTGACGACAACCAACCAGCCGTCAATTTTGCAGAATTCGACTGCGAGCCGTCGGGGCAGGTTAATCTCATCGGGCGCGTCAAGTGAGTTATTACTTCGTAGTGTTCCGTCTCGGGTAGCTTTTTTTCTCCCTTTTGCGCTTCCTGTTTCGTGTTTCATGTCCCTGTATACCGTTCCGTTACTTGCTTTCATGTTCAGGTTCGTGTTTCTTTTCCTCTTTGCATCTAGCCCGCCTTTTCTATCGTCTATACTACCTGTCTAACACCTACAACTATAGGAGCCACCCCGACGTCGCGCAGCAGCATTATCCAGATCTCTTCGGCAGAATATTCCCGGATGGGCTGCCTGCTGTGTCTAGTGCGCATTGCTCTGGCCAGGTGATGCTCTTCTGACTTCCAGGAGGTGTAGTTGCTTGAGATGAGATGGAGAGGAGGAGGAAATGGTATCAAGGAGAACCCTGGTATGGGAGTATCTTACATGCTCCATCCACATGTGTGAGCCCAATTATTTTTGTCAATCCTATGTAACACAACTATAACTATGCCATGATTATACTTTGCCTTACATCCCAATTAATAGCTATATATCCCTAAGTTGGCTGTCTTTACACTCCCCCATCTATTCTGATCAGCCTCTGATTGGACTCTGCTTGGATACATTTGGTGGAGAGGCTTATCATTTGAAACAGTCTGAGTCTGAGTAGAATCTGATTGGACAGCTTGGACACTAACACTGTCCTAGTGGACACTGATTGGACAAATTAATATAATTATATTTCTTACACTTCAGATGATTGTATAGTGCTACATACCACCCTACTCACATTTTCTAAATCTGGTACTTTCCCACAACATGTGTCACTATCCATCACCATGTGTCATCACTGCCAGCTCACCATTCATCACCACCACCAGCACTACCCATGAATCCTTCCCTTGTAGCCCCCTGTTGTCCAAACAGCCCTTGACAGCACCTACCTGCTCACCTCTGTGTCCTACGTGCTTTGACTGGGCCAAAGACACCACATTGTATGTAGTGATCTGGGTAATATCCCAGATATTTGTACATATTTTATTACAAGGACTTCAGCTTCAACTAGCCTATTTAAGGCCATTTGACTACTAAAAATGTACCATTGTTGACATGAACAAATATATGTTATTTGTGTTCTTGACAACCCCCCCTTAAGTATAGTTCGCCCCTGACTCACTACACTTTTTTGAACACACAAACTTGTATAAAGTTTGCACTCAACATCACCCATCAGTGATTGTAGCTTAGAAGATAGAAAATTTTCTCACCACCTTTACAGCAAGTTTAACCAGAATTTCCCTCTTGGATCCCTGTCTGCATATGAAGATAAGATGGTCCTGACCACCAGGGCCAAGAGCAAGAACAAGGCAAAGAATGCAGCGAGGACAGGGGTGCTTGCTGAGGAACCACCTGGACACTCTCTGCAAGAGGACAACAGCCCCAGTTTTGACATGCATACAGGCATGTCAAAGCAGTCAACCCTGAGCCAGAGGTTGACAGCAGGTACTGTTTGTCAGCTCACTGTACATGATACCCCTGAGTATAATGATGTCTCTGAATGACTCAATGGCACCCTATGTCAGGACAATTTTAACTATTATTTTCATTGTTTGGCATCATGGACACTTTTATGTACACATGGTAGGCGTGAGGTCCTTACAATTGAACACATGGCTAAGGGTAGGTACAACACATGGTACACACATGGGCAACACACAGCATGATTGGATTCATGGTAGGCACATGTAGCTGTGCACCATACTCTGTAAGCATGGTGCTGTGCCTGCTGACAACTCATGGTCTAAGCATGGCTAATGCATGGTTACCACATGTAGAGTAGTATATAAGCTTGAATACATCACCCAGAGACACTAGTCATGTTCTCTTGGGTTATCTGCCAATACACAGTGTGACAGCCTCTGACTACTAGACTATTTTCTTGTTTGTTGTTGTTTGTCTGAGGGAGCTGTTGTCTTTGCCTTAGGGTATTGGTGACATCCTAACACCCTACTCATTAATATTTGAGCAATGTTGCATGATGGTGGACTCTCAAAGTTTTTATGGGGGGAAGCTGTGCACCACATGGTTTATTTGAAGAACTGAACATGGACCCGAGCCCTTGACAATACAACCCCTCACAAGATTTTGACAGGTAAAAAGCCTGACCTGTCTAACTTACACCCATGGGGATGTTGTGTACATGTTCATGATACCAGTGGATCAAAGCTTGATGGAAGGTCAAAAATCAGACATTGGGTGGGATTTGATGAACAGAGTAATGCACATCAAGTCTACTGGGAGGGGAGACAGTCAATCACAGTTGAGCAAAGTGTGAAGTTCAATTTTGAGGAAGAACTCACAGAAGGAGTACAACTCAAGGGGGAGTGGGATGTTACAGAGGAAAACAACAAGCAGTCCTCCTCACATTCATATCCAAAAGCAGCCATTGAAGAAATTCCAGATGTCAATGCACCCTCACATGATCACCCAGGAGATGAAGATACTCCAGAAACCATAGCCAAGCCTGAAGGCTGAATGAGGTGAGTACAAATACCATCCAGTTACATACAATGACTCCAAGATGGTGAAGGGGTGACAAGTGTGAGACTGAGTGATTCCCTGTTACCCGGAGGAATGCAGGAGGCTGCAGAGATGTGGCAGATGATTGGTAGATGGTGAGTGTGGAAGATTTTGTGATGGCAAGTGTCACAGAAGCCTCAGAGGGGATAATGCCATCATACAAGGAAGCTAGGCAGCATCCAGATTGGCTGAAATGGCAGGAGGCCATGAAGGCGGAACTTGTGAACCTCAAAGCAAATGGCACCTGGGAGCTGATGGAGAGGCCAAATGGAGCAAACATTGTTGACAGCAAATGGGTTTTTTGAATCAAGAAGAATGCTGCTGGAGAGATCAAGAAGTACAAAGCATGCCTGGTAGCAAGGGGATTCACTCAGATTTATGGGGTGGACTATTATGAGACCTATGCCCCTGTGGCAAAGCTGGCAACCTTCTGACTCATCACCACAATTGCTGCCCGAAATTGCTGGCCACTCAACTCCTTCAATTTTGACAGCATGTACTTGAACTCATTGCTTGGAGATGAGGTGATCTACCTCAAGCAGCCACCTGACCATGCTAACCCCTCAAAGCCCCAGGCAACATGGGTATGGAAGCTGAACAAAACCATCTATGGGTTGCGTCAGGGAGCGAAGAATTGGTATGATGCATTAACTCAAGCACTTACTGAATTGGGCTTCAAGCAATCAGAGGCAGACCATGGGCTTTTCTTCAAGGAGGAAGGGGGGCAGTTGGTGATTCTTGCAATTCATGTTGATGATTGCTTGATGACTGGGAGCACCACAAAGCTAGTGGCAAAGGTTAAAATTGATCTGAATGCAAAGTACAAACTCACAGATCTAGGACCTGCAAACTGGCTCCTCAGCATCAGAATCAATTGCAACCTCATGGAATGCATGGTTGCACTCTCCCAACATGCCTACATTGAGTCTATTCTGACCGAATACAATTTCAATGATCTGAAACCCTCATTGACTCCCATGGATCCAAACACCCAACTCACAATTTCCCAAAGCCCTACCAAACTTGAGGACATCACACATATGCAAAATGTCCAGTACCACAAAGCCATTGGATCACTTATGTACACTACTATGGGAACTTGACCTGACATTGTGTTTGCCATGTCAACCATATCTCAGTTTTCACAGAATCTGGGATGGGCGCACTGGGAGGCTGTGAAGCAGATTTTTTGCTACCTGAAAGGGATGAAGAGTTTGGAACCAGTGTATGGAGGCGATAAATGAGGATTGGTGGGATATGTGGATGCAGATGGGGCCTCACAGGAGCACAGGTGATATGTCTTCATGATTGATGGGGAGCCATTTCCTGGTCTTGAAGAAACAGTAACTCATATCATTGTTGACAATGGAGGCTGAATATGTGGCAGCAACCCATGCTGCAAAGGAAGCGATGTGGCTGTACTGTCTTGTCTCTGAGGTTTTTGGACCTCTCGACAAACCTACCACTCTGTTTGGTGACAGTCAATCAGCCATTGCACTCATGAAGGACAGCCACTACCATGCCTGAATGAAACATATTGACATTTGCTATCATTTCATTCAGTACATCATCAAAGCTGCCACATCAAACTCATTTACTGTCCTACCCATGAAATGACACCCAACATCCTTACAAAGGCTCTCCCTGGCATGAAAGCAAAGCATTTTGCAATTGCATTGGGATTTGCAACAGTTTGAGGGGGAGTATTGGAATGCAAACTGGTGACATGGCTATGCATGCATGCATTGAGGTATCATGTGCTGACACTTGGTATTTCACTGATAGACAATTTAGTTTTTAAGATTTTACCTACATTTGTTAGATGGGCATTACCATAGTTACTTGGGGTGCATATATACTTACCTGTGTCATAGTAGCCCCTCAATCTGTTCTACGCTGACTGAGGTAAGCTAACTTATTTACTGACTCATAACCTTACTGACCTCTCATAGTACTTTGATTGCCATTAGGTACTAACTACTAGTCAATATAGTCTGTTCTATGCTGACTGAGTACTTTGATTTCCATTATTGACATATGAGGTGTTTCCATGATGGAAATTGTGTCATCTGGCAGCTCAGCAGATTTTGGGCTCAAACTCTCACCCCATGCCTTGATACTATCTTGTATAAAATCCAAAGTGACATGAATGACTTCCTGAATTTTCATGTGCCATAGGCCCATAAGGTGGACCTCACATCCTGTTCATATGAGGAGGAGGGTGTTTGCAGCTGTCTTTGGACATCAATCAGTGTCAGTTGAGGATGAGAGTTGAGGCATGAAGGGTCACATATGTTCAATCTGTGACTGACTCAACTTTTCCTTTCATTGTGCAAGCCAAACTTCTCTGTGCCTTATTGGGTCTCAGAATGCCATAAGAACTTTCCCAGTGTTGCAAATCAGAACATGGAGTTCAAGAGGTTGAATTTTCCCCACAACCCATGGTAAAGGATGTGCTAAAAAAGGATTGAATTTTCATTGCATCTTCAGAGGGACAAAATTTGGTAGAGACATTGGCTTTTCTTTGGGAACCAACCTATTCTTCTTCTGATGTGGGAATTGAAATGTCATTAAAACTTTATCTTTACACCATATATTTCCCATGTGTAGATGAAGATATTATATCTTCCCAAATCATGTGTGATCTTTTTTAGACACATTCACTGGATTGAAAGTTTAACCCACTTTAGGAATTTCTTTGTAAATTGTGTTCACAAATATCATATCTCTATTCTCTAGACTCTGGGTAGAAAGTCAAAGAATATTTGGAAACCTTTTTATTATGGGTAAGGGGCATTAAGATATCACCTCCCTGCCTTTGATCAAGATTTGAAAAGAGTAGTTTGAATTATTTTTGCCCAATTCTCAGATGAAAATCTCTATAAATTTTAACTTATCTTCGGGTATTACCCCCTGGAGAAATTGGCTAATGTTTCTCGTGACAGTGCCCTATAGCCGGCATGTCCCAGTGACTAGCCCACTGTAAGCACTGGCAAATACATGGCGTTATTCCCAGGAATTTGTTGTAATCTCACTCCTATTCTGTGCGATGAGACAGTCAGTAGGCATGTAGGTCGGAAAATTCAAGATGCCCTGATCTTCCGGAACTGTGGAGGACCCTCCCGCATCCGAGTTTGTCGAGAAAGGGGAAAGCAAGACCGCAGTGCTGGTTCTACAAAAAGTTGCTGGCCGGCAACAAATCTTGCAACAAATTCTGACTTTCGCAATTGCACACTAGTAGTTTGGCCTACCCCTTCATAGCGTTCTCTGTCTGACCCCAATAGCAATCTAACGCGAGCATTGTGAAAAGTGTTTGCTCCTGTTGGCCTGCGGCCCAGAAGTTCAATATCGGAACTTTAATGGTACGAAGCAAATATCATCTTCCGAGTCGTAAAGCTAAACATCCGGAGAAATGCCTCGTCTCACTCGACTTCATCCGCGCCCAGGGAAATCGATCGTCCCCTATCCCCCCTCCGTGCTCGAGAATCATACATGACATCAGGGGTCTGACAACGGACCTCTAGGACAGTATATAAATGCCCTCGAGTTTTGTGCGTTACATTAACTCCTCTCACCGTACCACTTTCCGACATGATCTTCTCTTTGACTGTTGTCATCAGCCTTGCAGCCTTTAGTTTGGCCTCGCCTCGACCAGAAACGAGGGCCCTGCCTCCGAAAGCTGCCCTCATCACGTCCTGCACGGTTCCCAATACAGTTGCGCTCACTTTTGTGAGTACCATTAACAAGGTTCTTTTTCACGAAGAGCCTTAACACTATTCTATCAGGATGATGGTCCTTATACCTACTTGTACGAACGTCTTTCTCGAGATCAAGATCCTGCTGTGCATTATTGCTCACCGTCATGTTTAGGCAAACAGTCGTTGACACTCTCAAGGCTGCCGGAGCAGTCGGCACATTTTTCTTCAGTATGTCTTCCTTTTATCTCGATTGTCCACTATCGCTCATTGCTTATCGCAACGCTAGATGGAAATAATTGTACGTATTTTCCTATTGGTCTGGTTATGATTGATTAATAGCTGGGCAGATCAGTGCATTTACAGCGACGATAATATCAAGCGCGTCCAGTATGCTTACGCAGGTGGCCACCAAATATGTTCCCATACCTGGGCACATCTCGATCTGGCTACCCTCACTCAGGCTAACAGTAGGATCACCTTTTCTACCCCTTTTTCATTACTGATGAGCGCTTTACAGTCACATCTGAAATGGCTCGCACAGACCGTCAGTACCCCCCCCCAGCGCTCTTAACCCTTGGCCAACTTTATTCGCACTTTGTAGAGGCAATTCAAAGGATCTTGGGAGTCGTCCCTGCCTTTTTCCGTCCTCGTACGTCTGTATCTCGTGTACTTTTGACTGCTGTTCTGACTATCGCGGTAGCCTTTGGTAGTTACAATGACCTCGTGTTGATGGTAGCAGGCTCGCGCGGTCAGAGTGCTGTTACGTGGGATGTTGAGTGCGCTGTTGGCGTTCCTTTTCTCTCTAGTTCTAACTGATTTTTCATTGCAGCTCGGGGGACTCTGCAAACTTCACCGTGGCACAGACAAACGCTGTATATGACGCTGTTATCGCCAAAAAGCCAAGCACTATCTTGGCTCTTAATCATGAGGTTTATCGTAAGTTCCGTAAGAAAGACCATTCTCATCTGTTGCTGAACATGCATATCACTCGGAACAGAAACCACTGCGTACACCTTTTATTTCAATTTTTCTTGACTCATTTACTGATCAACTTCCAGCGCCTCGACATTGCCTTATGCACTCGCTGCCCTGAAGAAGGCTGGCTACAAGATGGTAAGCGTGGCCGATTGCCTCGGCCAGAAGCCATACCAAAGCATCGGTCCCCCGGGTGTCCGCACTGTGAGTCGTCTGTCTTGATCCTATTTCCTGGCCAACACAATTTCCCAGGCTGATTGGAAGTGCTGAGCATTGAGTTTTATATGGTGTTGGGCATGATGTATCACGCAGGCTTAGTTTCACGTCGCTTCTTTCTACAGACATTTTAGATGAGTGCCCCACTCAAGACATATTTTGTGGCTTGTTAGCGGTATACCCTGCGGAGGGGATTGATAAGATATGTGTATGATATTTCCGACCTGTATGAAACCCCGAATTCATCTTCACATTGCACGAGTGCCAGAGGCATAATGGGCTCCTCACAGTAGGCCAACCCTCCATTTTTTCAGCCACTTAATTGAGGGAAAGTGGGGGGAAATATCTTCCTTGCAGTAGATTTTTTACTCTGTTGTGATAGTAGAATAAAGTTCATACAGTATGCGGAAGAAAACATTACTCTTAAAATTGTGAAAAAGCAGACATTTCGTAAGGCATGAATAAAATTGCTTACCAAATCCATCCTATTTCATACCCCTGATTTCATACCTTAGTTACATCAGGAAAATCCAATGCTTATTCAATATCTCCTTATTTCCCTTACAAGCTGACATTATGCAAGGGGTGTGCAAGAACATTTTCAAGTATATGACCTTGGTTTATATGTCCAAGGGTACTTCATACCCCCCCTCCCCCCCTCTATGTCCAAATAAGGAAATAATTACATGATTTAATAATAATGGTCCGTCAGCCTGATCACTCACCATTCTCCTTAATCTCCTCATCAGTGACATTGCAACCACCCACTCTGAAACCCACATTCCTTTTACACTCATGATCACTAGGCAATAGCATGGGTACTCCCATGGGTACCCAGAGCTCTACCTGTACCTGCACCCACACAGGTAGTTACCTGTCAACCCATGGGTTGGTACACAGCGGGTACAGGTGGGTACAGGCGGGTGTCAATACCCACCCAGGTTTTGTAGTATACAAAATATATAAATTAATTCTATTCTAAACTAACTAGTTTGTGAGAGAGAGGGGGTCATCGTGGTGGTGTGGCGGCCATCCAGAGTGAAACAAAGCAAGAAAGACCCCCACCTCGCATTTGCAAGCGAGAGGGGGTTGTTGTAGTGATGTGGCAGCTGTCTGGAGTAAAACAAAGGAAGAACGACCCCCACCTTGCGTTTGCAAGTGAGAGAGGGTCGTTGTGGTGATATGGTGGCTGTCCAGAGTGAAACAAAGGAAGAAAGACTCCCACCTCATGTTTGCGAGTGAGTGGGGGTCGTTGTGGTGATATGGCGGCTGTCCAGAGTAAAATGAAGGAAGAACAACCCCCTCTCGCTTGCAAATGGCGGCCATCTTGAGTGAAGCGAAGCAAGAACAACCCCCACTTTGTGTTTGCGAGCAAGAGGGGATCGTCATGGTGATGTGGCAGCTGTCCAGAGTGAAAGGAAGGAAGAACGAACCCTCACCTCGCATTTGTGAGTGAGAGGGGATCATTGTCGTAACGTGGCAGCCGTCTTGAGTGAAACAAATGAAGAGCCACCCCCACCTCACGTTTGCAAGAGAGGGGTGGTCATTGTGGTGCGGCAGCTGTCCGGAGTAGTTGTGAGTGAGAGGGGTGGCAGTTGCAATGCCATGTCAGTCATCATCATGATTAAGCCTAAAAATGTAGTAGTCAGTAAGAATTAAAAGAGAAAGAATAAGAAAGAGAATAAACTTACAGCCCAAGAGATGTCGATGTCTCTTGGGCCCTCATCATCATCATTCCTTGTCTTTTCCTTGCCTTGTCTTCATGTTTTCATCATCCTCATTGGAGGTTGTGGTCGTGACAGCTGTACCGAGCCATCAAGGTGCAATTGCCAGTCATGTAGTGTACAAATGTATGCAAATAACATGTCAACAATCAATGAAGACGTGACTCACCACACAAGGCCAAATGGCCTGTGCACATTCTGAAGGTATATAAACCCTCACATCTTGAAAATTTGAGCTGGGCTTGACCCATTATTTATTTCTTAATATGTAGTTAATATATATATTTTTACATATATAGTATTAAATGATATTCAGACTCCCTCGCTGCCTCCCCTTGGTGGCGGGTAATGGATTCATGACCTGTACCTGTACCTGTACCTACCCGTACCCGCAACCCACATGGGTTACCCATACCTGTGCTATAGCCTAATCATCACAAAACCAACTCCCATATGGCTTTTCAATATTCAAGGTCTGGTCCTTCGAACTGGAAAAGGACTGAGGACTGAACCGAACCATAACCAGTTCTATAGGACCATCAGTTACAGTCCTACTGGTCCTAGCACCAGTCCAACACAAAAGAATAGAACTGACCAGGACTGGCTAAAACTGGCCCCAGACCTGACCAAGAGTCACTAAACTATGTGACTGGTTAATAACCAGACTTGGGTGTTATATACTTAATATTAATATTATTTTACTATTTTAGTGTTTCAACACCAGAGGGGACAAGCCCTGGGCATCAAGAGCTCCAAATCTAGAAGACTTATACATACCCCCAGTGAGTTTGCACCTATTTGTTTGCTAGGGCCATCTTTTCTAGGGTCATTTTTGACAGTTTGACAGTTCCCATCTTTTTTTGATTTTTTTTGACAGATGCCATCATCGTCTTAGTATAAATCTTCTTCCCCTACCTCACATTGCTGCCTTCACACCACCACCACCACCCTCCCTGGGTGGCCCAATGATGCTAAAGTGTTCATTGGCAACTAAGTGTTCTTGATATATTATGAAATGATTAACTTTTTCATTTCTTTTTAGTTTTGTTAATGACGTTGCTGCCTGCTACACCAGCCTTGCAAGCCACTGCTTGCAGGGTTGATTGTGGGGGCTCTCCCTCTTGCAATGCTGCTGCCCCCCCTCACAGTGTGGCCCCCTCTGGTGATCCCCACCTCACACCAACTCCCCCTCCTCTCATGACCCCACAATGCACTCAATGCCCCAATGCCACCTCCATCTCCTCTCATGACCCTGCAATGCACTCAATGCCCCAATGCCACCTCCACCTCCTCTTGTGACCCTGCTGGTGGTGCACTCAATGCCCCAATGTTGCCTCCCCCTCCTCTCATGACCTCACTGGCAATGCCCCTGATGCCCCAATGCCACCCAATGCCACCTCCCTTTCTTGCCAATGTCACTGATGCCCCCCCCTCCCTGGTTTGTTTTCTTTTAGATATGTATATAGTTCTCTTCATTTTCATTTACTGATAATGCCCCTCACATGTGAACATGTGGGGGGATTGTAATTACCAATATAATTATTTAAAGTACATTATATGTAAATGACCCATCTCAACTGCAGGGGGACTGATTGCAACTGGTCACAAACTGGTCCATAAACCAATGTATAACTGACTGTAACTGGTCCTGTATGGTCTGGTTATGGTCCCTTCAAAAAATAAGAATTTTATAACTGGTTACAGTCTTGGTTGCTGCCCAAAAAAGGCAGAAAACTGGACTGCACCAGACCTTGAAGCACTACTTTTCAATGAGTCCATGACATGTTAGATGATACTATATGGTCACAGAAGATTAGACAGTAGTAGTGAGTAAACCTGAAATGAACTGACCACCAAATAACATCCAGGGGAGTCACATCTCAGAAGGTTGACATCGCTAACTAGTGTGTCAAGGTCCAGTCCAGGCCTGTTTTCTGCCTTTTTCAGGCAGTAACCAAGACTGTAACTGGTTGTGAAATTTAATTTTTTGAAGGGACCATAACCAGACCATACAGGATCGGTTACAGTCAGCTATACATCAGTTTACAGGCTGGTCACAACTGGTCACTGAGTGGACCAGTTTGTGACCAGTTGTAATCAGTCCCCCTGCAGTTGAGATGGGTCATTTACATATAATGTACTTTAAATAATTATATGTGTAATTACAATCCCCCCACATGCTCACATGTGAGGGGCACCATCAGTAAATGAAAATGAAAGCAGAGAACTATATACATATTTAAAAGAAAACAAACTGGGGAGGGGGGGAATCAGTGAGATTGGCAAGACAGGGAGGTATTGTTGGGTGGTGTTGGGGCATTGTGGGCATTGCCAGCAGGGGTCATGAGAGAAAGTGGAGGCAGCATTGGGGTGTTGAGTGTGTCGCCAGCAGGGTTGCAAGAGGAGGTGGAGGCAGTGTTGGGGCATTGAGTGCATCATGGGGTCACAAGAGAAGGGGAAGGTGGCATTGGGGCATTGGGGGCATCACCAGTGTGGTTGCAAGAGGAGGCAGAGGTAGTGTGAGGTGGGGATCACCAGAGGGGGCCACACTGTGAGGGGGGGCAGCAGCATTGCAAGAGGGAGAGCCCCCACAATCAACCCTGCAAGCAGTGGCTTGCAAGGCTGGTGTAGCGGGCAGCAACGTCATTAACAAAACTAAAAAGAAATGAAAAAGTTAATCATTTCATAATATATCAAGAACACTTAGTTGCCAATGAACACTTTAGCATCATTGGGCCTCCCAGGGAGGGTGGTGGTGGTGGTGTGAAGGTAGCAATGTGAGGTAGGGGAAGAAGATTTATACTAAGACGATGATGGCATCTGTCAAAAAAAATGAAAAAAAGATGGGAACTGTGAAACTGTCAAAAATAACCCTAGAAAAGATGGCCCTAGCAAACAAATAGGTGCAAACTCACTGGGGTTACATAAGTCCTCTAGATTTGGAGCTCTTGATGCCTGGGGCTTGTCCACTCTGATGTCAATAAAAGTCAAATACAGTCGACTCTGTTTTAACCCATACCTCTCTGTGGACACCCCCAGCTATGGGTTTTCGGAGAGTATGGGTTCCGAAAGAGGTCATTATTTATGACTATTAAGTGTGTCATATCACATTTTTTTGTAACTAGAAAGGTTTATTGACGAAGTAAGATTACTTGAAAGTGAAAAAATCTGTAATGTATGTTGGCTTTAGTACATGAGACTCCTCCAAGCGTGTTTGGCACCCAAAACTAGCAAGAATTGTCTCCAACTTGCATGCAAACAGCTCATTTATGTCTGCAACATACTTCTGAAGGGTGACAGCTGCAGCAAGAGCATCTTTGTGAGCTGGTTTATCATTGTTAAAATCTTCATCAACATCATCACCACCCATGATTTCCAACATCTGCGCAGCCTCGCATGAGTTTGTAACAGCTTCAAAAATTTCCTTATCTGAGATATCATCCACAAGCTTCTGCTCAGACTCTGGGTTGAGCAACTCTGCAATGTCCATCCTGTTCCGTGGTTGTATCAAACCCATCCTCTCCAGCTCATCCAAACCATCAGAGACATCCTTTTCCGCATGTTCAGCAGCATCGACAGGGTCGGAGTTCAAAAGCACGGAAACAGGAACAGAGGGAGACATTGCTGGAGGTTCGAAAGAAGTCTCAGGTAAGATGCCTGATTTTCGCCAGCAATTCCTAATCATAGTGGTGTCAATACTTTGCCATGCCACATCAGCAAGACGCATGGCCTCAAGCTGATTGATGTCATAAATGAGGGCAGGCAGAACGCCGTTGTCATAGCGGTCAATTGCACGACTGATAAACTTTCCACGGTAATGCGCCTTGAAGCAGCGGATGATGCCGGCATCGTTAGGCTGGACATGGGAGGTGAGATTGGGAGGAAAGTTCTCAACACGAATATTTGTGAGATCGTCAGGTGGAGAGTGGGCACTGAAGTTGTCCTGGAGCAAAAGAACATGATGGCCCTGCTGCTGCAACTTCTTATCCTAGTCACGAATCCACTCCTGATATAGGGTTGTAGTCATCCAAGCTCTAGCGTTGTTCCAATAGTAAAAGCCAAGTTGGGCACCCGATTTTTTCTGGAATGCACGAGGCCTTGCTGCTTTTCCAATGACCAGGGGAGGGAGCTTCTCACTACCATCTGCATTTGTTGTGAATGCGTAAGTGAGCCGTTTCTTGTTTCCTTTGACCCCAGATCTTGGTTTGTCCATAAGGCCTCGATCTGGTGGCATCCTATGCAATAATGGTGAGTGTTTAATCAGCAGCAAGAAATGATTCTCTTATGCCCAGAGGAGGCCTGTCTCATCCATGTTAAAGATATCCTTCAAGCAGTATCGGTACTTTACAATGAGTTTGCGTATGCATGCATGCTTGCGTTCATCCTCAGCTGGATCCACTGCTCCCGCTTCACCATGACACTTGAATTCCTTCAACCCACAACATTTTTTAAATGCAGTGAGCCACCCTTCGCTAAGCTTCAACCGCTCATCCTCTGGTACCCAATTACTTTTGCTTCAGAACCTCTCCCATAACCTTGACTCCTTCTGACATTGCCTTTGCAACCCACAATTCAAGCATCTCTGTGACCTCTGGGTGCTCCGTTTGCTTTGCCCGCTTTGTTCTAGCTGTCAGGCCCTTGTCCTCTGCAGCAGCCTATTACGCTCGCCACTTCTGTTCATCCTTGAGCCAAGTGGAAATGATAGGCTGCTTGAGACATAAATTTGGATAGATCTTGTTCCAATGTGCTGCTGTCTTGGTTTGGTTCTTCTCAAGACTCTCGTGGTGCCAGTCCAGGATCTCAATCCGCTGTGCAAGCGTAGCATTTTCCTTCTTTGTGAAGATGGGTTTTGCTTTCTGCTTTTCTGCTTGTGCCTTTTGCTTGTGTTCCTCCGGTCCTAACCCAAGATATCAACTCAGGCATTTATGAGGAGGTGAGAACATATGTTTCCTCTTTTTTCCAACCACCAGTGCTTTTTTAATTCCACTGCCCAGCTCCTTCAGTTTCTCAACAAGTGTTTTTTGCTGTGAGTTGAGCCGAGCCAGTCCATGCTCATAGTCAGAAGCATTTTCCAGGAGGTCAACAAGAGCTTCCTCCTCAACATGATTTGCTTCATTGTCCAACCACTCCTCATCAACAGCAGAAAGTGTTTCCTTGTTATGCAGCCAAGTGAGAAGGTCATCTTTACATGTTTTGACATTGTTTTTGAGCTTAGTGAGGCCTGATTTAAGTACTTGGAGTGGGTGGCTTGGCATTGGGCATCAAGGATTCATTCACAGCCGAAATACGCACATCATATTTGCAGCGGAGGACTTTGGCAGTTAGTCTCAGGTCGGCCATTAGTTTCAGGAGTCAGGACAGTGGTCAGGAACATGTCGGCCACCATAGATCATGGTGGCGGCTGGTGCGGCGCCCAACGTTTGTTGTTGGTTCAACTATTTTAGGCTTAAAAATCTGGTCAATTTTTTATATTTTGTCCAATTGTTGACAGGTTATGGGTTATGATATCCTTAAAAAGTCATGAATTATGGGATATTAGAGGTTTATGGGATTTTTCTGGTAACCAAATTGGTGGATGCCCCAAACCCATGGGTTATCACAAGTTATGGGGTATCAGAGGTATGGTTTAGGACAGAGTCAACTGTAGTAAAATAATATTAATACTAAGTATACGAGACCCAAGTCCAGTTATTAACTAGTCTTAACCAGTCCTTACCAGTTACATAGCTTAATTAAATATGTTGTAACCATAACTGTAACTGCTGTGCAACTGACTGTAACTGAGACCAATGGTCCAGTCACACCAGTTACAGTCTCAGTCTTTTTCCAGTCCTAGTGACCAGACCTCGAAACACTATCACTAATGAGTGTCTCACACCCAGGGTCGTTGCACACCAACTCATTGTCAACAGACACAGTATGATGCCCACATTTTCAGGATGATATTACATTGCCAAAGCTGTCAGATTTGCTGCATTTTTGACAGACAAAATGCCTCTGCCTTCTGTCCCTGTAAACAGTGGTTTAGAAAGATGCAAACTGTCAATTATGGCTGAAATTTACTGCTGTCACCTGTTTCTTATCAGCCTGACAATGACACCATATTCCCTCAAACGGTCCTACTCAAGTGGCATCCATGTTCTGAACACTCCAATAAACACACCCTTGCATCCTAGGCCTGTCCAAAGGTGAAAATCACACAAAAAAGTTGTTTGGATAAGAGGCCTCTCAGCCCCCCCCCCCCTTCCCACCCTGTGTGCTCCAGCAAATTCCTGCATGCCCCTTGACATTACACAGGCATAAACAAATGAGACCTTCCTTAGAATCACTTAATATCTGCTTATTCACCTGTTTACTGTTTATCTACTTAATCTCAGTGCTCTAGGTGCTACCTACCCACATCAGTAAGGAAATTAAGGAGGCATTAAGCAGATAAAGCAATATGGCTATTGAAACTAGCATACATTATAGATGTGCCACCCATGGAAAACTAGTGATGTGCCAGCTCAGGCTTGGCCCAGAAGCCCTGGCTTTGGGTGGCTTTAGCTTTACAAAATTGTGAGCCAGGCCCAAAGCTAAAAACACAGCTTGGCTTGGTCTGGCTTTGGCCCAGGCCAGGGCTTATGACAGTTTATACTAAAACAGCCAAAATGATAGATTGGAGCTTAAAGCTCATCATCCGAATCCTCAGTAAACTATCCCAGTGCTTGTGTTCATCCTCATCCACCCAATCTACATTGCCATCATCATCAACAACCTCAAGCATATGCTCTAGAGCAGATGTGGGCTGGGGTTCCTGAAATAGTAGGTACTTTCAAAGGAGATATTTGATAAATTGTAATGCCTTGACAATATCACCTTGCAAACAATTTCAGCATTTAGTGATGGTGATCCCAGCAGATGAGAATGCACACTTGCTCAAAACTGAGGAGCCCATGATTGCCAGGTAGTCACAGGCTAGCGAAGCCCAGATGGGGAGACATGAAGAGTGGATCTAGAGAAAAAAAAGTCAGCCAAAGCAAAACCATGATATGTAAGATAAATTATTTACCCCTACCATCATAGAAGTGACATCCCATTAGGCACCTCATCATTTCCATTGAGATACTGGTTAAATTCAGTTTTCCATGGTTGTGATGCATCAGCAGCAGGGGTAGGTGTACTGAGTTCCTCCTCATCATCAGTTGTGTCTTCAGCCAAAAGTTTGCCAGATTTGTATTGCCCTCCACATGTACTCTTTGGTGGGCATGCTGTGGCAGGGTCAATGGTCCTATTGGGGAACCAATGACGAGGTCGTCACGTCGCAAGGAATGGGGTAAGCGAGAATGGGAAAAAGGGAGGAAAACAAGTGTGGAACGAGCCTTTGGCTTGTTTAGTGAAAAGTGAAGGTAGAACAACACTAGGGAACACGGCCGATGTAAGACGACGATCAGCAAAGTGATCAAAAGGTTGAGAGTCAGGGAATATGGAGGAAAAAGGACTTCAAGAACAAAGTGACTTGAGGACTTGAGGACTTAACTTAGAAACTACACCTTAATGTGTAGTAGACTTGAGGACTTGAGTGACTTAGGTGAGGGAACGACGAGGGTGAGTCTGAGGTAACCTGGTCCCATTCGAGAGGTGGGGAGACACCTTATATACATTTTCGCAGTAAAGACGAGAAGACTCGGACCGCGCGCGTTCTCTTGCGCCGGCCTGACCAAGCAACAAGAGAGATAGACTAAGAAAGAATCACAATAGAATCCTAATGAAGTCCAAGATCTTGATGTGATGTCGGAATGGTGTTGCCAAGTCCTCGTCGCAAGGTTTCACAGACTGGGAATGACTCAGGGAGGGGTCTGCCGGTGGGACTCTCTATTGACGGTACGTCGCCTGTGTCCCCAGCAAGCGCGGAGAGTCACCAGACGACGCCTCTCAACCCTACCGTCCAGCAGTTCGGCCCGTTGATCTGGATCATGACTAACCACTGGAAGGGGAACCGGACCGAGTGACAGATTGACGTCGTTGCCATATCGAGAAAGAGAACATCAAAAGATTAATGAAAAACCGGGACCGCTCCATCGTACCGAAAGTGGGGCTGTCAGGTGAGAAACCCGAGGAAGCGGAAATCGTGAAGGGATGTGTGATTTGATGCGTCGTGCTAACAGGATATATTTATCTAAAAAGTGGCAACCTAATAATGGATTAGAAATTAGTTGGACAAGGTTAGCAACACGAAATATTAAGAAAATTAAATAAAGACAGGCATATACTGTTGTCCCTCTATGTTGGTACTTGACAAAGGAGTTGGAACGGATATACTCTGGGGGGGGAAGTTGACGAGTAGGCCAACTTGCCCTACTACAATGCCCACTCAGAATTCTATAACATATGCTACGACCTGAATGTGGGAACGATTATATAAAGTTGGTCAGCATTAGTCAGGATTTGTCAGAGCTGACCAATTATGACCAACCATCGTCCCATACCTACCAGTAGTATTACATAATCAAAAAAAGCGATATAGTGGACACCTACTTTCACTTTCGGGCACTGCCACACCAAACAGATGTCAATTCCTACTATGTGAAGAGAGAGACAGTAACACACAACATTGAACATTCAATTGAGTCATTGGCTACAGTATCCTCTCTTCACACAAGACTTGGGCACAAGATGATCAGGAATGGGTCCAGTGTCTTGCAGAGGCAGCAGTGATGCAGCTTGGTTCATCTCTCAGATCACTCTTTGCCACCATTCTATTCATTGTAATCCAACATCTCCTGGCCTTCTTTGGGATCAGTTCAAACATCACATTTGTGATGACCTCAGAGTCAGACTCCAGACCATCTATCCAGACAGGGAATTTACCAATGATGAGGTTTATATGTATGGCTTGCATCTCATTAATGAGATTCTTATCAGGTCAGAAAAGACCATGGCCCACTATCTGGACATGCCTGCCATCCAAGGCAACTGGCACATTGAGGTTCCAGGAAATAGGCTTTTGCAGCAACAATGGGATTACAATGTTGACGAGTTGGCTACCACAGTCACTCACAATCTCCAGCTTTTCAACCAGCATCAGAGACAGGTCTATGATGCAGCAATCAATTCTGTTGCCCAAAAGAGGGGAGAGGTTCTATTCTTGCACAGTGCTGGGGGTTGTGGAAAGACCTTTGTCTGCAACACCATTGCAGCAGCTGTTCATGCTCAAGGTAAAATTGCTCTATGTGTGGCATCATCTGGAATCTCTTCATTGCTACTCAATGGGGGCTGCACTGCACATTCAACCTTCAAAATCCCAATTCAAATAGATGAGGCCTCCCATTGCTCAATGGCCACAGGTTCAGATTGGCACCAGCTGCTTCAGGACACTGACATTATTATCTGGGATGATGTTCCCATGCAACATAGATATGCCATAGAAGCAGTGGACCGCACTCTCCGGGATCTGTTGAAAAATAATGTGGAATCACTGTTTTGTTTGGGGGTGACTTCAGACAGACTCTACCTGTTGTTCCTAGGGGTTCGGGGGAGCACATCATTTCTGCATCCATCAGACACAGCAGACTATGGCAGTACATTTCCATACACCACTTGCAAACCAATATGCACCTTGATAGAAATCCAGAAAATGATGCACATGCTGCCTGGCTATTAGACATTGGAGCAGGTAAGACAGTGGATGATGCAGACTCCATTGAGGTTCCAGAGCACATGCTCTGCCAGGACATGGATTCTCTTATCAACTCCACATACCCAGGAATTGAACAAGGCAACAAACCAGATCAGTACTATCTTGACAGGACAATTCTTACTTGCACAAATGACAATGTTGATGACATCAACTCTGCAATTCTTGCCAGGTTTCCTGGACAACTCCACATATTCAACAGTGCAGACACAGTCTCACTGAGGGAGCAGCAGCTTGATAACTTCCAGCCTTATCCAACAGAATATCTAAACTCTCTCAAAGCAAGTGGTCTTCCACTTTCAAAACTAGCACTCAAGATAGGTTGTCCTGTTATGCTCCTATGCAATTTGGATGTCTCAGAAGGACTTTGCAATGGAACTCGCCTTATTGTCCTTGAAGCAAGATCACATGTATTAAAATGCAGGATTATCAGTGGGGATGCAAAGTTTGCAGGAAACATAGTTTATATCCCTTGCATCACATTGGAGCCATCTGCAGAGAACCTGCCATTGCCATTGCGTTGTCACCAATTTCCAGTTCGCTTGGCATTTGCAATGACCATCAACAAATCACAAGGCCAATCTGTATCACATGTTGGTTTGGATTTACAGACACCAGCATTCTCTCATGGACAGCTCTATGTTGGGCTCTCAAGATGTACATCTTCTGCAAGAATAAAGGTCCTTCTGAATGAAGGGAATGCAGATAGAAGGACAGCAAACATTGTATATAAAGAAGTGTTGAATGGTGTTGTGCAATAAGGGTGAGTAAGAATAAATTTAATAATGATAAGAAAAGCTAACAAAAATGTTTAGTTAGAATTTGTAGATAAATATAGACTTGGATTAGATTGTGTTTTGTAATTGACTGAGTTTTGAACTGTATTTAATTTTTGGACTTAAGGGCAGGTTGTCGCAACTTGGGAAAGATAAAATTTGTTATACTTTTTTTAACTCAAGGGCAGGCTACTATGACTTGGGGAAAAGTAAGAAAACCTACATGCCACTGAACACACCACACTCGTGTTGCTCGTGTGGTGTGTTCAGTGTAAGAAAGACTATTAATCTCATAACCTTGCATTGCTTGTGTTGTGTGTCCAGTTCTCGGTCCTGGCTGTAGTAGGATTAAACATTGTGTAAAGTACGCAGGGGGGTTTGGGGGGCTTGCCCCCCTATGAGCTGAAGATGGAGTGCCGGAGTCATGGCCGAGCAACGCGAGGTCTGTGACAAAGGCACGTAATCGTAAGCTCGTGGGTCAAAGGGCAAGGCTTTATATACCTTTGACTCATTTGCATGTATTTGCACATGTGTTGTGCAAGTAAACAATGATGTGTCACAACATTTGTGTTTGCATGTGCTTACACATCAACATCAACCATCAAAATCAATGCTCAACACTCAACATTGAACCTTGTCCCACAACCACAACCACCCCCCTGGTGTCTGTGCCCCCCCTGCCATCCATGTTCCCCCCCTGCCATCTGTGTTCCCACTGTTGTCTGTGCCCCCCCTTGTTGTCTGCATTCCCCTCCCCCATGTTCTCTGTGCCCCTCCCCACATGTTGACTTTCCACCCCTGTCATCCACAATCCCCCCTCTTGTCCATGTTCTCCCCTTCTTACCTGTATCTACCCCCCCACTCTCATTTGCACCTGCACATGATTTAAAGTCTAAATTGTTAAATTATTATTTAGATACTACTTAGATAAAATTAGAATATATAGCTAGTAGGACCAGTCAGCTGTGGTTGTGGTTAGGGTTGGGGGAATTTCATGAGTGGGACAACTAGTTGTGGTTCTGGTCACACCCAAAAGGGGCTGCAACTGCAACCCAACTGGACCTTCAAACTCTAAACTTGGTGCTTTCCCTGACATTGGCATGCAACCATTGCAAGATGGTGGATTCCATTTACATGGATGACCCAAACACATGAGTTGTTTAGTGCTGGGAGTGGGCAATCCCCGCTCATCACTGAAAGCCCTTGGTGATGCCACATGACATGCATGCATCATTTGACACTCCAATGAGTGACCCAAGCAATTTAAAGTGGGCACAAAGGCACCATTGGCTTGGAGTCACTTTTAAGAGCATTTAATATACATGTACAATAGTTCTGCTATCCTAGATGATTAACAAAAGCTCTTGAATACACATATCTCAGCAAGCACTAGCCAAAAACCCCCTTGAAATAGCCTGAAAACTCAAACCTATAGAACTCATTGTATACTGATTGTGCAGCTAAGGTCCTGGATGAAACCCTATTGGGATCAGGAAGCTGAGCACAAGATGAGGACGAGGTTTTTGAGGTATTGAGTTTAAGTCAAAGATAAGTGTATGAGGGAGTCTGCCACAGGGAGGAATGTTATTATCATCTCCTACAAGATGTGCAATATTTATACTACACAGTTAGGAGGTATAGTGTAATGCACTCCTTTAATATATAAAGGAGGTATTCTGTAATAGACCCCTGTACCAGTTAATAATGGAATAACTATGTCATATCCCCTATAACAGTGTCAATAATAGTGACATATGATATCATGGCTTGGTAAGTCCTAGACTTCCTGCAGGGTGTGTCTTAGACACTCTATCCAAGGCTCTGTCTCTGATAGCCTATGATAGACATGGCTATATCTTGCCTATCCTATGATAGACATACTGCAGGATGTTTAATCCTGTAGCATGTGTTAACTGTGGATTCCCCTATATGTCTCTGCATGTGTTAACCTTTGTTAAACATGTGTTAATATGACTTAGCATATTCTGGCAATATTCCCTAGGCATGTTAAATAATTGCTCACCCTTGGGAAAATGACATGGATCTCTTCTACATACAGTTGATATCTTTGCCCAACTGGTTGGAATGATGACAGATCATTGTGCAAAGGAAAAGAAGGATGTTTGTACACTGGAGGAGCTCAAAAAGTCTGCTGTTTTACAGCAATTGTGTGAACAAAATATTCTTGATTCTGGTAATCAAGAACTTGTGACAAAGTTTTATGTGAAATACCATGAGGTTCTTTCAAAGCTTGATGGAACTGGCACATGGAAAGCTTTGCCTCTTGAAACACACCAAGCTCATCTGGCAAGAATGTCTGAAGATCTTGTTATTGATCTGAGAAAGGATGTTTATGAGATGATGTCCAATAAAGGAAAATGATATTTGACATACTTTGTCTGGGCTGGCTGTGGTTTCCACAAGGATTTGAATAGTTTTTGTGGTGGATATTTTGCAATGTCCAGATGGTGGGAGGAACACAAGCAAACACCTCCTATTCTACTTGCAAACCATGACAATGCTGCTATTCTTGCTGATCTGGTATCTGATAGTGCACTTTTCAATCACAAGGATGACAAAAAAGGGCACCACAATATTTTTCACTTCCGGTGGCTAGAAAATGTTGGCAGTGAATTTACTTTTCCTGATACATCCAATACATGTTTTGGATCACACAGTGATGGTGCAACTGCAATTTTAGCACATCTTTCACAGTTTACAGCATATCTTGAATATTACTGACTTCAAAAAAGCATAAAGAAGTTCAATCACATGGAGCAGAACTTCTGGAATGCAATTCATGATATTCCCACCCTTTCTGAGCTTGCTGTCTTATCACTCTATGCTCTCATCCATATATGGAGAAAGTTTGTACTCCTGGACAGAATGCACTTGAACTTGGGCCATGCCAAGGTATTAGATCATATTGAGGAGATAATTAGTAATCCTCATTTGCTCATTGGACCAACTCCTTCATTTATGACTGCAGCACTTGATGGGAAAAACTGAAAGTCACCCAAAATGTTTGCAGCTGTCCATGAAAAGCCTTCCACATTTCCTCATATTTGTGGACTGCTTATTCCCTTCTTCAAAGGAGCAAAGGAGACATGGAAACAATTTACATCAGAGTTTGTACCTGATGGATTAATTGATCAGTCTACTGCTGAAGAGAAGGAACTTACATGGATGCCAGTGACAAATGATGTCAATGAAGGCACACTGGGTGCTTTTCACATTCAAATGCTAACAAAGCCCTAACCTGGAGATTTCAAGTTTCTTCATGGGCAGGCTTGTGCATATAAAGAAAAAGATCAGGCCAAACAGAAGGAAATAGTTGTATGTCAACAAGAAAAAAATCAGAAGTGAGAGGAGGCTGCAAATAAATGGAAGGAAGCTGCAGCACAAACGAAAAAGGAAATTGAGGAACTTCAGTTGGAGTTCAACAAGGAGAAGATCCAGAAGATGGTGGGAAATTATCTCAAAAAGCAACTTGGAGTAGAGTTTTAAAGTCCGGTCGGGTCCGGTTGTTCAGCCATTTCAGCCCCAACCGGACCCCAACCGGTTGGTCATTTGCATCAAAAAGTACCAACCGACAACCAAACCGGGTACAACCGGTTGGTGTCGGTTGCTCAGGTGGTTGTGACTGGTTGGTGTCAGTTGCTCAGGTGGTTGTGACCGGTTGAGACCGGTCGCAACCCGACCTGGTTACAGTCAGTTGCAGTCGGTTCCAACCGACTGCAACCGACATCTACATGGTGACTTACAATACATACTGACTACTAATAATACTTTTTCTACTGTAATTTAAAATATAATAATATACAAATATAATAAAACAATCCCCCCCTCAAGGTGGGGGGGATGGGGAACACTGACAATGGTGGCCATACTCGCTGTTGAGGCGAGGGATGGTGGACAAGAGGGGGGGACGACAGACGAGTGGGGGGGGGGACAGTGGATGAGTAAGGGGATGGCAAACGCGAGGGGGCACGGCAAATGTGAGGGGGCAGACAGCAAATGTGAGGAGGCAGACGGCAAATGCGAGGGGGCAGATGGCAAACGTGAGGGGGCAGATGGCAAACATGAGGGGGCACAGCAAACGCGACTCGCGAGGGGGCAGACAGCAAACACAAGGGGGCAGACAGCAAACGTGAGGGGGCACAGCAAACGCGAGGGGGCAGATGGCGGATGACAGGGGCACAGTGGACAAGTGGGGGGGATGGCAGACAAGTGGGGGGGATGGCAGACAAGTGGAGGGGACAGCAGACAAGTGGGGGGATGGCAAATGAGAGGGGGGATGGATGAGAGGACAGTGGACGTCGTAGAGGTGTCATTGTGGGGGAAAAGTTGAAATGGGTGAAAAAAAAAGATCATGCATCTTGATCATCAGTACAAGCGTGTGCAAACACAAATGTGTTGCGACACGTCATCATTTATACTTGCACACCACATGTGCAAACACATGCAAATGAGCCAAAGGTATATAAACCCTTGCCCATCTGCCATTGTCACTTGGGCATGCCCCAACCTTGCTAAGTAAATAAGTACATAAGTAAATAATATAGTATATATTAGTGTATATACAAGTAGATAACTGGCCGGTTGCAACTGGTTGTAACCAGTTGTCGACCGGTTTGAGTACTTTTCAAATCTGTCCAACTGCAACTGTGCGATGCCCCCATGAGGCCCAACTGCAACTGGAAGTCCGGTTGCCCACGGTTGCAGTCCGGTTGGGTTGCCGGTTTTTTTTGGTTGCTGCAACTGGACCTGCAAAGACTAACTTGGAGCATTCAGAAATGCAGGTGCTCCCAATCTTGACAAGGTATCTGCAAGATCCAAAGTTGGAGACCTTAAAATTGCCCTTATTGGTGCAATTTTGTCTTTGGAAGGAGGGGAGTGGAATTTGCCTGGACAGGAAATAGATGATGATATTGGAGTGCAAGACCCAGAGGATGAAGGAGAGTTCATTGACTTAGATGTGGTTGAAGATGATTGTGCTTGTGAATGGGAGGATGAGGAAGATCTCTAATATTAGAATGCAGTCATTTACAGGCACTATTATGGACATATATCACTATAATTTGGTGTAATAATGATTGATACTATATAATAACATGTCTTCATGTCTCATTTGACTGGGGAGAATGATGTACAAATTTGAGTGGAGACAGCAGGGTCACCGTTTTGGCTAATTTACTACATAAGCATCCAAATCTGGCTGATGCAGCTATAGCTGGAATTGCCCACTCCCACTATTATTAATAGTGCATAAGTGGGTGGCATCTGAGCTTTGGTACATTAGAGCACTTCAGCAATCCCATTCAAAGTGGAACCAAATGACAGAAAAATGCCAAGCTTTGAGTATTCCCACTAGCTCCACTAGTGATTTGTCATTGCCCCACTCACATCAGGAAAACTCAAGATTTACTTATGGGTACTTAGTGTGGCTTAGTGTGGCTTAATGTTGTTTCTAAGTAACACTAAGCCAGGGGTCATTAAGCACAGCTGGGCTTAGGCTAAGCCAAGTCCTCCCATGAATTGGCTTATTGTTTGGCTTACTGTGAGCCTGGATTTCAGAAATATTTTGACTTGGTCGGTAAGCAAAATTCCCAAGTAAAATAATCACATTAAGCCCAATAACCAAGTGTGCTAAGCATTCAAAATGTGAACAAAAAAGCTATATTGGGCAGTCCGAGGATGGGTATAAGACATGCTAAGTGTGCTAAGTTAAGCATAAGCAGTCTAAGTAAGCCAGACAAGTATAGTAAGCCAGAGTTGAATCTGGCAGCTGGAAAAAGCATAAGGAGGGGGTGGTGAGGGCATAGTATTGGGATTAGGTCTTTGAGAGCAAGTGGGGGATCACTCAGACAAAGTAGTGAGTGTGTGGAACAGGCAGGGAATGTCTATTCATCTCCTACAAAGTGTGGAATATTTATACAACACTGTTAGGAGGTATAGTGTAATATACTCCTATAATATATTAAGGAGGTATTCTGTCATAGACCCCTGTATCAGTTAATCTTGGAGTAACTATGTCATTTCCCCTATAACAATAGTGTCATAGTGCCTCCTATGATATCATGGCTTGGTAAGTCTGAGACTTCCTGCAGTATGGGTCTTAGACACTCTATCCAAGGCTCCGTCTTGGATAGCCTATCATAGACATGCTATATGTGTTTCACTGTGCAGCATGTGTTGGGGAATATGTCCTAGCCATGGTTACTGCCTTGGCTTTTCTGTATGCCATATCCCAACACATAGTGAACAAGAGCAGCATGGGATCTTTCTACATGGTATATACAGCACCAGGTGAAGGTGGGATCCCAGGTTCTAAATGGTCATGTTAGTGAGGTTCTGAAAGGGTAAAACAACTTACAATTGCCATCATCATCAGAGATAACAAGAAGGCATGCCCACTCATCATCATCATTAATCTCAATAACTTCAGTAGCCTCAGTCATCTTGCTGTGAGCACGATTTGACTTGAGGTTCATGAACAGTTGGGCTCCTTGAATAATTTCATCAAACTTGATTTTCATGAGTGATCATGCCAATGTGGTGTAAGAGCAGGTGGCCTTGCCCCATGCAGCATTGTTGAAACCTGTCTGGCATATCGACTCCTTGCTGGTGAAGCAATTGAGAGTGCAAGGGAGGGTTATTGTTTTGCCTTTGCCAGCATGGGCAACTGCAATCATCAATGTCCCCGTAGTGATTAACATTAGCACCTGCTCCACCTATCATTGATCTGAAAAACCCCACAGGCACAATATAATGTCATACTTACCAAGGCAGCAGCCAAGCCCAATGCACCAACCGCATGGGGGGTAGGCTTGTCATAGAGACCAGGAACCCATGCAGAACTGTCGATAGCAGAGAGATGAGCAGCAAATGTCTGGAGAATGAAGGGGCTACAAAAGAGCCCCCTCCATTTCTGAGAGTTATTAGACACATGTATGACAAGGGTAATAATCAGTGTAACAGACCTTTTTGTTGTTGTCATCAGTGTCTCAGTACAAAAACTGAAGATCTTTGAAGTAATACTTGGCAAATTCCACGCATTCTTCATCAGAGTCTTGTAAGTCTTCTTGGGAATCACAGAATGCGAGGATTGCTGCAATGCTGGTGGATCTGATAGCATTCTGCCATGAGTTGACAAGGCATTGAACCATCTGAAAATCCATTGTGATGTCAATCACTCTAGAGGCAAGCCGATTGTGTACCTTCTTGTAGACAGCAGTGGATGCTGTCATCTTGTACTCATAGGTACTTGTTGCATCCCAGATCTTCTGCATTATGAGAACTGACTGCTTGACTGGTACATCCAAAGGGTCCATGGTTTGGCCAATGAAGGCCATATATGTTGTGATGAACATCTTGCAGAACCACTGCACATTGACCAAGTCTGGAAGCTCTTCATTGCAAGGTCTTTTAGACATTGTTTCAGCAGCTTTTGAGGTCATTGGACTACGAGTTGCTAATTGCGATGGTTAGATCATCATACTAAATTGAAGGGTTCACAGACCTCGCTTGTAACATGCTTCTTACCCTTGGGAGGGCTGGTAATTGCAGCCTCCTGTTCCTCTCCTCTCCTCTCATCATTGTTGGAGAGACTGCTGTTGTCATGAAATGGATCAGGGGTACTGGTTCCACTTTTACCTTATGTAACTTGGATGTTTGGCAACTGATTATCTTGACATTGTTGGTGAGAACAGAGGGAGCCGACAAGCAACTAGCACCACCCATAAGTGAGGGTGTGGCAGACCTAATGGTGTTAGCTCCAAGTGAAGTAGGTTTCCTGTTGGGAACTGCCAAACTCCACTCCTTGATTGCATCACCGCATTTCCTCTTGTTTTGGGGGGTGTTGCTGAGTGTCCAATAGAAAAGTGTTGAATGATCAAGTGTCAGCAATGACATGTGTATGAAGTGTGTAAGTGAGTGAATTACCTCATCAGATTGTTGTCAGCCTTCTGTTGTGAACATTTGGTTGACTCATCCGATTGTTACCTTGTGTATAGTGCATTGATATCAGCTATTGCCCCCTCTCTCTTCAACCCCCTCCCCTTCGCCTGAATTTTGGGAGCTGGCCTGCCACTCTGTTCCTCCCCTCCTTGCTGGCTAGATGTCAGCTTCACCATATCTTGTTTCAGATCTTGTCCTCGATTTTCTTCATTGCCACATTAATCTCATCCCATGCCTTGACCTTTGCTTTCTTTGGCTTCCAAGATGGTTCATCATCTGAGGCTGGTACTATTTCTTCAGCATGATGGGCAGCCTTCCCTCTGCCCCCTGTGGGAGCTGTATGATCTACCTTTCCCATTGCCTTCCCAACCACCTTCCAAGTCATTTGCACCTTCAACCTTTTTGCAGGAGGTTGTGGGTCACTTTCAGCAGCTGATTCTTCCTCAGTGACTGATCCTTCAGAGTAGGGTGGCTTGAATGATGCTGGATCAGTATCACCAGAGTCATCACTGATCTCAACAATGGGGGCAAGGCTGGTTTTTTTGCAATCCCTAGGAGGAGGCCTGACTTTTGGAGCAAACAATGGATGGGGGGTGGCACCAGTGAAGTCTTCATTGGCCATGTTGGCATGCTCGAACTTAGCTACATGCTGGATGTCCTGTCACTGTTCTACTTCCTGATTTGCCTTTGCTGCATGCTCTTGCTGCACCTCAGCAGAGGTCCAATGTGGCATAGTGCAGTCAGGCATTCCTTGGTGAGTGCCTTTGTTCTTTGAGCACATTTGCATTTCAGATTGAGGGATGATAGGTTTACTAGGCATTGTAACAGGCCTAGAAGTTGTCAGGGAGGATGGGTTCAAGAAGGTGTGTGAGAATTTTTTTGCCAGAAAAGCTATGACAATGTATGACTTTTGACTTAGCAAACTTTTGATGTAGTATGCCATCTGAGTCAGCTTTTGCCCTCATTGTGCACCCTTCTGACTTCACAAGAACATGTCCTCCCCATTATCTTACACTCTCCTAATGATACCTACCTGAAATCTTTGAATTCACAACACACATGCTCTTGTGTCCCTACCACCAACCATTGCATGCCCGCACTGTCTCCAGCACTTTCACAGCAGAGGTGGACATACTAAACACATATGAATACATCACCAGGCTGATGAATCTGGACCCCATGAGCTTAACCCACCTGCGCCACTACTGCCCATTGCATCCATGCCACTCCATGCCCCAAGCCCCATCCCTCCCAATCATACACCCCCACCTTCTAAATACATGCCACCACCTCCTTCTGACTATGTGCCACCACCTGCTGCTTACACACCATCACCTTTTTCTGACTATATGCCACCACCTTCACATGGAGGTATCAACCCCACCATGCTGGATTTGCCTGCTGAAGGTGACCTGGGTTGTACACCACATGGGGATGGCATGAGTGACCCTCAAGTTGCCCCTGCTTCATCTGTTACATGTGCTTATCATCCCAAGTTGGACAGTGAGTTGATGTTGTTTTGGGTATGCAGTGACACTAACATTATATTTAGGGCTGATCTGCAACAAACATGGCAACAACATACCACTCGACACACCACTGCCTCTGTGTGAATTGAATAAAGGACCCAATAACTGGATGCCATGCAATAACCACCTCCAGTTCAAGGTTGCTGACTTTTTATTCTGCTGAAATCAGATGTCTGCTGGTGATATCAATCTCCTCTCCAGCCTCTGGGCTGCATCTCTGGCCATCCATGATGATTAACCACCATCCTCAAAGACTACAGAGCTCTACAACACTATTGACTCAACTCCTCTTGGTGATGTAACATGGGAATCACTTGCCTTACAGTATAATGGGCCCCAGCTTGTCAAAAACACCAGACCTGCGCTGTGGATGCAGGCAGAATATGACATTTGGTTTTGGGATCCTCACACCTTGGTCCACAACCTCTTGTCCAGTCCTGACTTTAAATCTGGTTTTGATTATGTGCCATATCAAGAGTGCACAACTACTGGCATTCATTGCTTCTGAGACTTCATGTCTGGGAATTGGGCTTGGAACCAAGTGGTAGGTCTTCCTGGTGCAGTCCCTGTGGTGTAGTATTGACACTCATAACATTAGGATATTATTGCTGAGGATCCCCAGACCCATGGCTCCATGTTTTGCCCTATAATCCTTGGTAGCAATAAAACTACTGTTTCTGTTGCCACAGGATACAACGAGTACTGGCCTGTCTATCTATATATTGGTAATATACACAACAGCATCTGGCAAGCACATTGCAGTGGCATTGTGACTCTTGGCTTCCTTGCTATCCCAAAATGTATGTGCCATATTCTATTGCACTATATTTGTTAGCATATGGGTATCTTGTAGCAACTCATGAATATCATGGTGATGCTAACTTTCACAAATTCTGCTGTCAACTTCTACATTCATTGCTTGCTAAAAGCCTTGAGTCCCTCAAACCTTTCATGATGATGCCTGAGGTCATTCATTTTTCAGATGGTCATTTCAGAAAGGTCATCTACAGGCTTGGCCCATATATTACAGATTATCCTGAACAGGCACTGCTTGCCTGTATCATACAAGGCTGGTGCCCAAGGCATGAGTTTCTATACAAAATTAAGATACAGATACACTGCTGACAAACTTTTTCAGGTGTATGACACCTGCAACTGATCTGGACTCTGATAAGCATGTGCACTGCTCTCAGGCACATACTGAGCTGCTGGTTGAAACATTTGAACTTGGTGTTCTATGGGATGAGTACAGACTTGTTGGAGATGTTTTCATACATGTTCCTCCTTTATATGTAATTTCTGGATCTGATAATTATCTGCAGCCATTCACTAGCACTTTTCCCTGAGCAGATATTCATAAGCTTCTGGCACCTGACCTACTACATCAACTAATCAAAGGTTGCTTCAAGGATCATCTCATTATGTGGGTAACTAAATACATCAAAGCGGAATACCCAGTGGCAGATGCACAAAAGTTACTTGATGACATTGATCAATGGTAAGCTTTTGTTCTTGATTTATGTAGGAATAATTTCTGAATTTATTATAGCATAGCACTGGCTCCACCTGCTGCAGGGCTCTGACACTTTCCTAATGGTAGAGACTTCAAACAGTGGACTGGCAATGATTCAAAGGCACTCATGAAGGTACATTATTCCTTTGTGTGGCTAGGTGATAGAGTCTAATACTGTATACAGGTTTACCTACCAGCAATTCAAGGCCACATACCAGATGAGATGCTGCAGATGATGCACATGTTCCTGGAATTTTGCTACATAGCTCAGCATGATGTACATGATACAGATAGTCTTGCAGCATTGGATGATGCCCTTCAGCAGTTTCATCACCACTGTGAAATCTTTCGTACAAGTGGTATTCATACTAAAGGCTTCAATCTTCCAAGACAACATTCACTTATTCATTATGTGAAACCCATTTGTGCCTTTGGAGCACCAAATGGTCTTTGTTCTTCTATTACAGAATCTAAGCATATCAAGGCCATGAAGGAGCCATGGCAGTGCTCAGGTCATTTTGAAGCACTCAGCCAAATGCTCATCACTAAACAGCATCTCAATAAACTTGCTGCTGCTCATGTTGACTTTGCTGACTGTGGGATGCTGTGGGGCACATGTTTAATGGCAGCTTGGGAACAAATCTACATAGGTGCCTCTGTTTTCATGTTGATAATCATCTAGATTGATTTATATGAACAGGAACAGATGGAGTGAATCCTGAACCTGATATACAATATGATCCTTCTGATGGTAGTCTTAACAACAACATCAACAACATGAACAACAAAAATAACATCAACGGTGACTGTGGTGACAATGGTGGGGATGCAGTTGATGGTCCCACTGTGGAGGCCTATGTGGACCTTGTGAAGATGGCATGTAAGTATTAGGTACTGTCTGATATGCATACTTACCTACATTTACAGTGTCCAAAGTTTGCCCTGAAGACATTGCCACTGAAATTGAACAACCTGAGTTTCCTGATCTCATTCAGCAATTTATCTACAACCAGCAGTATTCTGATGACATCTCCAATGCCAGTATCAAAGACTTCCCTATGTTCTATGGCAAGATAACCATCTATTCCTCTGCTGTCACAACATTCCATGCACCTAGCAACATCTCAGGCATTGATGGCTTGTGTCATGCATGTATTCACACAGCAAAATCTTGGAGAAACAGACCTGGTTGTTATGACATGATCTTCATCAACACTGACTCATCAATGGAGGGCATGCAAGGTCTTGATTTTGCTTGTGTGCAACTTTTCTTTCATTTTCTCATGTTGGCATTGAATATCCTTGTGCACTAGTGCATTGGTTCTCACATGTGGGTGATTCACCAGATGACCATGTGGATAGTACAACCAGATGGTGATGAAAGCCTCCCCTCCATTATCCAACTTGACACTGTTGTTTGTGCAGCACATCTTCTTCCAGTTTTTGGCCCAGAATATATTTCAAAGACCCTTTCATTCACAGACATGCTAAGTACATCTGCAAGATTCTATGTCAACAAATTTGCTGATCATCATGCATTTGAGATTGCCTCTTAATACAGTAGACTAATGCTAGCAACAATTGATTACATTGTCATGAGTACCACATGCTGGTAGGGTGCAGCCACCATCTTAAAATAAGTTTGCCCAAATTGCTCTGACTAAGCCAATTAAGCCAAACAAGACTTACACTACTTACCTGTCTTACACTACCTTGGCCTCCTTGAACCACTTAGCATGCTTATGATGTACTTAGAGATCTGCCTTCTTGCTTACTGAATATTTCACTAAGTACAAAATAAGCCACTTGAGCAGCTTACTGGGCTTACATGTGGAATAACTAAGCTAAGCCTCCTAAGTTTTTTTTGGATTTTCCTGAGGCAATCCAGCTCAGTTATTTGTTGCATGTGACCAGTTGACCTGCAGAACTGCTTGATCAAAACTGATGTGTAGTCACAGGATTGAATGCATTTTGTGTCTTATAAGTTATGTCTCATTGGCTATGGTGCACTGAACCACCACTCCTAGTAACAAGAAACTTATCTGCTTGTTCTATTTGTTGGTACTAGCAACTCTTCACACCACCAGTGCCATAAAATGTGCAAGGAGTAGGCAGAGCACTTCAATCGCACTGAATTTTGAGCAGGTCTTTGTTATGAATGGACCAGGGATGCATAGGACTCCAACTAAGTCTGCTAGCTCATCTGCATAAAATCTATCTTGTGTTACTCAATCAAGCTAACCACAAAATCCTTCTCAACCATACTGGAACCAATACAGACAATCCCAGGTTGGCAGTCCTTCCTGTTGAAGCTGCAGGTCGCCGCTAGGCGTCCACGCAGGGGAAGGCATTTTGGTCCTACATACCTTGTGTGTGGTGCTAATATACTGTCTTACTCTGGTGGTGGTTAGAGGAAAGAACTGCTTGTATTACTACGAGGTTTACAGCGTCTTATATACGTTTAGTACATGCGCACGGACCATGTATATGTAATCAAGCATGTGACTCAGTAAGTGAGTCGTTGAGGTTAGGTATTGGTTTTCAACACCCCCCCACAAGTAGTGCAGCATCTGCAGCCATAAAAGGCGCTGTGTGCGCTTACTTGACCTTGGTAAATTCAATACCTAGGTGCTCTCTGCATTTTAGGAATAAGGCGGCGGGTAGGTTCTTTGTGAACATGTCGGCCGGGTTATCTTTTCCTTCGAGGAATACGACAGAGACTTTGTCGCTCTCGATGCATTCGCGTATGTAATGGTAGCGAATGTCAATGTGTTTTGTCCGTCTTTCTTGAACAGGGTTTGATCCGATAAAGATGGATCCTTGATTATCTCCGCAAATCATAGTGCGAGTCAAATTAAAACCAAGTTCTTGAAATAAGGACTGTATCCACGTTATCTGCCGACAAGAGTCGGAGAGAGCCATGTATTCGGCTTCTGTGGACGAGAGTGCGACCGTCTTTTGGAGGCGCGATTGCCAGCATACAATGCCGCTAGCAAGTGTGGCAAAGAAGCCAGTAGTGGATCGGCGTTTGATAGGATCACTCGCCCAATCGGAATCTGTATATCCGATCAATCCCTCGGATTTTGCACCATTATAGACGATCTGGTAGTTTTGAGTTCCTACGAGATAGCGCATGATGTACATCGCTTTGTCTAGGTGTTCTTGGCTTGGATTAGCCGAGAATTGCGACATTTTTATGACAGCAAAAGCAATGTCAGGTCGCGTTCCGAGCATCAGGTACAATAAAGACCCAATGACTTGCTGAAACTTCGAACGGCGGGTGGCGTCAACCGGTTCGGTATTTTCCGATGGTATATAGCCGGTGGGTAATGGGGTTTGAGCTATTTTAGCATTTGTCATGTTAAAGCGATCAAGGACCTTTTTCAGGTACTTTTGCTGATCAAGCTTAATGACTTGCGCAGTCTTTTCGACGCGCATCCCCAAAAAGGAAGTGACATCGCCAGTGTCACGGCATTCCCAGTGCTTCAAGCACACCTGTTTCATTTTGTCGGCTAACTTCTTGTCTTTCGACATAAAGATACCGTCATCTACGTACACAATGGCGATTACGATAACGCCTTTTTTGTTTTTGTAAATGAAGATGCCAGCGTCTGAACTGGCGCGGTGAAAACCTATGGTCTTCATGAACGCCTCTAGTTCGCGCCACCAGGCAAGCGAAGCTTGTTTAAGACCATATAATGCGCGCAAAAGGCGCATGACCTTCTTCTCTTGGCCTTTTACAACAAAGCCTTGAGGTTGGAGCATGTATATCTCCTCGTCCAGTTTGCCATAGAGAAAGGCGGTTTTAACGTCTAATCCGGTCATGTACATGCCTTCTAGACTCGCCAGGGCGAACATCAGGTGGACGGTCTCGTAGCGGACTACCGGAGAGAATATCTCATTATAGTCAACGCCTTCGACTTGTGAAAAGCCTTTGGCCACGAGTCTGGCACGTTTCCGATCATCAGCTTTGATGTCGAAAACCCATCTGTTTTTGATCGCTTTGCGACCGTGCGGAAGATCCACGAGTTCGAAGACCTGTCGTTTGTATAAGGCGTCTAACTCGCCACGACACGCGGTCTTCCATTCTACTTGCTGCTTTTTGTCTTTCAAGCGAGCAATGTCACTAAATTGTGTAGGAATTTCCATATCTGAACTCGATGGTATTGCTTGATTAAGCAAATAGTTCATCAATGAAGTTCCACCTTCTTTGACACGTGCAGCGAGCCATGTGTCCTCGTCCATCGGGTCATATTCGCGCTGAGTTCCAACCCTCTGATTATTATCAGTTGCAGTAGAAGGGTTGTTATTATTGGAGGTAGGCACATCAACATGTGGTGCCGTAGAAGTGCTTGGTCCAGGTTCCATGTCACTTCGAGAAGTTTGTTGGGGTCTTCTCAGGCCTTGAGAAGGCTGACCAACTGTCTTCTTCCAATAATTCTCACGTCGGATATCTCGCTCAATATCCGTAGGTAAACGTTGTTCACCGTACACGTTTCCCGGACGGTTTGGGACGTTCCTGGATCTACCAGATCTGCGTGGAAGTTCATTCCATTCGCGTTGATCTTCCCTTCGCGGAGCAAAGTCTGCGGGGGTTACTGGAGTAGATTTCGCAGGAGGAACATCGGCATTGTCATGTGCCTCTTGTTCTCTTGGTACGTCAGTCTGTTGTTCAGACCGTAAGAAGGGGCGGTTTTCAGGCGGAGGATAATCATCGTCGCCAACCTTTCCATGTAGAATGTCATGATCTACCTGTTCCTGTGATTCGTCATCACGATTGAAGTCATCGCCAATAGGCGTTACTTCAGGTGTGTGGGCACCAGGGCAACGAGGGAATAACTCCTCATCAAATATTGCTGTTGCGCCAATGAACATGGAGTTGTCCGAGCGCATAAAGTAATATCCCTTAATACCATCCACATCTGCCGAGCCAAGGTAAACCATTAGCTCAGAGCGCGCTGCAAGTTTGTTTGCGCGTCTTTCTTTAGGCAGATAAACATAGGCTGCACATCCTAAAACTCTGTCCCTGGTGAGATCAGGCTTAGAGCCGTTAATCATCTCGTAAGGGGTTATCCACTTTAGTCTCGCAATCGGCGTGACGTTGTGGAGATGGATTGCATGCCGCACACAGAATTCCCACCAGGAAGCCGGTAGACACGCTGTGAAGCGTAATGTCTGGGCTTTTTCTGTGATTGTCCGAATGGCACGTTCGGCACGGCCATTCTGTTGATGTTGGTAAGGGACACTTTGTTCAAGTTTTATTCCCAAACCAAGCAAGAACTTTGTGAGCTCTGTACTTTTTAACTCTCCCCCAGCGTCAATACGAACTCGTTTGACCTGTTTGTTGTGCTGTGTCTTGGCCATGGCGATGAACTCTTTTATTGAAGAGCTCGCTCCTGACTTTTTTGCTAAGCAGGACGCCCAAAAGGCTGACGAATAGTCATCAACAAAAACAATAAAGTACTTGAATTTGTGATAAGACAGCACGGAGAATTCCTTGAGATCCATATGGATTAACTCGAAGGCTTCCGTTGCTCTGGTGTGCGACTCAGGGAAAGACTTTGACGTCATTTTACCCTTGGCACAACCTGGACAAATTGGGATGTTCCTAGGAATCGAGATTTCCTTGGGTAATCCGGTGCATGTGGAAGGCATCTTTTTCAACGCTGCGTCAGACGGATGTCCTAAGCGTCGGTGCCATGTTCGATAGTCTGCGGCATATATGGTCGCGACAGAGGTTTTGGTTAAGCCCATGCCTCTTTCAATTGTCGACGTTACCACATACGCTGATTCAATCCTCTCGGAAGGGAGACTTTGAACAGTGATGCGATTTGATTGATCGTAAAAATTGATGCCGTGGATGGAACCTTTCACGGTCATCTTAGATCTTAATAAAACCCCCATGGAGATCAATCTCATATCCATGCCGGGGATGTGATGCACAGGGTATAAGCGAGTAATTCGCTGCCTGTCGTTCACAAGATGTTTGATAAACACTGCACCCTTGCCCACCATTGGGACTGGTCCCTTGGCGGTTTGGATGTTCTCAGGTTCATCGAGCTTCTCATAGGAGGCGTAATCTGAGATTTCGCCGGTGTAATGTTGGGAAGCTCCTGAATCTATGATCCAGGTAGCTAAGTTTTGTGAGTCTTTCTGACTCGAGCACTCAGGTCCGTTGCACATCAAAATAGTATTTATTTGTGTCATAAAGACACGCGAGTCAGGTACATGCATGTAATTTATAGGCGATGAGATCGCCGTCCTGGAGCTAGAAAAGCATCCTGGAAAACTGCAATTAGGCTCGCTGAGTGCATTAGGAAAGAGTACTGACCTTTCGTCAAAAGCGCCAGTATCAAGCCCAAAGGGCTGATCGTCGCTATCCATCCTGTTCTGGATTTCCTCATCTACTGAGTCCCAAATGAGCTCCTCGGTGGGAAGCTCGGGGGTTGATCCGAGGGATACTAGATCCTCTTCGGTCACTTCCTCGATTTGAGCTGTAGGCTCGGACTGAGTCTCCTCGAGTTTTCGGCGTTTGCCGTCTCGCCTATCAGTAAGGCGTGATTCAAGGGACTTCATGTTACCTTGGGATCTCGAGAGATCCAAAGCCTCGAGAGTGTCTCAGGCTGTCTGGTAGTCCTCGTATACAGACGGGGTCCCGATTAGGGTTCCCGTGAAGGCCTGAGCGGCGGGCCGCTTTCTCGGGTCTTTCGTCGTGATGGGAAGAGCCGTAGTAGGCTGGTAGAAGGATGGTGGGATGATGGCGCCGCTACCAGTAATGGTTGTGAAGAGCGGTGCCGGTTGATAAGCTGCTGAGGCGAGCTGTGAAGCTGCAGCCTTAGCTTTCTTCTCATTGCGGTCTTTGACCTGTTTGCCTGCGCGGCGATTTTTCCTCTTCTCATTGGAGGCTGAAGCCTCAGGCTTATCTTCACGCTGTTCTCTAGGCTGCCACTTTGGGTTGTTGCCTTTTCTTTTGACAGCGGAGATCTTCTGAGCCGATTGAGTCTTAGAGGTAGAGGAGTGATTTCTCCTCCCGCTTTCAGCGGTGATCGCCTCCTGGACCACGTTGAATGTCAAGGTGGTTGTGTCAGGGTGCGTTTGCAGGATCGTTGAGGCCAGCGAATCGTACTCTTTTGGAAGAGCATTCAACAAGATCATTGCTTGAACGATCTCGGGAATTGCAACTTTGTTGGAAGTCAGGCGGGAAAAGTATTCCGCCATTTTCGAGATTTCCAGTTGCGGATTCGCTACAGACAGGCGCATGGAGACTGCGGCCTTGAAGTCCGTAAAGATCTGTGAGGGACCGATCTTGCCAAAAGCCTTGAGGAGTTCGTCCCAGCACTCCTCGGCTGTGAACTCATCCGCGATCAAATGGCGCATGGAGGGAGATATTCTCATCCCTATTGATCCAGCAGCCTTGTCATTCTTGTCGTTCCAGTCGGCAATATCCTTCTGCAATTCTCTTCTTTCAGCGCTCGATAGAGTGCTGGCGGTGGAGCGCGAGGTGCCATCTGGTCTCTCAGACACTTGAATGGTATGATCCGCAGGACAAGGATAAGCCCCTGACGTTATCTGCCAGAGGCCTTGAGATCGGAGATAGGCTTTCATCATTTCAGCCCAGGAAAGGTAGTTCGAGCCGGTAAGAACGGGAATGGAAGTCAATGTTGACGACATAATTGATGCTGCGTGAGAACACGAATCAGCTTCAATTCATTTCCGTTGCCATGAGGCGATAACGCCGAAGGCAAAACACATTGTTCCCATACTCCTTGAGAGCATGTTTGATAAGAACTTGTAATTTTAGACTTAAGTCACACAGCAGCTGTGAAGCGCTTAAGGTGTAAGGGGTTAATGCTACCGGTTGTCGTGTCTGCATTAATGCTGACATTTTACTCTATTTTGCTGCGCTGAGCGCTGCAGAGAGTGACAACGGTTGGCACCAGGGCCCATAACCTGTTGAAGCTGCAGGTCGCCGCTAGGCGTCCACGCAGGGGAAGGCATTTTGGTCCTACATACCTTGTGTGTGGTGCTAATATACTGTCTTACTCTGGTGGTGGTTAGAGGAAAGAACTGCTTGTATTACTACGAGGTTTACAGCGTCTTATATACGTTTAGTACATGCGCACGGACCATGTATATGTAATCAAGCATGTGACTCAGTAAGTGAGTCGTTGAGGTTAGGTATTGGTTTTCAACACTTCCAGAAATTCCATCATGATGTGGCAGCCTCCTTGTTCAGGATGATTTTCAACAGGGTTAGGTGCCTGAGTATTGAGTGAAGCAGCAACCCAGTAAAGATGAGAAGAGGGAGTCATTTTGTTCAAAGTTTGGAAGAGGGTGTGAAGTGTGCATCTACTCAATGCAGGCAGAACACCAAGTATCATGTTTCATAGGCTGTTTAACATGGTGGCTAGAAGGTATGGTAGCTTGAAAAACCAAATAACTCAATTGGTTTGACACACTCCACTGAGCTGGAGCCACAGCCAAAACAAGCTGAGGCTCCAGCTTTGATGGAAAATCACTAAGGTATGAACAAAAAATTAAGTTTGAATGGGTTGCTGAAGTGCTCTATTGTCTGGCATCATGGCCCACACTGGCATTTGAGCTGGTGCCTACATGACTGAACTCCAGCACTAGGCAAATTGGCTCTCAGACCACTGTTCAGACTAGCACTACATTCAGATAAGTATCATTGAAGTATCAGGGTACATTTACTTCATCTTCATCAGCATCCTCACCACCAATCTCATCTTGTGGGTCTCTATGCAGTTCTGTTTGCAATGACTCCGCATGGGTGAAAAAGCTTTCATCAGCAATGCTGTCCTGATCCCAGTTCATAAATTGAACTGCCAACATCTCCTGAGCTCATCTCTTGTGTGCATTTGCTTAGCATCAGTAATTAAACATTTTAGTTTCCAGTGGTTTCTCAACCCAGGCAACCCCCAAAAACCTGGGAACCTGGAAATTTGGAAACCTATGTCCATTTTTTCAGAAACCTCTTGAGGGGACAAGGTACAGAAACCTATGGAACCTAGCAGCTGCTCATGTATGAAATATGTACAACTATGAAAAAATGCAATCATCAATGGGCAAGCCAACCAAACTTTGCTGAAAAGAAAGAAAAGGAATCCAAGGTTTTTGGGTTTCTCAGTTTCTGAGTTTCTGGAAACTTGAAAACCAGTGAAAACCACTGAAAACCTGGAATCTATTTTGAGATGCTATAGTTATTTAACCTCCAAGATATCTGCCCTGCAAGCCATTCGTTCAGTTTTCACTTGGTTTTCAGAGCAGTTACAAAACAAAAGTCAAAATGGCCTCAAAATGGCCCCGAAAACACTACTGTGGTTTCCCCTAATTACTTCTGGTGCTCGTTTTTGTTGGTTTGCATTCTTCAGCGAGGTTTTGTCTCACCGCCAAGTACATGAACGCCGTAAGTATGAGCTTGTCTTTTTCAACCGTAGGTCTCCGCAAAGAATATCAGGGATTCCACCGAAACATCACCAACTGCGCAGAGAACCAATCTGCGTCCTCTTTAGATATAACCTCACCGTGACCAGAGATAGAAAGACAATCTAGTCTCTCCGAGTCTACGACAAGATCTCCGAACGACTGGCGATCCTCTACCATCCGCCTAAGTGCCGCTATTGAAAAACCGGTACAATTGTGAAGGCGAAGGGTTATCATCTCTACGGCGGCAGTCAATGAACCAATTATCATTAGGACATCGTTGTTGAATGCAGGACAGTCATGGACGGTAAGCTCTAACCCATGCCAAGATGACAGGTACTGACAAATATCCTGAGTAGTAGGAATATTATTGAGTATGAGAGAGACGCCCGGAGCATTAACCGCAGTGAGTGGGCAACACGTGATGTGTACCCGACCCAAGTAATCGAGCCTTTCAGCATAGGATAGGACGGCGGAAGTCATTCTGCTGTTGAGATGACCAATGCTAATGGAACAAATATCGTGAAACTCCAGTCGCGAGTCGGGGGGGCCGTTCGGAGTGACAAAAAGACCTGTCTCAACATCAAACTCGACGTCGTTGATCTCCAAGTGCTCAAGATTAGGAATGCGGGAGATAAATCGGAAAGCATCGAGGAGAGAAAATCTCTCGTCAGCTGATGGCCGAAAGTGGATGATCGAAAGTGCCAACCAAAAACTAACAGCATGGCGGCTGGTCCACACAGGGTCGTGATGGCACAGCCTGACAAAATTCCAGCCATCGAGGATGAGTGTTGTCATAGCAGGGAAGTACAGCCCACCAGGCACATTCCGTGGGGCGTATAAGACCCCTGCTGACGGTCTTCCGCCAAGTATGCTCACGGAGGACCTTAAGCAGAGTTCTTGGAGACGAGGAGTACAGCAATAGAAATCGGGGGAGATCAAGGGAAGGGAGGAGCAGTGGACGACATTGTAAATAATCTTTTGGCAGCGCTGTGTGTGAGAATTCAACACAGCGATGAGATCTCGCACACGGTGGTTCTCCTCAAGTTCTCGTGTCGCAAAGTTACCCGTACTCCTAGTAATAGCAAAACGGATGGTAAGGTCTCGAGACCATTCGAGTTGTGAGGCGATATCTTTGACTGAAAATGGCTCCGAGTCGATATAAATCTCAAGGTTTGTCCAGAATTCGGGGACGAGAGACATGGTGTCTCTCCAGGCGGTACACACGGATGCTAGAGGATATGGAGAGCAAAATGTATCCCGAAGGGGCCCCGTCCGGCGTGTGTACACGAGGTTGAAAATTATCAGCAGTAGTTCTGTGGGTAACAGGAAGATAGCGGGGGACTCTATGATCGATGATGTCGCCTTAGGTTGTGGGCCCGGGGGCCGTTGGAAGTTCAACATGGGTATTGCGTCAGGTCAGGTAGTGGGTGTTTCAAGTTATAGAGTATGTGGACTGAAGAGGAACTTCTATCACTGGCATGGGCAGCAACTAGCAGGTTCATATAGTGGCCGTTACTTAGTCACTGGCAGTGACGATCTTGACATCAGTCGTCTGCACAAATGGCGACGAGTGACTTCCCGACATCGGGACTCACAGTGGGTTCCCTTCTTTTACTTTACGATGCAGAAGATCGGGCACTGACCCACTCTCAGGCTGGATCACTGGCACTGATCCCGGTGCAGTCGCATGATGTAACTGTGCTCGAACATCGAGAAACCTCTAACTCTGTACCAAGTCCCACAACTGCCCCGACCTCGACGACTCGACCAAGTTTTCTAGATCGCTTTCCCAAGAAAGAGAAGGAACTTTTGGAGGGCGTCATCGATCGGTTCAAAGCGTTGGACTTCAGCTTTGATGTGAAGCTATTCAAGCGAACTAGAGATCCCAGCCAAAACTTGGAAACGGTGAAACGTACAGATGGAATTCAGGCTGAGGCTGAGGCTAGTAAATTGACCAGCGACACGCCCTTCCACGCTTCTACAGATGGACCTGTGCCTCCTGCTATCACTGATGTCGGCGCATTCGATTCTGGACATTTGACAGACGCAGAGAATTCGACACCGAAAAGGCCTCCCTCAAGCACTGCTCGTCCACAAGACCCCGACGGAGACCCCGCCTCCCCAGCCCACCTCGCACGAAAAATCCAAATGCTGCTGAACTCCCTCCCGCCGTCAGATGGCGACAGCTCTCAGCAACCAGAGCGCTTACCGGCAGCTCCACCCCTACTTCCCACTATCTCGACACCCCCCAATTCACCCCTCTCCACCGCTGTGCTGTCCGTTCCTTCTTCCCCTGTCGTTTCCCGATGTCCAACTGCTGCTGCGACTGGATCCAGACTACAGGCACAGCCACCCCCACCGCCGAGTACGACACCGATTGCCGACGCCGAATTGATCATGATGCTGTCGAGCGCGACAGTCATGAATGGCGCCCAGAGTTCGTGCGGCAAGCGGACAAGTGTCTGGAGTCTCCTGGAGGACCTGAGGGCTCCGAAAGGGTGGGCTCACAACCGCAGACGGGCAAGCCGTAAGGGTGGCGGTGGTGCTGTGCCTGCGCCAGAGCGTGGTAGCAGGTGTGGGGGAGTGGTGGATGGAGAGGGCTCCGGAGACGTGTTTTTGGACGAGTCGAGCATCATGATGTACTCGCCACTCATGCCGACTAGGTCTTCGCTCGTTGAGCTGGCGGAGACTGAGTTTATTCCTGTGCCTGTGTCCCCTGGTGGCGGTGGGATCGGTGGTAGGGCCGTGGATGAGGGAGGGGGCGACTCGGCGAATGAAGAAGAAGGTAGGAGCTCGGACCTGGAGAGAGAAGGGGATGCAGATCCGAGAGAAGATGAAGATCCACAAACACCGACACCGATACCAACATCTGCATCAATATCACCTCGAGAATTGCCGCAGTCTACTTCCTCATATCGAGAGAGCGAATCTGAGGGCTCTTGGATGGGGGTGTGGTCGTTCAACACGTGGGCCTCGGCAGTGGGAGAGTTTGGATTGGGGGCGCGAAGTCAGCCCGGGGTGGCGCAGGGGCCGGAAAAAACAGACAAGCAGACGATGACGGATTCCATTCCCGACATCCTACCTTTTGCTGGAACCTCTTCAAGTTCCACTTCGAGAGGGCCGACCCTGGATTCCCCTCCTCTGCCGACGCGACCGCCGCGACCACGACCACCGACGACGATGGCGACGGACACCCAAGAGAGACGCAACCACCTTCCTGCTTCCTCTGCGGCCCCTACTACGGGACCCAAGCCCCTCAGATTTCGCGTACAAGGCCAGCGCCGCTGGGTCCCCTCCACGACCCAACTCTCATTCGAAGCACGGTGGTGGGGATACCGAATGTTCGTGTTTTTTTCTTTCCACACCCGCATCCTACATTCACATCACATCACATCACCGCTCGACCACACATCACGCACAATCTAATATACTTCATCTTCTATGGCACCAGATACCTGCCCCCACCAGTCCTATCCATCCTCTCCGACCGCCAGCTCGAAGCTACCAAACGCGCAGCACTGCTCACCACTGCGCTTACCTGGTTCTTTTCCAACATCCCCGTCGACGTCCTCCCGGTCGCGCTGCACAGCGCCGTCGCCCTCTTTAAAACCCTTGTCCCGTGTGTCGGGTACCTCGGGACGTTCATCTCTTGGAGCTGGGCTACGGCCATGGGGTACGATGAGGGTGAGTTCTGTTGTTCGGTTTCGGTTTCGATTTTTCTTTTTCTTTCCTCGTGGGATGATACATGGTGCTGATACGTGTTTTTTTTTTTGATTTAGGGTATGGGATTATATTGACGGCGACCTGGATCTTGCCTGTGGCGCTCATCCCAGGAACCTGGAACGAGCGTGATTTTCCTCCCAAGTCGCCTAGCCCACAGGATCCGCCGACATTGCTCTTTTCCCCTCCTAGGGTGGGCAACAATTTATATCCCAGTGCAAGCGAAGCTTCGTGCTCACTTTCGGCGACTGCTGCTGGCGGTTCCCATTCTGCGACGCCGTTACTGCCACTATCACCGGACACTGTCGCGGAATTGGATCCTCCTTCACCTATTGTATCTCCACCGGCATCGACACATAGACTTATACAGTTACCTTCACCCTTCTCACCACCTGCTCTTCCATCGTCGTACTCGGAACCCACGTCCACGTCCACGTCCACGTCCCCTCCCCCGCCCCTCCTCCAACCATTCCCGTCTCCCACCCCACCGAACATCTCACCCTACCAAGCACCGCCTCCACTTCTACTCCCGCCCCTGCCCTCACCTTTATCACCACCCCCAGCCCCCAGCCCAGGCACCATTCCGCTTCCAGAGCCTGAGCTCGAGCCCCGGGCCACCCTTACACCTCAACACCAGTCTCGGTTCCGTCACTTGCCAGATTTGCTAAGGGATACGGGGCATGCCCTACTTCCCCCCCGCCGGTTGGCGTCGGGGGATGTGGGGTATTTCCCGTTGTCGCTGCCGGTGTCGGTGCCCCCACCGGCACCTAGTCCTGGGACCATTCCGTTGCCTGATATTGAGTTTATGCCGGTTGTGGTGGGTAAGGATGGGGTGGGGGAGGAGAAAGGGAGGGAGAGGGGGAAACGATGGAAGTTCAGACGAGTAGTGTGAAGGGTGTTGCGCGGAACTATTTTTTTTGCTGCTGTTGTGGGTTTTTCTTGCTTGCTTGCTTTTCTTTTGTTGATTCTCAGCTTAGCTTTTATGCCTGTTATGGACTGACTGCTACACCGTGTAGGCATCGTGCGCTGGGTGCAAATTGTCCTGTTTGTAATTCCCCTAAGTATCTGTACAACTATTCCATATGAAACAGAGATAAGAGACTGTTCTTTGTATGGCATTTTGGAAATAGCACAGACATGCTGACATAGAAAATTTAAGATGTCAATCACTGCTCCTACCTCTGCTTCTAAGGCTCTCCCTTTAATGCCTGGATAAGTTCAGTATCTTTCTTTCTTTTCCTTAGGAACTTCCTGACAGCTTTCTAACCAGAATTCTAAAATTGGCTCCTCAGAATTTTCTAAGCTGCATCAGCAGGGAGGATACTTGCCTTGCATGGCTTTCAACACAGCTTGTTTGGGGGCACATGGTGTGGGGGTGTGGATTGCTGAAGCATTGCAGCCACTGCACTGGGGCAGAGTAGGATGCAGAGAACAACAGGTCAATCTGACTCAAGAGCCAATGCACACTCACAACACACAGCACAAAATAGAGGTATACCATGCATATGGTAGAGAAAGAAATGGCTGCAAGGACTGGTTGGCTGGCTGTGAACTCCAAGTTTCATAAGCCTGATACACATAGCTGACTCAGAACAGTCCTCATGGTCTTTACAGGGAAAAAAAAATGGCAACCTGACCCAACTGCAACCAGAAGTAACTGGACCTTGGTTGCAGTTGCTCAGAAATCATGCCTCATTGCAACCAGTTGCAACTTATTGAAATGCAATACTGACCCCAGACTCAATCTATGAGTCACATGCTACATTACATAAACCTGGTCTGTGTGCATTTACTAAACACAAGCTTCAGAAGCATGCCTCCAGTGCTCTGCTCACTTTGCTCACATCACTAGTGCATAGCACAGGTTTACAAACCCACACAGGTATGTGGGTACAGGTCAGCTGCAAGGTACCCACATAAACCCATACCCATTGCCGTGGGTACAGCAGGCTCTATTTACAAGTAGCTAATGTTTTATTTACAGGTTTCAGCACTCAGATGAGTACTGCAAACCCTACTGTATTAGGTCATCATCTGGACCACCCTGGGAAGTGGACCAATTCAGGATTGGGTGGCCAGTGAGCTATAAATTCAGAGGGATGCATGGTTCAACATTGAGTAGATGGTTATGGAAAACTATGTACCAAAGCACATTTGCCAGGGACGGTGCCTCATTGAGATATGAGGTGGGCAACATGGGTGATTTGGCAATCTGGCACATTTGTTAATAGTGCTTGAAAGTCCAGTCTGGTCCCAGTTTTTGCCCTCCTTGAGGCAGGACCAGGACTGAAACCAGTCACAATCTGGCACATTTGTTAAGCTTATCTGATGTGGTAATACCACCCTCTGCTATCCAGTTCTTGTTCAGGGTGTTGTGCACTTATGGGAGCAATCAATCTATTGGCCTATTAGGCTCATTTTCCAGCCCCCAATCCCGCAACAGAAGATGGCATGCCTTACCTAGAATTCAAGCAGGCTATTTCCCAGGTTAACTCACATTTGTGGTCACTTCAGTAAAATATTCACAGGATGTGCAATATGCCAGCTAACTTTAGACAAAGTGTATCAAACCCTTCCTAATATCCTTGCCAACATGTAAAATAAGTCCTAAAACTTTTGAGTAGCCCTATCTACTCTATTGCTGTTGGAAACCCTTAGGTGGTCCAGAACCTGAACTCCAATAGTATATTTACTTATATACTACTTGTATGTACTACTAAACATATATTTATGGGGGAAGTGGTGCCCCAGAAGAGAGGGGAGTTTGTGGAAGCAAGGATACACACCAGGATGTTCATCATTTCAGCAACCCCAAAACCTGCAAATGATGAGCATATGCCCATTTCAGGGTTGCTGAAACCAATACTTTCTGCTACCCTAAAATTTCTACTAAAATCAATTTCAGGTCACCTGAAATGATGAACATCCCAGTGTGATATATATACCAGCTGATGTTTGTTATTGTTTGGTTCTAGTAAATGCACATGAACATGTTGGTGTAATTCTGGGGCACAGGATTCACTAGAAAGGCAACAGAGAAAAGGGGAATCGGACAAGACAGAATGAGTTTACAGTATTGATTCAAGAGCAGGTAAACTCTAGCTAGAGGGGATGATAGTCATAGTAACTAAGAGAGAGAGAGAAAGTGGGGATCAATGTGATAATCAAGGCCAAACATAGATGTCAACAGTATGTGGTAAGCACCATGCTTACAGCTGGGTCACATTGTGTTGACATGACAAATTCAAGTGCATTTACTCGAACCAAACAGTAACAAACATCAGCTGGTATTGCTTCCACAAACTCCCCTCTCTTCTGGGGCATTGCATCCCCCATAAGTAACTTGTAATATATGTTTAGTAGTACCTACAAGTAGTATATAAGTAAATATAGGGTTTGCAGCACTCATCTGACTGCTGAAACCTGTAAATAGAATATTAGCTACATGTAAATGGAACCTGTGGTTAATGTGACCTATACCCATACCCACTGAGCATGGGCACAGGTTTATGTGGGTACAGGTACAGGTCAAGGTCAAGTGACCTGCGGGTTACCTGTGATGACCACTGTGCATCACTCCTGCAGCTGCTTATTGGGAGTGAGGATGGTGTGGAAGACAAGGTGAAGATAATGGAGTTATCTTAGAGGCAAGTGAGGTGTTAGGACAATGCTAACCACAAGGATCAATGAGGCCTCCCAAAACAACAACAAGAAACAAAGATGACTAAGGTAGCTTGGTAGTCTTAAGGCAGTCACACTAGTGGTAGCAGGTAACCCAAGAGAACATGATTAGTGTCTCTGGGCAATATATTAACATTTATATACTACTTATACATGCAGTAGCCATGCTTTAACCATGAGTTGTTAGCGGGTGCAGCACCATGCCTACAGCATGTGGTGCACAGCTTCATGTGTCTACCATGTGTCTGATCATGCATTGTGTTGCCCATGTGTTCATACCTACCCTTAGCCACACATTCAATCATAAGGACCTTGCACCTACCCTTGACCATGTGTACATAAAAGTTTCCATAATGCCAAACAATGATAATAATAGTTTAGAATGTCTTGTGAAATTTATACTCCTGACATGAGGGAATGAAGTCTGCAACAGGGAGGAATATTATATTTATCTCCTACAAAGTGTGCAATATTTATACTACACTGCTAGGAGGTATAGTGTAATGCACTCCTATAATATAATAAGGAGGTATGAAGTCATAGACTCCTGCACTTATTAATGTCACTATAATTATACCTTTTCCCCTGTAATTATGGTGTCATAGTACCTCCTGTAATATCATGGATTGGTAAGTTACTGTGCATTCCCCTAATTGCTCTTGCATGTGTTAACTCCTGTTGGACATATGTTAATATGACTTAGCATATTCTGGCATTATTTCCTGGCCATGCCAACTGCCTTGGCTTGCTTGTATACTGTTGTATACTCTATCCCAACACTGCTTCTTCAGCTTGTCAGGGGGCTGCAGGTGTCTTTTACTCATCTTGACAACACAGGCAGGGACCTTTGGTCCCTGCCTGTGGGAAGGAGGTGTCACTGCAAAGCAGGGTTCAGCAAATCCTAGTAATTTACTCACCCTGTGTAAAGGAAGTGTCATTGAACATCAGTGTTCAGTAGCCACCTTAATAATTTCAGTAATTTACTACTCATCTCAACAGCACTCAGGCCTGCATTCCTGCAACCCCTCACCACTGTCTTTTATATCCAGTCAGGGCCCTTCATTCCCTGCCTGGGTGGGTGGGTGGGCAAGGTGTTGCCAGTCCAGTAGCCCTGTGTGACATATCATTCCTCCTGAGGAGAGGAGCCCAACAGAGAAAACAGATGTACAAAGGGGAGCCAGGCCCTCTCCCTCAATGCTTCCAATCCCACACAGCCTTCTGTTAATATTAGCCATTTAATCTCCATCCTGCACATTTTGACAGTGAGGGAGTCCCATTTCCATCATCATTTTCTATATCCCTGACTGTGTAAAGAAGACATTCAGGTATCTGCTCACTTTACTTACATTGTTCCTACAGCAGTTGTGGTAAATTGGCTGCATCCCCCAAACCCCCTCCCACCATCTTTAGACAATGAAGGTCCCTGCCTGTGTGTAGGAAGGTTTGGCTAGGGCAACCTCCCCCTCAGCCCCTCCCCCTCTCCTCTCCTCCCCCTTAGTGTTTGAAGGTCTGGTCTGGTCTCAGTCTTTTGCCCTCAAGGACTCAGACCAAGACCAAGACCGGTCCTCACAAAGCTATCTACATGCTAAGACTGGACCAAACTGGTGTAGACTGGTCTTCACCAGTCTTAGTGTGTCTTTTCCAGTTACAGACTGGTTTTAACCAGTTTTGGTCCAGACCAGTCTCTTAACTGGTCTGAACTGGTCTTTCACCTTAGTTTAATGCACATTAGTAACCTACCTTGCAAGCAGCTGCTCATGAGGCTGGGCAAAACTAATTAACTACATAATTTAAGCTGAATAAAATACCTATCGTACAGCAAAAAACAAAAGAAAAGAAACTGCACATGAGGGCAGCAGTAGGGGGAGTGACATGGTGGCCAAGGCACCTAGTGCTTAAAAGTCCAGTCCAGTCCCAGTTTTTACCCTCCTCAAGGGAGGACTGCTACCAAAACTGGTTTTTATATTAGAAGTTTTCTACAAAAACCAGACCAGACCATGTAGGACTGGTCTGTGTTGGTTATAAGTTAGTTCAAAAACTGGTCTCAACCAGTTTTTGACTGGACCTGGTTCAAAAACCAGTTCAACTGACAATATACTACTAATTATATGTAATTACTGTATACTAGAATATAAAACCAAAGAACAAGAAGTCCACCCCATGAGCAGTGGCTCATGAGGCTGGACAGCAGGTGCTGGGGAAGACTTGTCAGAAGAAAATAACCCCTCCATCTCGTGTTTCAAGCAAGGGAGGGGTGGGTGTTCAAGTTGTGTTGTCACTGTCTCATTGTCTTGTTCATCATTGTTGCTGGCCCCTACTTGTCATTCATCATTGTCCCTTGCTCATTGTTTGCCATTGCTGTCAGCCCCTAGTTACTGCCCTATGTTGCCAGTGTTTTACAGTCCCCCACCTATTCCAGTTGGACTCCTGGACTCCAGAAAGTCCAGGTGGATTCCGGTTTGTTCAACCAGATTCCAGTTATTCTGACTGAAATATGTGGGGTCAAATGGACAAGAACTTTGCAACACCAAGTTAAACTCAAAATAAGATGTCTCCAGCCAGGATTGAACCCTCAACCTCTAGATTACAATTTACAGATTTTCCAACAACTTAACAGGTAAGCCATAACACCTTTATTGGTATGGGATATTATTGTTACTTTATTACTTATCTACACAATAAAATACATTACATATAAAATCATTATATGTAGGGGGGGGGGAAGTGGTTGTGTCCCTGAGCATCATGTTGCATCATGTTGGCTGTAATATATATATATACTACCTACTTACAAAATGCTGTATGTATATATAATACTGGTATGCAGAGGGGGGGGGGGAGTGGGGTGCATTGTGGCCTCAGGCATTGCATCCCCTCCCTGTCCATCCCCCCTCCCCTCATGTCACTCATCCTGCCAGTGCCACTAATGTAGCACCCCTTTCCACCCCATGAGCAATGGCTTGTGGCAGTGGTTGGGGGTGCTGGCATATGTGCTCTGGCATCACTGTTGTTCCACCTGCACTCCACCCCACAAGCAGTGGCTCGTGGGGCTGGGCTGGGTGGTGCTGGCCATGTCCCCCATGGTATGGGCATCCCCTCACTCATCTGGGTGCCCCTCCTCTGCTTTGGGCACCCCCCCACTTGTCTGGGCATCCCCCCCCCAACTTGTCTGCTTGTGTCATATGGTGGCCCATCATGTCCCCTGTTGTCTGGCACATACCCTGGGTTGTCTGGCATCACCCCCATTGTCTGGTATCTCCCCTCCGTCATCTGGCATGTCCTGGGTCCTCCAGCATCCCCCCTCCGTCATCTGGTGTGTCCCGGGTCCTCTGGCATCCCCCCTCCGTCATCTGGCACATCCCCAGTGGTATGGTGCCCCCTCCCATCCAGCCCCATCCTCCTCATTGTCAGGGTGATGTGCAGGCAGTGGTGACATGGCATTGGAGGGGGGTGCAGCTCATGATGTGGCAGCTGTGGTCTGGGGGCCATAGTATCCCCATCGAGCCCCCCACTTCCCAGCTGAGTGGAGAAGAGGGGCGATGTGTCAGGGGCTTGTTGAATGCACACAAAAAAACTGAAAAAAAAAAAATAGTACATTAGTAAAACATAAATAGTGATAATAAAAAATACTTAGTGGGGGGCCTGGGGCCACCATACCATTGGACTGGAGGTGGCAGCATCATCATTGATGGGTGAGGGAGGGGGGGTAGTGATGGCACCAATAGGTGATGGAAGTGGGGTGGTGGTGGTGGTGGCATTGGTGATGGCAGTGGTAATAGCAGCATGTGAGTAGGGTGAGGGGGTGGTGGCAGTGGCGGTGGCATCAGATGGTGAGGGAGGGGGGCCCATTGATGGTGGTCATAGTGGGACATGTAAATAGAAAAACGACAACACCACTGTGAGTAACTGCTCATGGGGTGGCTGCCTAGTAGTGTACTTGAGTCCTGACAATGATGACAATGATGCAATGTCATTGTCAGATGTACTAGGTGCAGTGACAAGATATGGCAGACAGTGGGTCTACCTGCACCCATCTGACCCATGGGTTACAGGTATGAGTAGGTGCAGGTACAGGTACAGGTATGTCCAAATCTACCTGCAGGTTATCTGTGCCACTCCCTAGTGCTGGTTCAATTTGGGATACATGAAAGACCAGGTGTAAGGCATGGAGGTGGTCCAGAAGATGAAGGGTGAAGAAATGTGTGCTGGCTTGGGTGATGATTTCAAAAAGAGGTCAAGGTTCTTTCTGATAGCTTTTTTGAAGGCCTAGTAGTGCAAATACTTTTAGCATGAAGGTAGACCTGATCACCAACTTTAAACCATGGAGTGGGGTGCCAGTGGTGATCTGAAGGAACTTGATAATTAGGCAATAGCATGGGTACGGGTAACCCGTGCGGGTTGTGGGTACGGGTAGGCACGGGTACAGGTACGGGTCATGATTCCATGACCCGTAACCCGTGCCTACCCGCCGCCAAGAGGGAGGCGAGGGCAGGTTCAAAATCTACATACAGTAAACTATATACAAATTTATAACTACTTATTTTTAAAAAAATGTGGGGCGAGCCCAGCTTACCTGTAGAAATGGGGGCCTTATATACCCCCAGGATGCGCACAGACCATTTGGTCTTGTGTGCACAGAGTAGTACGCGTCGCGTCTTTGTTGATCGTTGATGTGTTATTTACCTATGTTTGTATTCCCTCACTTTGTGCCACTCACCGCCCACACCTCGTGCAGTATCATGACCACCACCTCTCCTCACTCGCAAACGTGAGGTGGGGGTGGTTCTATGCCGGATTCACTCTGCATGGCCGCAGCAGACGACGACAGATGACCCAGCCCCGGGGACAATAGGGAGGATGGGGACGATACAACAAGGACGACTCGACAACGAGGAACCGTCGAGGATCAGACCAGGGACACGAGGATCAGGACCAGGACCTCCTCCACCACCACCATGACCCCCAGAAGACAGGAATGACCAGGACGGCGACAACGACAATGACAACGAGCAGGACTGGGGCGGAGATTGGCAGGGGCAGGGACAATGACGAGGACGACAGGAGGAAGACCCGACAAGAACAGGATGATGAAGACGAGACGGAGAAGAAGCACATGATGATGAACCTAACGAGGAGAACGCGACGACGAACCGTGGAGGAGAACGCGACCAAGCACCCAGCCCGCCAACGAGGACACCGACGGGAGGGGCGAGACTCTGGCAGACGACAACGACAACGGGAGGGGCGGGGACAACGAATGCGACAACGACAACGACAACGATGAGCACAAGACCCACCCAACGCCCAACCAACGCCACTGCCGACCGCAACGCCGCCAAACGACCTCACCCCTAAACGCACCACAAAAAGGGCCCAAGAGACATCTCTTGGGCCGTAAGTTGATTCTATTGATTTCTTTCTTATTTAATTCTACGACGACTGCCCCCCCGCCCGCCACAAGCTGCTCGTGGGGTGGGCAGATGTAAAATAATATTAGATAGTTTATATATATATATATTACCGTGTCTACGAAACCCGTGCAGGAACCCGCACCCGCTGCGTATCAACCCGCGGGTCAATGGGTTACTACCCGTGCGGGTACGGGTACGGGTCAAGGTCCTGATACCCGCGGGAGTACCCGTGCTACAGCCTATTGATAATGCTCTTGGGCAAGTTTAATTTGCCAGTGGAGCTCCATGTGTAGTTTGTCAAGATCCATGACAAAGGATCTTGCCTTTTGGTACACCAGCTCACATTCAGGGTAGATGGTGAAGTTAGGGTCATAATCTTTATTGGTATAGAATGGTGATATGCTGGTGGTAGCACTAGGTGTGTTGTTGTAAGCAAACTCAGCAAGGGGAAGGAGTTCCAACCAGTTGTCCTGCTGATAGTTGCAAAAGATGCACAGATACTGTTCTAGTGTCTGGTTGAGTCACTTATTTTGTCTGTTGGCCTCCAGGTGATAAACCAAAGTGAAGTGTATCTTCATATCAAGGGCTTTACCTAATCACTGGAAAAACCTAGAGGTGAATTCAGAGCCACAGTCACAAGTGACATGCAATGGAACTACATGCTTAGAAAGAGCCAGACGAGCTCCAGGGAGTCGATCTTGTCAACTGTAGGTGTTAAGGCAAAGGCCTCAACTACTAAGTGCAAGATATCAAGTTCAATAACGGCGAGGCTTTCATCATTAGATCAAATGACTTTAAGACAGAGGCTTTCTGTCTAAGTCGAGTCACATGTTCAATTGAGCAGTTTAAAGGCCTGTAGATTGCCTAGGTCAAGCTGAGGAGCCTTGACTGTTATCTCCTACAGTTTATATAGCTAAGACTGTTACTATGTGGCAGTATGTGTAGACACATATCTAATGGTAATACTGAGTCAGAGCATACAAGGCTGTACTAAAGCTGTAGAGATAAGAGGTATCTGAGTAAGCTATCTACTCGGCATTTCTAAGAAAGGATAGATGGGTGCTGCCCAGTCAAATTAGAGATAAAAGAATGAGTCAGGTAACACTGTTGCAACAAAGAGGCAGCTGCCACATCACCAACACACCACGCAGCTGCCATGTCACCACCAGCGCCTCCACACACCACCCAACAACAACACAGCTGCCATGTCACCACCAGCACCTCCACATGCTGCCTGATGATGACGCAGCTGCCACACCACCACTGCCACGCACTGCTGAACAATGCACATCACCACCTGCGCTACCTCCCCTCTGCTGCCCCATCTTCCCAGCAGCCCCCTCCCTCTCGTGGTGTGACGATGCACCACCTGAGTTATGTATTTTTTTATTTTATTTTAATTTTTGCATCCAGCCTCGTGAGCCACTGCTCACAGGTGGATTTTTTTTTACTTAGTTTATGTATTTATTTTATTTTAGTAGTTTGTATTTTTAAGCTTGTAAATAGTCAGTAAGACCAGTTGAGACCGGTTTGAACCTGGTTCAGACTGGCTTGGACTAGGTCTGCATGTAGACTGGTCGAGACTGGTTTGCAGACTGGCTGCAAACCAACATGGACCAGTCTGACAGTGTCTGGTCCGATCTTAAGTAGATATGGAAAATAAATAGTCTGGTCCAGTCCTCAGTTCGCCCCGAAAGAGGCAAAAGACTGGATCAGACCGGACTTTTAAACTCTAATTATATCACAATTAATAAAAACATGCAACATTCTTTCTTTCTATTCATGCCAGTTATCATCTGTTAAGTGATCATGATCAGCAATCTTGTTTACATTAGAATATTCTTTGGTCCAAATAAGAGCTATTCCTAGCACATCCACATCAATATCCAGCATATTGATCTGCTGCCTGCACTTTTCTTTGGCTCTGGAAGTATATGTTTTCTCTGGTCATTTGGGGGTTTGTTGCACCTGTGAGGGTGACCTTGGAGATTCCCCATGTAATACATGATCTTCTTCCATAGCCACTTTGAATTCCATTTCTTGTTCCCTTTTAATAAATTAGTTATAATTTTGGCCAGGGCCCATAACCTATTGGGAGTGAGGCTGGTGTGGAAGCAAGTGAAGATAAATGGAGTATATATTTGAAGCAAGTGAGGGAGTAGAGTCTGCAACAGGGAGGAATATTATATTCATCTCCTACAAAGTGTGCAATATTTATACTACACTTCTAGAAGGTATAGTGTAATGCACTCCTATAATATAATAAGGAGGTATGAAGTCATAGACTCCTGCACTTATTAATGTCACTATAATTATACCTTTTCCCCTGTAATTATGGTGTCATAGTACCTCCTATAATATCATGGATTGGTAAGTTACTGTGCATTCTGCTAATTGCTCTTGCATGTGTTAACTCCTGTTAAACATGTGTTAATATGACTTAACATATTCTGGTATCATTCCCTGGCCATGTTAACTGCCCTGGCTTGTCTTTGTACAGTTGTATACTCTGTCCCAACAAGGTATTTGCAAGATCCAAAGTTGGAGACCTTAAATTTGCCCTTATTGGTGCAACTTTGTCTTTGGAAGCAGGAGAGTAGAATTTGCCTGGACAGAAGAAGGGAGAGCAGATGGATGATAATATTGGATTTCAAGACCCAGATCATGAAGGGGAGTTCATTGACTTGGATGTGGTTGAAGATGATGATGCTTGTGAATGGGAGGATGAGGATGGTCTCTAATATTAAAATGCAGATATTTACAGGCACTATTATGGACATTTATCATTGTATTTTGGTGTAATAATAATCTGTACTATATAATAACATGTCTACATGTCTCATTTGACTGGGGAGAACCATGTACAAGCTCAAAATTTGAGTGGAGACAGCAGGGTCACTGTTTTGGCTAAGTTATTACATAAGCTTCCAAATCCGGCTGACGCGGCTATAGCCGGAATTGCCCACTCCTAACTTTTGAACATCGCCATGGACTTTACATCAGTGAACGTATAATCACCTTCTATTCTAACGTCTATAGTACATCGAAACATAACATGGCATCTCCACCGCTTCATAAGCAGTATCCCTCAGTCGCAGACGCATCCACCAAAATCCGCTTGTCCATCCTCGCCACAGCGATGGTAGATGCCCTTGGCGGGCCCGCAGAATTCCACGGGCGTTTTTCATTCCCACTCGTCACCACGATGATCCCGAACAAGAACTTCAACCTTCCCCCAGGCGTATGGACAGACGACACATCCATGACCCTTTGTCTTGCTCGTTCTCTTGCAACGTATACCTCACCCTCCTCTTCAACTATTGGTGGATTTGACGAGAAGCATCAGTTGGAAGCATACGCTAATTGGGCATCAAATGGTGTCCTCTCTGCTACTGGTAGCTGTTTCGATATTGGCAATACCATCCGCCACGCCATAAATATCTACGAAGATCACCCTCCAGGCCAGAACATGGCCAGAGAGGCCCTGCGATGTATTCATGAAACACTAAGCGGCGAACACTGCGCCGGCAACGGGAGCCTAATGCGAGTTCTCCCAGTGGGTCTGGCGTATTGGGGAGACGAGGAAGCAGCAAAAGAGTATGCGCGGCGAAGCAGCATGACCACACATCCAACTCCTATGTGTCAAGAGGCATGCTCAGTGTGGACGGGGGCGATTGCAAAGATCATACAGGAAACAAGTGGCACCGGGAACTTCACGAAAATGGATTTAGTAGAGTACTTCGCAACATTCCCATATTCAAACGCCAAACTCCGGGATGCGCTGTCGCTACCAGATAACGAACTTCACGCAGCGATGGCAAAACTCCCAGACGCCTCTTCCCTCTCGGCGGTAGAGGCTCGAGAAGCCGCCTATCGCGACGGTCATCCGATAGTTCGGTTGATCGCAAAGACAGAGCGCGGGGAGGGCAACAAAAAGCATAATTTCTCGAAGACCATTCCCTCTGACTTCGCGCTCCCTTCCTCGGGCTACGTCCTGCACACCCTCGTTGCGGCTCTGTACTGCTTCCTCGCCACAGAATCATTTGAAGAAGGGGCGACCATGGCCGTAAATCTTGGCAATGATGCTGATACGGTCGGCGCAGTCTACGCTGGGTTAGCAGGTTGTTGGTATGCAATTGAAGGTGACAGAGATGGGGAGGGTGTCTTTTGGACAAAGAGAGTGCATGAGTGGAAGGAAGGTCTTGTGAGGAGGGATTTGGTGGAGGAGGTTGCGGAGGAGCTGGTGGCATTCTCGGCGAGCGTTCATAATAACTAGGTTGGATAAGGGTCAGATTTTGGGTATGAACAATGTGGTAGGGACTCCAAAGCTACTGCAGACAATGGAATATCAGCACTGCGAACAACACACAGAAGCATTGCCCCTCTGAACTGCGAGGTCGGTGATCTCTGTAGTCTAGTTCCTGCGCCACGTCACAACGTTATCCACGAGGTTTCAACCAACCTGAGAATATGTAATAAGCATCACTTGGGTTAACAACGCAGGTTGACGATAGAGGAAAGCTCAGTATAACTAGGATTATAAGAATAACACATTGCGCACGTTCGTCAGAGCGGCGTTCATTCGATAATAGACAAGTCTCATCATCGGGACGAGGAAAACAACTGAACAGGAGTGCACACTAACCTACATTCACAAAGCCGCTTCCTGTGCAAGAGTTCTGGTGGTTAGGTCTTAACAGGTGGTAGTGGAACGTCTGAGTCATCAGAGACTGATCATAGAACCTCTGCCGCTATGGCTCGAACGAAAGGTAGTGAGAACCGGGGTCCACTGGAGTGGACCCCGGAATAGATTGTGATCAAGCGGAGAAGCTAAGGAACAAATTAATTAATTTAAATACGGCTCTGGTGCCATGTCTGGAACAAATCAAAAACAATCAAAAATTCAGATTCAGGTGACTTGATGCTCAGGTCACCTGTCTTTGATAGGCTGCTGTGGTGCAGTTGGAGTTTTTGACTGCGTAACACTGCATAGCCTACATAAGCTATGTGAAGATAAAGAGTTCAATTGATGGCCATTACATTTTCTTTTCCTCATAACAAATAATTTTCTTCTTGTCCAGTCATTGGTATAATACAAATATAGACCTCTTAATGCCTTTTTTTATTGGTACTATAATCTAGCCTCATCAATTAGCATGGCAACTTCAGGGACAGTAAGAATACATTTAAGCTTACAAGTATCTGCACTTTGATCTGTCCCTTGCTCCTGGGCAATCATAGCCATTCCTATTAGCTTCTTTGCATACTGCACATCTTCTTTTTCCTTCAGATCCCCAAGTAACAAACTGTGATGTACTGGATGATGTTGCTGGGTGGGAAAAAGAATTTGGCTGCACCATAGATGGCATAGCCATGTGGGGAACTACAGCACTGCTGGATACCGGAGCTCTGGCAACAGAGGATGTTGGTATAGAACCACCAGTACTACCAGTAGAATGTGTAAACATAGATACAGTATCCAGTGGCTCTGAAAAGTAAAATAGCTGCTGAATCCTATCATCAGCTTTCATTGCTACTGGTTGAGTGATTTGCTGCTCATTCTCAGCTGGAAATGCTTCAGCACCTGTAGCCATCTCCATTATTGTATCCTCTGTCAGTGGCAAATATACACCAGGTTGATTGTGGGGTGCAGCAGGTAGTACATGTGATATATGCCCAATGGATCTTATGTGAGCTTCATTCCTTTTTTGTTGGGGTAAACTTGCAACCATGGACTCAGTTTGTTTCCGTGTCTCTGACCAGGTTTTATAGTATGTTGCCAAGTGCTCCCTCAATTTATAAAAAATTGTCTTGCCATCTGCCTTTGATGACCACCAAGCTGCCATGCGATCAAAATCAGGCAGGCCTGTTGGTGCTGCCCACATTCCCTTCACAGTTACAGATTCATGGAATAGTTTAAACTCTTCCTCTGTATGAAGTGGTATAACAGCATATCTTGTCTGTTGTGCATTAGCAAGATATTCATATATATATATCCACTTTCCTTGCAATTGGGAAAACAGAAGCTTGGTAGGATAAACATTTGATTCTTCAGAAGGATCAATGGCATGTGAATTGAAGTCATTCTGAATTCAGAGTATCCCAGGTATTTGTGTAATTCCAAATTGTTCATCAGTGCACTGAAAGGACATTGGATCTGTATCCTGAAGTGCCCACCCACATATAATAGTTTTATGGACACTGGCTGGCTTCCACTTTATGTCTGATTGCAGCTGAAGAATATCATGATCAATCCATGGATTGTAATGACCAAGATATTTTCCCCCAATTTGTGCATAGAACCTGTATCATGATTATGCCTATGCTGAAAATCAGCAATGAGGGCATCTGCTAGTTCTGGAGATGCATTTAAGGATGCAAATTTACATCTGATAGGATTGTGAACAGACCCCTCCACAGAATTAGTTCCTCTAATACAGATATATTGCAAGCCCATTTTTGTCTTGGCTTTCAAGTGTATACAGTGGAATATTGGTTGGATCTGATATCCAACCTTTTTTCACATCATGTAAAACTCTTTCAGCTTTTTTCCAAGTTTCTGCACTGAAAAGTGTCTGCTTGGTAATAGAACACTTGACTGAACCCCAGGATTGAAATAGCTCAGATAACAGATGGTACAAAATATCCTTGTTTGGAATGTACCTGTGAACTCATTTCCATAGCCATGCAGGTGACTTTGATTGTATTGTTTCCCATTTGATATTCCTCTTGGTCAAGACCCCTTCAACAGACTTTTTATCCCCTTCATCTGGTACCAACATTGTATCACTAAATGCCCAGGCAAACCTTCTGCAGAGTGTATGCTTTCTAGAAATTGTTCTTGTGACCTTCTCAATTTCATGAAAGACATCTGCCAATATCCCTGAAATTCTTTCTGCTAGTGCATCTTGTACACATCCATTATATTCTGGAAAATCCTCTGTATCCTCTGATTGGTTCTCGATGTCTGGCTCAGATTCATCATCTGATTTGTGTCCAAAATTATCAATTTCTGGAGACAATTGCATATCATGAGCTTCTGGAATAGGCAAATCAGGTGGAGAAATCAATTGAGCAGTTCCAGGCTGTTGTTCAGGCTCCAATACTAGCTTTGTCTGCTGTATATTTTGTGTTCATAGTGCTGATATGCTTACTACTACTTCAAATGATATGGAATCATTTTGAATATCACCAAGAGCTTTTTTATGATATGCAATGACACATTTTGGAGCTAACACTTTGTCAATCTGAATGACAGCACAGGTCTTTGCTGTGGAAACATTGATCATTATAGGAGGAGTGCTGTCAGTCCCAGGCTGTAAAGTGAACTGGGCAGGCTGTTTTACAATAATTCCATGAGCTACTTCTTGCTTCCAGACAAAAAAACTGACTAGTTGGCCAACAGGTGTAGCTGGGGACATTGGTGCCCCTGCAGTCTTGTAAACATTTAAAACATCCCATATTTGCAAAGCAACCCAAGCATCAAGTGCTGCATAGTGGATTTGATCCTCATTCAACATCTCTGCACCCCGTTCAGAAGTTCGTGTTTCTTTAGAAAGACTTTGCTACAATGTTGCTGCAGTGATCTCAGCAAGAGATGTTTCCTGAGGAGACTACATTTTTCTCTGATTCAAGATGTCCAAGCTCAATGACACCCTTCTTGTGAGTATTAGAGTCATAGGCAAAGTCAGGAAAGTCCTGAGAAAGCTTTGCCAGGTCTCCACCACCATTGCAACCAATTTTTATGATTTGCAATGACTTTAAAATAGTTTGCAATGCACTAGGCAATTTCTTGAGAATATAAACCCAAAGCAAATACACTGTTTTGGAAAGAGAAATTTGTATAAGGGCTGTTTTTTGTGACCCAAAAGAATAGCCTTCAGTATTGAATTGAGATGCTATCACCAAGTAGCCCAATAATTTCCAAACATGCACTTTTGATTTCAGCCTCAGTATTGCAAACTAGAGGAGTTACATCAGATGGCAAAGACAGCCTTGGAAGGTCACCAAATCCATCAAGTTCCACAGGTGTTACATTTTCTCCCAAAGATGGAATACACTGTAGAAATGTTGCTGCATCACTAGCAACATTATCAGTAAATCCAAGAACTGGCTGTGGGAGTCCATGATCACTAAGTGACTTTACCATGGCTTCAAGTCCTGATCAGATATGAGATAGAGACTTAGTTGGGACAAATGCCTGAAAGCGAATTTGCTCAAACTCATTTACAATGGTAAACAAGGCTGAGAATGACATAACTCCATCAAGTTTCATAAGATATTTTGGTAGCTTGAAAGAATGATCCCACTTTATAATGTGGCCTGTTAATGCAGACATGCACTGGTCTAGAATTGGACGAACATGCTCCATGTAATCAGTGTATACATTTGTTATAAACCAGCATGATGGATAAAAGCCTGCATATCCTCCTTTGTCATCAAATTCAGAAAAAGGCAGATAAGATTTTGTTTGAATCTGATTGGTAGACTTTTTGTTTTGCCTTTGAATTGTATGAAGATATTGTAGTTCATGAAGATCATGTTCATGGACATGTAATTCACGAAGGATTGTTGACCAAGCACTTGCACTAACTTGGTGTGACATCCCAGCTCTGACAAGTGTCATTAAAGTCTTATCAATGCCACTTTGATGTGTCAGGAATGCAGGAAATGAAGCTGCTAGTCAGGGATCAAACTGCTCCAACATGGGAGGATCATAAAGATTGTATGATCTCCCACATTCACCTAGTGCAGGCCGATCATTTCTAGCCCTGCATTGGATCCACATAGTCATAATGTAGTAAATCTGATCAAGACCAACAATACATCATGCAATAGGATCATCATTCCACCCTTTAATTGTCATTGGATGATTTATATTCTTGTACCAATTGCAAGTAGAATTGGGGCAAGTAATAACTCCACTAGTATCCAGCAAGTGAGGAAGCCAGAGAAATACTGATGGGTGATATAATGAAGTAGGATTTAATCCATCCAGAATTTTCTCAGCTTTGCACATTGCAAAGTAAGAATCCTGGGGATGAATCCAGAACTGGCCATTCCTGTAGCAAGATGGCAGGTTCCCAGCTCCAATGGTAACCAAAATCTGGTTCTTGAGACTGGCCAGATATGCTTGAACAATCCCTTGTATCTTATCATCAGATTGCTCATCAGAAGAATGGCCATCAAGAAGATCTTCCAGGTCATCAGAGTCATCAGAACCATCAGAGTCAGACTCAGGATCACTATCTACTGGATCTGGCTCAAGAAATGGGAAAGGAAAAGCCTGAGCATCTTGCAGAGAGTTGTCAAATCTATTAGCCTGATCCTGTTGATCTGAAGAACCAGACAGTCCACTTGCTCTGTGAAGGTCATGTACAATCACTTTTGGAATTAGAGCAGCAATATATCACTCACTTGGCTCTTGGATCTGTTACAAAAGACATCTGTCAATTTCACTCTACAGATCAAGATGTAAAATGGAGCATACAGAAAAATGGATGTAATCTATCCTGAGGACCAGAGCCATAGGGGCTACAAGACATATTTAGAATCAAAAAGATCCTCATGTTCTGCTTTTATTTGAGTGAGATTACTTACAGATGGACTGAGATAAGGATGTACTGTCAGCAGATTGCTTTCTCTTCCTTCCTGAGCCAGTTCTGGCACCACCAGCAGCATGTCCTAGACTGTTCTTGGTTCCTTCAGGTCTACCATGAGGCATTAGAGCAGTAAAGTGCAATATATGTGGTATAATCAACAAGAAATAGCAATGCACAGCAGTTATTGGCGCCCAGGAACATATTTGTAAGAAAGCCAGAGCCATTTTTGGCTCTGGAAATAGCTGTGGATGATGCGAAAGTGATGACAATAAGTATAGTAATCAAGATTTGTCAATTCCAAAAGCAGCTCTGGCCAGAGCCAAATCGGGCTCTGGCTTGTTCCAGACATGGCACTAGACCCACAAATACATGCAATACTTTAAATGTTAAAAAGACCATTTGACTAATAGGAGGATTATCAAAACAAACAAACAAAGGGTGTGGAGGGTGGGACATGAAAAAACGAGGAAAGGAAGTTATCAATCCAAGAGAGATCTAACATCCCATGTCAACAATAAACAAAGAAAATTGATCTGATCAATGGTGATGCTCACCACAAAGGATTCAACTAGATAATAGCGAAGCTAGAGATGTAGATGAATCCTGCCAGGATGGATCAAAATTGAGTTTCTCATGAACATCTCACTAAAAATAATTGTTACAAGTGAGGGAGCAGACCTTGAGGTGAAGCCGAAGTAACAACTATTTTTGGGATAGTGAGATGAGGATTCCAGGATGTGGACGGGGTGCATACCTGTGTTGCTTGTAGACAAGATGAAGTTTGAAGGGAAGCAACACAAGAGATCCCCTAATTGTGCTGAAACTGTCTATGACCAGGCATCTGCTAGACTTTAGCACCTGGCCATGGACCACACCAAAAGAGGGGTTGAGCAGAGCTTGGCGCAGCTAGCAGGGCTAAATCTGCGAAGGCATGTCAAGGAATGCAGAGGCCTATGAAAAAGTTCCTTACCCTTGGGTTGGTGGTCTATTATTGTGTTTCTGGAGAGAAGGTTGCCAGGCATTTGAGGATGCTGCTCATGCTGATTTTTGAAGGTGATAAGAGGAGGAGGTTGCAGATCCAGATGGGGGCATTTGTGATGTGTGCATTTCTGCTCAAGGTTGTGGTGGGGTGGCAGAGGCCTTGGGCACAGTGTACTTTAATTCATAATTACTAACTACTGAGGCCATTCCTTTTTCTAACATTTGGCTCATCATACTGTGAGTGAGTCATTAGAGATTTGTGATGGTGTCGAGGGTGAAGTCGAATTGTCAGAGTGTTTCTTTGAGTGGTTGATCATAAAATTTGCACAGGATTTCCGCATGAAGTCCAGGGTCTTTCAGGTAGTTGGATGTATATTTGGCAAGGGGAGGAAGAATGTTCAGGGTTTTGAGAGCGTGAGAGGCAGGGAGGTCAGACATGTTTGTTTGGTGGTGATGGTTGCAGATGGATCTGCTGGGTCGATTCAAAGGTGTTTCTTCTCCTTGTATGCAGCAAGGAGGTCCACAGCATTTCTTAAGTTATCTGTAGGTTCCCATATGTTTTCCAATGTGGGATAGCCTAGCCACTTCACCAGGAATACGTGTCCTCTGCCTTGTTTCTTGTGGGTGATGATTGATTCTACTTTGTGTTCTTCTTGTCTGTCAATCAGATCAGGGGGTGGCCTCAGGTAATTAGGACCATGGGTGGCAGTTTCATGATAAGGTGTGAGAAGGGCAGCATGGAATACAGGGTGAATCTTCCATTGTTGGGGGAGTTTCAGTTCGTAGGAGAGTGGTGACAGAACTTGTTTAATGGGGAAGGGTCCTTCTTGTTTTGGAGAGAGCTTCCTTGTTACATCTGTCAGCTTTAGGTTCTTTGAATTGAGCCACACCTTCTGTCCTTTTTCGAATGGGGTGAACTTTCGTGTGATCTATTCCACCATGATTTGTCAAGTTAGCTCTGTGGTAGGGTCAGTTGTCCTACTGGTCAACTTACCCTTTCCAGGGAATTTATTCCAGTCCTGCTGCCAGCACCGAAAATCAAGAGCTATCACATAACTTCTCATTTATTATACTTTTATTAATATTTCGAGTTGCTAATTCCATTTAGCTATTTTCTAGTTTTACAGGTTGATTCCCCTTCCCTCGAAGACTACACCCACACTACACATTGATTGCACACGTCACCATCATTCCCACTCCCTCGGCCTCCTCGTTGACAGTGTCAGGCCCCGAGAAGGATTGGATCGGGACGACCTCGATTCAACTTTTCTTTTTATTAATTGTTCTATTTATATTCTTCTATATATATTCCCTTACGACAACGATCTGCCACATCAATACTCCTGGGCACCTCCACATCCAAATCGACAGGCCAATCTGCTGGACATAGGGTTGAGAAGTCCTATTTGGGTGCTCTCCACGCTTGATGGGGGACAGGCGACGTAACATCAATAGAGGGCCCTGATGGCGAACTTCTCCCCGAGCCATAGCTAGCAGAGGAAACCCCAAGACGAGGATCTGAAGATAAGTTTCTTTATTAGTTCATCAAATCTTCTTTATTCCTTCGATCTGGCTTATTTTGTAGTTTATCTCTTGTTGCTTGGTCTGGCTGGTGCAAGAGAACGTGCGCAGCCCGATTTTCCCTATCTTACATGGCTCATTTGTACTTAAGGTGTCTCCCCACCTTTTGAATGGGACAATATAGACTTCACCCCCACTCTTTCCGTTCCCTTATTTTTAAGTGTCGTCGCACCCAACTGTTCCATTTTTTCCTCCCTTTTTCCCACTCTCACTTACCCCACTCTTTGCGACGTGACAACCACGTCCTTGGTTCCCCAATAGGACCATTGACCCTGCCACAGCTCTTGCACTGCAAGTGCTTTGGTTCATGCCCCCAATAACCGAATCAAGCATTGCTCTGCTGCGGGTACGTTGCTTTTCTGATAGGCCGTGGGTATTGCTCGTGGTTGATATCCCATCATGAGATAGAATGAAGAGTGTTTCACCATTGAGTGCATGTGTTGATTGTGGGCAAATTCCACAGTATGAAGGAGTCTTCTCCATGTTTAGGGATTGTTTGTGCAGAACATCTGGAGGTAGACTTCGACTTCTTGATTTACATGCTCTGTTGCTCCATCAGTTTGTGGGTGAAATGTGGTACTCATTGCTAGTTTGATTCCGAGGAGTTTTCCAAGCTCTTGGTAAAGTTTTGACACAAATCTGGGGTCTCTGTTGGAAATGATCTTGTCTGGTAGTCTGAATCGAGTGTAGACATTTTTCAGGTATGCGTCCACAGCTCCTAATGCATCAATTGTTTTGTTGCAGGGGATTAAAATTACCCCCTTAGTAAGACCATGGTCTACCATGACCATGAGTGAATTGAATCTGTCAGAGAGGGGTAGGTCTGTGATGAAATCTGTTGTTACAAGTGCAAATGGGTGCATTGCGGTGCTCTTTATTGGTGTGAGCAGTGGCATCATGGGGTGTGTAATGACTTTCATTTGTTGACATTTTGCACAACCTTCTACCCAGTTTTTGATTAACACGGTCATTCCCAGCCACCAGTAGTCTCTGCAGATAAGTTTGATTGTTTTGAATTGTCCAGGGTGTCTGGACGATAACAAGTTGTGGTATTGTTCGATTATCTTTTTTCTAAGGTTGGTGTCAGGTGGTATGTAACGCATGTTCTTGAAGAAGATTAGACCATCTTTTACTTCCCAATCTGTCAGATCAGATTTGATCAGTGGTGTTCCGCTTGTTTTGAGTGCTTTGATTGCATCTGCAACTAGTTTGTCCTTCATCATTGCTTGGACCAGGGCTGCCTGCATGTCTGTGTCTATGGTGTTAATGAAGATTTCTGAAGGAAGGAGTGTGATGTTTTCATTGTTGTTTTCTGTTCCATGGTTCCAATCTTCTCTTCATGATTGTCATATCCCATGCAAGCACCCCTCCGACCTCTGCTATGGAACTCCATAGGAACTCTGAGTATCTCAAATTCCTTATTTCAAATTACTTCTCCTGTTTTAATTTTATCACATCTTTTACTCAAGTCTGTTCTCCATCATAGATATGATCATGTACTATGTACTGTGGAACTCTGCAAAACTCCGCCACAGTTACACTGAGTAATAGCCTTAGTATAAAACCCCTTTAGTCACTTTGTATTCCTCAGTTCAAATATTAGTTGTTATCAACTTTTCACTTGTCAACTCAAAGACTTCGAACTTGTCTTAACCTTTGCAACTCCGGACCTCTGCTTTGTTCCTGACCCTTACTCTGGACTTCCTAATCGGAACTCCGCTTTTCACCTCTTCCTTACCTCGGACTTCCACATGGACTTCTGTTCCTTATCAGTTCCTTACAAATTGGACACCAAGCATAGAGAAGGGCGCAATCTCTTATAAATTGAAGCCAAGTCCTCGTCGCACCTTGGAACTCCGCCGGACTCCACTGTTTTCCCATGCATTAGGATCAGTTCTTAACAATGATAGCACATCAGATTGTATCATTTGTGACCCTGGCATGTGAAAAAGCTTTAGTTTGAATTCTGATAAAAATAGGCTCCATTGGGCCTGTCTCCTGTTCAATTTCTGGGCAGTGTGGAAGTATGTCAGATTTTTGTGGTTGGATAAGATTGTCACTGGGTGCACACTTCCTTGAAGGTAGTGGCACCAGGTTTCTAGGGCACATATGATGCCCAGGAGTTCCCAATCATAAATTTCATAATTTTGTTGAGTTGCATTGAGTGAATGTGAGATATATCCACATGGGTGCCATTGTCCATCAGTGCCTTGTTGTCAAAGCACTGTGCCAGTAGCAAATTTTGAAGCATCTGATTTGATTGTGAAGGGTCTTGCTGGATCAGGCATCAATAGGATTGATGCCTGTGTGAATTTGGCTTTTAGCATGTTGAATGATGCTTGGCATGCTTCTGTCCATTCAAATTTAATATCTTTTTGGGTTAAGTCATTTAGTGGTCTTGCTAATTTTGCAAACCTCCCAATGAATCTTCAATAGAAGTTTCCGAATCCTAAAAAGGATTGTACTCCTTTGATGTTTGTTGGTTCCAGCCAGTCTTTGATTCCTGCTAATTTTGTGGGATCCATCAGAATTTGATTCAGTTTGACAATTAGCCTGAGGAATTCAACTTCTTGAACATCAAATTTGCACTTTTCTGGTTTGAGGTACAAGTTGTTGTCTTTGAGTTGTTGGAGAATCAATTTCATTCATTGTTGATGTTCTTTGAGGTTGTGTGAAAAGATCAGGATGTCATCCATGTAAATGACGACCCATCCTTCATTGATCATGTCTTTGAAAATGTCATTCATCATACCCTGGAATGTGGTGGTGTGGCAGGGTCAACAGTCTACTGGAGATTCATTGACAAGGTCATCACACCGTGAGGGTTGGGGTAAGCGCGAGAGCCAACAAAAGTGAATGAAAATGGGGCTGTTGAGTGTAACGACGCTGAAAGAAACTTAAGAAAGGAATGTAAAGAGTGAGTAAAGTCTGTGTCATCCCATTTGAAAGGTGGGGAGGCACCTTTATACAAATGGCTTGTAGCTACAAGATAAAAATGGTCATGCACATTCTCTTGTGCTGGAAAGCCCAAAAAGTCCAAAAGATAAAGCAAAAAGGAAGCTACTTTGACCCTTTCGAGAGATAAGAAAAGAATCAAAAATATAAAAGGCTTCATAGCATCAGGGTGAGGTCATCAAGTCCTTGTCTAAGAGCTTCACAGGCTGGGAATGTCTCAGGGAGAGACTCGTCAATGGGAATCTCTATTTACTTTATGCGACCTGTGCCCCCAGCAAGTGTGGAGAGTACCCAATTGATGCCCCTTGACCATCCAGCTGTTAGGCTCGTCGATTCGGATGTTGACTAGTCACAGGAAAGGAAATTGGCCCAAGACCCAGATCATTGCTAAGATGAGTAAACTTTGTACCTAGAAGAAGAATGATAAAGAATTAATCAAAACCCGGTACCGACCCTTCACTTCCTTAATTGAGTTGTCAAGTAAAAGACCCGAGGGAGTGGAAATGATGACAATGTGCGTGATTGATGCGCTGTTTGGGTGTAGTGCTGTCTTCGAGGGAAGGGAAATCAACCTATAAACTAGAAAATAACTAAGTGGAATTAGCAACACAAAATATTAATAAAAGTATAAAAAAGAGAAGGTATACAATAACTATCAGGGCTGACAGTGGGACTGGAATAAAATCTATGGGAAGGGTTAGTTGACATGTAGGGCAGCTGACCCCACCACAGCAGGAGAGTTGCATAATCCAAAGAACATTACTGTTGGCTCAAATAACTCTTTATTTGTCTTGAAGGCTGATCTCCTTCTTTGATTCGAACATTGTGGTATCCCCATCGAATGTCAAGTTTCATAAACCAACATGCTCCTTTTAATTTATCGAGGAGGTTGCTGACTAATGGAAGTGGATAGGTGTTCTTGATCATTCTGTGATTAAGGTATTGATAGTCTTGGCAGGGTCGAAGGGCTTTGGAGTCTTTCTTTGCAACAAAGAAGAAGGGTGACACCATGGGTGATTTCGACAGTCTGATATATCCTTTCTTTAGATTCTCTTTGAGGAAGCCATCCATTTTTGATTGCTCTGCTGGTGTCAGAGGGTAAACTTTACAATCTTTTGGTAGAAAATCATCTTTTAGATCAATGGTGTGATCCCAGGGTTTTAATTTGGGGAATCGTTCCAATGCTGCTTTTTCAAATACTTTTCAGTAGTCTTGTTTCTGGGGGATGGAGGTCTTGGCTCTGATCCAGATCCCTTGTCCAAAGCAGAATCATGGGGAGGTTCTCAACGATAGGATCCTGGAGATTTTTCCTGTACCTTTGGAATAAGAATATTTTGGTGAGTCATATTCTTGGGTAAGGGGTGGTTCTGGTCTTGTATTGTTGAATATCCCAATGACTGGTTCTCCTTTGATGTACACGATTACCAAATCTTTGTTGTTGGATTTCAGATTGTCATCCTTTATTAGTCAGATAGAGTGATCATCTTTTTCCTGACTAGTTGTTTCTTTAGGGACAGTGTCATTTTCCATGATGGGATTTTCTTCTTTAGGAGAGGGATGATTTGTTCTTCTTTGTCAGGGAATGTGATGGTACCTTTTCTCCAGTTGATATCAGGGTTCTCCTTTCTGAACCAGGGTAATCCTAGGATCACTGACTCTTTTCCCAAGCTGGTTACCAGATATTGTTCATCCATTTGTTTATCTCCAATGGTAAGTTGGGCCGTAGTTGAGTGAGTCGTTCTGTTTTTGTTCAGGGTGCCATCAGCATTCCAGGTTTTAATGGGTTGGGCCAGGGGTGTCATTTGAAGTTCACAACTGTTTGCGAAGTCTCGATCAATGAATGTTTCTGCCGCTCCTGAGTCAAGGAGTGCTTCTGTTTCGACAATTTTGGTTTCTGTCTCTAGTTTAATAGGTATTCTCATGGACTTTTGTCTCATATCCGCTACTAATACAGAGGAAACCGTTAACTCAGTGGGGTCTGATGTTGTTCCAGTCTGCTTCTTTAAAAACCCTCCTTTTCCAGGATTGTGAGGGCTTTTTCTCATTCTTCTTCATCTAATTCTCCCATCATGGTGCAGAGGTTGTTGTATAGCCCTTGCCATGTCTTCTTCTGCCAAGGTTTGGGGGAGGGAGATGCCATGATTGTCCCATCTTTCTTGTGATCTCTGGAGCAGTGTCCAGGCTTGTGACAGATGAAGCATAACCCCTTTTGCATGTGCTCCATGTGTTTAGCGGTAGATAGTCAATTGATGTCGGTGGTTTCTTGATTGATTGAAGGGGTGGATCAGGGTTCATAGATTGTGTGCATCTTTCTTGTGATGGCACATGCTTGTTTCCACTGGCCATTGTACTTTGTGGCTGCTTCTATCATTTTTTCGAGAGTAGTGGGGACTGTCTCCATGTTGTAGATTTATTCTGTCAGTTTTGGATGCAATCCGTCAATGAAGTATTTGATGAGGGAAACGTCTTCATTGATCTTAGCCCTTCCTTTCAAGATTCTGAATTGGGCGATGTAGTCTTCAATGTCTCTGGTTTGTTTGGGTGACTTCATCTTCTGTCATGTGTCTCCTGCATCATCAATTGGAGAGATTGCAGTCTTGAATGCTTCTTTGAGATCTGCCCACATTCCTAAGTTCACCTCTTCTGCCTTTGCCTCTGCCCATCCTGCTGCTGTGCCTCTGTTCATAAGCAAAAGCATGAAGATGATCAATCTTCTTGCCATCAGTGTTGTAGATGTCTTTGTTCACTTGCAGGTAGAGGGAGACTTGAAAGAGGAATGTGCTTGCTTTGGTTCTTTCTCCATGGAAGTTGGTGGGTGCATGGATCTTGATCTCTTTAGATGTGGATGTGTAGGGAGGCAAGTCTGGAAGCTAACTGGAGGCCTTAAGACAAAGGGGGGTGTTCCTCTGTATGTCTCAGAGGTCAGGAAGAATTGTCTCAAGCTATACTATACATATAGTATATATAGTATAGAATGTTGAGGTCTCAGTAATTAATAATATTATAATTACCATTCTGGATATAACATTTGTAGGCTTGTATCCCAACAGGATGTCATGTTGTAATTGTCAGTATCAGTGCCATATTCTGTGAGGAATTGATTGGTGGGTTCGGGTTCTTTTTCTTGGACTTTGTCTGGGTTGGATGGCTCAAATTCTTTGTCAGTAATGTATCGGGGTGGTTCAGTGCTTGTTCTCTGGCTGTACCAGCATTCTGAGGGTTCTGAGTAACGTACTAGTTGTCCTTTGTATCTGTACCAAAATGTGTTGGGTTTGGGGGTGGCACCTTGCTGCAGTCAGTCAGGAGATTGTTGGGTGGGTCATCTGGAGAGGGAGGAGTCTGCTCTTGAAAAAGGGGATGTTGTGGATCAGCTTGACCTTTTGTTAAGGTGAAGGCCTCAACTACTAAGCACAAGTTATCGAGTTTGGTGACGATGAGGCTTTCATCATTAATTCAAATGACCTTAAGGCAGAGGCTTTCTGCTTAAGTTGAGTTTGCATGTTTAGAGCAGTTAAAGGCCTGTATTTGCCTAGGTCAAGCTAGAGAGCCTTGACTGATATCTACTACAGTTTATATAGCTAAGACTAGTACTACATGGCGGTACGTGTAAATATGTGTCTAATAGTAATAACAAGTCAGAGTAAGTAAAGCTGTACTAATGCTGTAGAGACACAAGGTAAATAACTAAGCTATCTACTTGGCGTTTCTAGGAAAGGAGAAATTGGTGCTGCCCAAGCAAGTCAGAGATAAGACAAGTCAAGGTAAGCACTGCTGTGACGATGAAGGGAAATGAGATAGACAAAATAGGAAATTTATAACATGTCACCCTTTTTGCATAGCTGGAATGAAGTGGAGATGTAAGTGTTTATTCTCTATGAATTTGACCATTAACATACTCAACACCTTTTTGTGACATGATTGTCATCAGATTCATTGTCAAGAGCATGTTTGTCTTGATTTAAATCCAATGGCAAATTCAACCATTCCATCTGTTCAGCATCCTTCAATGTCCCATCTGGATTACAAGCCTCCCCTTTGGGCTTTGACACATCCTTCAAAAATAAGGTATTTATCATGAGTTCTTTAGTTATTTATCAGTCTTTACATGCCCATGGACTGAAATAAATCATACATTTTTTCTCCCAATCTGCATTGCTGGCAGCTGCTGTCTTGGTGCCTACAGGATCAGGGTAAGTTGGAATGCCATTCCACTTGAGACATCAAGTAACCTTTAGCCTTTTCAGAAATTTTCGGCATGTTTGATTCTTCCTGATGATTGACACCTTGCACTTGTGCTGTTGGTTGGGGGATGTGTGGCTCTGCAATGATCAATGATGGATCAACTCAGTTGTGTTCACTCCATTCCATGATTGTGAAGGATAGTGAGGAGAGTGGGTGGGCAAAGTCAATGGCAAAGTCTGGTCAGCACGATGGAACTGTTTGTTTGGGCATACTCAGTTGGGAAAGAGTATACAACTCTATACAGACAAGCCAAGGCAGTTAACATGGCCAGGGAATAATGCAGGATATGTTAAGTCATATTTAACAGAAGTTAACATATGCAAGAGCAATCAGCAGAATGCACAGTAACTTACCAATCCATGATATTATAGGAGGTACTATGACACCATAATTATAGGGGAAAAGGTATAATTAGTGACATTAATAAGTACAGGAGTCTATGACTTCATACCTCCTTATTATATTATAGGAGTGCATTACACTATACTCCTAGAACACTTGCTTAAAAGATAAAACTCCATTTATCTTCACCTGCTTCCACACCGGCCTCACTCCCAATATACTCTGACAGCTAATCGATCCTTTCTTGGTAATAGAAGCTCACCTCATGCCTTTTTTGTGCTCTCTAGTGACTACAATGCCAACAAATTTCACTGTCACCTCTCCTACTGAGGTTCAGGTTTGAACCTTCAGTCCTGGTTTGTGCAGGTTGAACCCAGACCCCAGTGGAGGTTCAGTCTAGCCATCTGCTTGAACCTGAACCTGAACAGCAGGTCTGGTGCATGTGCAAACCTGGTCCAAGATGTTCACAAACCAGACCATGGCCAGTCTACTCTTGTTCTCTATCCTTGGAATGATCATAGGCAGAAGTGACATGGAAAGGCTCCACAGCAGAATTAGCAGAGCTAGTCAGATGGGGAGAGGTTCCAGACTTGGTGAGAGGTCCATAGCTAGTACACCTCTTGGAGATGTGTGATAGGGAGGGAGGACATAATCTGCATTTCCAATTCTGGGATCAAGCATGTAAATGGTAAATCACTTTACACAATTCAAACACTGCCAGTGGCCACTTGCTGTTTATTTAAGTTATTATCATCATGCATACTCAAAACCTCCACATCTTCATCAGATAAATTGTTAAAACCAATTTGATCATGCCCCAGATCATAATCATAATCCTGGATACACTGATTAACTATAAGAGCATGATATAATGAGATCAAACCACAGCCCAAAGACACCCCTTACCATCCATATCAAACTAAGATGATAAGAGCAAGGGGGTGGCCCAATGGGAATCCCAAACTGTGGGTAGGGGGGGGAGCCTTGCCAGAGGTGGGAGAAACATTTTTGACCTGGGTATATGTGACACAAAAACTGTGGAAACATACTGTAGGGCACTGTAACATCAGAATATTTGGGTGGCATTTACACTCCTGACATCCTGATTTTGTATACCTGTAGACTTACTATCTGTGGATGTGCCAGGTGAGGGCCTCTACCACCTGCCTTGAGGATCAGGACTTGCACAAAAACCTATGGAGTCAGAGGCCTAAAATTCAAATTATTGATTTGTGCATATGCTCATGTACACTAGCAATAATACATGTGCAAGTACATTTTTGTGGCATACTCAAGTCTCAGGTGCACTCAGTCATTCATGGATTCACTGGCATATTTTTTTGGATCAGCAAACTTTCTGGCCCTTGCAACAGTTTAGAATGGTGTTACAGTGGTGCATACTAGCTAGTTATTACCCTGAAATAATTGCAAGACAGGGCTCAGAAGGTTGTTACTCAATTTGAGGTCATCACATTCATTTTGTTGATGTCCAAAAAAGGAAACCATGTGATGGGAAATTACCATATATAGAGGGAGGGGGGTTGTCAAGGGCTTGGTAAAAAAAATTCTGAGTGGATGTCAGTTTTTCCTGTTCCACCACCCCCTTCGATAAGAGTTTACAACTTTGCATCAGACAAGATCCTCCTGTTGAGACTGCAGGTCGCCGTGTAGGCGTCCACGCAGAGGAAGGCATTCTTAGTCTACATACCTTGTGTGTGATGCTAGTATACTGTCTTACGCTGGTGGTGGTTAGAAGGAAAGAACTGCTTGTATTACTACGAGGTTTACAGCGTCTTATATACGTTTAGTGTATGCGCACGGACCATGTATGTGTAATCAAGCACGTGACTCAGTAAGTGAGTCGTTGAGGTAGGTATTGGTTTTCAACACCCCCCCACAAGTAGTGCAGCATCTGCAGCCATAAAAGGCGCTGTGTGCGCTTACTTGACCTTGGTAAATTCAATACCTAGGTGCTCTCTGCATTTTAGGAATAAGGCAGCGGGTAGGTTCTTTGTGAACATGTCGGCCGGGTTATCCTTTCCTTCGAGGAATACGACAGAGACTTTGTCGTTCTCGATGCATTCGCGTATGTAATGATAGCGAATGTCAATGTGTTTTGTCCGTCTTTCTTGAACAGGGTTTGATCCGATAAAGATGGATCCTTGATTATCTCCGCAAATCATAGTGCGGTTCAAATTAAAACCTAGTTCTTGAAATAAGGACTGTATCCACGTTATCTGCCGACAAGAGTCAGAGAGAGCCATGTATTCGGCTTCTGTGGACGAGAGTGCGACCGTCTTTTGGAGGCGCGATTGCCAGCATACAATGCCGCTAGCAAGTGTGGCAAAGAAGCCAGTAGTGGATCGGCGTTTGATAGGATCACTCGCCCAGTCGGAATCTGTATATCCGATCAATCCCTCGGATTTTGCACCATTATAGACGATCTGGTAGTTTTGAGTTCCTACGAGATAGCGCATGATGTACATCGCTTTGTCTAGGTGTTCCTGGCTTGGATTAGCCGAGAATTGCGACATTTTAATGACAGCAAATGCAATGTCAGGTCGCGTTCCGAGCATCAGGTACAGTAAAGACCCAATGACTTGCTGAAACTTCGAACGGCGGGTGGCATTAACCGGCTCGGTATTTTCCGATGGTATATAGCCAGTGGGTAATGGGGTTTGAGCTATTTTAGCATTTGTCATGTTAAAGCGATCAAGGACCTTTTTCAGGTACTTTTGTTGATCAAGCTTTATCACTTGCGCAGTTTTTTCGACGCGCATCCCCAAAAAGGAAGTGACATCGCCAGTGTCACGACATTCCCAGTGCTTCAAGCACGCCTGTTTCATTTTGTCGGCTAACTTCTTGTCTTTCGACATAAAGATACCGTCATCTACGTACACAATGGCGATTACGATAACGCCTTTTTTGTTTTTGTAAATGAAGATGCCAGCGTCAGAACTGGCGCGGTGAAAACCTATGGTCTTCATAAACGCCTCTAGTTCGCGCCACCAGGCAAGCGAAGCTTGTTTAAGACCATATAATGCGCGCAGAAGGCGCATGACCTTCTTCTCTTGGCCTTTTACAATAAAGCCTTGAGGTTGGAGCATGTATATCTCCTCGTCCAGTTTGCCATAGAGGAAGGCGGTTTTAACGTCTAATCCGGTCATGTACATGCCTTCTAGACTCGCCAGGGCGAACATCAGGTGGACGGTCTCGTAGCAGACTACCGGAGAGAATATCTCGTTATAGTCAACGCCTTCGACTTGTGAAAAGCCTTTGGCCACGAGTCTGGCACGTTTTCGATCATCAGCTTTGATGTCGAAAACCCATCTGTTTTTGATCGCTTTGCGACCGTGCGGAAGATCCACGAGTTCGAAGACCTGTCGTTTGTATAAGGCGTCTAACTCGCCACGACACGCAGTCTTCCATTCTACTTGCTGCTTTTTATCTTTCAAGCGAGCAATGTCACTAAATTGTGTTGGAATTTCCATGTCAGAACTCGATGGTATTGCTTGATTAAGCAAAAAGTTCATCAATTGGATTCCACCTTCTCTGACACGTGCAGCGAGCCATGTGTCTTCGTCTAATGGGTCATATTCGTGCTGAGTTTCAACCCTCTGATTGTTATCAGTTGCAGTAGAAGGGTTGTTATTATTGGAGGTAGGCACATCAACATGTGGTGCCGTAGAAGTACTTGGTCCAGGTTCCAAGTCACTTCGAGAAGTTTGTTGGGGTCTTCTCAGGCCTTGAGAAGGCTGACCAACTGTCTTCTTCCAATAATTCTCACGTCGGATATCTCGCTCAATATCCGTTGGTAAACGTTGTTCACCATACACGTTTCCCGGACGATTTGGGACGTTCCTGGATCTACCAGATCTGCGTGGAAGTTCATTCCATTCGCGTTGATCTTCCCTTCGCGGAGCAAAGTCTGCGGGGGTTACTGGAGTAGATGGTGCAGGAGGAACATCGGCATTGTCATGTGCCTCTTGTTCTCTTGGTACGTCAGTCTGTGGTTCAGACCGTAAGAAGGGGCGGTTTTCAGGCGGAGGATAGTCATCGTCGCCAACCTTTCCATGTAGAATGTCGTGATCTCTCTGTTCCTGAGATTCGTCATCACGATTGAAGTCTTCGCCGATAGGCGTTACTTCAGGGGTGTGGGCACCAGGGCAACGAGGGAATAATTCCTCATCAAATATTGCTGTAGCGCCAATGAACATTGAATTGTCCGAGCGCATAAAGTAATATCCCTTGATTCCGTCCACATCTGCCGAGCCTAGGTAGACCATTAGCTCAGACCGTGCTGCAAGTTTGTTTGCACGTCTTTCTTTAGGCAGATAAACATAGGCTGCACATCCTAAAACTCTGTCCCTAGTGAGATCAGGCTTAGAGCCGTTAATCACCTCGTAAGGGGTTATCCACTTTAGTCTCGCTATCGGCGTGACGTTGTGGAGATGGATGGCATGCCGCACACAGAATTCCCACCAGGAAGCCGGTAGACACGCTGTGAAGCGTAATGTCTGGGCTTTTTCCGTGATTGTCCGAATGGCACTTTCAGCACGGCCATTCTGTTGATGTTGGTAAGGGACACTTTGTTCAAGTTTTATTCCCAAACCAAGCAAGAACTTTGTGAGCTCTGTACTTTTTAATTCTCCTCCAGCGTCAATACGAATTCGTTTGACCTGTTTGTTGTGTTGAGTCTTGGCCATGGCGATGAACTCTTTGATTGAAGAGCTCGCTCCTGACTTTTTAGCTAAGCAGGACGCCCAATAGGCTGACGAATAGTCGTCCACAAAAACAATAAAATATTTGAATTTATGGTAAGACAGAACGGAGAATTCCTTGAGATCCATATGGATTAGCTCAAAGGTTTCCATTGCTCTGGTGTGCGACTCAGGGAAAGACTTTGACGTCATTTTACCCTTGGCACAACCTGGACAAATTGGGATGTTCCTAGGAATCGAGATTTCCTTGGGTAATCCGGTGCATGTGGAAGGCATCTTTTTCAACGCTGCGTCGGACGGATGTCCTAAGCGTCGGTGCCAAGTTCGGTAGTCTGCAGCATATATGGTTGCGACAGAGGTTTTGGTTAAGCCCATTCCTCTTTCAATTGTCGACATTACCACATACGCTGATTCAATCCTCTCGGAAGGGAGACTCTGAACAGTGATGCGATTTGATTGATCATAAAAATTGATGCCATGAATGGAACCTTTCACGGTCATCTTAGATCTTAATAAAACCCCCATGGAGATCAATCTCATATCCATGCCGGGGATGTGATGAACAGGGTACAAGCGAGTAATTCGCTGTCTGTCATTCACAAGATGTTTGATGAACACTGCACCTTTGCCTACCATCGGGACTGGTCCCTTGGCGGTTTGGATGTTCTCTGGTTCATCGAGCTTCTCATAGGAGGCGTAATCTGAGATTTCGCCAGTGTAATGTTGGGAAGCTCCTGAATCTATGATCCAGGTAGCTAAGTTTTGTGAGTCTTTCTGACTCGAGCACTCAGGTCCATTGCACATCAAAATAGTATTTATTTGTGTCTTAATGACACGTGAGTCAGGTACATGCAAGTAATTTATAGGCGATGTGATCGCCGTCCTGGAGCTAGAAAAGCATCCTGGAAAACTGCAATGAGCCTCGCTGAGTGCGTTAGGAAAGAGTACTGACCTTTCATCAAAAGCGCCAGTATCAAGCCCCATGGGCTGATCGTCGCTATCCATCCTGTTCTGGATTTCCTCATCAACTGAGTCCCAGATGAGCTCCTCATTAGGAAGCTCGGGGGTTGATCCGAGGGATACTAGATCCTCATCAGACACTTCCTCGATTTGAGCTGTAGGCTCGGACTGAGTTTCTTCGATTTTTCGGCGTTTGCCGTCTCGCCTCTCAGTAAGGCGTGATTCGAGAGACTTCATGTTACCTTGGGATCGTGATAGATCCAAAGCCTCGAGAGTGTCTCGGGCTATCTGGTAGTCCTCATATACAGACGGGGTCCCGATGAGGGTTCCCGTGAAGGCCTGAGCGGCGGGCCGCTTTCTCGGGTCTTTCGTTGTGATAGGGAGAGCCGTAGTAGGCTTGTAGAACGATGGAGGGATGATGGCACCGCTACCAGTAATGGTTGTAAAAAGCGGTGCCGGCTGATAAGTTGCTGAGGCGAGCTGTGAAGCTGCAGCCTTAGCCTTTTTCTCATTTCGGTCTTTGACCTGTTTGCCTGCGCGGCGATTTTTCCTCTTCTCATTAGAGGCCGAAGCCTCGGGCTTATCTTCATGTCTGTCTTTAGGTTGCCACTTTGGGTTGTTACCTTTTCTTTTGACAGCGGAGATTTTCTGAGCCGATTGAGTTTTAGAGGTTGAGGAGTGATTTCTCCTCCCGCTTTCAGCGGTGATCGCCTCCTGGACCACATTGAATGTCAAGTTGGTCGTATCAGGATGCGTTTGCAGGATTGTAGAGGCCAGCGAATCATACTCTTTTGGAAGAGCGTTCATCAAGATCATCGCTTGGACGATCTCGGGGATCACAACTTTGTTGGAGGTCAGGCGGGAAAAGTATTCCGCCATTTTTGAGATCTCCAGTTGCGGATTCGCTACGGACAGGCGCATGGAGACTGCCGCCTTAAAGTCCATAAAGATCTGTGAGGGACCGATTTTCCCAAAAGCCTTGAGTAATTCGTCCCAACACTCTTCGGCTGTCATTTCATCCGCAATCAGATGGCGCATGGAGGGAGAGATTCTCATCCCTATAGATCCAGCAGCCTTATCATTCTTGTCATTCCAGTCGGCAATATCCTTTTGCAGCTCTTTTCTTTCAGCGCTCGTGAGAGTGCTGGCGGTAGAGCGCGAGGTGCCATCTGGTCTTTCTGAGACTTGAATGGTATGATCCGTCGGACAAGGAAAGGCTCCTGACGTTATTTGCCAGAGCCCTTGGGATCGGAGATAGGCTTTCATCATTTCAGCCCATGAAAGGTAATTCGAGCCGGTAAGGACGGGAATGGAAGTCAAAGTTGACGACATTATTGATGCTGCGTGATAAACACGAGTCAGCTTCAATTCATTTCCGTTGCCATGAGGCGATAACGCCGAAGGCAAAACACAGTGTTCCCATACTCCTTGAGAGCATGTTTGATAAGAACGTATTTTTAGACTTAAGTCACACGGCAGCTTGTGAAAGCGCTTAAGGTGTAGGGGATAATGCTATCGGTCGTCGTGTCTGCATTAATGCTGACATTTTTACTCTATTTTGCTGCGCTGAGCACTGCAGAGAGTGACAACGATAGGCACCAGGGCCCATAACCTGTTGAGACTGCAGGTCGCCGTGTAGGCGTCCACGCAGAGGAAGGCATTCTTAGTCTACATACCTTGTGTGTGATGCTAGTATACTGTCTTACGCTGGTGGTGGTTAGAAGGAAAGAACTGCTTGTATTACTACGAGGTTTACAGCGTCTTATATATGTTTAGTGTATGCGCACGGACCATGTATGTGTAATCAAGCACGTGACTCAGTAAGTGAGTCGTTGAGGTAGGTATTGGTTTTCAACACCTCCAAGAAAATGAGTCTAGGATATATGAATAGGCATTGATTAGACATCAGAAGATAGGAAATGTCAAGATGGAAGCCAATGAGAAGATCATGTAATGGTAGCAGTTGCTATTGTTATAACTGAGGAGCATGGTCAGAAGACCGGCAGAGCCCACTACTTTTCCAACTTCACCTATACATCTCCTCATTATTTTTTCTTCGCTTGCCTGGTCAGATTTACCATTTGATTGTCCTGCCAAGATGCATGTCATAGAGGAACACATATGATGCCGGCCCCATTTCAACGTCCTTCCTATAATTTTCCTCGTCTCTCCATCAGTTAACATAGGATGTGGATAGTTTGCACTTCAAGGCATTACTGCAGCTCATGACTGAAAGGCACACACAACTCATTCTCAAATCATTTTAGTTTCATGGTGGTATGATTTTGGTGGGTGATGGCCAAGTTGGCCTGTCACCCCTTTTTTTATTTATTCATTGGTACATAGCAATGAAGCCATCAAGAAGAGCGGTTATCGTTGCAAATGAAAGACATGCATACAAGCAAACTACATAAGCTGAGTCGCTGACCAACATTTGTAAGGAATTACCTACCATTGACCTGCTGACTGAAACACACACCAAAGTCTCGAAATTTTCGACAGGTACAAAACCCACTACTAAAGTAGCGGGAATATAATACACTACATTGGGTGATGTCAGAGGGGATCAAGATGCAAGATCGCTGATCTGGTCCGCGTCTGGTGTTGATCAGTTGCTCTGTAAGCAGTAAGCCTATTGGAGACTTCCTCTCGCCGATGAAATGTATGGATTGTATACCGAGAAAGTGCGACGCCAAAGCCAAGGAACCGAACAAGGACTACTCTAGTGGCTGCGCAGCATCCAAGTTGAAGCGAGAGACGCGGCGTGCGCTACCTAATCGCTGCATAATGTGTATAACTTAGCTCTGGGCCCGTTTAGGCGAAAGAAATCCAGACAGTAGAATTGGGTTATCAGTCACCAGACTGTGCACATATCGTATTTATCCTCTTATCCAGGGTCCTGTCCGAGAAGGAACGGATACTTGGGTGTAAATAAGAAGGTCCATAGCTACAGCGCCCGAGCTTTGGAAGCTCAGGGATCGAGCTCGTTATCATCGCAACACGGAGACAAAATACAGCCGAGTCTACCCACCCTCTGAAGCGTAATTCTCGTATATAGAAGACATGAATCACAGATGCAAGTACCATCGCAGATCAGAAACTGGGCGGTATACGTGGACGCATTCTTATAGTGTTATGACGACAACACGGACGATTGAGGGAGGATGAGCCATAAGGGCTTACATAATCGTTTGCATATCACACAATACTCAGTGCCTGATCCTCATCACTGGCCCCATGCATTGCGAGAAACAATTGGGAGAGCTCACGAGAATACCGGTGGAGTAATCGTTACACAGCAATAATCTCCCCAGTCTATTCCTGGCAACACCGCCTATCAGCCACAGCTCAAATTACCATTGTGAACGGGTGGCATGTATGGAGGACATCGGCTCTAAGATATTCCGTGTTCCTGTCATGCCGCATCGGATATTTAAGTCCTGACTTGTGAGCCTTCCATAGGTTATTAGATAGCTCCCCCCCCCAAATAACAAGCTTCAGTTATGTCCCTACTACCTGAATCCCACCCTCCCGTTCACATACACAACTTGGGCAAGACCTGCCCTATTACCGGAAAAGGTCATGCCTGGTGTCCGGCCCAACCTGGTGATAGTCGTTCGCCATGCCCTGCAATCAACACATTGGCCAATCATGGTTATGTGTACGTGACTTGCTTCCATCTCATGTGAACAGTTGATCAAAACTTTCATAGTGCGCGTGATGGAAAGAACCTCAGCGTGTTCGATCTCGTGTTCGGTCTTATGGCCGGATACAACCTATCCTTCCCTCTCGCGGTGTTCTTGTCCATCGGAGGTTTTTTCCTGCTGAAGCGAATTCGAAACGTTTCTCTCTATGAGATCGGAAAGCACGGCGCGGTAGAGCATGATGCCAGCCTGGTGCACGCCGACACCCCGAAAGGCGAGAAGTACGCACCGATCGCGATCCACGATGGTTTGGTTAAGCATCTGATAGACGATGCAAAGACGGGAAATGAGGAAGGCGAAGGCGCAGAAGCCGGAGACCGGAGAATATTGATGGATGCGTCGGATGTCGCTCGCGCCCGGGTTCGCCGAGAAAAGTCCTCACCTCCTTTGGACGGGCTGCACGCGGAGATTGCGCGTGGAGAGATGGCCATTATTCTGGGTGTCTGGGAGACGAGGGCGGGGAGCAACATCGGTGTGCCGGTGGAGTGGATGAGGGAGTGGATTGGGCACGAGCGATTGCCAAGCGGGTGGAAACCAACGCACGTCCAGGGGCTCCTTGACGTGATTAAACGCGCGAAGGCCATTCGCAGCTCGATGGATCAGCAGAGAAAGTCATTGCAGAGTGTAGTATTGAATGAGAAGTCTTGATGCTGACATTTGAGGGCTAATCAAGATCGACGTACAAACCATTATTGAATGACTCGCCATGACTCATATATCATAATTCAATTATACTCGTATTAAGATTTGTTTCAAAAACGTAATGAAAGAAGAATTGATCTCAGTCACGGTGTTAAATGCTCAAAGTCAATATATCATTCACCTAACTTCCCACGATACCTTACATATTAGTTGCCATGATCCCATCACGTCACCCCCACTGATCAGGGGTTAAACCTCCTTACCCGCCGATATGTCGAGTGACTGGAGGGTGAGGAACCTGTTTAGCCCTGAGATTTCGCGTGCTGAATACCCGATCATCTACTAACAATGAGCTGAAGAGAACAAAAGAAAGTGAGGGAAAAACTCACGACGACGAAGAATGAAAGGATGAGTTGATAGATCAAACCAACGAATGTTACGGCGGTCGCACTATGCAAATTAATTGATTGTCAATGCAACGAGGAAGAACAACGCACACAGGTACATCAAAGGGAACAAGATTGTTTGTCGTGTAGGAGATGGGGGTGAGGATCGTTTGTGGTGACTCGGAGAGTAGCAAGGTATAGTTGGCCTGACCTGATGACGAGACCAATTGGGCGACAGACTGCAGTGCGAACGATTGACCTATAGCTTCAAGTGACGTCTGGAACTGTACAAGGCAGGAGAATAAATAAGTTGCCAAGATCTGTCAAAGTAGGAAAACAGACAGATGGTCGTATCAGGTTTCGGCTATGACAGGGGTCAGAATGACAGCTTGGCGTTGAAGGATTGCGACACACAATGCATTTTCGTTCCGCGCCTCATTAGCGTAAACGGTAATGGCATCTAAACCATTGTACGAAGCGTTCGGCGTACGATAAGAATCTTGCAATCGTGCTGTTGCCCCTTTATTGACTGGAGCGAATTTGTCATGCTGCAGAATCAACACAAACAAAAGAAGACGCAACTGGTGACTGCAACCCATGCCCTATGCTCGATTACTGCGTCACCTAATTGGCCGGGGCCATGGAATCCACTCGCGTTGACAGCCCTCCATATCACTGGGTATGGATTCGACGCCCCAGTCAGCCCTTTAGTCACAGCCGCTCCTACTACACCTCCATCAAAGTCCTGTGATTCAATTCCATGGGTTGGATAGGACAAATAACTTGAGCCCGAAGCTGTGGGGCGCAGTCGCTATCCGCGCTCGCTGCGCCCTGTCTCGACACGTCATCAGGCCCAGCCGAACATCCGGCAAACTTTGGTCATCTGTTGCCAGGTCCGAGTGGCTAAAGATAGCGCACAGCATCAGCGCCCATCATCATGTCCGCTCACTGTCATCATCGTCATTCGGCTCTTCCTGCCACTTCCACCATACATCCACTCACTTGTCACCATCATTGTTTGGCTCTCTTGCTTCCCATGCCACTGCCACCATATAGTTGCGGACAGCCAAACAGCGTCGATGCTGTCCGTTTTCGGACATTCTGGGGCAGGGAGGGGTCCACGGGCATAGCGGGGGGCACAGCCTGTGAACGGGGGGTTTTTCTTGATGCAAACAATGGCCCTGTGGCCGTGGATGACGTGGCAGAGCAGGGGGCATTGGCGTTGTTGCGCGCGGCGAGGCAGGGGGCTGAGGGCTGAGCTGTGGGGCTGTAGGCAGTTAGGGGGCGGGCTGAGGCCCTGCTGGGGGCTGTTGGGGCTCGTTCTGGTAGTGGGGCGTTGGAGACATCACCTGTGATGTGGCAGCGGCTGTGGAGGCCACGCTCGGAGAACTGGGGATCTGAGGGGTGAACTGGAGGCTGGCGCAGGCGTGCGCCGTTGTCCTGGAGCTGCTACAGGTGGTCGGAGGTGGTTGGGGGCCGTTTTGAGGCTAGGGAAGGTCTGGTGATGGCGATTGTCGTAAACGATACAAATCTCATGTACTCGTGTCAAGTCACATGATTTGTCAGGGGTTGGGCGAGCTGGAGTTCAACGATTCGCGAGTGCTGCTTCTTGGGTCTGGGACTCCTGACTATTTATTTGTTGACAATAAGCTCCTTGAGCGAGTGTAACTATTACGGGCTTCTGGTTGTTGTCACATCTTATTGATGCTGCTTCTGGTTTGGTGTTCCCTGTCCACCTCAGGCTCCTTTCGTTCATGTCCAGTATCTCTTTCTTGCTATCTGACTCATTATCATCCAGCTTACAGGGTGGGGGGATCAGGTGTTGCCACAAGGGTCCAGACCTGCAGAATATGTTATAACACTTATATAATGCATCAACCACATAGACCGTGACTATAAATCCATCCCCAGTATGGTATTTGCATCAGAATTTACAACTCAATTTACACTGTGATGAGGAAAACTACATATATATTTTATCATCTACAACATGCTGCTTGGGTATATTATCTGTTGATTCCATACCGACAGAAATACTTTTGTGTATTGGATAGCATGTGTCTGTGACATATAACTCACTGACTTTCGAATCCGATTAATCCCACCATTGCCACATTCCGCCACGCTGGAATTCAACCTAGTCAAGAGGGGATCAACCGCTGCGTAACTTGAGAGAAATGCCGCCGGAGCACATTTCGTGTGACCCTCGGCATGGAAGTCGTCAATAACGAACAAGGTGTTAGCAAAAAACTCGGGCTCTCACAACATGCAGTATGGCCCTAGTGCACAGGCAAAGTCATAAATGACACGCTTTGGCGGCTTAGGCCATCTAGTAATCATTGCCGAAAACACGTCGTTTCGACCCTCACCCTTTGGGATGCAGTGAAACCCATAGCAGATGCTGTGAGTACACCAGGCACACATTATTCCACCTGTCTGATTTTGTTCCCGATATGTCGAATAATACTTGGAACATTTGGCCCCCCGGCTCCTACCCGAATCCTACCTGTATTAATCTGTCACTAGAGGGCTCGGTGATAAGTGAATAGAGATAGTGGGGTAGAGGGCAACCCAATAAAATTCGGCAACGTTACAATTAAATCCCTGGCACCATCCAACTTTCGGCAGTAGGGAATTTTTGACGCGTCATCCGGCTTGACTTTGGCTTGGTGACAGCGGCGGGGGTGAGAGGCGTAAGAAGCTTCGACGTCGTCCGTGGGTTGCCAAGGTTTCTTGTGTTGTGTTGGTGCGATTATGGGACTTGGTTCAAATGTCATCTGCTGGTGGCAAACAGGGACTTGGGATGTTGAATTCATGTTCCTTATCCGAGGGATCACTCGTGGAATTTCCTGTGGTAAAGGAATCAGCAACGTAGACTGGTCGATGGTACTTTCTTTGGGATGTGAAGGATGTGGGGAGACAAACAAAGAAGTAGAAACTAGACGAGAAAATCCGACGAGGACGCTTGACGTAGAACAGGACATCGAGGGAGAGGTACTGAAAACATTCTTGTGGCTTTGTACTTGGCCGGTAACTTGCCGTCTCGCTTGAACCTTGACGACTGGGCGGTGGCGGGTGCTGATGTCGTCCGGTTTTCTTGATGGTACTCGTGGGCAGAGGGTATAATTGCTGACATCGAGAGGTCAAGACTTTCATACATGCTGCAAGGAACGTCGTCCGAGGGTTTTATGACATAATGTGAAATCGTTCGCGAATGATATGTTGCCATGAGAAACGTTCATGCGGGGTCTTCGTGGATTCGAGCGCTTTTTCCTGTAGGTCAGTCAAAGTCGCTAACACTTGCTTCAAAGGTTTAGAAATTAGTGTATTCAGCGTCATTTCAATGGTTCCATCACCGCTAATAATTTCCTAGCCCGTTGGGGACAATTGAATGCCCGGAGCACAGCTCAAGAAAGCTTGTAGTCGGTTGGTAATTTTACGTAGTCCATGATGGTGTTCGCCGGCGTCTTCGTGGTTGAAAACCTTTTCCGTGGCGTAGACTCTTCTATGACGTCAGGAGTACAGCTGTCAGTACAGGGACCGAGGAAGAGAATAAAACATGAAACGACGCAGACTTGATGCGTCAAGTAGGCAGGGGATGTCGTTGGGAGTGTCATGATAAATCTGTAAACTAGAAAATAACCAAACGAGGTCAGTGAGTCAAAACATCAATAGACGAGAGGGAATTAATTATTATACACAGAACGGAGTAGTTGGCGGGTGAGCAAAACTACCTGACCACACCGTCGTTTCATTTACCAACAGCTCCTGCATCTGGGAAGACCCACGATTGCGGGCTCCTTCGAGTACAGGAGCTGATGATGACGACACCACGTCGTCGTCGTCGTCATGCTCGGGGTTGGGGTAGGTAGCCATCCCGCAAACAGTTGTTTGCGGAGGTGTCGTTCCCACTTGCCCTCCTCCAGTCAACCACTCCTAGCACCCATGATCCACCTTGCAGGCTGCCAGCCGTTGCTCGTGACGGCGGTCAGTGGTGCTGTGGCGGTGGTCGTCCGTCGTCTATCGTCATTGCTGTTCTTGTCCCTCGCGTCCCATTCTCCTGTTTGCCGGTGAAGAAAAGGCGCAGTGGAAACGTCACGGCCCATCCGAAGCATCGAATCGACCTGTACCGGCTCCGAATCCTCTTTATGGTCATTTACCCTGGCATCAAGAATTGGGACATCGTGCAAACAATGTAGTGTTGATGGTAGAACGACACGTGGATCAAAGAACACGTATCGTCGAAGGAAACCCGAGCCTGGACGGCAGACGAGGCGGATACGGTGTAAACACCACCGTTATGAGCGAGAATCGCCGACAATCCCAAGGGTGGATCGTCAACCACGAGGAAAGCGACGAAGAGCATGGTTTACCACCATCTGGGGGAGTTACACGTCAGCATGACTCGAGCCAGGTGGAAGGTCTCGGAGTGGTGTATGATGAAGCAATGGTGGATGCCGTAGGACGAAACGGACGTGTTGGCACGTACGTACAGGCGAGCAGGAGTGGCTGAGATGCGTATATGATGCGTCGTGATAAAAGCAGTTGTGTAGCACCGTCAAGGAGAATTCAAACGGGGTAGTACTTACCTGATCCCCAGCGCCATGTGCGTTCAAAAATGCATAGCATTCCTCCTCGAGGGCATCCATCGCCCTCATCCTTTCCAACCCTTCTATCCGTCGTCCATCGGTCGAGTTCAAGTCTCGAAGGGGCGGATCGTTGTGAAGAGGAACCTAGAACCTTATATTGTTACGGCAGAGTGCTTTGTAAGAGTTACCTTTAAAGGAAACGTGAGAGTGGGGGAGAGCTGCCCCCTCAGCGCAAATGACGAAAAGGAAACGCGAACCGGATGAGCAACCTGACCTTGACTCTCTCAAACTTGACGAATTCACCACGAAACTCAAAGAGGACGGTGGCCGGGATCTTGTTGCCAGTGTTGCGCTCACCATTGCTCAGCTGGGGGGTCTGAGTATTACGGATTTACAAACCTTCAGCGAAACCGTTCCATCTTTCTCAAAAGCCCGTTGGGACAAAGTTGCACCCAAATTTGGCCTGGACGTCAGCAGGGATATCTACCAACTGGAGACTTTCTCCGTACCATGCCTTTCCCTTCCCCCATCTTTTCACAGAGAAGTCATGAGAAACTCTGCCCAGTGGCTCGATGTTTACCAAGAGGCGGGGTCGCATAGCAGGGAAGATGCTCGGGTGCGATTGATGGATGCGGTATGTTGCGCTCGTTTCCTTTAGACTCCGTAGCTTACTATCCCTTTCTCTAGTGGCATGTACCCGTCTGCGCTTTGTTCAAGGGTCGTATTGTCGATAGACCAGAGCACCCCATGCCTGATACGCCGGAAACCTCGGGAGGGTCTCTCGAGCATGAAGTCTACATGATGGAAGGGACCATTCTCATCGTTATTGAATTGAAACTTTATTTTAAGGATTTGCGAGATCACTTTGCCCAAGTACTGCTGGGATTGGCATGTGAGTGTCCCCCTCGGCTTATCTTGTACCGAATCTGAAGTTCGTGTTTCTCAGCGGCATACCGGCTCAACAGCGCCAAAGAATTCACCGACCAACCCCCCGTTTACGCAGTCTTGACCGACTTGAAGGATTTTTATTTCCTTCGATATGATGGCTCCAAGTTTGCGATATATGAAAATGAAATTATCGTGTCCATCCGTTCACGCTCTGCCTTTTTGGATGGGATGAAGAATGGCGAGCGTTTTCATTTTCCTTCCTACATCGCTGTGTTAATTGTTCTCTGTAGTCACTGAGCACCTATTCTCGGTTATCCTTGAGGGATATATTTCAACTTTGAATGCGATTGAAGCTAGGTCTAAATGGCGAGGGGCTCAAGGTGATGTAAGACCATACTCCTGACCCACATGCGATTCTTTTTTCTCACCATCGCGTAGGTGTCCGAGCACAACTCGGCGTCGGTTGGGGAGCCCAGCATAAAGATCCTTGCGGTATAGCATGAAACATTTATGCCTATGCGCTACACTAATGCTGTAATTTAGAGACCAAGGCCCATTAGATAAGTGGAGCCGTGCTCTAACCTTCGCTATGTCAGCACAAGATGCTCTGAGGCTGGTCAATCACACCTCGTTGGGGGTGTGGGAGACTAGTGGAGCACATGGTCTATCGCTGCTGAGATCCAGGTAAGTGTCCCCAAGAATGGTTTGTGCTATTTCTAATATTGGTGAGATTAGTGTCTTTTGCCTCTCCAAGATTGGGTCCAACACGGATTGGAGCCAGGAGACTCTTGAGCTCGAGATTGATAAAGTTCTTGGTAAAAGCCTCAAGGTTTCACCACAGGTTTGAAATTATTTACATTGATGCCTGTACTTTTGAGTCCGCAAGTTGTGGGTTGTGGGTCCTAATCAAAGTGGTGTAAATTACCTTTGACGAAATGTCAAGTTTGGCAGCCTGCTGAATCAATCGAAATACAGTGTGAGAAAGTGACACATTGTCTGTGTTCTGTACTGACAAATGCCCAGCACACCTCTCGAGTTGTTTGCCTGGTCCAGGGATTGTGAGGGACACTCATCAAACATGAGAGGGGGTTGTGTTTTTGCACTTATCCTGGGGGTAGCAAAGCATCCTATTAAAGGATTGCTCATGTTTCCCTATCTATATTCACTTTTCACTATGGGGCCCAGTAATAAATTAATGCAGATGGACTTGGGTTTATTGGTAAAGTCAGGGTTAGTTATGTCTAATAAGTACTTACTGAGTCACTACTTATTAATTAAATAATGATTACCATGTAACTTAAGTTATTATAGGACCTGTAATATTATGTTAAGCCCCTCAATATCCCTAGAGAGGTGGTGTATATTCCAGGAAATCCTTGCCATATTCTAGCCCTAGCCCTAATGTAATACACAAGAAACCTATATAATAGGATGGACTGCTTCACTGCATCCTATTGTCCTATCAGTTTTGCTCAGCTTGCTGTGCTCACTCACTCAACTGCCCTAAAAATAGCTTACAAATTTCTCTGGGTGACCTGGGTGATCAGTGAGATGCAATATGGATAGGGACATCTCATCGCAATGTCATGCTTCTTACTGACAATGTGGAAGGTTCTAGTTCTGTTGTGCAACTGTGCAAGGGTAGTGTTGCTGCAGCTCAGCTGGGTGTTTTTGCTAACTTGGGAAATAAAATAGCATACATTCTGAAAATATTAGGGGAGCTAGATCATGTGAGAAGTCAATGGGTCCTCTGCCAACTCTAAGCGATCCGATCATCGGTTCCTGAGTTATTTAACCAACTTGGGGAGATGACTTGATGAGTCATTGTTCAAGTCAGTTAAATAACCCAGGAACCACTGATCAGATCACTTAGAGTTGGCAGGGGACCCATCAACTTCTCACATGATCTAGCTCCTCAAATATTTTCAGAATGTATACTATTTTATTTCCCAAGTTAGCAAAAGCACCCAGCTGAGCTGCAGCAACACTATGCAAGGGTGCTGTTTAGTGATGTGAGTGTATTATTTATAGTTTTATATTTGCTCTCGACCATAAATAATACCTCTTTGGGGTGTGGGAATATTGATAATTCCTATTTAGGGCATCTTGAATTAATAAATTCTGGGAGATGGGTGCTTTAAAATTTTTATGCAGAATCAGACTCAGCTCATCAAAAGGAGTTGATTGCACTATTTTTCAAGATTTCTAGGGTTTTTTAAGGGGGTGGCCAGATTTTTGGGGTCATCAACCCCAAATTGGAGAAATAAGAAAATTAGCTCATAGAATCTTGTTGAGAAAAATGAAATGAACACATTTGCACCATTTTTAGCAATCTTGGGTGTTTGTAGCAGTGCCAAAAATTCAGTCAAGAAAATTGTCATGTTTGGCTGTCCACAACTGTACATTGAGGGGAGGGTTGATCTGTCTAACTCGATCCCCTCAAAGAATCCAGGACATCCAGAAACACATCAGCAACAGCCAGAAATGAACAGTTTGCTGTCAGCCATTGAGATAAATAACCATAGCTTACCATACAACTCTATGCACCTGTAATGTTGATTATTCAATGTGAACCTGAAATTTTCCTCGCAAATGCTGTGTTGTCTCTTGTTCATCGTCCTTTGTGTGTAACCAATGCTATGGTCACCTTGCTGGCATTCCTTCCATGTTCTTCTGCTGTCTTGCACTTGAAACCACTGTCTGCCATATCATAGTAACATGTTCTCCAGTGCAACAGCAAACTGCCATGTATTTGACAATTGTTCTTCTGTTCCTATGACCTCTGGCCTTCATTTCAGGATCTAGTCTTTAAGCATTTCATGCCACCACCCTCATTATCTATGAGCTGACAACAGCTGCCTGCTTCTAGGACTGCAAGTTTGACATGGCAACATATCCATTTTGGTGTTGTTGCAGTTCAAAGTCTGATAATACAATATACATCTGCATAAGTGTTGGGATATGGCATACAGGCAAGCCAAGGCAGTAACCATGGCTAGGACATATTCCCCAATATGCTAAGTCATTAACACATGTTTAACAGGAGTTAACACATGTAAGGACTATTAGGGGGATGCACAGTTAACACATGCTGCACAGTGAAACACATATAGCATGTCTATGATAGGCTATCCAAGACAGAGCCTTGGATAGAGCGTCTAAGACCCATACTGCAGGAAGTCTCAGACTTACCAAGCCATGATATCATAGGAGGTACTATGACACTATTGTTATAGGGGAAATGACATAGTTACTCCAAGATTAACTGATACAGGGGTCTATGACAGAATACCTCCTTTATATATTATAGGAGTATATTACACTATACCTTCTAACAGTGTTGTATAAATATTCCACACTTTATAGGAGATGAATAGACATTCCCTGCCTGTTCCACACACTCACTACTTTGTCTGAGTGATTCCCACTTGCTCTCAAAGACCTAATCCCAATAATAAGGTTATGGTATACAAAAATCATTCTCTGATGGCATGAGGATTTTAATATGCAGGCTTTATGGTCATTCTATTAAGCCACTACAAGTCAAGAATGGTCAGAAGGATATCCAAATGATTCAGACTTCTTTCATTGATGGGATTGAGTGTAGACTCACCATACATCCACCTGTCATACAATCACCACTGTTGTTCTAGCTAACCTTCCCGTCAATAGGCCTCTACACTGCTGCTGGCATCACTTGGCTGATTGTAGTGATGGTTGTGATGTTTGCATATATTATACTTAAAGGCAGCCAGTTTCTATAAAACTGGCTCCTTTCTAATTCATAGATAAGCCTAATCATAGCCTAAGCCAGCACACACTCGCAATTATATGTTATTCATACTCATTGCACTGTGTGATCCCTTTGGGCTCCCCTGGCTCACTACACTTTTTCGAGTATTCAAACTCATATATCTGCATTCATATGCAGGCATTCTTGTAACCATCAGCAAGAGTTCTTTTCCCACTATCATCTCAACCCTGCATTGTGCCAGATCATGATTAGAATGCATACAATACACATAAACACATTGCACTTCATTTCCATATCCCTCACAACCCAGATTGTCTCCATCAGAGTTGTTGATCTACCCTGACAGTGCCCAATTTTTTTGTCTCACCTGATGGCTCATCTGATGAGCTGTTGTCATCATTCTCACACCTCTGAGGTGTGAGCTGTTCAATAATGGGCCCAAGATAACCCCATGTTGCATAAGAATGCCAGAGATCCCTACAATGCTCATGAGCATCATAGACATGATGCAAGGCTTGCTGCAGAGTTTGCATGAGCTGTGACAAAGTTGGTGGTTAGTTACAAGAAAACAGCTAACTATGAATCTGACAATTTGGTCCTGTAATTTATACTCTATTGGGATTAAGGAATTGAGCACAAGATAAGGACAAGTTTTAAGATGTTGAGTTTTAAATCAAAGGCAAGTGTGAGGGAGTCTGCCACAGGGGGAATGATTATATTCATCTCCTACAAAGTGTGCAATACTTATACTACACAATTAGGAGGTATAGTGTAATGTACTCTTATAATATATAAAGGAGGGATGAAGTCATAGACTCCTGTAATAGTTAATGTTTCATTAACTATGTCATTTTCATTTCCCCTATAGATATGCTGTCATGGCTTGGAAGTCTTACACTTCCTGCAGGGTGTGTCTAAGACAATCTACTCAGGCTTCTGTCTCTGATAGCCTATGATAGACTGACTGTGTCTTGCCTATCTTATCATACACATGCTACAGTGTTAACTGTGCATTCCTTAGGGTTATGGTTAATGGGCATTAGCCCTAACCCTAGTGTGTCCAAGCTATGGTTACTGCCTTGGCTTGCCTGTATGCCATATCCCAACACACTCCTCTACATATTCCAGAAATTCCAGTCCATTCCAGTCCATTCCAGTTCTGGCCAGAATTTTTGGAATATGGCTAAAGGACTTAAAAATGAGTCTGGAAAGTCCAGAAATTACAGACAGAATTTTGTATAAAATAGGTATAACAAAAAAAAGGTAAGGGGAGGATGAGGGAGTGGGGCATGTCACTGGCCCCCCTCCCCATGCCTGTCCCCTTCCCCTATTGCACCCCACCCCTGCCCTGCAAGCAGTTTCTTGCAGCAGTGGTGGGGGGCTCAGTCATGCTGGGTGCCCTGTGGTCATACATCTGCCATGTCCCACAGAGTGATGTTTATATTATATAAAATCAAGTACTAATAAAATAAATATATATGAGAGGAGAGAGGGGGGTAGTGGGGTGCATTGCAACACTGTCATTGCCCCCCCCCCCCCTCATTCCCTGTCCCCCTCCACTTCTCCATGCCCTTCCATCACCCTCACCTATTGCATCCCCTCTGTCCTGTGAGCAGTCACTTGCAGCAGTGGTGGGGGGTGCTCTGTCACCCTGGGTGTGTGTGGTTGCACATCTGGCATGTCCCCTCACTCTAACAGAGTGGCATTTATATCAATTAAAGTAGAGTAAAATAAATATATACAAAAGAAAATTAATGGGGAGGGGGGGGAGTGGGGCATGGTGCATCACCATCATTGCCCCCCTCCCCTGTCCCCCCCCTTCCCCATGCTCATCTGTCACACTCACCTACTGCACCCCACCTCTGCCCTGCGAGCAGTCACTCACAGCGGTGGTGGGGGGTGCTCTGTCACCCTGGGTGTCACATCTGGCATGTCCCCCCATCCCCCTCCCTCCTATGGCATCCCCCCACTGGCATCCCCCCATGCATCCCCCTCTGTCCTGGTAAGCCCCCCTCAGTCCTGTGTCCCATCATCCCTGGCTTGCCCCCCTCTGCCCTGGCATGTCCCCCTCTGTCCTGGCATGTCCTGTCATCCCTGGCACATCCTGTGTGTTGGTGGGGGTTCTCTCTGGCTGGGGGAGGGTGCTGGATTTGTGGGCAGCGATGTGGTGGTGGCTAGTGTTTTAAAGTCCAGTCATGTCCAGTTTTCAAGCCCAAAACAGCTGACTGAACTGAAGGTAACTAGTCAGTTAGGTCGGTTTAGATAACCAAACCCTGTCCTGACCGGTTCTGACTCATTTTTTTAGTGTAAAAAATAAAATAAAATAATTCTAATTAAATTGGAGGTTCCATGCTAATAACACTGTTACAGGGGATATGACATAGTTATTCCATTATTAACTGGTACAGGGGTCTATTACAGAATACCTCCTTTATATATTAAAGGAGTGCATTACACTATACCTCCTAACTGTGTAGTATAAATATTGCACATCTTGTAGGAGATGATAAAAACATTCCTCCCTGTGGCAGACTCCCTCATACACTTACCTTTGGCTTAAACTCAATACCTCAAAAACCTCGTCCTCATCTTGTGCTCAACTTCCTGATCCCAATAGCACCCCCCACCACTGCTGTGGGCAACTGCTCACAGGGTGGAGGGGGGTGCAAGGGGTGAGGGTTTTTTTTTTTTGGTTCAACAATATTTAACATGGTGCACAGATGCAGTCCACGGCTATCTACTACATGAGGCAGCGGGTATATGATGTAAGTTTGAGGGGAAACTACAGCTCCGATAATGCATAGAGGTGCGTGAAGGCTAGGGTTAGGGGTGGTCCTGGCCACCTCTACCCTTAAGCCAGACTACAGGCGCTTGGGCGCCTCCCCAAACCAGCTCGCTGGCACTCCCAACGGCGCATACTAACCCACTCTCACCCCCTACCCCTGCGGCCCCCCACACGGCCCCTATTAGTCATGCGCACCCACCGGCACACCGGCCAGGAATGAGGATTACAGGCCTTCCCGCAGGTCGACCAACCCACCAGCCATAAGGCCCGGTGGGGTCTGGGGCCCCTCAGTTGCCCAAGTGCAGCCCCTCCTTGCTTAGCTGCCCCACATATGGGATGGTACCCACCATCCGGCGGGCCCCCCAACCTTGTCAGCAGCAAACATGAGGTTTGGCATTACTGACAGGAGACAGATCAGGCTCAGAAGCTAGAGCATGCATTCAGCTGGCCATTGGGCACACCAGGCCACCAGACGGGAGTCATACGCCCTGCGCATGTCCCTCATCCCGGATCCCACCCCTCAGGGGGGGCACAGGTGAACACCCATGGGTTCACCTTGAGAAGTTCGACCAAGTCCGCGATCCAACACAGACCCTGTTGGTGCTTCTTGTGCTTCACGTGGGGGCACACATGTAGCAGATGGTCCCGGTCTTGGAAGGGCTGGGGGGGGCACGTACAGTGGGTATCCTCACTGGGAAAGAAGCGGTCACAGTAGCTCCCGATAGGAGCATGCACCATAATGCATCAGCATAGCCGAGCCGTCAACCTGCAGTCATGTGCAGTCTCTTTGAGCCATGGCCCACAGCCAGAGGTTGTGGGCATCGTGGGAGTCTTCTGTTGGGCCTGGAGGTCCAGGAAGCTCTTCCCTTGGTACTTGGGATCCGCAAAGCGGGACACCCAGTCCTTCTCTGCCATCTCCTTGAAGGAGGCAACTAGCCAGTTGCGGCTGGCCTTGGGGGAGATCCCCAGGGGCAGCCGGAGGGACATTGCGATGTCATGGGCCTGCTTGTGAACTGCCCACTCCGCTTTGGAGAGGACGAACCACAGGTGGATGTGGCAGTCCTGACTCAGTTTGAACCAGGGGCACAAAAGGTGGCACAGCCATAAGGTGTGCTGTTGACCCCCCGCCAGGGAGCAGGAGGGCATCAGAGAAAACCACAACCTTTTTGCACCCAGCAGCCACAGCCGTGGACACTCTGAGGTGGAGGGCTTTATGTTCCGCATCGGTTGCTGCAGCATGGCTGACGAAGGCAGTGACCCTGCAGATTTCCTGGTTTCCACAAAAAACCAGGGCAGCCACAGAGGCTTGGTGAGCCATCTTGGGCACCAACCCATGGCAGCTCACAACTAGACAGTCCGGGTCCACCCTGGCCTCAGCCAAGACATGGTCCAGATGGTCGACATAATCCTTGTGCTTGTCCGTCTCCTTTGGGGGCAGGTGGTGAGGTGTGATCCTGTCCAAAAACAGGTCTACCAAGCAGTTGCCAGGTTGGCTCTCGGGGCTGAAAGCCTCAAAAGTCTCCCCAGCAAGGGAACAGACGGTGACCACATCTGCTGCAGGGGACACAATCTTCTGTCGGGCAGCAGGTGGGAGGGCCTGAAGCCCCAGCAGATGCCAGGGGGCATCTTCCACAAGGTCCCCCTCCAAAAGAGCTTGGACAGGGTGGGTGCGCATCAAAGTAGCCATCCATAGGCAGCTCTTATCGGCAAGGCAGTGCAGCACTTGTGGCATAGGCAGCAAGGTGGCAAGGCACTCCATCACCCCCACAGGGGTCGTATGGAAACAGCCTGTGATCCAGCATGCAGCAGTGTGCTGCATCTGGGACAGGGCTTTGATGATGCCTTTGGTACAGGTACCTCAGCAGAACCATAGTCTCAGGCCATATGTTGCCACTGGGATGATGCAGGACCAGTACAGGAGTTGCTTGTTCGCCAGGGAGAGCCCCCTGGACGAATTGCCAAGCATGCACATGGCACTCACCATGGTGAATGCCTTGGTGGTGTAGAACCAGATGTGCTCCTTGAAGGAGAGCTTCTGGTCAAAGAAGAAGCCTAGGTATCACCAGATTGGCTTAGGTTTCAGGGGGGTGGCCCCGGTGAACAGGGCGACACCCAGATCAATGGGTGGATTGGCCACCGCCCATGCTCTAGAGAAGTGGAACACCTCAGACTTGGCATGCTCCAACACCAAGCCTAGGGCTGTGTTGGGAATATGTATACAAGAGTATACAGGCAAGCCAAGGCAGTTAACATGCCTAGGGAATATTGCCAGAATATGCTAAGTCATATTAACACATGTTTAACGGAGGTTAACACATGCAGAGACATAAAGGGGAATCCACAGTTAACACATGCTACAGGATTAAACATCCTGCAGCATGTCTATCATAGGATAGGCAAGATATAGCCATGTCTATCATAGGCTATCAGAGACAGAGCCTAGGATAGAGTGTCTAAGACACACTCTGCAGGAAGTGTAAGACTTCCAAGCTGTGACAGCATATCTATAGGGGAAATGACATAGTTAATGAAACATTAACTATTACAGGAGTCTATGACTTCATCCCTCTTTTATATATTATAGGAGTACATTACAATATACCTCCTAACTGTGTAGTATAAATATTGCACATCTTGTAGGAGATGATAATAATATTCCTCCCTGTGGCAGACTCCCTCATACACTTACCTTTGACTTAAACTCAATACCTCAAAATCCTCATCCTCATCTTGTGCTCAACTTCCTGATCCCAATAACGGGTACAGGTCGCACGTTGAGTACCCATGACCTGCACCCAACCCATCACCAAATTTCTATATACAAGTTATTATGTTGTAATTATAGGTTTCGGCACTCAGACGAGTGCTGCAAACCTCCTATTTACTTATAAACTATGTAATAGACCAATTTAGTATTTTATACATCTTACTTAAGGGGGAAGCGACGCCCCAGAGGAAAGGGGAGCTTGTGGAAGCCAGGATATATATACTAGTTGATATTTGTCACTATTTGGTTCCAGTAAACGAACATGAATGTGACGTGTTGTGTTGTGTTGATGCGATGCATTCGTGTTCGTTTACTGGAACCGAATAGTGACAAATATCAACTAGTATATATATCCTGGCTTCCACTAGCTCCCCTTACCTCTGGGGCGTCGCTTCCCCCTTAAGTAAGATGTATAAAATACTAAATTGGTCTGTTACATAGTTTATAAGTAAATAGGAGGTTTGCAGCACTTGTCTGAGTGCTGAAACCTATAATTACAACATAATAACTTGTATATAGAAAGACGACAACACCGCCGCAAGCAGCTGCTCATGGGGTGGAGTCAACGGCCACCACATCACTACGACGACCCCCTCTTGCTCATAAATGCGAGGTGGGGGTCTTTCTTGCTTCATTTCACTCTGGACGGCCACCACACCACCACAATGACCCCCTCTCTCTTGCAAACTAGTTAGTTTAGATAGAATTAATTTATATACTACAAAACCCGGGGGGGTATTGACACCCGCCTGTACCCGCCTGTACCCGCCGTGTACCAACCCACAGGTCGATGGGTAACTACCCATGGTGGGTGCGGGTACAGGTAGAGCTCTGGGTACCCGCGGGAGTACCCATGCTATTGCCTAGTCTTTGGGGGGACGAGTAGTCATGGCTACTTAGCTTTTACAAGTTATACTTCATGTATAACTTTCTTGAGTCTTGTGGAGCATAACCTTGAGGTTTTGTTAGGGAGACAAGATCGGAAAAGAGCAGGAAAAAGAGATGTCCCATTTGAAAGGTGGGGAGACACCTTAAATACAAACTTGCAGACATCTATACTATCACGTGAAAGTACATACCATCTTGTGCAAATGGTTGGGGAGAATAAGAAAGTGGCAAGGTAGCTAAAAATAGAACCCCAAAAACGGAACAATCCAGTCCATAACGCAAGTATGTGATTGGTTGTCGGAACGGTGTTATTGAATCCTACCCCTTGAGACCTCAGCCACTGGGAATTGCTCGGGGAGATGACCGTGTTGTATGTTCTATTGACATGCGTCGCTCGGAGCCCCCAACAAGCATGGAACATGCCAACAGCGGTCTCTCACCCTACTCGTCCAGTAGATCAGCCTGTCAGGGAAGGGTGCAACTCACTGCAGAGAAGGGGATGAAATGTCAGGAAGGGGAACATGGATAACAAGGTAAAAATAAAATACAGTGGATGATGAAAGTGAAAATGAAAATAAGAATAAAAAGGATAGAAATAGCATAACAATAATAATAACAAAGAAACATTGCCCTCAAATTGTTGGAGACCGAATAAAAGGGACAATGGCTTGACAAGTTGTAGACAGAAAGCCAGTGACAGTGGGAGGTTGATAGTTATGTCTATGTCCACTTCCACACTGGCTATTACTATGTAAAGTAACTACAAAGTATGGTAAAGTAAACTAGTATAGGGATTAATTAATGATCATTGTTGTCATTGTCATCATTGTCACTGTTGTCATCGTTGTCATCATCATCATTGACATCATCATCATTGGTTGTTGTTGTGGTTGTTGTTGTTGCCTCCCTCATTGAATGTTGACAGCATTGCTCCACCCATATTCCACCCCACAAGCAGTTGCTCGTGAGGCTGGGTGTGGGTGGTGCTGCTGTCATTCCTGCTATTGTCATCATCATTGGTGGTCCAACAGTCATCGTTGTCATTGCCACTGTTGTCAGTGAGGTGGGCAGTGAGCAGTGGTGACATGGCAGTTGTGCCATGTCATTCTGACATCCTCTTGATGTTGTTTCCTTTGGTGGCCAGTCCCCCAGCTCCCCCCCACAAGCAGTGGCTCATAGGCAGGGTGGTTGTGCCATGATGGGGTAGTTGGTTGACATCAACATCGAAAGAAACAACCTAAAGTGAATGAAAAGGTTAGTTAGTAAATGAAGAAGTCTAAAACATACCAGGGCCCAAACAATGACTAGCGTCATCTGGGCCCACTTCCATTCATTCTCTCCACTGTCATCGTCATCATCATCCAACATTGATGGTGGTAGTTGGTGGGTGATGGTAGTTGATGGGTGTTGTTGATTGATGTATTTACAAGTGGCACCACTATTTCGTTTTGGGGTGCAAACATGACCAAATGGTCCGTGTGCAGCCCCAGGGTATTTAAATCCTTGCCTTTCACCCTATCTTCCCTGGGTTCCCCCCACTTATATTATATTTTCAGCACTTAAATTGTTTTAAATATTTTAGTATAATAAATGTTGTATAAAGTATAGATACAAACTAATTATGAGTTTGAATAGTTTTAGTGGTTGTGACCAGTTACAATCGGTCATAACTGGTTCTCTCTTGGACAATATATTGTCTCTGACCTGACCATGACATGGTTCTGAGTCCCTGACCATGACCAAAGGTTTGGTCAGCTTTGGTTAGGGTTCGGTTTGGTCTCAGTTCTTTTTGGTTAGGGTAACCTGACCTTGAAACACTAGGTATCCAGCCAAGACCTGCAGTCACAGGCCATGTGTCCAGGATTTCTGCATTCGTAGCAGACCAGGGGTGGGTGTTGCACTGACTAGTCTATGTCCATCATCTTGGGATCTCAAGGCAGCTGCTGTCCCACCTGATGTTGTTGCTGGGGCACTTGTTGTCCCTGTGGCTGTCCCTGATGTTGGGAATGCTCTTGGGTTTGAGCCCCGGGGTGTTGTGCATTCTGCACAGACAGTTTCTGGGCACCACACACCCCTGCTCTGAACAAGTGCTCTGCTGCATGCACCTGCCCCCAGATAATCCATGTGCATTGCCTGCACATACCATTTGGCCATCATTGCTGGTTGCCACTCAACATTGTTGAGACACTTGCATAGCTCTTTGTTGAGCAACCTCTTGAATCTGTAGATTAAGGGCATACCATTGTAGCCCAACTCATATGCTGCAATTTTGAAGTCCTGGACATTTTTGTCCATGGTCTTCTTGCCTTGTACCATTGTCATTATTTGGAAGACTTTGGTATCCTGTACATTGGGGTCACCAAATGACTCCCAGATGGCCTGCATCAACTCCTGGGCTGACACAAATGGTGGTTCCCCATGCATCATTTCCTTAATGGCAACCTCATGCCATTTGGCCATGGTGCCTCCTTGCAAGTATGAGAGGATCCAAACAATCCTGGTGTCCTCTGATCTGAATTCATTGGGGCATCCCTGCATGTACATATATATGGCTGTCTCAAAGCTGTCAAGCTCCTTGGCCTTGCCTGAAAAGGAAAGTGGACATGCCACCTTAGGCATGTATTGGCCCCTGCTCTCTTTCACCATTTGTTTGACCAGCCTATTGTGCCATCATTTCTCTTCCATCAAGGCCTCAAGTAGAGCATTGTGCTCTCCTTGTGCCTCAAAAGTAACTGTTCCAGTGTTTCAACTGGGCCAGGTTCCAGGGCATCCTCAACTGCCAGGTTATCCAGATCTTGGAGGTTACCCATTGTGATTGGTGTAAGTAAGGGTAAAGATGATAAGGGTTGCAGGGGCAGAGAGCATGAAGTGATGGTCAGATCAGAAAAGACAATAGTGCTTCACTGCAGGTGCACAACCCTGTCTTGCAGCTTAAGCATTTGAGGAAGTGGTGGTGTGTGGACTCTTGCTGGCAAACTCATGTTGAGGTCTCAACACTCTCACATGTTCAACATGGTACTGAGATGGTCTCAATGTTTCTCAATATGGGTTGTTGCACTGTGATCCATGGCACATCTTGCAGTCTTGAGGAAAGGGAGAGTTCAATGGGGTAACTCAGAGAAACAGTTGCTGAGACTGTTTGATGGAGCAATCCAAAAGAACATGGAATGGGGGTGGGGGAGGAAGCAGATTGGGAGTAAATGGGAATGAGGGTCAGGACTCATACCTTGATGAAGCTGCACAGTGTGCACATTGTCTCAAGTGAGGCCCAAAGAAAGAAAGAGGTTTAGCACCATCACCCACCAACAGGCTAGCAAATGATGCCAAAATGAGAGCAAGTAAGAGGAAGAGGAAGGGGTCATCAAAGGCAGTTGTGTTCTTCTGTTAGGATGCCACCAATACCCTAAGGCAAGGATGATGGCTCCCAAACAAACAAACACAAACAAGAAAATAAAGGGGGTAGTCTTGCAATCAGAGGCTGTCACACTGGGTAGTGGCAGATAACCCAAGAGAACATGACTAGTATCTCTAGGCAATATATTACTGTTTGTATACTATAATACATGAGGTAGCCACGTGTATGCCATGAGTTGTCAATGAAACAGCATCATGCCTAAAGCATGAGGTGCACAGTTGCATGTGCCTACCATGAGTTCAATCACTATCTACCCTTAGCCATGTGTACATTAAAGTGTCCATATAACCCAACATCAAAAATGATAGTTTAAAATGTCTTATGGAAATCATACTCCTGACAACACCTTTGAACTGATCACCACCTGCCACACCTGTGCCTCAGCATCTGTCATAATGTTCACCCCCCTTCTAAGGTCTGCCTCATTCACTGGGATATCTTATTTTCCTATACCAGATGTACAGTATCTTGATAACTCTGGATGGCATGATATGTTGATTTTAACTAAGATTGATCACACCGGAGGCATTTTCCAGCTCATGTCGTGACGACATGAGTTCATCTCATGTCTTTGGCAGATCATCTAGCAATGATGTACATATCTCCAGTAGACACATGACACTGATCCAAGATAACTGATGTAAGCTGTTGTCCCTGATTATATTAGTCACTTGTGGAAAATGCTGTTCACACGTTGATTACATTGATTTCCTGTGTCTGCAGTGGTGATTGTCAGTGATAACCACAACACCAATTCTCTCCATGCCTCGCAAAGTTGTCTGCACTTGTAGTGTCTGTTTTCACTTGACATATTTGGACTCCCATGGCCAAAATGTCCCTGGCCGCCTTGTCAGTTCACAGATACGAAGAAAGCATGAAATTCGAGATCAACATGATCCCCAGGATGATCCACTTCCAGCGAGGTCCACCATCATTGATGTTGAGTCACACTCTCAGGCTGCTCAATGTGTAGATCTTACACAAGGTATGCAAACACTGTTTTTACATTTACTGAATTACAATTTAGGCTTTGGATTATAGCTGTTACACCTGTCATTGATCTATGCTGTCTCATTGTTGCTTGGCTCTCCCTTCAGTCTGGGATCAGTAGAGATACTGCCAATATTCTATTGCGCCTGTTCAAGTTCATCATCCTCACTACTCTGAGGCTCATTAAACTTGCACTTGCTGCTGCTGATATCAAGACCTCAGAACTCACAGAACTCAAGATGCCACTGGATATATGGACTGTATATTCCCGATGTCAGCTAGATCCTACAATTGAGCGGATTATTTGCTGCCCCAAGTGCTTCAAGCAATATCCCAATGGTGGCCCATCACAATGCAACTGGTGTCGCTCTCCAAAGTCCAGGCCTTGTAACACTAATCTATACACACAACATGAGACTTCAGGTGGCCTGCAGAGGATCCCTGAATGCCTCTATACCACTCAGTCATTTGAGTCATGGCTCATATTTTTACTCTCTCGTTCTCAAATTGAGGACCATTTGTATCAGACTTTTGCAAAATCTCAAGGGGTGTTCAATCCTGGATGGATGCATGATATATATGACAGCCCTGCCTGGAGTTCACTGCACCCTTTTCTTCAATCACCTTACCACCTTGTTTTTGCTTTATATATTGACTGGTTTAATCCTTTCACCAATAAAATTGCAGGTATGTCTGTTAATTTTTGGGTGTAGATGAAAATTAACAAATCTTTATATTGAGGGCAATATTTGAGTCAGGCACCAGATTGCATTGCCTGCGAAGCTCTTTGATCGCATCAAGTGCTGCTGTATCTGTTGCTTGAAACCGAGCATTGTGGGTATTGCCTTTGAGCAAAGCATTTATTTCGCCAGCAGAGGTGAAACGTTGTGAAAAGGTATTCAAGGTATGATTATCAGGGGCCTCAGGAACTGATGTATTGGTTACAGCACCCATTAGGACACAAAGGTGGGTCTCAAGGGCAAGCTGGGTTGTGCCATCTCAGAGTTCAGGAATAAATCAGAATAGTCAAAGAAACACGCACTTTAAGTTGACTGGCATCATCAGGTATATCTATCTTCAGATGATGATGAGTATCTTCTTTCACGCTCCTCTCCCCTTCCCCGAGAACAAAGCCCTTTGCCCGCAGACGCTTTGATGAAGTTGATTCAGATGCCTGGGGTCTCTTGTGTCCAGAAGACCTTGATGGGGGGGATGGTGGCATAGCTTGGATAGTAGAGGGGACCTATTAACCAGAAGGTGAGGAAGATATGTCGATGTAAGAAGACAAAGAACAAATGTCGTGCATGAGGCTTCAGATTAATTTGGTCACCTGACTAAATGAGCTTGATGCGACGTGACTAACATCACCTGATGAGACAATATTCCGGACTGGTCGATCACAAAATTATTATTACCAGTGATGCCTACAGAAATTGTACACAAAGTTGAACAATCTTTGCCAATAAAACACCTTTTTTGGGCAATGGCTTATGTCAGTTGTCTCGAAGCCTTCAGATCAGTGTCATCATGGTGTGGCTGTCTGGAGATATGTACATCATTGCTAGATGATCTGCTGAAGACATGAGATGAACTCATGTCATCACAACATGAGCTGGAAAATGCCTCCGGTGTCAATGATCAATTCAAGAGCACAAAACTACTGCTTGCCACTTGTTCTTCACCTGCTCCCAGCTCTTGGTCTTACCTGGGATGGTTTCCACAGCAGACATGTATGTCTTCTTGAAGTTGCCTGTTTTGGTAATCTGTGACCTCTTAGTAAAAAAGTGTTGTAGGATTGCCTCAATCTCTGTGTTGGTCCATGGTTGAGCTGCAGTTGAACTTGGAGGGTTGGCCATGATAATTGAGAGACAATAATGGTAAAAGGCCATCACAGCAGAGGCAGCAAGACAAACAAGGTGGTGTTGTGCTATCCACCAATCATGGGCATTATCATGAATTCTGAGCTCCAATGGCAGACCAGCAATATGGGCAGACAAGGCAATTATCGCATTTGTTTCACATGCACCCTGTTACCAAACAGGCTCTTACCAATTATGATTTCATATGTTTTGTACAACATATGTAACATAGTATAAAAACCCAAAACATGCTAAGGGAATCTTTGTTGTGTTCTCTTAGGATATTACACCTTGTTTGGTGTGGCATGCCTATCTCAATGCAAACTCACTTCCCCTTGCCACCTGGATTGGTGGTAGTCTTGGTGTTGCCCTAACAGTTACAGTCTATATAAGTAATGCAAGGTCTATAGAATGGGTATTAGCCCTTCCCACTTACCAGAATGTTGTAGTGGAGAAGGCATTCTTGCACAACATCTTTTTGATTATGTAATGTGTGCAGAAAACAAGTGACATATATCTTACATGCCAAATACAGTTGAACCTGTCTTAACCCATACCGTTCAGTGGATGGCCTGAGGTATGGGTTATTGGAGGTTATGGGTTTAGGGAGGTGAACTGAAAATGCACTCAAAAAATTGTGAAAAAAATCAGAAAAATCAGGGAAAATATCTGAGCTTCGTATTCATTGCTAAAGTGGCCAATACCCATAATTTGAGTGATAATTCTACAGTCTTGGGGAAAAGTCAGTCAAAACACTGCTTTTCATGGTCCTGGTCTTGTCGAGGTGGAGTTGCCTGCTGAATGACCCCAAAGCTGCTTCCATCTTGTGTGCGATCAGTTTGTTAAAGTCATCCACATATCTACCAATGGTTGAGACAGCCTTAAGAACATCATGTTAGGTTGGGTGAGGCTCGAGAGGGATATCATTGTCAACATTGTCCCTGCCGTTGATCTTGACATTTTCATGTGCATCGATGGCATCCATAACTGCCTGATAGATTTCATGATCTGATGTTTCCATCAAGACCTGTGATTCACCAGCCAGGTTAATAGGGGATTCGATGTCCATGCAGTTTGATTCCTGTAGTGCACCTGTTTGGACCAAATCATCAAGCATGATATCAACCTGCCTCTCTGCATGAGCAATGGGATCCATGGAGTTGGAGGAAGGATTGTTGAGGAGAGAAGAGACAGGAATTGAAGGCTGTGTAGATGACAAGGGGGCATCCATGTCAGGTAAAATTCCAGCTTTGTACCAGCAGTTTCGGATTGTCATCATGTTGACTTCATGCCAAGCAAACTCAGCAAGACGCATTGCCTGTAGCTGATTGATACTGCAGATTTCAGCAGGGGTTATGCCTTTGTCATAGCGATGGATCGTGCGTTGGATGAACCTTGCCCAGTAGTGAGCTTTGAAGCAGCAGATTATCCCTTGGTCATTCAGCTAGACATGGGCTGTGAGATTCGGCTCAAAATTTATGACTTGGATGTTCTGAAGGTTCTCAGGAATGATGTGGCCAGAGAAGTTGTCTTGAAGCAGGAGAATTTTGCACCTCTTTGCTTGAAGTTCTCAATCCCATTGCTGAATCCAATCCTGATAAAGGTGCATTGTCATCCATGCCTTTGCATTGTTTTGGTAATAAAACCCAAGTTGTTTGCCAGTCTTCTTGTTAAAAGCTCATGGCTGTGCTGCTTTTCTGATAATGAAAGGCTGAAGCTTCTCAGACCCATCAGCATTCGAAGTGAAGGCATATGTCAACCTAATCTTTTTCCCTTTGACTCCAGATTGCTTACAATCTGACAAGCCTCTATCTGGTACCATCCTACGTATCAGAAGTCAGCAAAAAACTTGGCAAGTAAAAATTATTCATTTACCCATAGAAATGCCCTGTTTCATCCATGTTGAAGATGTCACACAGCCGATAGCCATACTTCTTAATCAATTCTTGAATCCTCTTCCTCTCTTTCTCCACAGTCTTGGCATTTGCTGATGCAGCTTCTCCATGCCTCTTCATCTCCTTCAGGCTGTTTCTCTCCTTAAAGGACCCCAACCCATTGCTTAACTTCAATCTGTCTTCTTCATAAACTCCAACCAAATTGGCAAACACATTCCATTTTTGACAAAGAACCTCTCCCGTAATCAGAATCCCATCACCCATTGCTTTTGAAACCCAAAGTTCCATCATCTCTGACACCTTGGGGTGTTCAGTTTGTTGGACTTGTTTGGCCGTGCAGTCACTGCTGAGCTTTGTCTGTTCCCACTGCACACGCCATTTGGCTTCATCCTTGACCCATGATGAAACCAATAGCTGTTTGATCTTGAGGTTTGGATAGATCGGTGCAAAGTGGTTTGCTGTTGCAGTCTGTTTTTCACCATGCTGGTGGTGCCAATCAAGGATCTTGATCCATTGAGCTAATGTTGCATTTTCTTTCCTCATAAAAGAGGGAGCAGCAGGCTGACTGGACTTTGTTTTTGGTTCCTTTAGTTTCTTCTCATGCTCAGAGCCTTTCAAAGTGTCAATCATATGCAGCTTGTATGCAAGATGTGTATGTACATTTCCATTTGTTTCCTGCAATCTGTGCTAAATCTCCTGCCCACTCCTGCATTTTCTTGACAATTGCCCTTCCAGCGTCATCAAGCCTTGCAAGCCCTCTGAAAGGCTGCCTGGTTAGGTAGCCTCACTAAGTCAGACGGTAAGACAGGATCACGTTATCTTTGTTGCACAAGGTAAAGAGTCAGTCTAAGATACATAAGAAGGTCGGTAAACTATACCTTTGTTGCACAAGGTAAAGAGTGGGGCAACAAAGGAAAAAAAGATGGTATATATATGTGATTTGAAACCGTGTTGGAAAGTGGCCACATCGAGCATAAGTTGGTATATGAGTTCGCCGATGTTCACCGATGTTCAGGGTGGCTGTGTAGCCATTGTAAGCATCAATGTGTGCCGATGTTCGCCGATGTTCGTGGTGGCTGTGCATGTTTGTGTCGTGAGTCTGGTCGCAGGCTTACACCCTCTTTCATAGTCCAAGGCTGCCTCAAGATTGTCAATGATACATTGCTCGTCAATTATGTGATCCAACCAATGCTCATCAGCTGATGAGATGGTTTCCTTTTGAGAAAGCCTGGCATCTAAGGCATCTTTGCAATCCTTTATTTTTTTGGAGATTTAGTGAGACCTCTCTTAAGGATTTTGAGAGGTTTGGAGGTCATGGCAAAGGGTTTTCTCAACCAAAAAAAGTGAGAGAAAAAGGCCAACAAATTTATTTCTTAGGTCCCAAGCAGTGACGGTGGCACATCATGTTGAAATGCAATTGGCTAGTTTATCACAGCAATATAGTCTGAGCACTAAGCTAATTTAGGATCCAAAATCTATGGGTTTTGGCTGATAAAGGGTATGGATTATGGGTTATCAGAGACTTATGGGTTATGGTGTCGAATTCCTGCCCACCAACTTGGTGGACCAAAAAAGGTATGGGATTTCGGAGTTTATGGGTTATCTAAGGTATGGGTTAAGACAGGTTCGACTGTACCTGATGTTAAATGTGAATTCGCAGTCACTTGCATTGCACATGGAAAGAAGCTTGAAGGTCCCCTACAAATCTACACTGATACGTCCAAGCACACACATCTTGGGTACTCTATGATCCCTGTGCCCCCGAGCCTCGAAAATCATGAAGGTTTCAAGGTACGAGCATCATTTTACTGCTTCATCAGTATCGATCCTCTCGACTCGGCGTTTTTTCGCTAAGTGAGAAATGTTTATTCTTATTTTTTGGCCACGCCTTTCTCAAAAAAAAAAAAAACAGCAACGCGCCAAGACTTTTGAGACCTCAAAACTTTTCCTTGGCACTTACCTTTCCGTGACGCTAGACTCGGCATAGATAAGTATTGACAGATCCTGAAGGGCGTGAACGTTTGAACCCCATGACGGGGACACGTTCAGTCATGGTATGTGGAGCTTGGTTCGGCATGGGTGTCCTTGCCTCGTATTGGCCAACTAGCTTGTGGTTTCGTATGGTGCGTCTCATCAGCTGCCTGGCTTAAGGGGTCCGCTCGTAGATGGACTGGTTGATCGACAGACGCGAGAAAAACATATTTTTGTGAGGATAAAACAGCAGAGTCAGAACTGGTCTGCACTGTACCATTCTCCCCCACTAACAAGATGAAGGCATGTATGCCCACAACACTGGATGCCTTACTTTAATTTAAAAAACGTAAAAGATTATACTTTCTGCATTCGCAGCCCTTGGTGTTCTGGCCAGTGTGGGTGCTACCGGCACGCACCTGACACAGGCGCAAGCGGAAGCTAGGCTGATTCCACACAGCATCACCGCCTCCTCGTCAGGGGGGTGCACGAACAAGTAAGTACTCAGTTTTAGTTACACACACGGCATGGGGTAAAAACTTGTGCAGGAACAACCCAACATGCACGTCGTACTCTGGGATTCTGTCGGGCACGGTGGACGGGGTGATCACGTTGAAGCAGGCGTCTGGGGTCGGCTCGCTGGTCATTACAGGGGGCACCGAGGTGGGGCATGCGAGCGGGACGTTCTCGCACGCGAATGGATACAAGGTGGACGTGCGCCACGCGACGACGCTGGACAACTACATCCACAATGCGTTTACGCGAATTGCGGACAGGAGCGATGGGTTCCCGCAATGGAAGGCGGCCAGCGGCAATATCTACTGCGTAAGTGCTGTGCGCATCGGAGTTGATACCCAAGTACTGAGACGCTGACTATGATGGCAGGACGAGGGCACGCACTGGGATATAACATACTTTTAAGGAGGGTGGGGCTGTGTAAATGATGTACATATCGCGTGATAAAAATGGCTTATGTATATAGCATGAGCATGTTGATTTGTGAGTGCGCACGGACCTCCGTGGAAACGGCGGCGTGACTGGTGAAAAGTGGTGACAGTGGGCCACTGGGCACTTCTGACTCGCCGAAGATGAGCAAAAAAGGCGGGAAATCGTCGAGCAAGGAGGTTCTGTCGTACGGGACTCGTGACATCGTCCTTGGCAAGGTGCGCGGTTATCCTCCTTGGCCTGGCATGGTGCGTCTGTCGCGTCCTCTCCCCTTTGAATTCCAATCACAACTCATCCTCCACAGGTCGTCGACCCCGACTCCGTCCCCGCTATCGTCTCCAAGGAGCGTCCTGGCAAGAAAGCAACCTTTTACTGCGTTCAGTTCTTCCCCACCGGTGACTAGTATGTCCCCACCCTTCGCCCCCTCGCCCCCACCCTCTCCACTCTAATCCTTCATACTCAACAGTGCATGGCTCGTATCCAAGGACATCTCCAAGCTCCAGACACACGAGATCGAGTCGTACATCAACGAGCCCTACAAGAGATCTGGCGATCTCCTCCAGGGCTACCGCATCGCCCTCGACCCCCGCAAGTGGGAGCTTGACCGCGAGGCTACCCTCGCAGAGGCAGAGGCCGCCGCAGCCAGCGCAGAGGTCGATGAGCTCATGCCCAGCGAGCACGAGGACAACTCAGACCAGGTCCCCGACGAGAAGAAGCCCAAGTCCAGGAAGCGGAAGCGCGAATCCGATGCTGCCCCGCCGCCCAAGCCCAGGAAGGGCAGTGTGAAGAAGGACAAGGACCCGAAGAAGAAGCCTGCTGCAGGGAGGAGGAAGAACGGTAACAAGTCGAAGGATATGATCGAGAGTGAGGATGAAGGTGCAGACGAGGCAGAGGCAGACGCCGAGGCAGAGGACGAGCATCCTGGTCCAAGTAAGAAACCATCCCCCCCACCGGTGAAGAAGGTGAAACGCGACAAGGAAGAAGAAGTGGATGACGGTCCGTTTCGTTTTTCGTTTTCTTTCCGCAAAACTCACCACTATTCTCTTTCAGGTGACCTCGAGGCAGGCAAAGTGCGCGACTGGCGGCACAAGCTACAAAAGGCATTCCTCAGCAAAACTATACCAACCGACAAGGTCTGTCCTTCCATTCTGTTTTTCGCTATTCCTCCTTTTCTTGTCATTTCTGTCACTCTATTTTCCCCTTCCCCTTCCACCTTTCCCTATAGCCATTTTCCGTATGCCACCTCGTCGTTTTCTCTTTTTCCCCTTTTGTACAGCTTCTCTTCAGACATGGTCCTAAACTTTGGTCTTGTCATCCCCATTATTTCCTTCCCTTTCTCGAGTTCTCCTCCCTTGATCTTTATCCCCCCTGTCGGATCCGCATCGCTCTCCTTACTCTTTTAAAATTTAGCGTTTCCCGCTATTTACCTTGGGCTATGTCATATCGTACTTTTCCCCCTCTTCTCCTTCCACCCTCCCCACTTCTTGGTCGCTTTTCCATGGCAATGATATGCCCTGCCTCATCGATCCGGCCATTCATTTCTCGACTCTGCGCTCTTTCCTTTCCCCGTCCCCAGTCTTTCACTAACCCAACCCAATCCACTTCCAACAGGACACCGTGCAACTCGACGCACTCTTCAACACCGTCGAGTCGTACGAGCACATGTCCGTCCCTTACCTCCAGTTCTCCAAGATCGGCAAAGTGATGCGGCACATCGCGGTGCTGACGGACGACAAGGTACCGTGCGACGCGCAGTATCGGTTTAGGGACCGAGCGAAGGCGCTGGTCGATCGGTGGCATGCGATCTTGAATGCGGGGAAACCGGCGGGGGAGAAGGAGGGGGCATCTGGCCCCGGCGCTGTGGCGAACGGGGATGTGAGCCCCGGTTCGGGGGCTGCCGCGGGGAAGGAAGAGAAGCCGACGAGGGAGGAGGAGAAGGTTATGGAGGGGACAAAAAATTTGGATTTGAACGCAGGTGCAAATGGCTATGGTGAGCTCTCTTTTTTCTTTTTTACATTGTTGTGCGGGATGAGAGGCTGATTGGTGTTTTTTCTTCTTTTTTTGTTCAGTTAATGCTCGTGGTTCTTCTAGCGCACATGAGGAAGAGGCAGAGGCAGAGGCAGAGGCAGAGGCAGAGGCAGAAGCAGAAGGCGAGGCAGATGCGGTGGGCGATGAGTCGATGCTCGCTGACGTTACGATGTCCGAGGCTGGGATGTGATTTTTCCTGAGAAATTCGTCTTCTCAGTCCTTCGTCGTCTTTTCGTCTGCGTCCCCACGCAGGCGCCCACCCAACCCCACCCCTCGTCGTGCCTTTGGAAGGATCGCTCGCTTCCGCCAAAGTGCTCGATTGTTCAATGTTCAATGTTCAATATTCGATATTCAGAATGTTTGATGCTGTTTTCTTTTTGATGTTCCGAGAACTCCCTCCCAGCCATGTTCCACACATCGTTTCGTCCTAATCCTACCCTATCCCGGCGGGCTGTTCCTACCTCGTTCTTTGCTCGACTTCTGTTCATAATCCTTGTCTCCCTCTCCTCGCCGTATCGTCTTGTTATCTTGAGCTCTCCCTCTTCCTCTCCCCCTTTCTCTCTGCCCGTTCCCTGTACGCGTACCCTGCCTCAAAACATAATTAAGGACGCATGGACATGGGTATGGAGAGAAGTTTGAAACCCAAAAAAAAACCAATCGACACCATCTCTCGTACAACCCGTATCGATATCGAAACCATTCTGTCTTTTCTTTGTGTGTTTTTTTTTCATGCTTGCGCTATGTGGTATGATATGTGTATGGATATGATATGTTTATCTTCCCTCTTGACGTAGCACCTGGTTGACGTTTTGGCATGCTGTTGGCAGCCTGAGGTTGTACATGTGTGTACTCTATGTAGGAGGGTGGCCGCTGCCACTGGCAAGCGGGTTGGCACTCGGTAGGTATGCCGGCGCGGTGCAAGGACTTGGAGCTGCGATTATGGAGTAATACTTGTGTTTATAGCGCTGGTTTTGCCCTGCAGTTTGTTGTCCGCGTCAAAACGTTCGGAGCTCAAACAATGTCCGAGTCGATGCCTATTTAATGGCCTTGGCTGGTTGGCTACAGCGCCTCACTCCTTCTGCCAGGTGAAGTGGCGTTCATAACTCTTAAAAACAAATGGCAGCTTACTACTGTCACGCAGCATGCTTTCCACGATTTTTCCGAGTCTAGGCGGTGATTGACGCAGTGTTAATTTAACTTGAACGTCCCCTTGCACTGCTAGTAGGGGCTTGCCCAGGCGACTGGAAGTGCATGGATGACGAGGCAACACTGTACCCATGACGTTAATAGGGTTCGTTCACTCAGATTTTTCTTTCTTCGTCCAGTCTTGGGAAGTCCAGGTTGGGCGGTCGAAGTTCGGGGAACGCACCATCGCACTGAAATGAGGAAACCTGGTGCCATCCTCCGAGTCGCAGGAGTCCCCGATCCAGACCTCCAAGCCTTAGTACGAGCTCGCCCATGGCGCAGCCGTAGGGCGACCCTTTATTGTCTTGCTCGACGCCAGGCACTTCCATTCGTCAACGCGACTGTGGAACGTCGAGCATGTTCTCAAAAAAAAAAGTCTATGACGGGGGAAGCGGAATCGGGGTTCTCAAGTGGCCCCTGCCATATCAGAGGGAGAGCGGGGATGAGGGCTCGCGAGTTTCAAGGGGTTGAACATGGCGCACCTAGCACGGGCGAAGCATATCTTTTTCCCACCGGGCCGATAGGATGTTACACCCTAGTAGTATCATCAGTGTGGTAGGGCCCATTTTGCAGTGACTCCGGGATTTCAGTGAGTTGGCGCCCAGTTGTATCTAGAGCTACATAAGTCTCAGCGTAGCAGCAGTGCGTGCCCGTCCGACCCGAACCTACGACTCCCACATTGGTACTGGTGTCGCGCCCATCCGAACCTCACGAGGTAAATGTTGAATTGCTGGCCTCCACTTTCCCCTGTCGGCTTATCTGACAGCAAGGTGAGAAAATCATTGAATCACTGAATCACATATTGTTCGATGGAAGTTTTTTTTTTTTTTTTTGGTAAAACAACCCCACCTGGGTCGACAGAGAAGCTCAGAAGCGCTATCAGGAACACGAGCCGTTCAACGCGGCTTATCACTGCTATAACTTCGAGGACGAAGGGGTAGTGGATTTGCGCCGATGAGTGCGCAAGATAATCAGGGCCTGACCAGGGCCGACAGTTCTTACTTCTGGACTACATCTGTGGGCTGAGCCAATGGCCGAGGAATGCGAATCCACTTCCCTTGTGAAACGCGCCGTGCTCCGAGCCTGAGTCAGCCTAGGATGACGATGGGTGGTGGACAGGTGGGAGGGGGACTTGGACCTGTTGCACGCGACGAGTCATTGGTTCGATAACCGTTAAGCCCAAGTGAAAAATTAATAGCTGCGGAGGATTTAGCTGAAGCATGCAATTATCTCTGAGCGGCGAAGTTCAAAGGATCGCCAGAAAAATCCCATGTGAGTTCGTGATGCCTCGAATGATCGTCCCGGCCGGGTAACGTTAGTGGATCACTCTTTCATTAATCTACAAGTGGATGGAGAAGAAGCTATCGGGAGCTCGCAAGAGTCCTCAGGCTGCTGATGCCTCCTTGGACCTTGGGGGGCTTGCCATCCGCAACTGTCCTGGCCAATAGCCAAGGGTCGGGCCTGTGTAGCCATTAGAGATTCATCTCATCCTCTTAAGATGATCACTCAGAATCGTACTTCATCCTGGCCTTACGGCGTTTTTTGTGTTGACAGTCTCCAAATCTCCGGTAGTAAACTTCGGACCGGTCCTACTACTTGCGTCTGTCACCGGGCATGAGTAGTCCGCATGTCCTTGCCTTGAAGATCTTCTAAAGACCATGGGGAAACCGATTGCACACAGGGCCTCATGTTCCCCAGATTTCGGTTTTTTTCACTGCCCTCGGCGCCTAAAATTTAAAAGGCTAAACCTTTGGACCTGGTGTGAATAACCATATGTTTTAAATTTGATAGAGCTGGAGTAGTCTGGCTAATGGCTTTTGTGGTGTTTATACGTTTATCTGAAAGATCAGATCCTTGGGAAAAACTATTCAGAAACTCCCCTTTCTGGTAGAAACCCTGGGTTTTTAAGGGGGTTTTCGGAAACCCCCCGCATCTGGCCAAATTGAGTTTTCGGTGAGCAGATTGATCACGGTGATGGTCCGGCGTCGACCAGTCACATGTTGTTTGCTGTCAAACAAACTCGACGGTATTCCATCGCTCACGCTCTCGACAGCGAATCCAAGTCAAATTTCCTCCAATTACATGCACTGGTTCGTATTATTGCTTGGATGCCAGGTGATGTGAGCATTGTGATGGATGGTTGAGGTGACTCTGGGTCTCTCTCTGTCTCGATGCTTTATTTCCACGAAGGAGCGGAAAATACCCACCCAAATCCACCCTTTCTATATCTACAGACGTCTTTCTTCACTGATGCACACCGTCTATGCAAACAACATCCCCGGTTATACTATTACAATCTAATGGGACATGTTCTCCAGATGGTATCAGGACCCTCGTCTGGATATAACCACGACCTCTACAGTCCCTTTAGACCATGTTGCAGATGCCTGAGCCATTCCAAAATCAATCACCACTCTACCAGGATCTCTCTTCTCAAACCCATTGAGCCCTACAAAATACTCAAAGGCTCCTGCCGAACGATTCCCTACAAGAACCCAAACCGTTCCAGCACGCACAGTTTTCCATGAGGCTCAGGCAGCAATCCGGCCACTCCTATCCACAGTGCAGACACAAGAGCAACTTGATGCTCTCGTTGACAGTCTTCGTGACCTACAGTGAGTATTTCCTATTTAACCATCATTGCTCCCAGAGAGAATGCATTAGACGAAACACACCAAGGAACGCTTCATGACCCCCCTACATTGAATCCCAAGGGAAGGCTACGCAGCGGCTAACAGGGGCATTAGAGGGCCGCGCGCGAGGCGGAGGGGGTCGGAAACGAGCTTCTACGAGTGCCGGTGGGAGCGAGCAAGCCGCAAAACGTGGGCGGCCAAACCGATGTGGTGTCTGCCGACAGGAGGGGCATAATCGCACGAATTGTCCATTGTTACCTCATCCATCCTGAGTTGTTTGAGCTGAATGCAGCGATAACGAATGTTTTTTATCGCCACGTAGTTTTGTAAATGGTGACAAACTTGTTGGCACGGTGGCAGCGTGACATCACATGAACCGGCGAACCCATCAAATTTTCGGGGGGTGGTTTCTCTCAATATATAGGGTTTCTGGATAAGCTTTTGCCAGAAACGGGGGTTTCTACCAGAAAGGGGAGTTTCTGAATAGTTTTTCCCCAGATCCTTCCGTGTTACGGGGCCCGGAACGAGTGCGATGTATAGGATTTTTCGAGAAGCACACCTCCAGGGTCGTGATCTCATAACCTTTAACTTTAAGCTTCGTTGTGGATCCGGCGTGGTTCAGGCCATGTCGGAAGTCAATCATATCACAACCTTGATAATTCGTTTAACTAGATGTTAGCTCGCTCTGGTTACACCACCACTTTACCTATCGTGTAAACCTCCGCTCTGCATCTTCGGTTCGAGAAGCGTAAGTCTAATTAAAATGGTCTTTGTTTGCTTCCTCCACAGTGCAAGATTTGTTTTATAAACAAACAAACCTTCAACTCGACCCGACCCGGAGCCACGGGGCAGGATTGGGCCCCATTCAATTATAAGCAGCTCAATATCAACAGGTTGGTTGGCATCAAAAATTGGGTAACGTCATAGTTGAATTCCTGGGTCGCGTTTTCAGTTCTCTATCATGTAGCAAGTTGCCGCTACAAGAACCCCTGGGTGCAATGCTTGGTACGTTAGCGCAGCTATACGACAGGAGGGTTCAGGAGGTGGCGTCGTGTTCTAGAATAGGAGAGTAACCTTACGCTTTAATTTGGAGGTTTTATCTATATATATGACGCGTGCGACAAGTGATGAATGTTTCACCGAAGCTCTGATCTGATTGTGCTTCGCCGTGATAGGCCATGTGCATGACATTGATAAGCGTGTAACCGTTGTTGCTCGGCCTGGGACTTAGGAACGCCGTCTGGGAGCAATATGGGATGTAAATTCGTCCAACACTGGTAGATGGGGGAATCGTCCCTCCAACCAGACCACCTAGGATTTTCGACGCTGGGAGTGGGATTGCTGATCGACCAGATGTGTTGGCCACTTTTCCCACTACCTTTTAGGACATGACATGTCGAATGGTCGAAAGGAGTAAAACATCCCCTTTCATTTTGTTTATCGTTGAGTTTTCCACGTTCCGAGAGTCGAGCGAAAGCCATGCCGCAAGTCGGCCCAAAATAAAGCGCTTGCTGGGCAGGTTGGATGTCGGATCTAGAGAGCCCCCAATGTAAATATGTACTTACACGAAGTAAAACAGTCCAGCCACAGCGAATCACGTCAGGTTGCAATTGGTACCGCGATCATCGATCATCAATGCCACTAAAGACGCCGCGACAACTCGGAGCCGAATACAAAAAGGGCCGCCTTTGCAAACTTTCTCAGGGTTAATGATATTGCCCGGAAAAGCAAGAAAAATTTCCCAAGTTGATGCTGCGCCGAAGTCACGCAACTTGGAATCCTCATCCATTTCAGTCAAGGCTTAGAGGTCAAGGAGTTATTGGGTTGTGCAGGAGCGACGAACCTGCGCTAGCAAGCCATATCAACCTGGTATAGCTCCGGGGGAAGATGCAGGGTGAAAGGATCCTGGGAGCAGGTTGTGTACCTGAAAGGCTGCGTGCAGTTCGGAAGGAAGATTGTTAATTGCCAGTGGGTTGGAACAAAATCGAGCAGGGATTCAAAAGGTCAAGGTCGAACCTTGGAAAATTTGACGAACTGTCAGGTCATGCGAGTGGATTCATGATGAACGTTTGAAAAAGTGAAGCGCTGATAGCAGACATGAAGAATCTCACGTGGTCTGAAGGCAGGCACATCCAAGACATTGGATCCGTTGGATCGTGGAAAGATTTAGCTGAAAGGAGTAACGCCAGGACCCTTATTCACCAAACGCGGTGTAGGGTTTGACAGTTTAGTAAATTAGTGGTGGTTCGCATCACGACTTTATGTATGTTTTTCTCCCTCTACTTCTCCGACATATTGCCGTTGCCACTGTCGATGGGGAAGGATTCTTTAGTTAGTGGTGTGCGCTTCCACAGGTAATACTAATAGATCGAGTATATTGTAACCCCAGGGTGATAGCCTTCGTGTGAGGAAGGAATGTTGCAGTGCAGGGCAGATTAATGTGCGATCTTCTGATCTTCAGATCGTAACTCTTGCATAAGGTTCTTCGTGGGGACCCAAACCTGACCCTTCTTCTGTCCTAGCGGTTATCCACCACCAAAAGGTACGTCCGCATCTTTCACCGTCCCTTCTCCTTTGCAATGGTCGCCAGTGAAGTTTATTCTACGTTCCAGCGAGACATGAACACCGAGGACGGCCCGCAGTCGAGTGAGGAAGGTTCTGGTGTACAATCACCCGTCTTCGGCGCAGCGTTCCCTTCCCCGCACGGTGGCAGTTGTAAGTTGCTATCCCAGCCACTCTAGTCTTTGTTCTCACCTTACATCCAATAAAGTCCGGTATCAACATAATCAGCTTGAGGTTCAACGTGCCGCGGCCATCCTCGTGCCGCAATACGAGTACAGTACGGCATTAAACGTGCAACAGCCTCCGCTCCTCGATACGACACTAGAACTCCCGAACGCTAACTCTCCGCATGTCACGTTCTCATCGCATTTCCCTCTACCCCCTCGTAACCATCTTCCTCATGACTTTTCAATTGAACCACTTGCCAGCTCTCGGCTGTCCCCTCCTGGCCATGGTAATGGGCCCATGGATTATCGATTCAACGCTTCATCTGACCGACGGTTACCGGGTGGACAATCTCATGACCATTCATATCCACGGCACTCCAGCAACACTACAATACCCGCAGAGGGCGACCGAAGACCTCCGCCCACTGTGCCCTCGTCCGAGATCAAGGATACTTCTACGAGCGCTATGACCAATGGTCCGCGGCAAGCGCGAAAGGAAGTATCCACCACCGTTATAGCTTGTCGCCAATGGTGTGTCCGTCGTTCTGCTTAACCAACTAGGACTTACCATGCCGGTGCTTTCTACCCTTACTTGCCTCGTAGTCGCGGGCGAAAAATTCGCTGCGATTCAACAAGACCCGTATGCAACAATTGCGTCCGACGATCTAATGTATGCGAGTATGATGCCGTTCCAAAACGAAGGGGCCCAGATAAGCGTCCAGGGACTCGTCAGAGGTCATGTAAAAAGAGGCCTGCAGACGGACCCGCACCCCCACTGCAGAAACGCAAGAAGACTGCAAATGATTACATATCAGATATTCGAGACACCCCCCCCTCTCGAGTGAAAGAGAACATGGCGGGCAAGCGTTCACCAATTTCTTCACGACATCCTGATCGCCCTCAAGATCCCCACTCACAAAGTCACCTATCTGCATCGTCGGCGGAATTGCGGATTTCTACAGAAGACTTGAATCCTGCAAAGGTACGTCGGTCCTCTGATCATTCTCTGTATTTGATTTTAATACGTGTTGGTTAAGAAGGTCGATCAGTCTCCAATTCGACGCCATCTCCCATACGGTTATGAGCAAGGTTTCTATATCAAATCCTCATTTCCTCGGCAGCTCGACGTGAATATTTTACGATCTCCAGACTCAACGCACCAGAAATTTCCTATCCCATCGTCGCCGGCCATGGAGATTGACCAAAAAGTCTGGTGGGATACTTTCACCCGGTCTTATCCGTAAGCACGTTTTGGAAAAGCATGTTCATCGTCTAATTTGGTCTAGGCTGAAGGAAATTGAAAGAGATCTTTCATACTTGTGCGCACTGATATGTTTTACATGTACTTTACTGATGCGTGCCCTATAGATTCAAGGACGCTGGGTCATCGCTTTCCTTCATCAACATCGAATTTTTCCTCAAGAGACTTTGGGATCCCGAGGATCGTCTCAAAATCCAGCCCGCCTTTATTCTTGCCGGACTGGCAATAGCCACGTTGATGAAGTCTAGCGAGTGCGAGTACAAGGCACCCGGACGTGAACGTGCATTGTGGTTGCGAAATGCTGCCCAAGCTGCTCTGGACCAAGCATTGACTTCTGAATGGGTCGATGCATCCCTAGCAGAAGCCGCACTGGTGGGCCACACTTTTGAGAATTACAATGCTGCCGTTCGAACTGAAGTTGAACACAGATGCTCGCCCTTTTCGAATCCTCAGCCCATCCTCAATATAGTCCCGACCGTTTGGCGTCGGCGCTCATACTCCTTGATGATATCATTCGTGATAATTCTCTCACTACCATTGATGCTAACGATCGTGATATCTCCTCGTTCCCTGCTGGTTGCGTACCTATTATCCACATTGACGGTCCCGAGGAGCCCCCTGACAGAAAATGTGCCTGTCTTCCTCCAGACTCAATTCAGTCACCAAATCCATTCACTTCTTGGTCTTATGTACTACCCTGGGATTCCTCTTGGACCGATGTTCAGGTTCGCGATGAAGAATGTAGGCGCCTTTGTTGGACCGCCCTTAGCCTCATTTGTAACTACATGTCGCAATGTGTGGCTTTCAACAAGCAACCCCCAAATTTCTTTCTGAGTGATTCTGGAAACGTGAGTCGATGTTAGTGGTATCCTTTGAGCTTTTGTTGACACTTTCTGGACAGTATGCGCTCCTCTTTCCAGGAGAAGTATTGGACCGTGTGTCACCAAGCTATCGGGGTTCTGACTCTCCTTCAACAAAGGAATCGATTTGGGCTCTGTACTGCCGCAGCATGCTGCTGTGGAGCTTTTGCAACCGTCTTCGGGATACATCGAAGGATAATGATGAGATGACCGAATTGATCTTCGATGCATGGGCGGAAACGCAGGCGTTGCAGGACTCCTTGAAGATGCATGACTGTAATATGGACACCGCTATCATCTACTTGTGCCGAGAGTATGTCTATAAGTGAGCTATTGGTTTTCACCGTATTCTATGGTGATGCTGACTCTCAATAGTACGCAGATAACGATCACACAATCGCTGCGTAGGTTAGTCCCTTCTTCGAACACGTGGGTGTATTTTAATATCTTACCATTACTGTTAGCTTACAAGATCTATGCAGCGAATCGCCAATGTTCACCCCTAAGCAAGCAGAAGAATGGCGTGAGTTTCTTATGCTCTATTTCCAGTCTGAGTATTCACGTCTACAATTAGTGTGGTACCAGGACCGTGTGATACAAGCTGTGAAGTCAGCTATCACTCACCTTGGCAGCGCTCAAGGCTATCAGTTGACTCGACGGCCATTCCAAGTACCCTGGTTTCTGAATCAACTCTCGATGTGAGTCGCTGTCATCTCTGAACTGTTATGATATCTGAGGTGGTACCAGTTGTTTATTGTTATGGAACTACGACCGATCTCTCAAGAATGCCCTCATATTGGCTAAGTCAATCTTGCTGCCAGTGGAAGTGATGAATGTGTTGTGGCCATGTCCAGGTAAGTCCAGTGGTCAGGATAGTGTTGTGTCTCTGCTTATGTTCATCCGTAGCCCTTCAGCACCAATCAGATGATCTACGCCAGCGCTTAACCCAGGCCTGTACTACCGTCGGATTTGAACCTCCCATCCCTTCTAATTTTTCACTTCCATCTATTTAGTGTCATATTTTGTGCATCGCTTGCCATCCCTTTGTCCGTAGAACCTCACATAATGGACCCTTGTTACTACTTTGATTCCTCCCTTACTCATTAATTATTTAATCGGACACTTCCTCCACTACTTACTGTGACCACTATTATAATCCAATACATTTTCAAGGCATGCAGAGCTCACATACCACAACTGTATGATATGCTCCAGTGAATGGCCAGAATGTAGTGTATCATATGTATTTGCTGAAGTACTTGGGCATTGGCACCTGGATTGGCACCAGAGTTGTGGTCAGCCAAGTAGTCTAGAATTGATTGCTGCTGAAATGAGAAGAAGGTTTTGGGCCAACCAGTGTGGTTGGCAGTCTAGAAATGACTTCACTGGCAAGAGCTGACCAGACATTAGATTTGTGGGTTGCTGGTAGTGTTGGGATACTGTACTAATTCGACCTAGTCTTCATGTAATGCATAATGCAGGGCCATGAAGAGAAGAGATTTTGGGGTTGTAACACATAACAAAACCCTTTGAAGAATGTTACAAACCACAAATTTCCCCCATAAAAAATGCCATTTTCAGTCCATCTCATGATGCTATGTAAGTGCTAGGATTCATCACTATCATTGTTTGAGTTGTCTGTCCACCAGTCAGATGAATGGAGAATATTTTTCCTCTTCTTCTGCAGGCCACATCAGTAATCAGGTGTTTTAGTTTCTGGAGGTTGCTCAACTTGAGCAACCAGTGGAAACCAGCAGAAACCCAGAAACTTGGGAACTTGGCAACCCAGGTCCATTTTCTTGGAAACTTATCTAGATGCACCAGAGCAGAAACCTCAGAAACTTTGGTTGTACATCATAATCTATGGCATATGCTATCTACAAGGGTATAGGAAGATGGAAAATAGTATGGTGAGGGCACAACATACAGTTGGGATGTGATCGGAGGGGAGAGCTTACTGTTCAGGTCATTGCTCTCAAGACCATTGCTCATGGAGCTCACCTTTGCCTGTTTATGGTAGCGCTAGGGTACCCAATGATTTTTCTCATCATGACACATTGGACAGCTTTAATTCCTTTTTCATAAACCATTTCATCGATCATCACACTTATTGGTAGCTCATAGCAACATGTGTTGTTTGGTACTTTGTGTAGGGTGGTGCAGGTTTCTTGATTTCTGGGTTTCCAAGTTCTCGGAAACCTGAAAACTGACAGAAACCAGTGGAAACCCAGAAATTAATTTGCCAGTTTACTGATGCATGACCTCTAGGAGTAGTATCAACCATTACATTGTTAACACACTCAATGAAAGCTGTCTCGGCATCAGCATTTGAGATCAGGCCACCCCCATCTTCTAGTGTATAGTTACAATCATTGACTTCTATCAAATCATCAGCATCATCTGGGTTTTGGGCCAAAACGTTTAAGGGTAGATAAGGTCTTAAAATAAGCAAATTATTAATAATATGTGCAATTCTGATATGTAGTCTGGAAATGCTATTTAAAGGATGGTAGGGTTGGCAAATTTTGCAAGCACCACCAAAATTGAGCTGTTCCACAATTATAGTACTGTTACTGTGCTGGGACAGGAAGTGGGCCACCTAAGCAAGAAGAGTGATTTACTTGAGTAGAATGGAGCTTTTATGGGATTTGATAGGCTGGGATGGTAGACAAGTATCCTAGGAGGATGATATATAACAGTGGGAATTTTAGAGAGTGCTGTTGTTGCACTATGAATATTTTTTGCATGACGACTGCCAAAATAGGAAAATCAATGATCTGGGCCATGCATGGGAACCTTTCTTGGGGACTGTGACCTCAATTTCGCAACGCCATTCTGAACAATCTAGAGCAGCTTCGCACTTCAAACCTTTTGAGTCATGTTGAGAGGTGTGTAATCTATCACTAATTCAAGCTCTTGTTGTATCTGACTGTTTCCCCCATCTAGGATTTTGATGTTTTGGTGGATCTACCTGGGTCTTGATCTCATCAGACTGCATCAGCAATGGCGCCTCTGCACTGCTGTCCTCTGCCTCTAAACCATCCTCCATGACCATGGGTACCAAGCTAGTGCCATACTCAGGACTTGTGGCCTGTTCTTGTATGCTCCCTTCTTGCAGAGCTTCTGGCTCACTCTGATCTCCAACAGCATCTACAATGCTTGAAATCTCAGCTTCTCTGGTGTCTTGGGTCTCTGGCAGGGGTTGGTGCATATGTGGGAGTGGGAGTGGGAGTGGGTGAGGTTGTTGCTGCTCAGTATGTTGACTCCTTTCTTGCTCGGTGGCCGCTTCATGGTGGCCTTGAATTATGTGAACAGGATGTTGTCGGCGTGATCTAGGGATTGGTATCTCTGCTTCACTCTCAGAATCAGAGCTGGAGCTGCTTTCTGATGACTCAGGTGTTCCAGATGACTCCAAGCCTGAATCTGAATCATCCATTCCAGCACTTGCACCACCTCCTGTGTCTGTGTCTCTTCCTCTCGCACCCCTCCCTCTGGCTCTGGCTCTGGCTCCACCTCTATTACCTCTAGTGTGACCATGAGCCCTTGCTGCCCTTTCTGCAGCTGCGCCAACCTTCTTTGCCTCATGCTCAGCTTTATTTGCCTCATGCTTGGTGACTTTCTTTGCTTTCTCAATCTCCTTGTAATAGTCAAGAATGCCCTTCTTCAGGACTTTGAACCATGGTGCCACCTCTTTAAATACATCTTTCATCCGACTCTCCCAGTCCTGTCAAGCAAGCAAGTCCAGATTTTTGGCAGCTGTCATGTGTCATGCTTGTCCTGAGCTTCGCATGTTCTTCACTTTTCACTTTTCCTTCCTGAATGCTCGCTTTCTCAGTCTTTTATTCTCCAGGTCCATGAGTTTCATCTGTGTGTAGTCCTCCTCCAGAGCAATACCTGCCTGGATGATGATGTCTCTCAGCATCACATTCTCAGCCCTAAGTGCTTGCCAAGATGAAGTACCTGGCAGTGGTGGTGGAACTTTGATGTGATATCATTCCATTGGTTCCTCATCGTCATCTGACAATTCTTCGACAGGTGTTGTCTCGAGTGTCAGAGTATCATGATGAAGTGTAGTCATTGCTGCAGCTGATGGAGTTGGGGTTGGAGTGGGTGTCAGCACTAGGATAGAAGGTAGATGTGCAGGAAGGGGCTGTGCAGTCTGTGTAGTTGTAGTCTTGGATGGCCCCAAGGCTGAAAGAGGAATTGCATGACAATCCAGTGGCCATATTCCAGTCTTTTGGAAGGCGGATTGAATAGTTGTACTCTTCAATGCAGTTACACATGCAGCATGGTAATAAGATTGTCTTTTCTGATTGTGATAAGAGACTGGGATGCAAGTGTCACCTCTCACTTCCACAACTGTGTGAGAGGCCCAAAAGCACCCACATCACATGGCTGAAGAGCATGTGTTGTATGCGACAGAAGAAATGTGATTATGATTTTGTTATCTGCAGCATATTTTCAGAACATGAATGTGCAATGTGAGTTATGGCCATCCAAGATCAAAAGACGATACTGTCCTGTGGCTTTGTCTTGTGTTGCAGGATCAAATTGTTCTGAAGCCACACAGAGCCCAGCTCTTGGTTAGTCCAGCCATTTGGAGAGATAGATATGCTGTGGGCAAATTTGTAAGATCAATCTGTAGAGCTAAAATAGTAATGACAAGTACGAACCTTGCATTACAAGGATTGTCGCAACCCCACTCTGAGTTTTGTTGCTGACCCTGGAATATCATGGAAGGCTAAAGAACAGATCCATCAGCACAGATGGTCTTGATAACTGTGACGAGCTCTCTGATTCCATCCTCAATGGAATACATGGTCTGTTGATCATGATCAATCATTGCAGTGACTCTTGCACCAATCCCAAGCTGTATACCCTTTTCATCCATATTGTAGAGATTCTTGGGCAGAATATTAAATTCCTTCATCACATCAGTGAGCATATCAAAGAACTGATTGACAGCAACCTGATTCAGTGCTTTTGCATGTGCTTTCTCCAAGCCTGTCATCTTCTTCATCTTTAAATCAGGATGGCGCTTGCAGAACCATTTTGGCCATGATCCCCCAACATGTGCCTTGTGACAGTTCTTCCCTCCTAGAAAATTTCAGCAGTACAAAATCACTGTATAATTCCACAGACCTTTCAAATGGCAGCCAAGGGAAGATCTTGGAATATCAAAATCCTGTTCTGCTTGACATGTGGAGTAGTGTGGGTCACCTTTGGGTTTTGTGCCTGATTCTTGAATTGCATGAAATAGATAAAAAGACTGTCCTTTATATGGTATTTTGGAAATAGCACGACTGTGTTATCCTAAAAGATAGAATCATATTGCGATAGGTGATATTACACAGCCCAAACAGCCTGTTAAATAAGATAGAAAAATGGATATAAAAGGAAATCTTGCCATATTATGGTAGATAATGCCCTCTGTCACTTGGCCTTCACCTCCTATGGCATTCCATTGTGCCATCAATCAGGTATGATGTTGATCTTTTGATCTTGATTCTTGATTTTCTAAGCTGATCTGCCATTGCTATGTGCTCCTAAGGTGTTGGTTGGGTGGCTGTGCCTGTCCACCCTGATCTGTTAATTAATTTGTATGTTGCATCAACACCTGGCATCAAAATGGCTGTGGATTGGATGCTCAACATGCTCGATGCTTCCTAAGTCCCACAGTCCCACTACCCCATACTAAGGCTTGTCCATTGGTGCTCAAATATTCAGTGAGTTCCCTTTGGTTCTTGGGAATTTTTCTAAGGATCTCTTAACCAATTTCCATTGATTGCTGCTTAGAATTTTCTAAGGTGCATCACTGGGAATTAAAAACCATATTTGAGAAAGCAGTGTCCAAATGCTTTCCAGAGTCAAAGCCCTGGGACCACACCATTGACCTGAAAGACAACTTCATACTGCAAGATTGCAAAGTCTACCCTCTTACCCCAACTGAGCAAAAGAAAATGGACAATTTCTTGGAAGAAAACCTCCAGAAAGGATATATTCACCCCTTGAAATCACCAATGGCATCCCCATTCTTTTTCGTTGCAAAGAAAGACTCCAAAGTGCTCCAACCATGCCAAGGCTACTGCTACCTCAATAATAGAACAATAAAGAACACTTATCCATTACCACTGGTAGGCAACCTTCTTGACAAACTGAAAGGTGCCCAATGGTTTACAAAACTCAACATTTGATGGGGATATCACAATGTCAGAATCAAAGATGGAGACCAATGGAAAGCAGCCTTTCAAACAAACAAAGGACTGTTCAAACCAATGGTGATGTTCTTTGCATGTTGCAACTCTCCCACTATGTTCCAAGCAATGATGAATGAAATTTTCGAAGATATGATCAACAAAGGATGGATAGTAATCTACATGGATGACATCCTCATCTTTCCAAAGGATCTCAATTAACATCATGAACAAACAAAACAAGTCTTACAATGACTCTGAGATCACGATCTGTACCTGAAACTGGAGAAGTGCAAATTTGACATCCAAGCAGTCAAATTCTTAGGCTTGATCATAAAACTGGATCAGATCTTGATGGATCCAACAAAGCTAGCCAGAATGAAAGATTGGCCAGAACCAACAACATTTAAAGGAGTACGTTCCTTTTCAGGTTTCAGAAACCTTTATAGGAGGTTCATCAGACAATTTGCTGAACTGGCAAGACCATTAAATGATTTGACAAGAAAAGATGTCAAACTTGAAATTTTAGTGTTGCCACAGCTGAGTCATGACTCAGGTGAAGAATTTTCATAAAATGGCTGTCGCCTTTGAAATAAAATTCATAAAAGTATGAAAATATTTAACAGGATAGCAGAAATCAGAGGCTAAAGGGAATGCCCTACCATTAAGGAATTGTATCACCCATTCCTGAGTTATTCACACAATGTTGGGACAGTATACAAGAGTATACACAAGAGTATACAGGCAAGCCAAGGCAGTTAGCATGGCCAAGGAATAAAGCCTGAGTATGCTAAGTCACATTAACACATGTTTAACAGGAGTTAACACATGCAAGGACAATTAGGGGAATGCACAGTCACTTACCAAGCCTATAGGGGAATGCATAGTTAAGTGTATGAACCAGATATAACATGTCTGTGATAGGCCAGACAGTGCTAGTAATAGCATGTCTAAGGCCCAGGGTATGGAAGGTCTAAGACTTACCAAGTGGTAATATCGTGGGAGGTGCTATGGCACCATAGCTATAGGGGGTATGGCATAGTTGTTGGAGAGTTAACTGGTACAGGAGTTTATGACTTCATACCTCCTTTATATATTATAGGAGTGCATTACACTATACCTCCCAACAGTGTAGTATAAATATTGCACACTTTGTAGGAGATGAAAATAACATTCCTCCCTGTTGCAGACTCCCTCACACACACTTGCCTTTGAGATTAACTTCATCATCTTAACCTTGTCCTTAACTCCTGTCTCTGTTCACCACTATATTCCCAACACACAACTTTGCTATGACTTGGAATTTGAGTCAAGTCATGGAGTCATAGCAAATTTATGTGAATAACTCAGGAATGGGTGATCCAATTCCTTAATGGAAAGGCATTTCCTTTTACCTCTGAGCTCTTTTATCCTGTTAAATATTTTCATACTTTTAGAAATTTTATTTCAAAGGCAACAGCCATTTTGTGAAAAATCTTCACCTGAGTCATGACTCAGCTGTGGCAACACTAACTTGAATGGACCACCACATGCCAACAATCATTTGATGCACTCAAGGCAAATTTTGGACAAGCACCGATCCTGCTGATGCCAGATCCAGAATGACCCTTCACTATAAAATCTGATGCATCAAAATTTTCCACCAGAGCCATATTACAGTGGCTCACAAAACTGTCCCAATGTTTGGTCATTTTGGACAGATGGACTTGGTGTGCGAAGTGATGACATAATCCAGGGTTTTGGCTCTCATGTCCAACAAACTATATCATCTTGGCTTTCTGAAAAACCTGGGATCATGTGATTCGGATAAAAACCCGTAGAGTAATGAGCCAAACAAAGTTGAGACTCATTGGGACAGTTTTGTGAACATCCATTATTTTGCTGTCTAGTACTTGGTATGACCCCCACCTGCCTTGATAACTGCCTTTATGTGCCTGGGCATACTTTCTATGAGGCCTTGACATACCTCTGGTGGAATTCCATTCCACTCATCAACCAATCTGTCCCACAATTCGTGTGCTCCTCTGGGTGGAGTGTTGTACTTGCGAAGTTGTTGTTTGAGATGGTCCCAGAGGTGCTCAATGGGATTAAGGTCTGGAGGCTGTGCTGGCCATGATAAAACTTCCATATTGTTGTCTTCAAACCATTGTGTGGCCTTCTGAGATGTGTGTTTGGGGTCATTGTCCTGCTGAAAGTACCTCTCCCCCTCTGCCATCTCCAACTTTTCAAAGCTTTCCATCACCCCATGATCCAAAATCTGACAATAATGATCAGCATCCATCTTTCCCTGAACCTCTATAAGCATCCCAACACCATTCCAACCCATACCTCCCCATACCATGAGATTATTCCCCCCTCCATGCTTTACTGTTGGTGATGTAGTGCAATCTGAGATGGATTCCCCCCTTTGTTTCCATACATACACTTTCCCATCTGACCCAATCCTGTTTATCTTAGTTTCATCTGTCCAGAAGACCCTTTTCCAATCATCTACTGTCCAGTTTTCATGCTGGTGTGAAAACTTCAGCCGTGCCTGACAATGTATCTTCTTCAACATGGGTACTTTCTTCTTTGTGGCAGAGTGGAAACCACTCTCCTGAAGTGCCCTTCTGACTGTTTGTGGGTGGACAGGGTTTGGAAGAGTAGAATTGATGAAATGGGTAGCCTGAACAGCAGTGTCCAGCTGCCCTGATTGAATTTGACGAATAATGGATGTTTTGTCATGGGCAGAAAGCTTGGAAGGATGTCCACCAGGATTGTTTTCCTTGTCTGTATCCACCTCCTTCTTGATTCTACCCACAGTAGACTTCCCTAAACCAGTTCTCTTCTCAATATCTCTGACAGAATACCCCTGTTCAAGCAAAGAGATGACAGAAGCATGTTTGGCAGAAGAAGTGGCTTTCATGGTGGTGGTAAGAAGTCAAGTTGAATTTCAACATGTCAAACTAATACAAATATCATCACATGACATTTTTTATGGTTCCCACAGTCACTTGAAACATTATTTTTGGCTGCAAAAGTGGAAAAACATGTAAAATAATAGGTGCTCACAAAACTGTCCCAATGAGTCTCAACTTTGTTTGGCTCATTACTCTACGGGTTTTTATCCGAATCACATGATCCCAGGTTTTTCAGAAAGCCAAGATGATATAGTTTGTTGGACATGAGAGCCAAAACCCTGGATTATGTCATCACTTCGCACACCAAGTCCATCTGTCCAAAATGACCAAACATTGGGACAGTTTTGTGAGCCACTGTACGACAACAAGGCACTGATGGAGAATGGCACCCATGCAGATACATCTCACATTCATTAGATGCAACTCAGAAAAACTATGATATCTATGATCAAGAACTCCTAGGGATTATCCACACCCTTGTAACATGGAGACACTATCTCCAAGGGAGTCCACACCTAGTCATGATCCTGTCTGATCAAAAGAACCTGACTTATTTCAGAATGGCACAGAAACTCAACCAATGCCAGGCATGATGGAGTCTATTCCTATCAGAATTCAATCTGAAACTGGTACACATACCTGGATCAAAAATGATCCAATCTGATGTGCTCTCTTGGCATGAAGACTGGAACAAAGGACTAGAAAATGATTCACATCAAAACTCTACCAAGAACTTGGGAGGCTCCTCGATATTAAACTGTCCATGAGCACAGCATTTCACCCACAGACTGATGGTGAAACAGAAAGGGTAAACCAGGACATTGAAGTCTATCTCTGGATGTTCTGCATGAGCAACCCTGAAATGTGGAGAAGACTCCTTCCTACCATGGAATTTGCACACAATAAAGGAACACACTCATTGGTGAAACACTCTCTGTTCTATTTGACGATGGGATACAAACCCTGAGCAATACCAATGGCTTACCAGAAGAGTGATGTCCCAGCAGCAGAAAAGTGGCTGACCCAATTAATCAGGGCTCAAAACAAAGCGTTGGCAGGTCATGTCAGAATGGGTCATGAGAAAATTCTCCCCATTTGAACCAGGACAAAAGGTGTGGCTTGACTCACAAAACTTAAAGCTGATGGATGTCACAAGGAAACTCTTGCCAAAACAAGAAGGACCCTTTCCTATTAAAAAAGTACTGACTCTACTGACTTATGAACTGAAACTCCCCACCAATGGAGAATCCACCCAGTGTTTCATGCTACCCTCCTGACACCTTATCGCAAAACTGCCACCCATGGACCCAATTATTTTAGGCCACCCCCTGATTTGATCAAAGGGCATGAAGAACACGAAGTGGAGTGATCATGGTGCACAAGAAACAAGGATGAGGACATGTGTATTTGGTGAAGTGGCTAGGCTACCCCACATCAGAAAACACCTGGGAACCTACAGACAATTTGGGAAATGCTGCAGAACTCCTTGAAGCATATAAGAAAAAGAAACAGCTCTGAACTACCTAGCAAACCAAACTGCAACCATCTATGACTTCATACCTCCTTATTATATTATAGGAGTGCATTACACTATACCTCCTAACAGTGTAGTATAAATATGGCACACTTTGCAGGAGATGAATATAACATTCCTCCCTGTTGCAGACTTCCTCACTCACTTGCCTTTGAGATAAACTTCATCTTCTTAACCTTGTCCTCAACACCTGCCATTTTCCAAAACTCACCACTATTGAAACACACAGTGCATCTGCCAAAACCACCAAACTATCCGACTGACAGGCTGCCTGGTTAGATAGCATCACTAAGTTGGATGGTAAGACAGGATCAGATTATCTTTGTTGCACAAGGTAAAGAGTCAGTCCTAAGGTAAGAAGGTTTGTAAATAACTATACCTTTGTTGCACAAGGTAAAGAGTAAGGCAACAAAGGGACAAAAGATCATATATATATAGTGTCTGCATTGAGCATGAGTTGATATATGATATATTGATTGTAGTCCATGTCACTGCATTGGTGCTTGTGGCTGTGCAGCATCTGTCTACATTTGCCAAAGTTTGCTCAAGTTCACAGTTGTGTCACAAGTCTGGTTGCAGACTTACACCAACAGTGCATAGAGAGATAAGCATGTATCTTGCACAAAATAAGTGGGCTCCCTGCAGATTATTGGGTATGATATTGTGGAGTGAGCTAATGCTTTTGTCTGAGGGAGTACAGTTAGTGTTGCCACAGCTGAGTCATGACTCAGGTGAGGGTTTTTCCATAAAATGACTGTTACCTTTGAAATAAAATTCCTAAAAGTATGAAAATATTTAACAGGATAAAAGAGCTCAGAGGTCAAAGGAAATGCCTTACCATTAAGGAATCGGAAGACCCATTCCTGAGTTATTCACATAAACCTGCTATGACTCTATGACTTGACTCAAATTCCAAGTCATAGCAAAGTTATGTGAATAACTAAGGAATGGGTCATCCAATTCCTTAATGGTAAGGCATTCCCTTTAGCCTCTGATCTCTGCTATCCTTTTAAATATTTTCATATTTTTATGAATTTTATTTCAAAGGCAACAGCCATTTTGTGAAAAACCTTCACCTGAGTCATGACTCAGCTGTGGCAACACTAAGTACAGTACACAGATCAAGTGAGGAGTGCCTGCAGCAAGTAGGAAGTGTCTATTCTTCTCCAACATTGTAGAATATTTTACTACAGTGTTAGAAGGTATAGTGTAATGTACTCCTATAATATAATAAGGTCATATTTTGTCATAGAGGCTTACACATGGGCACAGTGCCTCATGGTCTATGCATGGACTACACATGGTTTCCACATGTAGTTTAGTATATAATAGGTTAATATAACTGTTAAGTTCTCTTAGGTAATCCACCTAAATGGTGTGTCCACCTCTTGATTATGATACTATTTCCCAACCTTTGTTGGTGTTTAACTGTGAGAGCCAGTGCTGAGCCCTAGTGGTTTGGTGTTGTCCTAACAAGACTGACTTTCTATTCCAAATGGAAAGGACTAACTTGCTGATGCTGGCTTTCCCCTTGTCCCAAACTTTTGGTTCCTTACCAAGGTTTCAGATACCATCAGGCTGAGTGGGGTTGAGCATGAGGCAGGTATCAATACATTCAGCCATAATTTTATTTATCTATTTCTGATCAGTATTTGCTAGGCAATCAAATGTGCAGGAGTTCTTCAGTGTATGTCATGCATCAGCTTGAGATGTAATTGAACACATTTTTGGCATTCTCAAGCAGCAGTTTTGCATTCTTCTCCTTGCTCTGGAGTATAGCATGGACATCCAGGCAAGGATTCCCCCAGCACTTTGTGCTCTACACAATTTCATTCATCAACATGATTCTTCTGACATTGAATATTATATTAATATGACTGAACTTGACTACTCACATATTCAGGTGGATGATCCAGGGATTGGAGATCTTGTGATGCAAATTGTGATCATGCTGATGAAAAGCGAGAGCAAATTGCACAAGCTATGTGTAATGATTATTAATGCATTTTTTATGAGGGAGGTGGGTGACTGGAAGATCCACCTAACAATGGATGATGAATTCTGGTTTATTATGATGATGCCTTGGTATTTTTCATATGTACAAGTAACTGTAGTATGGTTGAGAGTTTAGCTGTAGTGTTACTTTTCAAGAGGATGAATACATCTGAGTCAAATTGACATACATTCAAGTTTACATACAACTGAAGAAATCTACACAAATGATGGCATCATACCTAATTCATTTAACTTACACTTTATCCAAGTTTTGCAAAGCTCAGATGTCTTAATCCAAAGGTAAGCTTGTGGAGAATTATGCTCCTCAAAAACTTCAATAAGTGCAGTGAGCTCATTGTTGTTGAGGTATGTTGCCATCTCCTGGGCCTGCAACATGGCCTGTGCACACTGCTTCCCATGTGTCTGTTGTTCTGTTATTTGCACTTGATGTCACTCCTGCTCATTGCCAATACCATACTGAACTGTGGCATTGAAATCTGCAAAGTTGTGTCCAATATGAGTTAGAGTGATTGCACCAGTCATACATCCTCATTTAAAGACAATACTTAACACTCCCCCCCAATCCAATCAGACTCTGAGTTGTCCAAGTAAAGTCCAAGCTGTCTGATCAGACTCCAATCAGAGTCTGAGCTGTCTGAGCAGAGTCCAATTGGACTCCAAGCTGTCTGAGCTCGTATTAACTAGTATTGCTACATATTAGCTATTTACATTAGGCTACACAATACAAAGCCCCCTTCATTGCTCCAGATGAGTGACAGAGAGGGAGTATAATAACATAAAATTGCTTATATATAAAAAATGCCCCTGCCATCCTTTTGCATGACAGGGCCCTGCATCACTGTGTTGTGTTGCTACTGGGGTGGCTGTGGGCCCCTCTAGCATCATCATTGTTCCACCTGTGATCCACCCCATGAGCAGTCACTCACAAGGCTGGGGGCATGTGGTGGGTGTCCATTGTTGGGGTCCCTGGTCACCTCCCTGCCCCTCCTCCTCATTGCCCTCCCCTTCCCCTTGCCTCCCTCATCATTGTTCCACCATAATCCACCCTGTGAGCAGTCACTCAAAAATCATGAGGCAGCCTGCTAGCACCCAGTGCCATATAGGCAGTGTATGTGCCCACAAAGCAGAATTCTATAGTATAATGGTTATACTACACTCATGTGTTACACCCTGATCCAGGAGGTGAGGGTTCAATTCCCTTGGTATTCACTTTTTTGCGGATTGTGTGTACTTTACACTCCCCCACAAGTCTACGTAGACTCCCACTGGACTCCATGTACTATATGTAGACTATACATAGACTATATGTAGACTATACATAGACTCCCACTGGACTCCATGTAATATACATAGACTCCCACTGGTAGTGAATGGCAGGGGTAACCCATGGGTATTTTTTTGCTACCCTTACCCTTACCCTCCAAAACCCTTACCCTTGAGCAAGGGTAAGGGTTTTGGAGGGTAAGGGTAAGGGTAGTCAAGGGTATGAGGGTATGCAAAACCCTTAAGGAAATGATAAGAGCTCATTGAAAAGTATGTCTCTATGATTGCAAAAGATAATTTCCTACATTATTGATGTATATTTCTGCTTCTGGTATATTAAAAAACAGAAGGCAGTAGTGTAGTCAATCTAGTTTAGTGCTGGTATTAATAAGACAACTTGTAAAAAGCTGTTCAACAGACTGGGAGCATCATAGAAATGACCCCAGTTCAATGATTAAGTCATCTATCCAATATTCAAGGGTTATTATGCTTTTCAGATTCTAACTCTGTATACCCTTATACCCTCCTCAGGGGTAAGGGTATATGGAGGGTATGGAAATTCATACCCTTACCCTTACCCTCACATACCCTTGGCCTATACCCCTAGGGGTTTGTAAACCCTTGCCATTCACTACCCACTGGACTCCATGTAATATACATAGACTATACATAGACTATACATAGACTCCCACTAAAGTTCATGTAGTCTATGTTGCCTCCCACCAAAGTCTATGTAGACTCCATGTATAGTGTACATAGCAATTCCAAAGAAATAAAGCCACTATAGGGAGTCTACATGGAGTTTAGAGGGAGTTTGTTTATTAGTCAATGTAAATCATTACAGATGTTATAGGGTGCTTATAGTGAGTCTACATAGAGTCTACATGGAGTCTACATGGAGTTTACAGGGAGTATGCTTAGGGTCTATTCAGGAACATGGTCAGGTTGAGGTTAGGTCAGGTTGGGGTTTTGAAACTCAATCAAGGGTCCAACTTGGGTCCAACCTGGCATTTGGAATGTCACACTGGAATTACTTATCTTAGATCAGATGATTCAGATATGATCAGATAAGAAACATCTTCGCCATTCTCCTCTCCCTCAATAGATTGCATACTCCTTCACTCATCTGTTTCCTATGACTGAGATCCGACCTACTGGAATACCATAGTCCCTGATTGTCATGTAAGTTTCGAGAAGGCCAGGATCTGTTTTCAGCTGAGGCTTTCTGAGTCCTCCCTTGAGGCATTTGAAATTGTGTCCCCACTCTGTTGAAATCTTTCGTGCATCTCTGAATTGCTCAATCCTGTCTGCACAATCCGAAGAAATATTGCCAGCTGCTCTTCAGCAGATACATATCTCATAGCCCAATGTCTGCACCACTGACAAAGCTCAAAGAACAATCTCTGGAAAACTAATTTCTCCATTCCCATCTGCCGACGGAATCTCTTTGCATGACCTGCAAGAACTTCACGAGACATTCATTTGTGTAACTAATATGACTAGGTACCTTCTGGCAATTCCTCAATCCAACCCTGGCTGGTCAGTTGAGATGTGTGCATGGGCTCTTTATCTAGGTGGCGATAGGCAAGCGCAGCAGCAGTGGCAGCTCCTCCAATCACAGCAATGAGCATCGCCTTCCAGCATCGTTGGCGAAGGTCCTCAGAGCAGAGCTTTTTGGAGGAAGATTTTGTGATGCCCATCTACACGATGGTCAGATAATCTATTTTGATTGTTGATCTACAATATGTGACAGATGGTGACCAACTGTAATTAATGGTTTGGACAAGGCCAAGATTTCTCTAACCTGACCCGACCTCAACCTAACCCCGTTCCCGAATAGGCCCTTATTAGTCAATGTAAAACTTATTACAGGTGATACAGGGTGTCTATAGTGAGTCTACATAGAGTCTACATAGAGTCTATGTGGAGTTTACATGGAGTTTACAGGGAGTATGCTTATTAGTCAATGTAAAACCTATTACAGGTGATACAGGGTGTCTATAGTGAGTCTACATAGTCTTTGCAGGTCTAGTTGCAGCAACCAAAAAAAAACCGGTGTGGAAGGGGAAGACGATATACCCGTCAACTTCCCACTTCCAAAGCTCTTCCCATGGGATCCTCAAGATGGCTGGATATCCTCATTTATTTGTATAATTTCTTTGTTTCTTTCTTTTATTGTTTAATTATATTTCTAATAAATCTCTTTCTCACTTCTGAGCCACAGGTAGAAGGTCATGACACTCCTGAAGATCTCCCGACCTATTCGGCATATCAATTATGCAAACTCGGCACATTTCTCAGGTCTTCAAGAACTTTAATGCATTTTACACTCTCAACTCGAAGGATTGTGTACAGGTTTTGGTTCCTTTTTCCTTTTTATAACTACTTTCATCTTCTTGTCACTCATTCCCCTTCCCATGGCTAGTCAACATCTGACTTGGAGGGCTGATTGTGCAGACGAGTAGGGTTGAGAGCTGTCTTTTGGGTGTGCTCCGTGCTTGTTGGGGTTCTGAGCAACGTACCGTCAATAGAGCACCCCAAGGATGGGCTACTCCCTGAGCCATTCCTGTATACTGAGGCTCAACAATGAGGACTCAACGACACCAGTTCAACAACCATCCTTTCTTATTTTTGTTGAGTATTCTATTTTTATCTTTACTTCCCCATTTGTCCATATCCGCCCCTTCGTTACTTTATTCTTCATTTCTCTTGGTCCGATTGGTGCAAGAGTACGCATGCAATCACATGTTAGGTATTCCCCAATGCTATTTTGTATTTAAGTAGCACCCCAGTCTTTTGATAGAAAATCTTCCTTTCCCCCATTTTCTCTCTCTCTGTAAGGATTTCACACGATGACGCAAGACAACTACACACCACAGTGTAGTTTTTACGTTAAGTACTCTAGTTTCTATGGTTACGGGCCAATGAAGCCCTTTTCTCGCATCATCTCTGTGTGGATCAATGCATCCACTGACTTCTGTACCATGCCAACGCGCGTTTTCTCATATTGAGCTCCATTGGACTCAATCTTCCTGCCAGTTGACTGTTTCTCACTCATTTCCCACACGGCTCGATCAGCAATCGATCTGAATGCGACACATCGTTCACGGACATGCCTCCTTTCTGTTTCTTTTCCTCAAGTTCTCGATCCTTTTGAGAACTTTCTGTCCCATCTCTTTTCTCCACTCATGATGCGTTTGGCACCTTTGTCACGCATTTTCCCCATTCAGACTTACCCTTTTCAGCGCGATGTGACGACCCGACAATACCGACCCTCAGAGGGATATTTCCCCATCCACACCGGCAACCCAACTGGACTGCAACTGCACGCAACTGGACTTCCGGTCACAGTTGGGCCTCATGGGGGCATCACACAGTTGCAGTCAGCCAGATTTGAGAAGGTACTCAAACCAGTTGACAACCGGTTGCAACCGGTTGTGACCGGCCAGTTGGCTCAGATGTTTTCAGCTACTACTCAGCTGAAATCTACTTGTATATACACTAATATATACTATATTATTTACTTATTTACTTAACAAGATTGGGGCATGCCCAAGTGACAATGGCAGATGGGCAAGGGTTTATACACCTTTGGCTCATTTGCATGTGTTTGCACATGTGTTGTGTAAGTATAAACGATGACGCATTGTGACACGTTTGTGTTTGTGCATGCTTGTACTGATGATCAAGGTGCATCATCAAAAAAATTTCAACCATTTCAACTTTCCCCCACAACCACGACAACCTCTTGTCCGCTGTCCCCCCCCTCTCTTCTGCCCCCTCTCATCTAACGTCCCCCACTTGTCCAATGTGCCCCCCTCTCATCTGCCGTCCCCCCCTCTCATCTGTCTTCTGCCCCCCCTCTCGTCTAATGTCCCCCCCCACTTGTCCGATGCGCCCCCTTTTGTCCGCTGTCCCACTTGTCTGACATGCCCTCTCTTGTCCGCTGTCCCCCCCCTCTCTTCTGCCCCCCCTTGTCTAATGTCCCCCCCCTTCTCATCCGACATGCCCCTTCTTGTCCGACGAGCCCCTTCTTGTCCGACAAGCCCCTTCTTGTCCGACAAGCCCCTTCTTGTCCGTTGCACCCCTTCTTGTCTGACGCGCCCCTTCTTGTCCGACAAGCCCCTTCTTGTCCAACGCGCCCCTTCTTGTCCGACGCGCCCCTTCTTGTCCGACACGCCCCCTCTCATCCGCTGTCCCTATCTTCTGCCCCTCTCTCATCTACCATCCCCCCCCTCCCCACTTGTTCGCTGCGCCCCCCACTTGTTCACTGCACCCCACCCCTCGCTTCCTGTCTGATTTTATTTGTATATTTTATTATATTTTAAATTACAGTAAATAAATTGTAGTTGGTATGTATTCTAAGTCTATGTAGATGTTGGTTGCAGTCGGTCTCAACTGACTGCAACCGACTATAACCAGGTTGGGTTGCAACTGGTTTCAACCGGTCACAACCGCCTGAGCAACTGACACCAACCGGTTGTACCTGGTTCGGTTGTCAGTTGTTACTTTTTGATGCGAATGACCAACCAGTTGGGGTCCGGTTGGGGCTGAAATGGCTGAACAACCGGACCCGACCGGACTTTAAAACTCTAAGTCTACATAGAGTCTACATAGAGTCTACATGGAGTTTACATGGAGTTTACAGGGAGTATGCTTATTAGTCAATGTAAAACCTATTACAGGTGATACAGGGTGTTTATAGTGAGTCTACATGGACTTTGGCCATTCCTAGCCATCATTCCTAGAGGTAAGTCATTATTTCAAATATTAAATGTATTTGTTACTATTTATGGAACATCACTACTAGCAGAGATGTAAAAACACCCCAATGCGCTAGAGGCGGGGCATGTATTTACTAATATAATACAAGACCAAATAATATGAAATAAAATAACCCCCCCCCAACATTGCTTGGAGTGAGGCAGGGGAGGGGAGGGGGCATAGTGTGGCAACCTGCTCCTCTCATAGCACCCCGTTCCACCCCACGAGCAATGGCTCATGGTAGTGGTTGGGGGGGCTGGTGTGGGGGGCTGTGACCTGCTTGGTGGCATCGTCACTCCACCTGCGCTCCACCCCACGAGCAGTGGCTCATGAGGCTGGGCCGGGTGGCATCCATTGGGGTGCCAGGCTTGTTCGTTGCATCACCCTCAGAGGACGGGGCTGGTGAAGCCTCCTGCTGAGCCCCAGAGGCATCCCCATGTGGGGCATGGCATGTTGCTGTTGTTTTGCCCCCCCTTCCCTGCCCCCCCCCCTCCCCATGCCCATCCATCATCCTCGCCTACTGCACACCGCCTCTGCCCTGCAAGCAGTCACTCGCAGTGGTGGTGGGGGGTGCTCTGTCTCCCTGGGTGTCGTGTCTGGCGGGTCTCCCCTCCCTCCTATGGCGTCCCCCTGTCCTCCCATGCATCCCCCCTCCCTCCTCCCTCCTATGGCGTCCCCCTGTCCCCTGTCCCCTGGCATCCCCCCTCCCTCCTGGCCCAGGTGGTTGCAGTCTGTAGCGTCCCCCTCTTGATGTGTCCTCCTGTCCCCTCTCAATGCATCCCCCTGTCCCCTCTCAATGTGTCCCCCTGTCCCCTCTCAACGCATCCCCCTCCCTCTTGACATGCCCCCCTCACCCCTGCCTACTGCACCCTGCCTCTGCCCTGTGAGCAGTTGCTTGCAGCGGTGGTGGGGGGTGCTCTGTTGTGCTGAGTGTCAGGCGGTCGATCGTGCCCCTGTCCCCCTCCCTTCTGTCACGTCCCCCTGCCCCCTGGTGCATCCCGTTGTCCCTGGCATGTCCCATCACTCTGAGGGGCATTCCCCTGTCCCTTATGGGCCTGGGGGCAGGTCGTTTGTTGGTGGGGGGTTGTCTCTTGCTGGGGGTGGTGGGTGGTGATGTGGTGGTGGTGGGTGGTGGTGACGTGGTGGTGCCAGTTAGTGGCCGTTGATGTGGCAGCTCTCATCGTCCTGCTCCCCTTGCATCCCATTTGCATCTGGTGGAAAGAGGTGGAGGTGGAGTGGGTGGGTGACAGTGACGTGGCGGCGATGTGGCAGCTGGCGTCACCCCCTCTCCCTTCCCTGACACTCCCCTGGTGCCGTCCCTCATCCCATGAAGCCCCCCACCTCCCAACTAAGTGGGGAGGAGGGGTGGCACGTCATGGCATACAAATCCAAAAAGAAAACTAATAGAAAAAGAAACATTTTTTTAGTTTTAAATAAACATGAAACAGGCTTTAAAATACTTAACATGGGGGCCTAAGGCCCCCATGGTGTGCTAGAGGAGGGGGGAGGGAGCAGGGAGGGTGGCCGTCATTGTGATGGTGGTGGGGTGGTGCCAATGAGTGAGCTGGCAGTCACAATGCGTCATGGTGGCGATTGTGGCCATTTCAACGAACACGTGATGAACATATCACTTATAGATCAAAGTGACCATAATAAGCAAAGTCCCATAGCTGAATGGTTATGTATGGCTACTTATGTAATATGTAATCCACTGGTTGTGGGTTCAATTCTCTAGCATGGCAATTGTTTTATATTTAATAGTATGAGGCTTAGAGTCTATGTGAAGTCAACATGGAGTCTACATGAAGAGTCAAGTCTACATGGAGTCTACATGGAGTTGAGTCTACATAGTCTATGTATAGTTTAGTGGGAGTCCCACATCAGGAAACTGAGGACGGAATGCTAATGCTTTAGATTGACCTGTATAAAATTATATGGGTAAAAATGTCTATCTTATACACAAGCATTGCACATAGGCTGCTCAGGGTATTTAATGCACAGTAGGGTAGGCGAAGCCCCCCTGATATGAGAGAATTGGGTCCCACTACAACAGGGAGCAGAACAGGATGGCTGGGAGAAACATACATATGTCTGAGAAATGTAGTGCATATCAAATCGAAAAAGATTGGAAGAAAGGGGAGAGGGGCAATGAATCATATTTATTTGGCCAGGTTGAAGAAAGTTTAAGAAGCGGTGTTGGGAATGGAGTGTTGAACAGTGACAGGAAGAGTTTAAGGACAAGGTTAGATTATGAAGTTAATCTCAAAGGCTAGTGAGTGAGGGAGTCTGCCACAGGGAGGAATGTTATTATCATCTCCTACATGATGTGCAATATTTATACTACACAGTTAGGAGGTATAGTGTAATGCACTCCTTTAATATATAAAGGAGGTATTCTGTAATAGACCCCTGTACCAGTTAATAATGGAATAACTATGTCATATCCCCTATAACAGTGTCAATAATAGTGACATATGATATCATGGCTTGGTAAGTCCTAGACTTCCTGCAGGGTGTGTCATAGACACTCTATCTTGGGCTCTGTCTTGGATAGGCTATCATAGACATGGCTATATCTTGCCTATCCTATGATAGACATGCTGCAGGATGATTAATCCTGTAGCATGTGTTAACTGTGGATTCCCCTATATGTCTCTGCATGTGTTAACCTCTGTTAAACATGTGTTAATATGACTTAGCATATTCTGGCAATATTCCCTAGGCATGTTAACTGCCTTGGCTTGCCTGTATACTCTTGTATACATAATCCCAACAAGCGGCATGCCATATAACGCAGGACAGGCTTTCTCAAGGCCACCAGATTCAGCTCAAAGGCATAGGAGGCCATTGGAGGTCAGCCTTTCAGGAATGTGTCAAATCTCAAAGATAGAGAGCTCTTACCATCAGCAGCTGAGCTTACAAGGGATAAAAGAATTTGTTGGTTCATCTGAAGAATCTTGAAGTATAAAGCAGGACAGGCTTTCTCAAGGCCAGCTTAAAGGTGCATCAGGCCATTGGAAGTCAGCCTTTCAGGAATGCTCAATGGCCTCTTCCATGAGGCTTCCCTCAATTGACATAGCATCTGACATAAATAGAAGATGGCCAATGCTATTATATGGAATTGCAATCATTTACAACCATGAGGTATATAACAGCAACAATGCAAGAAAAACAGCAGGTCCGAGGGAGTCAAACATCATACTGACATTATCTGCAGCTCTGGAACATTTTTTAAGGCATAGATGAACATGTAATAAAGACCCTATCCTACAGTATTCTGCAACTTAAGAGCTGCTCATTTCTCTCGGATCTTAGCCAAAGCACCCTCCTTTGTGATTGGCCTTTGAGCAGAGGAGTAGCATGGGAATGCCTGTGTGAATTATCATGGCATTAGGAGCTATGCCAACTGTGGCAGTCAAGTCCAAATTCAACCAACCGGTTCCACCAAACTAAGAGCTTATTGACCTCTTCCTGCTCATACAGATCCTCAAAAAGCTGAAGGATGCTGTTGTAAAATCGCTCAGAGTCTGTTGTTAGATCAGATTGCGTGAATGTGGCAGATGATGACAGAGCAAATCTAGCCTGGTGGATGCAGTCAGTGGCAATTGAGCATGAATGACATGGACCAGAATACCCGCCTGAGTTGCGGCTTAGGTGATGGAAGCAGGCGTTACCTGCATCATGCCATGGATCCGAGCATTTCCAGAACAAGTGGCCTTGGACTCCTTCTCCACAGAGCTGGGCAAGGTGAAGATGTGCTTGAAGGTCTACAGGGAGAAGATCAGGGAATAATGGAGGGTTTGAAAGGCAGCAATAAAAGCTCACTGATACCAGGATCGTGCTGTGCAGCAGCCCTTTCCATGGATTCTCTGGATCATATGAATAATCCCTGTACAAAAGAATAGGCCACTGATCTCCAGGCACAATGAAATCGCCGCTACAAAGCTTTGTTTTCACTCTGAACCCAGTGAATTGGAGACAATGAATTAGAGAAGGAAGGGCAGCCACTCGTTGTTTGACCAATCAAGCCCAGCTGGACACATCAGAAACCCTGTTTGTTTGTGATTAAACCCACGATCTGCCTTAACGTTGTGTGCAATCGGGGGCATGAGCGGCTGCCCATGAGGAACAATCCAGTCTAAAATGCTGCCTTTCAGGCTCTTTGTATCGTCTGAGCGAGCGCTGGCTGCCCCCTTCTGCAGCTTTTGTAGCATCAAAAGATGGACCATCCCTGAGGGGTGCAATGCTCACAAGGTCTGCAGCCATGCGTATTTCTTGGTCAGAGCTCGCAGAGACCAGGTGGTGCTCTAACCCAGGCACCATGTTAAGAAGCGACCGATACACACAATATTCTCGCCTTTCCCTGTAAAATGTGTGCATCAGCAATGTCAAAGCCAAGCAGGAGATAAGGAGATTACTCAGCAGTGAAAGCATCCTCAGGCTCATCACCCCACTCACCATCACGAAGAAGGCTGTTTGTAGTTAGAGCATAGACGCTGCATAAAGCATGCACAGTGTGACCAAAATGCCATCCATGGTGCAGGAGGGGATCAGTAGCACATCTTGTTCACATATGCTCAAAGAGGGAGCAGTTGTAAAATTTGACTGGTCACTTACGGCTTTTTCCGCGGTCCTAGTTGAAGCACATCCTCATGCGGACGACGGCGTTCTGGTGCCAAGTTTTCGTCGTGGGATGGCATCAAGAGGGCACAAAAAAGAAATGCCTAGGTATGGCAAGGGGTGGTGCCAGAGAGTGCAGGGGACGATGATTGAGGGTGGCGGAGAGCAGAGAAAATGATGAAGTGCAGTGGTAATGATGAAGTGCAGAGATAACCTTGGAAGGTGGAAGCCTTAAGGACAGAGGGAAGGGGTGATCACAGAGCTGGCGCTGAAGGCAATGGAAGGCGTCCTTTCCACCATTTTGAGCTGCATTTAAAAGCCCAAGCCATTGATGTGGGATGTTTTGCAAAACAAAATTACACTACACCAGATGCGGATGCTCTGTTGCAAAGTAAATAAACAGTGATTGAGGGCGCCCGTGGCAATGGTTGCACTCATTGTCATCATGACACCGGCCACTGGCTTGGGCAATCAAAGGCAGAACTGCAAACCACACTCCCCACCCTATGAATCACATCCTTAGGAGTGAAGCCGCACAGAACTAGCTGCCAGGCATCTGAGTTGCGTGTAGTAAGGTTGTAGCATGTAGTTCATATGATCGATCATTGATCATCGGTGACCGGGCCAGTTTGTGGTTGTTGACCCTGTCAAGCTTGCAAAATAGGACTATTTGCACCCTATTTGCACTTTGAGTTTTGAGATATTTATACATATTGTAGATTAACAAATATGTCATGTCGCTCCTTTAGCTCATGTATGCCTTTTATATAAGGCATGTCTTTCAGCACCCCTTACTTCAAGCTCACTGCACTCCTTCCCACCTGCTCCTACATTTGATACTGCCTGAAATCATACTTTCAGCCAATGAAATCCCAGAGGCAAGTCTCCGGCTCATAGACTACTGTGTCATAACTGACTCGGAGGCTAGAACCAAGCCCAAGCCAGGCTGCCAAGCTTGTTGCTCTATTCAAATCATCGGCAGGGCCTGTGCTAATGATCATAAAGCTGCGCTAGATATCTCCGGTCCCAGCGGCTCAAAAACGCAGCCATCCACCCCTGCAGCAACGCCGACACATACACCATTGTGCCAGGTCGGTCTCCGATGCCAGTATGCATTCCGTGTGTCACCTTCGAAAGCCCTCAGTGGCCTTGAAGCAGCCGACTTCCTCACGCCTCGTGAACTGACCACACCAGTTGGAGCTGAGCCTGGCATCAAAGGACCCACTTTGCCCCCTAATCTCAGGCTGGCTATCTCAGATGCACCGGGGCTCTTGAGTTTAGTGTTGCCGCTGACATCTGCTCTGTCCAGACTTCCACAACAGCCGTAACCACAAGAAAAGCAGCATCATTCCCTTTAGCCTCTTGGGTGCGTGTGGGCGGCATTGACGCCTCAGCGCTTTTCTCATCCTCCTCCAGGCATCGAATTCGACATGTTTGATCGAGCCTTGGTTCCTCCTCCTGACTCTCTTCTGATTTGGCGGCTGGATGCTGTCCTGGATGCAGGGATTACTGAAGACAACTTCAAGGCCTTATTTATCCAATGCAATGAGTGTCACGCCGTCCTCTTCCGCAGAAACGTTGAACATCATGATTGCATGAAGGCCCTTGCCATTGATCAAAAGGCCCGTTCCACAGATGAGGACAGGGAGCACCCCCTTCATGGGATTGAATCCAGCGGCATTTCAATGGATTGATTTGAAGCAGTGTTTTCTTACTGTGGCTCCTGCAGCAAGTATATGACTGCTGCATCGTCTGCCATTCATGATTGTCTTCTTTGGGATAGGGTGGAGTCTTACTTCAAGTAATGGACAGCCCGCACTTCTGCAGCAGCCTCTGGTCCTCCACCATCGCTCCGCCATGCTCACCATAAAGCCTTACTCTCATACCATTATATTACATATCCAAGTATATTCAATGTCAGCACAATAGTACATCCAGAGGTTCAACTGCAATATACCAGCCTTCAGCATCTGCATTGCTCAACTTGCCTCATGCACAGCAGGATGTAGTTCAATAGCCCTCCCAGGCTCATGAAATAACTAAATAAGGCCTTATCAAATTACATGGATGGATTGGGGGAAGTGCTCTACAACGATTGCATTCAACGGCATCAAAATCAACACCCAGCTGATACAAATTGCTCCACCCCTTAATGTACATCACTGAATCCTCAGCCCTCCTGATCACTGTGCGAGCATTATCAAGCAACTGCCACGGCATGTCTTGCTGCGGTGGCCCCAAATTTTCATCCTGGCAGGGTGGCCTGTCTAACAGCTGCTTCTCCAGGATCAGCTGCCAAACCCAATTAAGGTCAAGTAGATTCATGACATATTTATATTCTTCACAGACATCCAGATCCGCCCTTCCATCCTAACATCAAAAATTAAACAATTGAGCTGTGGGGAAACACCAGCACGCACAAGGGGGTTCTCATCAGGGTGGGGCAAATCTTTGATAATCCACTCAGCTGCAATGTTGCCGATGGAAAGGTGTAATTGTTGGTGGATGGCGTCTGAGATGATGGACGGTAGTCGGCGAAGCCGGAGGTGGGTAACAAACTTGCTTTGAAACCGGTCCAAGGGCTTGACGTATTGTGCTACAGGGGGCTCTGGTACAGCAAGGCTTGCTTTGATGTTGTCAAGCCAGGCAAAGATACATTGGTTGCACATGCGCGTCATTGCCCCACCCTCTAGCGTTCTTTTCAGCGAAGCTATCCAGTGACTGCACAATAAGCAGATGAAAACTGACCCTTGGGCATGGCAACAAGAAGGGGGGCAGTAGTTTGCAGGTATAGAATTACAAACTGGAGTCATTGGTCTTTGGATATGTGATCGCAGTTCATGCTAAAGCTCCGTCATGATCACACCATGTTGAGAGCTATAAGCTAACTCAGCAAATCCACCGATGACGTGTCATCTTAGTAATGGAATTCCAAATGCGGTGCGGATGTCTCATAATAATATTAGGAAGGGGAGGTGGTAGTAAGTATGTAGCATGCATAAAAAATAGCGCCTGGCCAATGGAGCAAGGGTTGAGTCAGGTGGAATGGTGTCTTAAGGGCACGGAGCAACCGCGGCTCTACATCTTCCCCATCTGCAAAACCTATTCAGCATCACCATTGCTGCCTTCCCCGCCCTCAGTGGAGCTGTCCTCATGGCTCTCCGAGTGAGCGCCGCTCCCTTCAGTGCTCTCAGGGCCGCTATCTTTGCCACTGCTGGGATCGTCGCTGCCATCGCTGCCTTGGCCCTGCGGGGCATCTGCTCCTTGCCCTTGGATTGCACAGAGATACTCTTTAACCAACTGCCAATCGACCTCCATTGCTCCCAGCAGGAGGATTCTACCCACTTAAGGCACACCTTCAGTTTCCTAGATATAGAGGCTCAAAAGCAACTCACAGCTGTAAGGTTGAACAGGTTGCTTCCTCCAAATGCTCTTTGAGATGGTATAGATGCCCCCCTCCCACTCAAAGTTTTGTAAAGTCGCTCCGGGGGGGAATGGTGTCACAGGGTAGAAAGGAAAGTATTTCTGAGCCAAAGCTTCAAAAGCAGCCCCGGTGCAACCCGCCTCCTCCGCCTCCATCTTCTGTCAGCCACATCCTTCTTGTATCCAACTAGCACTGCTATCTGGTGGCTCATCAGCTGCTTGTAAATGACTTCGCCCGAGATGATGCTTCTAGCAGTTGGGTCGGAAAACATCAGATGAGAGCTCCACCATGCTCAGATATCTCATGACAGCCCTCGAACGTAGATCACACACAGCCACTCCTCCTCAAGCTCCTTGTCATCCCTGTGCTGTTTTCTGTAGGCTGCAGGATTGAGGAGCTCCCCAAGCTCTGCAACGATGCACAGCAAAAACAAATCGACCGTTCCCTGGAGGCTGCGTTGTGGACGGGGTCTCGGCCCTCTTGAGGTCGATCGGTCGGGTCGTCATGTCGCGCTGGCAAAGGTAAGGCTGGATGGGGTAAACGCGTGACAAAAGTGTCAATTGCATGGTGAAAAGGGAAAAGAGACGAGACACAGAGTTCCCGAAAGGAGTCAAGAACCTGAGAGCCAAGGGGTCAAAGCGGACGCGTTTGTGAACGACGTGTTGCGATCGGATCGATCGATGATCGAACCGCATGGGAAAGGGACGAGAGACAGTCGAGAGATGGAGAGATCGAGGCAGATGGCACTCGATATGAGAAAACGCGCGTGGGCATGGAACGGGAAAGAGGGGACTCGTTGGTCCAGTCAGGAAAAGTCCGGAAATAGGGCCGTGATGCCCTGTAACCATAGAAACAAGAAGACTTAACTCAGAAACTACACGTAGTGTGTAATTGTCTTGAGGAAAGATGGGCCGTCGTGAGGGAAACTTATAGAAACCAAGAAACGAGAGGGAAAGAAGTGTGTTCCATTCGAAAGGTGGGAGGACACCTTATATACAAAATATGGGTACTGACTATATGCACATGTGATTGCATGCGTACTCTTGCACCAATCAGAACACAAGAAAAGAATAATAAAATAGCACAGAGGCGGAAATGCACGAAATGGGAAGTGTGGATAAAAATAGAATACTCAACAAATTCGGGAACAGGTGGTTGTCGGTCCAGTGTCGTCAAGACCTCCTCTCTGAATGTCAGCTGCCAGGAATTGCTCGGGGAGGGGACTAACACCAAGGCCCTCAATTGACGAGACATCACCTGGGCCCCAAGCAGGTGCAGAGTACCATCTGATGAGCCCCCTCGACCCTACTCATCTGACAGATCCACTCGTCGAGTCAGAAACAACTAGCTGGGGGAAGGGGTACATGCAGAAACCAGGATCCTCGAAGGAGAGTCTGAAGAATAATCCAAAATGTTTGAAGAAAGGAAAATAAATTCAAAACCAAAACCCAGTCCTTCGAAGCAAGAGTGGAATCTTGAGGATGCATGACAATTGCTGAATCCAAGGGATTGACATGTCAAGGGCTTTTGTAGATCTTCAGGATGTTGCTGACTTCTACCTGTGTCTCGAAGTTGGGGAGAAGGTTAATTAGATGTATGGATAAACAATAAAAGAAAGAAAGAACAGAATAATACAAATACTTAAGGATCCCTGACCATGTCAAGGGTCCCATGAGAAATGCCTCGGAAGTAGGAAGTCGACAGGTGTGTCGTCTTCCCCTTCCACAGCGTATGTCAGGAACATGTGGAGGCGGTGTGGCTGACGGATGTGGGTTGAAGCTGCCCCTCACCAGTATGAGGTGGAGGTAGGCTACTAGCCTTTGGATGAGAAGATGGGAGTCTTTGGTGTGCTCTGTGTTGGTAATGACTTTGCTAGCACAGAACATGTGGTAGATTCCATACACGCTCTCTCTAATTGTTGACATGGCATAGAAGTGTCCACCATGGCATATGGCGGACTCTGGCATCAGTACAAAATGAGGAGTATTTGGATGCATATACCTGTCGAGACTAAGTCAGCACAATTGCAAGATTGGGATCAAACTGGTCCTACAATCGAGAGCCAGCCTTCAGCAAAATAGCCTCATGGGTCCATTTCTCCTTGTGTGACCCATCCAACTCATAGCCCGATGAAAACGCCTGCACATCAGAGAATCTGAAGGGCTCCTTTGGCCAAGCTACAACCCACCATTTAGACCCGGCCTGAGTGTCAAGGTAGGTGCAAAACCCATTGCAATCCATATGCCAGAGGTGGTGTGCACCTCGCGTTGCAGCCAAGCCCCACCTGCAGCTCATTCCAGGGAACCCAATGCTATGGCCGCAAAAGGGCAAGTCGATGGTTGCCATGAAAGCTACAAGGTCGGAGGAGAAAGCTGTAGAAGGATGAGGAGCGGATGCCATAGGAAAGTCCAGTGCGTTTAGAATCTTCAGCTCGCCTCGGTTGGAGTCCAGCAAATCCTGCAGTGTCCCATCCCGGTGCCTTAGGCATGTGTCCCCCTTGAACCGATTTCTTTTGGAGTGATCTACTTTCTCTTAAGCAATGTGGGTGAAAAAAGATAGGAAGCAACTGACCATGAACAGTGACTAGTTTATTCAAACCAGCCAGAGTCCTCAGTCCCTTTTCGTCAAACACCAGTTTGGGAGCAAATTGATTGGGGACGACTATGTGCTGCTTATGGAAAATGGCCTGGATCTCCTCATCCTCCAGTGCCTTAATCTGCGCTCTGGAGAGAATGCGGATTGCAGAGCTATCGGGGTCTGCTTGCCAAGCAGGCTGCCCCTGAACCAGAGACCTTTCAACTGCCGCATGAACTGCCTGGAAAGCTTTCAAATCTGCCTGATACTGGGTGCAATAATGAGGAGAGGCAGGCACCAAGGGATGTGGAGAGCTTACATGGAACGATGGGGTGTATAGCATGCTGCCCCCCCCTGCCGCAAAGAGCGACACCTGCTCACCTACCCCCCTAAGCTCCTGAGAAAGATGAGAACCAAGCCTTATGTTGAAAAGCAATCAAGCTTACTGTCCTAACCACCTCCAGGTTTGGCCTGGTGGCTGCCTCATTCTGCAGGATGGTGTCAGCAATCAGGATTTAGCATGGAGGGCAATGCATACCAAGATCTGCATGAGGTCAATTACATCCACCAGCCTGCTGCCAGCCCACTTCTCCACTTCTTCAAAAAAAGCAGGGCCCGGCAGCTGGGGCTTTGGGTGCAATTTGACCAAGGGTGGCTCTTGCTTTTGCTTCTTGCGTGGGGGAGGCTTTGGCTTTCGGCCGCCGCCAGGTGTGGGCCTGGGAGCTGGCAGAGGGGTTTTTCTCTTTCTGCCTGATTGCTGGAGGCTTTCGTCCAGGCTTGGAGTGCTGCCAGCCTGCTTGTTGCCTGTGGAAGAGGGAGCAGAGCCATTGTGGGCTGACATATTGGCCTGGGGGTCCATGTCCATTTCATCCTCACCACTGTTGCCACCTCCGCCTCCTGCTGCGCTGCCAGGCGTCTGATTGCCGTCCTCTGAGGGCAGAGCAACACCACTGTTGCCTGGCGCCCCGGCCTGGCTTGCTTGCTCTGACGAGGGTGCAGCACTGTGGCTGGGCAATGCGCACCGGTGGGGGTCCATGCCCATGAGATCCGCGCTGCTGTTTTCTCCTCTGATACCTGTTGGCCCATCGTGCATCTGGCCACCACCCTCCGGGGGCGGTGCAGCAGCATCATTGGATGATGCATCCTCATGGACTTCATGATCCGGAGATTGCGTGGCACTACTGCTGGGAGTTGGACCGGCGGCGGGCTCCATGGCGCTGTCGCCTTCTTTTGCAATCGTGCCCAGCGTGATCCCCAGAGTCGTGACGTTGTGTGTCGCAGTGCTTGCACCCGCAACTTCTTCTGCGCTTGGATAAAGCTGACCCCCCCGGTCACCTCTTGCCCCTCCCCCTTTGCTATTGCTTCCTGCGATGCCTTTTCCTGTGCTTCCATCGCTAAGAATGCCACCATGACCTGCCATGTTAAGGCAGAGCCTCAACTACTAAGTTCAAGTTATTGAGTTCGTTAACAATGAGGCTTTCGTCGTTAAGTTCAATCACACTAAGACGGAGGCTTTCCGCTTAGGTCGAGTTCGCGTCAATTGAGCAGTTAAGGTGTTAGATTGCCTAGGTCATGCTAAGGAGCCTTGACCGTAAACTACTACAGTTTATATAGCTACTGATATCTAGCTAATCGTCCAATAGTATATCGACAAGTACTACCTACTGTGCGCGCAGCAAGATAGCTGTTATACTATGGAAAACTGTATCTACTATAGTGTAAGCGGCTGCGCTTATTGCTGCGCTACAAACAACGGTATCTAATGGGTGCTGCCCGACAAGTCAGTATCTGCTAAGTATCAGAAATGAAGGAGAGTAAAGTAAAAAGAAAAGGAAATCGTAACATCACCCCCCCTCTATCGTCGAAGTTTCCAACTTCGACTCCTCAGAATTCATCTACTGTTGATCAAGACATGTTCAGCATTCTGTAAATCCAGAAGTGCGTGCCTCCCGGTTGGTCGACTGGAGGTGGCGGAGGAGAATGGTTTGGTCGATGAGGAATATAGGCATCTTCGGGGAGCAAGATGGGTTCCAAAGGAACAACGACGAGGTCTTCTTTGGCAATTGAGATGGGGCGGGGTGGAGGCGTCAGGTTGCAGTTGAGGTTGACGAGGAGGAGGTCTCTGTCAACATGAACCGAGCATTCGGTCGAGCAGATGGACTGGAGAGTGAGGAAGAGGAAGATTAACCAGCAAGTGATGAAGAAAAGAAAGATTGTCAAGACGAGGATGTTGGAGATCTGCATGGTAGGCTGTTCGGGTTGTTGAGTCAGTCTTTTCTTCACTTCTTTAATACTGGCGAAAGCCAGGGTCGGGTTCCCCTGTAACGTTAGCCCAGGCATCTCCATCAAACATCACTAAAAATTTGATGCCTGGTGCCTGATCAGATCTGTCATCAATGGGGATCTGTCATGGTGGAGTGTTGCGGTATCTAGGAGGGGGTCAGTTCGGGTTCAGCTCGCAATCTTGGGAGTAGTGGCCTGGTCCTCTCTTCCTGCAATAGAAACATTGATAGAGGTTGCAGTAGGAGGCGAAATGCCCCTGTCCCTTGCACTTGAAGCAATACTCTCCGCGCATATGCGGCGGTACTTCCGAGCTAGGCTGGGTGGAAGAGAGTCACATCAATGGGACGACAAGAGGGGTGCGGCTTCAGGGCGGGCTGCGTGAAGGCTGATGCGCACTGCCAGACACTTCGCATGCTGACAGTCTGAGCGGGAGAGGTCGCGGATCCAGAAGGGGATGGTTTGTTTCGAGAGTGAGATGGACCAGCGGAGTGACTGGCGGATTTCTTTGCTATTCTGGGTCGGGGGCGACTGGTGGATGGGATGGGGGGATCGTACCAGTTTCTGTAGTCGCTGACTGCCAACTCTAACCCTCTTTCCAACATTTGGCATAACATGCTGTGGGCTAGACCATTGAGGCTAATGATATTTTTGAGGAGAAGGTTGTATTGTTGAAGGGGTTCTTCGAGGTCATTGTTCAGGAGATTGCGGATAAGTGTAGCCCGGTTTGCAGGGTCAGAGAGGTAGTCATGCACAGACTGGGTGAGAGGAGGGGCAATGGGGAGAGGTCGGGCACCGGCAGGGATCAAGGTAGACATATTAGACGAGGGGTTTGAAGTGATGGTTGCGGTTTGGTTTGCTGGTCAGTTTTCAGAGGTGTTTCTTCTCCTTATATGCTTTAAGGAGGTCCGCAGCATTTCCCAAATTGTCCGTAGGTTCCCAGGTGTTTTCTGAGGTATGGTAACCTAGCCACTTCACCAAGAAGACATGTCCTCGTCCACACTTCTTATGCGTGATGATCGCCTCTACTTCATGTTCCTCTTGTCCACCAATGAGGTCAGGTGGTGGCCTCAGGTAATTAGGCCCATGAGCGTCCGTTTCACAATAAGGGGTCAGGAGGGCAGCATGGAACACTGGGTGGATCCTCCACTGATGAGGAAGTTTCAGTTTGTAGGAGAGTGGTGACAGTACTTCCTTGATAGGGAAGGGTCCTTCTCTTTTTAGGGAGATCTTCCTTGTGACGTCTGTCATAGTGTTGGGGAAGTTTGGTTTGGTTTGGTTTGAGCCACTTTTGGCCAAACCGCAAACCGAACCATTCGGTTTCTTGCAGAATATCTGAAACCAAAACCAAAACTGTTTGAAACCATTTCAATTGGTTCGGAGCGGTTCTAACGCGGTTCGAAACAGTTTCGCAAGCCATCTATTTAATTTTTTAGTACTTAAGAGGTTTCGGCCTCTAGGCGAGAGCCGCAAACCATTTCTAATGGTACATACTAGCTACAACTACTAATAAACTTATTTTACTACTAAATTATGGGGGAAGCGACGCCCCAGAGGAAGGGGAAGTGTGTAGAAGCAATGACTATATATACAACATGTTGTTTGGTTGTGTTTGTATGAACGCGTCGCGTTCATGTTCGTTTACTGGAACCAAATAGTGACAAACATCGTCAGGTATATAATGCCCCTTGTTCTACACCTTTCCCTTTCCTCTGGGGTGTCGCTTCCCCCATAAGTAAAGTAGAAATAAGTTAAATACATTCTTTAGGTGATAAATTATGTACAAAATAGTTTGCGGCACTCACCTAGAGGCCAGAACTTAATATATTTCCCTCGACAACACAACATGGTTCAAACCACGTTTGAAACCGTTTGCAGCCCTCAACTGAGGCCGAAACTGCAAACCAAACCACTCGGTTTCACCCAGAATTCTCCAAACTGAAACCGAAATTTGCAGTTTTGGTTCGGTTCAAACTGAGTTTGGATCAGTTTGAAACCGAACTTCCCAACACTAGGCTGTCAGTTTCAGATTCCATGAGTCCAGCCAGACCTTCTGTCCTTTCTTGAACGGGGAGAACTTTCTCATGACCCGTTCCGCCATGACCTGTCGAGCCAGTTCATGCACTGCCAACACTTCTGTTTGTGCTTTTAATAACTGGATGAAACACTTTTCAGCTGCAGGCACATCACTCTTTTGATACGCCACTGGTATAGCCCTAGGTTCATAGCCCATCATTAAGTAGAATGGGAAATGTTTCACTGCCGAGTGTGTCCTCTGATTGTGCGCAAATTCTGCTGTAGGCAGAAGTTGTCTCCACGTTTCGGGGTTGTTGGTGCAGAACATCCGAAGATAGACCTTGACCTCTTGGTTTACCCGTTCTGTTTCTCCATCAGTCTGAGGATGAAATGCGGTACTCATTGACAATTTGATCCCAAGGAGTTTTCTGAGCTCTTGATAGAGCTTTGACAAGAATCGAGGGTCTTGATCGGAAATAATCCTGTCTGGTAGCCCAAATCTGGTGTAGACATTTTTCAGATATGCGTCCGCTGCCCCTAATGCATCAATCGTCTTGTTACAAGGGATTAAAATTATCCCCTTCATAAGACCATGGTCTACCATGACCATGATTGAGTCGAATCCATCCGAAATAGGTAAGTCCATGATGAAGTCTGTTGTGACTAGCACAAATGGACATGTCGCTGTGCTTTTGATTGGCATCAAAGGCGGTGTCGTTGGGTGTGTGTTGACTTTCATCTGTTGGCATTTTGCGCATCCTTCTATCCATTTCTTGATTAATGTCATCATTCCCGGCCACCAGTAGTCTCGTCGAATGAGTTCAATCGTTTGGTATTGTCCAGGGTGTCCGGACGGTAGTGAGTTGTGATACTGCTCAATAATCTGTTTCCGTAGATCAGTATTTGGTGGCACATAGCAACGGTTTTTAAAGAATAGGATGTTATCTTTTACTTCCCAATCAGCCAGATCGGATCTGATTGGTGGTGTTCTGTTGGTTTTCAGTGCCTTGATTGCATCGGCAACTAGTTCGTCTTTCATAGTTGCTTGAATGAGTGCCGTTTGCATTTCTGTATCGATGACGTTGACAAAGACATTCTCTGGGAGGAGCGTGATGTTCTCGTTGTCGTTTTCTATTCCTTTGCCCCAGTCTTCTCGTTGAGAGAGGGCATCAGATTGTATCATCTGTGATCCAGGAACATGTAGTAATTTTAGCTTGAATTCTGATAAGAACAGACTCCACCGGGCCTGTCTTCGCTTCAGCTTCTGAGCGGTTCTGAAATATGTCAGGTTCTTGTGATCGGACAAGATCGTGATGGGGTGCGGGCTTCCTTGGAGGTAATGTCTCCATGTTTCTAGTGTGCATATAATGCCGAGCAGTTCTCGATCATATATTTCATAGTTTCTTTGTGTCGCATCGAGGGAGTGGGAGATGTAACTGCATGGGTGCCATTCTCCATCTGTCCCTTGTTGTTGTAACACAGCGCCGGTTGCGAACTTCGAGGCATCGGATTTGATGGTAAAGGGTTGTTCTGGATTTGGCATCTGTAAGATTGATGCCTGTGCAAACTTCGCTTTTAGTGCATCAAAAGACTGTTGACATGTCGTTGTCCATTCAAACTTGACGTCTTTTTGGGTAAGATCATTCAAGGGTCTCGCTAGTTTGGCAAATCTCCCAATGAATCTTCGATAGAAGTCTCCGAAGCCTAAAAAGGATCGTACTCCTTTGATGTTAGTCGGTGCCGGCCAGTCTTTGATTCCTGCTAATTTTGTCAGATCCATCAGAATTTGATCCAGTTTGACAATCAAGCAGAGGAATTCGACTTCTTGTACGTTGAATTTGCACTTCTCCGGTTTCAGGTACAAGTCGTGTTCTTTGAGTCGTTGCAAGACCCGTCTTGTCCGTTCCTGATGCTCTTTGAGATCTTTTGAGAAGATAAGGATGTCGTCCATGTAAATGACTATCCATCCTTCGTCAATCATGTCCTTGAAAATCTCATTCATCATCGCTTGGAACGTAGCGGGAGAGTTGCATAATCCAAAGAACATCACCGTTGGTTCAAACAGCCCTTTATTCATTTTAAAGGCTGCCTTCCATTGGTTGCCCTCTTTGATCCAAATATTGTGGTATCCCCATTGAATGTTGAGTTTCGTGAACCATTGCGCTCCTTTGAGTTTGTCGAGAAGATCGCTGACTAGTGGAAGGGGGTAAGTGTTCTTAACCATTCCACCGTTCAGGTAGCAATAATCTTGACATGGTCAGAGGGCTTCTGAGTCCTTTTTTGCAACGAAGAAAAAGGGGGAGGCCATTGGGGACTTCGATGGGCAGATGTAGCCTTTCTTGAGATTTTCTTCAACAAAGTTGTCCATCTTGGCTTGTTCAGTGGAAGACAGTGGGTAGACTTTGCAGTTTTTTGGTATAAAGTCATCTTTCAGGTCAATGGCATGGTCCCATGGTTTGGATTCGGGGAATCGTTCGGAAGCGGCTTTCTCGAAGACCTGTTTGTAGTCTCGATAATGTTCTGGTAATAGATCATCGAGGGTTTTGGCCTTTTCCGGGTTGTCTGTCTGATCACCGTGAGCAAGTTTCTGTGAAATCAAAGTCTTTGCTCTTATCCAAATCCCTTGTCCAAAGCAAAACCATGGGGTGGCCAACAAAGAGACAATCCTTGATATCCTTGTCGTTTTTCTGGAGTAGGAGTATCTCGGTGTTTCGTGTTCTTCGGTGAGAGGTGGTTCAGTGACATTGTTGGGATCAAAGATTCCTAAGACCAGTTCTCCTTTGACATAGGTGATGACGAGGTCCTTGTTTTCAGGTTTGGTCTCTTCTCGGAGCGGAATGTCTTCTTTAGGAGGGTCTGAAGTTTGTTCCATGATCGGTTTTTCTTCCGGTTCAGGGGTGGTGCAGGAAATGATGATGTGTTCTTCTTCCTGTGCCTTGTCTGTGATCTGTTGTCCGAATGCCGTTTTGCCCATCATTTCCCTGGTTTTGGCCACGATCCTTCTAATATGAGTAAGTTGTTCTTTGGGGAAGGTAAGGGTACCTTTCTTCCAATTGATGTGGGGGTTTTCTTTCTGGAGCCAGGGTAGTCCAAGGATTACTGATTCCTTCCCTAGACCAGTTACCAAATACTTTCCCTTTGTCTGTGTATCTCTGATGGTTAATCGGGTCATGGTGGAGTGGGTCGTGCCTTCTTTGTTCAGGGTGCTGTCGGCATTCCAGGTTTTGATCAGTTTCGAGAGGGGTGTCATTTGAAGTACACGGCTGCGCGCAAAGTCTCAATCGATAAATGTTTCTGCAGCTCCTGAGTCAAGGAGTGCTTCTGTTTCGACAATTCTTCTTTCTGTTCCTAGCTTAATTGGGATGCACATAGATTGTTTGCCCATATTAGCTACTAGTACAGAGGAAACTGATAACTCAGCGGGGTCTGACGTCGTTCCAGTCTGCTTCTTTGAAAACCCTTGTCTTCAAGGATGGCGAGGGCCTTCTCCCTCTCTTCTTCGTCTAACTCTGCCATCATGGAGCGGAGATTCTTGTAGACCCCTTCACCAGTCTTCTTCTGCCAGGGTTTCGAAGAGGACGTGGTAGCGACGGTTCTGTCTTTTCTGTGGTTTCCAGAGCAATGTCCAGGTTTGTGACAAATGAAGCATAACCCCTTCCTCATGTGCTCCATGCGCTTGGAATTGGAGAGGCGGTTGAGATCGAAGCCGGGTTCGCGTTTGATGGTGGTGGTAGGAGGTGTGGGGTAGGCAGCGCGTGCTTTTCTGGTGATGGCACGTGCTCTCTTCCACTGTCCATTGTACTTTGTGGCTGCTTTCATCATGTTCTCGAGGGTGACTGGGACCATCTCCATGTTGTAGATTTTTTCTATGAGTTTGGGGTTTAGTCCGTCAACAAAATATTCGATGAGGGAAATATCGTCCGCTACTCCTGATCTCCCTTTCAGGATTCTGAACTGCAAGATGTAGTCTTCGACATCTCCAGTTTGTTTCAGGGTTTTGAGCCCGTGTTGCGCATCTCTGGCGTCATTGACTGGTGAGAACGCTTCTCTAATTTCTTTTTTGAAGTCTTCCCAAGTCCCCCATGGGGTGGTCAGTGTTCCTTTTGCTTCTGCCCAACCTGCTGCGGTTCCTCCATTCATAAAGGAGAGGGCGAAGATAATTTTCTTGTCGTCGGTGATAGACGTCAGGGTTTGCCCTTAAGTAGAGCGAGACTTGTGAGAGGAACTTGCCGGTCTTGGTTCGCTCTCCATGGAAGTCGGTGGGTGCGCGGAGCTTAATCTCTTTGGGGTTCTGTGCGGCCATATTGATAGAGGTGAGGGAGAATGGGTCAGGGTGTTCTTCTTCATCAGGATCCGGTTCTGAGTCGGATGATTTGAATTCTTCATTCTTGAGGTAACGAGAAGGTTCAGTGCCAGTTCTCTGGCTAAACCAGTGTTCTGTGGGTTCGGAGTAACGTACTAATCGTCCCTTGTGTCGGTACCACAAGGAGTCGGGTTCAGGGGTTGCACCACAAGGTGGGCGGTCAGGGGTTTGTCGGTTTGATCATTGAGATAAAGCGTCTGCTCTTGAGAAAGAGGACGTTGTGGATCAGCTTGACCTTTTGTTAAGGCAGAGCCTCAACTACTAAGTTCAAGTTATCGAGTTCGTTAATGACAAGGCTTTTGTCGTTGAGTTCAATCACACTAAGATGGAGGCTTTCCGCTTAGGTTGCGTTCGCGTCAAGTGAGCAGTTAAGGTGTTAGATTGCCTAGGTCAAGCTAGAGAGCCTTGACCGTAAACTACTACAGTTTATATAGCTACTGATATCTAGCTAATTGTCCAATAGTATATTGACAAGTACTACCTACTGCACGCGCAGCAAGATAGCTGTTATACTACGGAAAGCTGTATCTACTATAGTGTAAGTGGCTGTGCTTATTGCTGCACTACAAACAACGGTATCTAATGGGCGCTGCCCGACGAGTCAGTATCTGCTAAGTATCAGAAAGGAAGGAGAGTAAAGTAAAAAGAAAAGGAAATTGTAACATGCCATGCCCCTCTCAAGATCAGGCCCTCCCCTTGGCCCGACCCCAAAGGGGACTTCCCCCTCTTCCCCCTCCTCCTCCTCCTCCTCCTCCTCCTCCTGCAAGCCAGCAGAGTATGAGCTCAGTCGAAGAATGGTGGCCTCGCTTGGCCCTTGGAGGGGAGAGGCGGGTGGCTGCATAATTTGAGCTTGCCCTATAGCCAAGAATCAGCTATGCAAACCTGGATCTCCATGGGACACTAGCCTGGTTGGAACCAATGGGACTGCAGCGCCTCCCGGTTTCCAGAGGTCATCCGATGTATGTCCTCAAAAGTGCTGGCAATAGCATCTTTCAGAGAGCTAGGGGTTGAGACGATCTCTATTAGTGCCATCCATATGCGATTTTTGGCCTCCTTTACCAATGGAGGCTGCTGGTTCCCTAAGATATTCCACAGCTGTAAAATAGCCAGTTATATTTTAATGCACAAATGGATGCATGGGCAAATGGATAAACGCATAAATGCATAAATTCCATCGGTAAACAATGATGGCATGCACCTCAAGCACCTTCATCTTGCCCAGCGACTGCGCCCCTAGCAGGCGGTTGGTGAGAAGAAAGAGTGGAGAGCCCGCAAGAGCCACGTTCAACGGTGTTTGGATCATCTCCAGCAACAAGGGGATGCTGCCGTCAACGGAGACACCCTGCCTTGAAGCTAATGTCAGCAGGAGAAAGCAAACCCCATGAGCTAGCTCACTGCCTCAGGGTGCTTTCTAGCGCTTTCTAGCGCTGCCCTGTCCTTTGGGATGTGCTGGTTGCCCTGGGACGCAATGAGCTGAGTAACTCCAGCCATGAAGCACCACACGTACCTTGAGAAGGTAACAAAGGTGGAATGCAGCGACCGCTAGGTTATGGAGAAAGTTTGCCTTTTGAACGTGCCGGGTGGCGACCTGGAAATTTCGGTAGCACTGGTCTAATCAAACACCGGATGTCTCCACTGCATCAGGGGCTGGATCAAGGCAAGAGGGCATTTCGATCTGCGTTAGCGCAATGGTATGCCGGGAAATGAGATTAGGCCAGTCATCCAAGTGATGGGGGCTCTGAAGGGTGGCCATTCAGTAAAGAAGTAAATGAGCTTGAAAGCAGAAAAACGCATGAGCTTCAGGTTCAGAGGCTGGACCAACCTCTCCTTGCTCCCCTCAGCAGGGACCCCCTTGCCATAGGCTTGCGCCATGACGTCCACCACCCAATATGTTAGCAGCTCCTTCACAAAGCTGTCTTGCTCTGCTGTGCTATGGGAGGTGGTGGATGGTTGCACGCCAGTGTCGCAAAAAGAGCGCAAGAAGCTCAATCCAGCTGGTAAAGGTGGTATAAACAGCTGCTCTCGATCATGAATCATTGCCAGAAAGTGCTGAGGTTATCTTTTAAGCGGGTGAGGAAAGCATAGGCAGATCCACTTACATGAAGGACCGGCATGCCTTCCAATTGATCTAAACTGCGTGAAACGTGTAGGATATTTGTATGCCATAGGATGTTTTTAAAGTGGGCACTATGGGTGGGAAACGAATCAGCCATGTTAGTTAAGCTCGATGGTTGAAGTTTGACTTGAACGTTATGGATATTTGGCATGATTACATCACTTGGCATTAGTCCAGACTAACCCTAACCACAACACACATACGGTGGATCCCACATACCCACACCAACCTAGCGCACCCATGCACCCATCCGCCCATCGGCATGCTCATCAGGGGGATGCTGGGGAAGGGAGAGGATGCTCACAAGGATCACCTGGTTCCAACCCTGCAAAGCGCCACAAGCATGCTGTAATAGCACTATTCTTCTACTTACTAGTGGAAAGATTATAATTTTAACCATCAGTATGCTGCAGAGATCTACTGTTAAGGGGTACAGAGAGTTGTTCAAATAGCCTTAGAGCACATCTCCTTGGGCTCTGCTTTTTCGACGGCCCCTCTGCCCTCGACGCCTGCCTTCGTCGTACCACAGACTTCCGTGTCACCTGCAGAGCTATTGAATCCGTAGCCCAAATGCCCCAGATAGGGGTTGAGGGTGAGGTTAGCTGGGCGTGGCATGCTTTGGGATGAGGATGCTGAAGGCGGTGGCACTAAGTCGAACGCACTCACAGTTGTGGAGCCTGAGGGAAACACCATACTGGACATGGAGGGCTGCAACCCCCCAGAGTGGCGCAGCGCAGGCTCCATCGCCTCCTTCTCCTTCCCCTTTGCTGATTGACCTGTGGTATAAAGCCAGCCATCAGGCATCAAATTGAGGTCCGAGCGTGCCACATTCTCCCACAATGGAGCCCCCTCGCTTCTTGCCCCACTGTGCTGAAAAGCGCCAGGATGCATCGTAGGATACTGATGCCCCGCCTGGAGCATTAAGGCCCCATGGTGGGGTGGAGAAAAATTGCCTACCGAGGAAGACCTTGTGAGCGCTTTTGCTTGTTGGCCCGTCACTCTGTTGCTGGGTAGCCCAGAGACATGTAGCACAGCACCTCAAAAGGTGTCGTAAGATAAGTGAGAAGGCGGGGGGGTGGCTGCATGAAGACATGGCTGGCGACGTATTTGGCACTATGACAGCAGCTTGTCAGTCAGATTCTACAGCGAGGACACGATATGGCTCACTAATCAATTGAATGAGCCTGGCAGGCTTCTCTCAAAAAGGCAGCCATTTCGGCTTTCAAGGCCGTATTGTGGCCTTCAGGCAGAGACCACAATGCTGTGAGAAGCGACACTTGCTTGGAATTAAAATCGAAGCCCCGGACAAGCTGTGGCCAGTGTGATCCAGACAGATATGACAGCCAAAATCGGAACAGCTATGCCAAAATCAGAGAAGAGAATTTGAAAAGCAGGAGGGAGGGCTTACCATGAGAGACCCAGACACCAGGACATCTGGAGGGAATGGGCGGCACAATGGCTCCATATGTGTTAAGAGCCCAGGAAAGGTGTCGACCAGGGACATTACAATGAACTTTATGAGATGCAACAAGTACATGTTTTGAAAGGGCAGCACCTGGAGATATACAGAGGCACCCCAGCGTACGTTCTCAGGCGAGAGATGGGAGCCTGGTGCCCATCTAGTGCCGATCAGAAGGCTGGGGCGCAAATATGGCAGGGGTGCTTACTAGGTGTCGAGCCAGGTGCCTCAAGCGCATCAAAGCGGCCCCTCTTCTGCTTCCGGTAGTCCTCTAACTGTTGTCCCTCGCGTTCATTCTCTTTCATGGCGCAAATGAAGAGATCCTCCTCAAGGAGGTCTCTTGCAAGATCAGCCATTGATTGGGTGTTGTTACCCTGCGTGATAAGCGACCCAAAGGAGCTGATATACATATCTGAGCATTCCTTATACACTGCTGACATATGCGCCTGCATCCGCTGCAGAATGCCTGCGCGCTGCAGCGCGAAATGAAGGAGATTAATCCAGAATGGAAACACGGCACAACAGGGAAATGGTGCGCACTGCATTGTCCACCACTGTGTGCTGGGCCCTGACCGAAAGGCCCTGGAATCGCTCTGGTGTCGTGGGCATGATAAGATCTGCGGGTGATTCCCTGATAAACAGGGCGCCCTTCAATAGCTGTTGGAGGCACTGGTCCTCCAAATCGTCTTTGAACGCATGCTGCAACGACACGGCTGCCAGACTTCCTACATCCAGGCCGAATTTGGCAAAAATGGCCATATTCTGATCGGGGAAGATGAAAAATCAGCATCTTCTTCAGGTAGCTCAACCAGGAGGACAGACCGCTCACCGCTGTTGCATCCTCTTCATTAAGTGCTTGCCCCACCTCTTCAGGCCATGATGGAGTGCCTGTGTCCCCTAAAATGCCTCCATCCGCTGCCTGGATAGAGCCATGGGTGCAGTCTGAGTATGCCATATCAATGATGTCAGGTAGAATGTTAAGAGAAGCGAGGTGCATCCTCTGATGAAGCCTTCAACACGCTGCATGGAGCAACATGAGGCCGGCCCACCTCCCAGTTGGTTGGCTGCTAATGCAAACCCTTCTAGAAGCATACAGGGCTGATGGCATGAGATTAATTCCTGGGCTATCAATGTAGCGATCCCCATACCATTATGATCCTAAGTCGATTGAATACCATACTAAGTTTAAATTGATTGTGGTGAAGGGAAAATTCTGGAGGTCTGAAGGATTAATCCTGGCTGTCATAGATTCTTTTAAGGCTCAATAAACTACTTTTTTGCCATTGTCTTGGTCTTGATCTTATTTATTCAAATTAATCCATCAGCGCTCAGGGGTGCTGGGCATTATGCCAGATGCCACAATGGTGTTCCATTGCCTTGTTTAAAATGCCAAAAGGCCTGTACGCATACCATTCCACTCATGATTTAGTGCGATCCAAGTTCAAGGGGGGCAGGAAACATATCGATGGTATAACAGGTCCAGCGACTTGATCATGAGCACACGTTTTGAATTGTCCAGACCAACCCTAACCACATATAATCTCCTTCAAGAGATCGATTAGATACATCGCCCTTTGTAGGCACGGCTATCGCTCAGGGGAACAACAAACAAAGAACACCAATATGAGCGGCGAGCCTACTACAGGAATCGGTGCCCTAAGCTGCTTCACATGTGACAAGGCCTTTGCGTGAAGGCCAAAGATGTCTATTTGGAGCATGAGGAAAGGAAAAAGAGAAAGCAAGAGGACGCGATGGCTATGGAGGATCAGCTCAGAGATGGACTGGTGGGCATGGGCCCTTCCCATGCAATGGGCTTGCAAACCGTCGGAGAATGCATGGCAGGCCCCAGCGATGTTGCCATGCCAGTGGCCAAGGAAGATGATAATCTTTGTCCCTATGAAAGCCATAATTTGCCAGACCCCTTGGCTGCATGGCAAACGAGACGTGCCATTTGCCCTCCACTCCATTTTTGTGATGTCCTACCGGACCCTCCTGCTTCTCTACTGCCTCTGCATTTGCTTGCTCCCATCATCATACAGGGCTCGAACGAGGTATGCATCTGTATGATCTTCAGGCTAATATCTCCTTACTGCCCCCTGCTCTCTCCCAGTTGCCGAACCCCGCCTTTGCAGGCAGCGGTGCTGTGAATGTTATAGAGACACAGACGAATGCTTTTGGGGTGTTCTGGCATTATTTGGCTGCCACAATTCCATCCCATGATCCAGATCAGCTTCTAAGAACAGACTCAGCGGGGCTGTCTGCTATTCTGACTAACTGCAGCAAGGCTCAGACCACCGAAACCCCCTTTGGGCCCTATCCCAACCAGAGTTCTTTCATGCTTGGGCAATGGTATTGGTGTGGGGGAGCCCAAAAATCTAAGGATGACTTCCAGAAGCTCGTTGGCATTATCACTGATGCAGATTTCTCCATAGAAGACATTACAAAGACCAGATGGGGTTTCATCAACTGCCAGCTTGGAGGTAGTAGCAATGAATCCCTGTGGATGGACTAAGATGGGTGCATTGCTGATGCTGGCTGGGAAAAAAACGCCATTGCAATCAATGTGCCTTTCTGGTATGGGGCCAGCACTCCTTCAAGAGGCAAAGGGAAGGGCAAGGCAGCAAAGGGGCATATTGAAGCATACACCATTCCTGATTTTTACCATCGCAGCATGGTTGCAATTTTACGTGAAAAGCTTGGAAATGAGGATGAATTTCAGCACTTTCACTTGGATCTGTTCGAGCTCCATTGGCAGCCTAGAGATGGGGCGGAAGCCATTCATCTCTCTGGGGAGCTGTACAACTCACTGGCTTTTATTGAGGCTCACAGAGAGGTGCAGGGGTTGCCCAGGGAGCCAGGGTGCAGCCTGCCCCGTTGCGTTGTGGGACTTATGTTTGCTTCTGATTCTACTCAGCTTGCAGCATTTGGACAAGCGAAGCTCTGGCCTGCCGATTTGTTTTTTGGCAATGATTCAAAATATCGCCATGGAAAACCCACTTTGCACCTCTGCTGCCATGTGGCTTATTTCCAGAAAGTGAGCAGGCTATGCAGCCTGCTGTATCCTTTTAAAAGGTGCTAAGATCTTTTGCAGCTTCCAGATGAATTCAAGGACTTTTATATGGGGCATTCGGATGGAGGACAGGCCCCTGATGCAGCTACAATGACGCACCTCAACCGCAAGCTCTTTCATGCACAGTGGAAGACAATCATGGATGATGAGTTTATTGATTCATATCACCATGGGGCTGTAATCATGTGTGCAGATGGCCTTCAGAGAAGGTTTTACTTGCATCTGCTCACATACTCTGCAGACTACCCAGAGAAGTAAGCCCCCTCGATGAGCCTGATCCTGGAGTTTGGTAATCCTCATTTTATTGCCTTCAGGATTCTTCTAGCCAGCATTAGAAATCTTGGCAACCACCCTTGCCCTCAATGCCTTATTCCTCTCACACACGCACACAGGTTTGGAATGCCCTTAGACAGAAAGCAGAGGGTTTCATTGGCCTGCCAGAATAACCTGGGGTATCATGCAAGAGTTTCTGGCGCTCGAAAGCTCATTTACACAGAATACCGTGGAGTTGAAAGCAAGAATGTAACTGCAGGTCTCAGTGACTTCTCTGCAGTCCCGATTTCAGTGAGATTCGCCAGTTGGAGCTTGAAGTTAATGATGAATATCTCACCCAATTTTCAATGACAGAATGTGTTTTCTGAGAAGCTTGCCTCTCATGGGTTCAACATGTTTCCCACATTTGTGGTTGATCTCATGCACGAGGTAGAGCTGGGCATCTGGAGGTCTCTTTTTATCCATCTTCTATGCTTGCTTGAAGCCATGGGTGCTGGCGCCACCCCCGAATTGGATAGAAGGTTCCCCTCTTATTAATTAGCCCATTGCTAGCATCTGATTCTGGCATCACCAGGTATAGAGAGGTGCCAACTTTCGGGCTGGATACAATTCACAAGTTTTCCAAAAATTGCTCAGAGATGAAGCAGCTTGCAGCTTTGAATTTAGAGGACCTCCTGCAGGTATGAATGGGGTAATCAATGCCCAGTGCAGGAGCCATGCTAATGCTATGGCCCTTTATTTCAAGTGCGCCATCCCTGTCTTTGAGGGCCTCCTGCTGGAGCCTCACAATCAAAGGCTGATGGATCTTCTATTTCTGCTGGCCCACTGGCATGGCTTGGCAAAGCTCAAGCTCCATAGCCAGCCAATGCTGCAGATCCTGGATAGAGTGACCAGGTCTCTTGGTGACAAATTGAGGGATTTTGACAAATGTACTTGCTCTGCCTTTGAGACTCATGAGCTAAGGCGGGAGGTCAACACTCGAACGTGCAGGCAGTCCAAAAATTCCACAAAGCCTGCTGGGCTGGGGGCTCAACCGGCAGTGCCTTCAAGGTCCGCTAAAGGGGGTAGACCCCCTGATGGTGCAGGTAGCTTGAAGCAAAGCCGGGCAAAGGTAGCAATTAACCCCTCTCTCTCGTTTTGCTTAGCTTTAACCCATCTGCCATTCAAGGCATCAGGGAAGGAGCCTGAGGGCAGCTCCACAGGCAGCCGGCGCTTGAAGGTGCTTAACTTGAATACCTACAAGTTCCATGCCATAGGGGATGTCGTGGATGCTATAATAAGATATGGGACTACAGACTCATACTCCACAGAGCCAGTAAGCTTCCCTACCACCCCTCTAGGACTTACCCCACAATGCGAGGCAGGGGGAGCTGGAGCATTGAACTTTGAAGTCAAGGTTCAAAAGAACAAGCAAAAAGATGTATGCCCAACAGCTAGCAGCAATAGAGCACTGCCAAGCCCGCATTTGCCGAATCCATGGCTGGTTGAAGCCAAGAAAGGCCCCCTTGCAGCCAGGCAGCTTGAATGATATGGGTGGTGCTGTTCTTGAAAGTGCAAAATCATGGCAGGCCCAATATCAGGTCGGCAAGTCGCAAAATGAACCTGAGGCTCTCCCTGCTTTTCTCATTGAAAATGGGGGGGATCCTGCTATCAAAGTAGGTGGAGCTGATGTGCAAAAATTGTGTCTGATTGTTCTTTACCTCAGAATTTTATTCCCAGGCTGAAGGAGCACATTTTACCCTGCATCTGGGGGGCGCTTTTGCTGGAAACAGGGCTCCCATGGCAGAGGCAGCCCCAAGGTGATCGGCATATGGGGGCTGTGGGTGTGGATGCCGATTCCCTTCATGCGGACCCAGCAAACTCTGTCCTGTTCAAGAGCGATTGGATATACAGGCATCGGCTTATTAGACTTAATTACACTACCTACAATGTTCGACGGGCGCAGGACGTTGTAAACCCCAGAACCACCCACTGCAACATCATGCTTCTTTCGGACCCTGGAGAGGGTACGCGGGAGGCCTCCAATGCTTCCCCAGTCCATCCTTTTAGCTATGCTCACATCCTAGGCATTTATCACGCCAATGTGATTTATGTGGGGGAGGGCATGGTGGACTACAATGCAAGGTGCTTTGATTTTCTGTGGGTGCGTTGGTACCAGCCGCCGCTGACTCCCAGATCTGGTGATCTTAGCGGGTGGAGCACTTGGAGGCTTGACCAGCTGTCCTTTTTCCCAGTGGCTCATCCTGATGCATTTGGCTTTGTGGATCCAGCTGATGTCATCTGCGGCTGCCATATCATTCCAAGGCTTCACAGGGGAAGAAGGAGAGCTGACAGGAGTGGCCTTTCAAAGCTTGCCAAGGATCACAGGGACTGGAAGAGTTATTATGTAGCCTGGTGCATGGATTTTTCCAATGCTTTGAATGCTGCCCCTCGTGTTTATTGGGCTTTGTGACAGATTTGTAGACAGAGACATGCTCATGCGGTACCACTGGGGCCTTGGCATTGGGCATTTGTACGCTTGCCAGGGGAATCAATCTAGCCCTGATTCCCCCGGAGATGCTCAGGGCTCGGAATCTGGCAAGCCATGCAGCCTGGTTATAGTGCAGCAGCCTCAGGGGGGTGATTCAGCTGAAAGAGGAGGTGCTCCAGAGCGAGAGCAGGTCATGGAAGGTGCGGAGCCCTCAAGAGATGCTCTGATGCACCAAACAACCAGCGTGGAAGGCTTCCAAGGGCCAGGCTCTGGGGTGGAATCAGGGTCAGACTCGGAAGCTGGTGGGGATAATCCAGAGGCTTATTTGGAAGATAGAGAAAATGAGGATTTAGGGGACTCAGAGCCATTGGGAGACTCGGATCAGGCTGGGGAGTGTGATGATATGGACAGCAACTCAGATGATGACGTGTTCTTAGCTATGGAAGAGATGTATGGCTCGCAGGCCTTGGATTAGCTTCTAATAAGCAGCGCGCATGCCGTTTGAATGATGTATTTCGTGAAAGGGTTGGGGGCTTTTGTGTCATTAATGGAAACGGCTCATTTTCTTGTGTTCTCACATGGGCTGCAAGCATTTGCCACCCTCGCCACCGCGCGCCCGCCTTGTCTGAGCAAATTTCATATAGAAGGGTTTTCAGTTCATGTTGAAGGCCGGGCGTTGATGCAGGTGATGCTCATCTGCACCGTGACTACTGATCCAGCCCCTTTATTGCTGCCCATGTTGCACGGCCCTTAGCCCCGGCCATTCAGCAAGGCTTACCATCAGCCAGTCCAATTTCAGGTGTTTAATTCCCTTTGGTAAAATGCTCCATTTAACGGCTCTTAAGGTTTAAATCGCTAAACTATGGCCTCTTGGCTCTGAAACCCTGCATCCCGCATTTAGAGATCCGGCAGGGTTTGTGCTTGTTGAGCTGAAAGCTGCCACACACTGTTGCGTGGGGCCACTGGGTATGGTGCCATTCTCTTCGCGACCACAGCTTTGAAACGTGTGCCAAACCAGGAGGCCAGGGTTTGTTTTGAAATTTGCCATGCAAGCCTAGCTTCAAAGCTGTGTCTTCTCTGACGGTGGTCGGTTGTTAATACCCTGTCCGAAATGAAAATTTCTCTGTTCTATGTACAATGTGCAACTCAAGCTTGTGCTGAGGCCTTGGTAACAAGGCAAAGAGCTGCCCCTCGATGCCGCCAAATGGAATGATCTGGGAAAATGCAATTCAGTTAGTTTTGAAGATATCAAAAATCTGCGTTGGAAATCTCTTCCTCTCATAAAAAGGAGTGTTTTGGCAAGACAGATGGGGCAAATGTCAATTTTTGATGATGGTATAGTATTGTTTGTATCAATGTGGTGGTTGCTAAGCGAATGGGGCCATAGCTAGCACTGACTGCCAATTTGGGACTAGTTCTGGGGGTGTTTACAGTCCGACAGACTGAGGTTCAATATGAAATTTTCAAAAGTCCAAACCGAAAACCCTTCAACCCTTAACCCCACCTGAGCGATTTGCAACACACGCGGGTTTAGACACCCGGCAAGCCCCCCTCTTCTGACACCCCATAAGCCCCCCCCTTTTCGCCCTGCGTCAGTGACGCCGCAGCAGGCAGCCCTCGTCAACGCTGGGTCCAACAAGGCCCTATGGATGCGAGCCGCTGCCCTGCTTGGTGACAGCGGCGTGGCTTGCCCTGCGCTCCTTTTCCCAACTCAACTGATTCGTGAATTGCAGCCGAGCCAGCGCGCCTAGAGTTTTGAAGTCCAGTCCTCTGGACTGCATAGGACTGATGAACTGGACTGGACTGACATCAGTCCAGTCTGCAGTCCAGTCTGTAGTTCATCATCTTATACCAGTCTGGACTGCAGTCTGAGGAGCAGTTCAGACCGGTCCTAGCACAGCCACACTCCCATACATCAATCACCATCTAAAACACTCCATAACAAGGCTACATAGTCAACATTTGCTCATGTTTCGTGTATTTTCAATGATTGTATTGCTAATAGTAGTGTGTTGGCACTTCTTTGTACTTGTGTTGGGCATGAGGGGTCTGCACAGGTCCTTGTGGGGTGTGTTTAGGCAGTGTGTAATGCTAAAATGCCCAGTCTGGACCAGTCCAAACTGAATAGAACCAGTTCAAGTCAGTCCAATATCAGACTGATGCAGACCAGTCTGGACCCAGTCCAGTCTTTTTTCGAAAATTTTCCTTTTATAGGACTGACCCAGTCCACAGTCCGTCCAAAAAAGACAAAAAGACTGGACTGGACCGGACTTTTAAACCCTAAGCGCACCACATGAGCAGTTTACAGCGGGCGCGCGCTTTGAAACCCGGTAAGGCAGCTCTTGTTGACGCTGGGTCCAACAAGGCCCTACGGACACAAGCTGCTGCCCTGCTTGGCAACAGCACACTACTTTTCATAGCTCAGCTGATTCACGAATTGCAGCCAAGCCAGCACGCCACCTGAGCAGTTTGCAGTGGACGCGCGCTTTGAAACCTGGTAAGCCCCCTCTCTTTGCTGCACGCCAGTGATGCTGCAGCAGGCAGCTCTCGTCGACGCTGGGTCCAACAAGGCCCTACGGGTGCGAGCTACTACCCTGCTTGGTGACAGCGACACGCCCCGCCCTGCACTGCTTTTCCCAGCTCAGCTGATTCGCAAATTGCAGCCAACTCAGTGCACCGCCCGAGCAGTTTACAGCGGACACATGCTATGACACCCGGTAAGTCTAGAGCAGCTGGAAAGCCAGGGGTGGCTGCCTCCGCTGGGGCTCAGGCAGGTGTGCTGATTGTTGCTTTGTTTTTTCCCACAGCAAGGAATGGACCCCATCGCTGCGCCCTTTGACTTGCAGCCCCTCCTATGGGGTGCAATGCGGTCGGAGCCCTCAGCGCTTTCTGCCCCTCCTTTGCCCTTACCCTCGCTAACACCTTCCCCCATGGCTGAAGCCGCAGGCCCATGCCTTGAGCCCCCACCACTTGAGCAGCCTGTGCTGCTCACAGCAGCCACCCCCCTTTGCCTGCCTCCTCTCGCCATGGCCAATCAGCAGCCCCCCAGCTCAGGCCCTGCCCGCACCCATGCTCAAAAAGTGTGCGCCAACCAGCGCCAGGCAAAGAGAAAGGCAGCCTGTGAGCTGTTTGTGCATGCACCCATGCGCCCCTCCCTGTCTGAAAAGCACAAGCTCCCAGATAAGCACTCCATCCCCTTCCAGGCTGACAGTTTCTCTGCGAGCAAGCCAGGCTATGTTGGGCTTTTTTTAGGCAAAGCTGGGCTGCAGCTCAAGCCCTCTACTTTGGAGGGTTTGCTTGACGGTGGGTATGAGCTGATTGAGTGGGATGGGTGGTGCATGCTAGGCCCTTTTTGCCTCAGCCTTCAGCCTTAACTAAGTGCCTCCCAACAGCAACCCCCACATTCTTCTTGATGAGAAAGGGAGGGTGATTGGGGCCTTGGCTGGCTCGCCCAGGCAGGAATCAGGCTGGGGCGACTGTATGGCCAGGACTGCAGCGCTTATGCCACAGGCAGAGCTGGAAGGGAGGGGCTCGCTCCCTGATGAGGCTTTGAGCCATGACCGAGGGGATTTTACAGCAATCAATGTGGGCGTTTTCTTTGGCCATGGGCATATGGTGCGTGCAGCCCTGAGGCCCTTGCGCTTGCTCACCGCCTTGTTGCTTAGGTGCCCAAGAATGGGAGCATTCCAGGCACTGTTCAGACCCTCCTGGCTTCTCCCGATGTTCAAAGGATTGCAGGCTTTCAATCAAGTAAGCAGTGCTACTGTGGTGCTGATCATGTGGCTCAACAAAGCCTGCTTAGGCTGCCTTAAATTTTACTTTCCAAAGCTTCATGCAAGATACCATAATGCACAGAGGGCCTGGCATAGGCACAACATGCGGCTGCGCCGCAACTGGCCAAACAGTGTGTATGCAGCTGCTGCCTTCAACCATGGCCCCAAGACCATTTGCCGCCCTCATAAAGATGCATGCAACCTGCGGCATGGGCAATGTGCCATTACATCAGCTGGCAATTTTGATCATACAAAAGGAGGCCACCTCAGACTCCATGAGCTAAAGCTGGTGATTCAGTTTCCTGCTGGGTCTACAATCTTGATCCCCTCCAGTGTTATTACACATGAGAACCTTCTAGTTCAACCAAATGAATCACGGTTCTCTTTTACTCAGTACATGCCAGGTGCCTTGTTCCGCTGGGTGGATTATGGCTGTAGGACAGAAAGGGTGCTCAAGAAGAAGGACTTTGCTACATGGGCTATAATGAAGGCTGAGGAATCAATGCAGTGACGGTTTGAGGAGGGTGTGTCAATGTTTTCTTTATATGACAGCCTTGCAGAGGACAGAAGCGCCTGCCTCATGGAGTAGATATGCTTGGCCCTGTACTTTTCATGCTATAAGATGCAATGGGTTTGTTTGTTTGCAGCCAAGGCTGTTGCATGATTGAAGAGGGACAAAGAGGTGAGTACATTACACTCCCCCACATATTCCGGTCGGAATTTCCGGAATTTCCGGAATTTGTCCGGAATTTCCAGACTCCGGTTGTACTTTTTTTGAGTGTATTTCTCACTGTCCAGGATAATTCCGGTTTAATTATATTTGTTGTTTTAAGCCAGAATTTCCGGAATTTACCCGAACTAACAAGAACCGAACTAACCGGACACAAGCATTAGAGGTAACCGGAACAACTGGAGTAACCGGACTCGAATATATCACGCAAATAAAATCTGTTGCTTGAATAGGGAATCGAACGCACAACAATCCGGTAATTCAAATCTAGCAACAATTAACCTGTAAACTAATGATATTACCCTAAACCTGACACACATTGTTGTCACGGCATCAATAACATCCATGTTGATTGTCACGCCACTCGAACTCGAACCACGACGACCCCCATCACTGCCTCATCGCCCCACCCCCAAGCCATCACCATGCCGACAACAACTTGCTCTCATGCCCGCCAAGCCGGATCAGCAAAATCGCCACCTAAAGCAGCATCACGCACTCGCAAGCGAGCCCCATCGATGCTCGAGACTGACAAACGAAGCAAGAAGGCGAAACAAGACGAGGAGGAAGAGGAGGAAGCGAGCAAGGGGACTACAAAAAGGGCCAAAAGGTGTGTAACCTAACCACGAGCACTAACAGTCGCGAGCTAACTGTCCCCAGAACCTTGAAAAAGGCAGCAAAAAAAGGAGCAGCCTCACCCATGCGTTTAAGGCCAGTGATCTCAAGTTCACATCAAAATATTAAGCATTTTTTTGTATTCTAGAGCTGAACTTGCCCTCGAGGCAAGTGGGATTACTGTGGCACCCCCTCAGCGTGCTCGCTCTGCAACAGCAAGTTTTTTGCTGACTCCACCTACCCTCGCAGCCTCCAGCCGTAAGCGCCGATCCCACCAGCCCCCTCCAAGTGACAAGAGTGACGACAAAGGCGACGACGACGAGAATGAGGACCAACATGCTAGTGACGAGAGATCCAGCCCCAAACCCCTCGGGAATGGCAAAAACCAGCTGGACGACTGCAGGGATGATGCCAACGAGACCACGGATGACACCGGGAGCGCCTACGGCACCGGGGACGACGCCAACGATACCAGCAGCGCCAACGGCAGCGGGGATGATGCCCATGACACCGTGGATGACGCCGGCAGTGGGAACAACGCCAATGACACCAGCACCGCCAACCGCGGCGGGGACGACGCCCACGACACCGCGGATGATACCGGCAGCAGGAACAACGCTAACGAGACCGCGGACGATGCTACCACCGCCGACAAGGTCACTGCAAACACCGGGAAGGGTGGGGTAGGTGCTACCACCGTTGACAAGGCCAGGTATGACGACGCCAACACCAGGACCACGGGGGAGCCACTAACAACCCCAACAGGGCTGGGTACGATGCTGACAACAGCAAGAAGGGCAAGGGAGGTATGAGCACGGTGGGCATTACCACTGACGACGCCAGGTATGCTGCCGCCAATGCCAGGACCGCGGGGGAGCCACTAACAACCCCCAACAGGGCTGGGTGTGGGAAGGGTGGCATAGGTTCGAACAACACTGGTGAGTGTCTATTCAGTTTACTGTTATTCTGTCCATCCTCTCTACCCCTCATGGTTGTATGTAGCCTTGAATACCACCACATTGTCAGGAGGTGCTGAGTACTCCCTCTTCTCTATGTTTTTGTTCTATAAATATTTTCTAGACAAATCCCTTAGTGGATTGGACCAAGGTAATAATTACATAAATAAAAAATTTAAACTCTTATACATTTGTTTGGAACCCCAGCATTTGAAGACCAAGGTAGGTTTTCTTTTCGTAGATATTAATTTGCTTTGTCAAAAAATATATAGATGTCCAGATGACTAGTCTCAGCATTAGTCCATTACAGAATCTCCAGGGTGCCTCTCGTACTACAGGTGGAATTATTTGGGGCCGAGCCTTGGGAAATGTTTTGAATATGGCTGATGTAGACTCTGGTGATGATATGGCTGTGCCAAGGAAAGGCAAAGTCCACCTCTACTCCTCATTGGTCAATCCTGCAGATGTCAAGCCCCCTCATGTTCTCAAAATCAATGTTAATTTTTCTATGGAACCTGTTTTGAAATCTATAGCTGCAAAGTGGTCCCCAATTCAAAGTAAGCTTCTATTTAATCATCAGTGCTGTATTTTACCTCATTTTGTCAGAGTCCAATCCTCATATTTTTGTTTTTGAGCAGAATGAATGGAATGTCAAAGGACGATATTCCACTGCACTTGAGTTTGATGAAGATGTTGAATGGAACAAACAGGGTAATGAATATATCCTTCGTCTTTGCCATGTAAGAAAAAATTATTTGGTAGTACAATGAACTACTTATCACAATATATTCTAGGAATCTGGACCTGCCTCTGCTGCTATTCCCCTTCTTTCAGTTTCAGCTATGACTCCTGGCTCTGCAGATACTCCTCCTATGACTCGGAACTCTACTCCTGGCTCTGCTGCTGTCTCTCATTTTTCTGGATTGGGTTCCTCTTACCAAGACAAGATCATTGCGGCTCTTCACATTCCTGTGGAATTGGCTGACCACAGGGATATCAATCTGGGTTTTGCATGGCAGAAGTATAAAGCCTGTATAGCTGCAGTTAAGGCCTGTGACAGTTTGTGGACTGGTGGACAGTTGAGAGGTGTCTTTGATAGAAAGCCTACTCAGTCAGATATTATCAGCATTTTCAAGGGGAAAACCCAGTGGCATTTGACTTACAAGAGAGTCTTTCCCAAAGTCTCCAACTACCCTGCTATGGTATCCTGGCTGGAGGATCAAGATGACAAGTTATCAGATGTGGACTTATGGGGTGTAGCCAAGAAAAGTTATATATTTTCAGATCTTATGAAATGGCTGGATAATAAAGGAGAGGGTCTGGATGTATCTGAGGCAGAATCTCACAGTGGAGAGTCTAGTGAAAGGGGAAAGGGGAAGGGAAAAAAGAAACAGGACAAGGGCAAAGGCAAAGGCAAGGAAAAGATGACAGTTAGAAGTAAGGACAAAAGAAAGAAGAAAGGACTTGGAAAGGAGGGGAGTAGTGGAAAGAAGAAAGCCAAAGCTACTTTGTAAGTAGATACAGTGGCTCAAATGAAAACAATTTGTGTATCTAAGTTTGTTATTCTAGTGAACAAAGCCTTCAGACAATAGTGTCAATGCTGTTGTCAAGTCTTTGCAATCTGTCTCCACTTTTGTGGATACTGCTGGTGTTCAGTCATTTGCCTACAGCTGCTGCTTTATCAGATTTCAGTTCATTTCCTGAATTGACTTTCAGATCATTCAGTCAATTCATAGAGCAAAATTTCTCAGCTGATATATCACTGTCAACAGTACTTGTAATGCTGTTTACAATGACTGAAAACCCTGATCTTCTCAGTCTTCATGCAAGACAACAATATTCACTTGTGAAAGGAGAAAATGCCTCTGCTATCAATAGTTGGATCAAATGTCTGTCAAGGGCAGTGTATACCAAAGTGAATAGCAGCAATTCAAAGTGGCTATCTGAATCTGATTTTTATGAAGGCATTTCTGAAAATCATATTGTTAGCAATATTGCTGCTAAACTTGATACATTTGCACAAGTTCTTGGTCTTATTAAATATAACAACAAAGGCCATTTGAAAACTGCTCTCAAACCAATATCATATACAGCTATTGAAGCTGTTCATATCATTTGCCCTGCCTCATATGAATGTGAAACAGCAGAGTGTCAATCTCGATCTTTGGTTCAAACATCCAGACAAAGAGACATTCCATTGACAACACTCATTAAAAATAATCTCATTTATGAGAATGTTCCTGTTCTTACAGGCAAATGTCCTAAGTGCACTACAATATATAGTGCTGATCATGAGCGCTCACCAGAAATTGATGAAGAGGGACAGTTTACAAAGCTCTATTTAAATTCTGCCAAATATCTCAAAATTGGGCAGAGTGTATGGGTAGATAGAATATTTTCAAATGCTGTTGTCAATGGCATGTACAGCTTTCATGCTTCAGCTTCAGCATATATGGAATTTTGGAAAAATTCTTTCTGGAAAACACAACAGCATACATCCCGTTCTTTATCACGTCGTCAAATATGGCAGGCCTTTGTTCAAGAATCTATTTGCACTATTGCTGCCTCTGCTAATGTGGAGCTATCTGTTAGAGATAATCTGGCAATTGATGAGATCACCAGAGAGGCATTTTCCATCCTTGGTGAAAATGGCATTATCCGAGCTGCAGATCAGCATGCTTGTTCAGAATGCACACATGCCTATGTGAATACACCTCCCAATATCACAACATCTAGTTCTGCCACTGTAGCTGGTGTTGATGAGGATGCTGATGTATCATCCCAGCAAGGTTCACCTTCTCCATCTACCTCAGATGATATGGATGTTGATCAAACACCAGTAAAAATGATGGTTGTTGATGGAATATGTTTTGGGCCAAAGCACTGTGCCTATCCAGATTGTGCAGATGATCTTCTCAACTACCATGGTGAAGTCTTTTGTCCAATTCATGAACAAGAACATGGAGCAAGCTGTCATGTTCACAATTGCAACAATCTCAAAATTAAAGATACTCAGGCCTGTCAGCAGCATCAGGCACAATGGAAAAAATATGATGCTAAACACAAAAGACAATCTGCACCTGGATTTCGCAGAATTACTCAGAGACCAGCAGAAAATTTACCTTGGATCCCAGCTAGTGAACAAAGAAATCAACCACATGATGAACCAATGCCAGAGACTGAGCCAAAGAACTATTTCAGTGCTCCTAGATTTTATTGTGTTGAAACCATTTGTGCACCATGTGGAGTTGTAGTTGCCTGGGTAAAATTTCCAAAATCTGAGTCACCCACAAAAATTTTGAATTTTTTGGAAACAGTTTTTCCAACAGAAGATTCCAGACCAGATTACATTTGCATTGATAAACCATGTTTAGTGCTCAAAACTGCTATCAGTAATGGATCCTGGGATCGGATATGGAAAAAAACAACAAGATTCATTGTTGATGCATATCATTATATCAACCACAAGGAGGATGATGAGCTTTGCAAAAAGTGGTGTAACCCTGCACCAGCTGATGGATCTGCACCCAATCTAGTTGTTGAAGGAAAGGATATACAAGGCAAAGATTGTTTTAGACGTGCATTTAATACACAGGTGAGATTTTATAGTTTGTGTGATAATGGCACCTGACACACTTCCTATTAATAGGCTTGTGAACAATTAAATGCATGGATTGGAGGATATGAATCTATTCTAAAAAAAATGACTCCAGGAAATTTTAACTGGTTTTTGCATAGTATGCTATTTTACCATACAAAACATGTGATCTCAAAGCAACAGCAGAAAGAAAGTAGTGGTGATGGTAGTGATGATGACAATGGTGATTGTGAAGATATACACTAGCCTATTTCTTTTGTAGTCTGCCTTTTGTAGTCTGTCTTTTGTACAAAGTATTGTCTGGGTCTTTCTGGAACTGAAGTCTTGTTTGAGCTTGGAAAAAGGTAAGTTGGCTTTCCTGCAGAAACCAATAGCAACAAACCAATAGCAACAACAATAACAGCAGCAGCACCAATAACAAAAGTACCAAGAACTACAATAACAACAGTGCAATACAGTAACAACAGCAACAGCAACAGCAACAACAACAGCATCAACAACAACAGCATCAACAACAACAGCATCAACAACAACAATAACAACAGTGCAATGCAGTAACAGCAACAGCAACAGCAACAGCACCAACCTGCTACACAACTGCAGTTCCGGAAATTCCGGCCGGACTTTCCGGACTCATTTTAAGCCCTTGAGCCATATTCCGGAATTTCCGGAATACGTGGAGGAGTGTAAATTACAGAAAGAGGTAAATGTTTAATTGTTTTTGCTTGACAACCAGTAGATGCAGCCATGCACTGGCCAGTGGCACAGTGCCTTTCTATGGGACAAACAACCCTCTTTCCCTAGCCTCTGGGCTTTCTTGGAGTTTGCTGATTGATGCGTATCAGCCTTATGCCTATCCTTCATTAGCATGATGGGTGGTATTGTGGGGGGGTTGTTATTGTGCTGTGGATTGCACAGATGAGATTGGGGGATTGGTTGGCATGGGTGCATTTGGTGCAATTTCCTCACTGCTATATTGTGCAGCTAGCATCTTATTGGTACATTTGCCAAATTGAAGACCAAGGCCTGACAGGCCTCTGTGGTAGATGGAAGGTGTGTGGAATGGAGCAGTGCAGTGAGGAGCAAGCCAAGGGGCCTGAAGAAAAAAAAAATACTTTGGATGGTTGCAGGGAGGTTGAAGAGGAATGTGGATTCAAACCCCAAAGGGTCACTGGGCACAGCATGGAAAAGGTGGCAAAGTGCAAGCTTAATCCAACTCAGAAAACAGCTGCACCACTGGTGAAAAAGCAGAGGTCACAATTTAGCATTCTACACAGCTTGTGAACCAGGGGCATGGGCTATCATTGTGAAGGCTAGAGGAGCATGCCAAGCTGCAAGGCAGCCATGGCTTCTTCTTGCTGATGGCCATAGTGCACACTGCACCCATGGCTTTTTTAAATATGCATGCGCAGTGATATCCATTGGACTTGACACACATGCACCAAGGCCTTGATGGAGGCCATTGGGAGCATGATCATGGCCATGATGCTTGCCCCAAGCATGGCATCCAATTCCAGCCAAGGTAGTCTTTCCCTCCCACAAGCAAGCCCAGTATGAGTCATGGAAGACATGATGTATTGCCAGCTTGCAAGGTGGGTGGCAGAAGCTCAAGTTGATTATAATGGGTTATGGTGGTTACATGGGTCATGTGGATCATATGAGGTCATGCTGCATTATGTAATTTCTAACTAATATTATGATGCATAGCATATAATACCTGCATAACACCTCATAGCGCATAGATATAAGCAATATTCTGCTGCCTATAGCATATTTGCTTGGCATTCCATGTTAGGACAACACTAAACACTAAGGTCTAGCGCTGGCTCTCACAGTCAAACCCAACACAAGGAGAGAGGAAATTATAGTCTGAGGCGTTGCCGCACGTTTAGTGGGTAATACCTAAGAGAACTCAATTAGAGTCTCTAGGCATAATATTAACAGTTTAAATAGTACAACACATGAGCTAACAATGAGGCAACAGCATGTGCTACATGAGGCGTGATAACCATGCTTGAGTCATGCGGTGTGCGTGATGTGCGGACGCCATGTGTTTACCGTGTGTCCGCTAACTCTATCATAACCACAACGAATGTAAATAAAGAGGAATGTGTAACTTAATAGTATTAATTTGTCTTGGAAAAGATAATGAAAATTGTACTCATGACATTCCAAGGCCAATCTTTATTTGACTGTCCCCTGGCCACTGGCCAGCACATGACTGTAGTATTTTGGGAATGGCTTATTTTCCTTGGACTACTATGCATCATGCCGGAAATTGGATGACTTCCCATAGGATTTAGAAACCCAGATGATTTTCCAAACCATAAAATAGGTTGCCACATCAGAGTGCAAATGGAGAGATCCATGTTCTCATGGGAGTGCAGCTGAAGTTGAGATGAGTGTGCCAACACCACAATTTTACTGTATGTATTTGGGTTTGGTTGACATCACTTAGCTGTTGGAGAGGTTTAGAAAGAAAATTTACACCTAGAAGGGGGGGTGGAGGCCTCATTTGGATTTAAAGTTTACAATGCCTTCGAGCATGAAATACTTTTCCAGGGGCCTCAGGGAAACCTCATGCATTGCCCAAAGGTGGTTGGGTCTAGTGCCATGTCTGGAACAAACTAGTGCTTGATTTGGCACTAATTAGTGCTCTTTTTTGGAAATGACACACCCTGATGACTACACTAAATTGTCATTGTTATAACATCATCTGTGGCTGAGCATTCTGTTAGCAATGCTTTCCCATGCTTGATTGGGCACTAAATGGTGCTCTTTTTGGACATGACAAATCTTGATGACTACGCTAAATTGTCATAACTGGCTGAGCTTTCTGTTAGTAATACTTTCCCACCTGCTAGATGTGGGTTTCTGGCTTCATTTCTTGTTAATTGCCTGCATTCTGCTACTGCTACAAAAGCCTGAAGGGAGTAGGAGCATCCTCGGATATCCTAAGGTGACTCAGGAAGGAAAAATAACACATCAATTGTTGTCTTAGTCTGTTAATCAATCCAGTTGGCTTACTAGTAGTTCAAGTTCCAAGACCCTATTACCTTGCATTTTTACATCCTTTCTCAGTTGTATGGCAGACAGAAATATTTACACAAATGTAGATTAACTATCTTAAATTAACCAGATGTATTGCTTAGTAAACAGAGGCCATTCAGAAATATTTGAGGAGTTGAAAAACAGCTTGGAAAATGCCCCTGATTAACTATTTTAAATTAACTAGACATGCATGTTGCTTAGGTGTTGGCAGAAGGTGTGAATAGTCCATCTGCTGAAAGAACTTGAGCTAAGCTACAGGTTGGAGTTCAAAATTGAGTAGCTTAGCTGCTCACTAAATTAATTGCTGAGGTTACAAGATCTGGACAGAGACAAGAAGGCAGGGTGAGTCCATGGTTTGGCCTGTACCCCCTGCAGCCTGAGCATCCCACATCCTCTTTCAAGCTTGACATCTACTGATGCATATTGCAATTTACAAATTATATTACCCACTCTATCTCAGTATTTGGTCCCTCTGTTCCTACTGCTCTTCCTGCCAATGCAATGATGCCTCCCTATATGCTCAAGTCCACCCACCTGAATTTTTCTTCAGCCCTTAGTATCAACTAACACTCCAGAATTTATGGCTTGGAGCTCAGAAGTTGGTAAAACAAGGAAATGTGCAGCATGTGAGGCTAGTAAAAGCTGGTAGAAGTGGCTACCTATGGTTCTCCAGGAAGCAACAACAGAGCATTGCCAGTGAAATGCAAACATCTGTAAGTTTTGAATATGTTGATGATATCATACCAATTAATGGTATGAGGATGTAGTAGAAAAAATAAATATAGCCTAACAGTAGTGTACAACTTTTTTTACCAGTAACTGAGCAATGAGAATGGTCATTTGGCATGGGATAAAACTTTGTACAAAGCTTTGAAGTGAAGTCATGACCTTTGAATAGCTGAGTCATCAGTCAAAGGGCAAGAAAAGTAATACCAACTGCACCATGGCAGCTGTAAGCCTGGCATCCCCAGCCTTACCACATGCCTCCTTACCCCTAGCTACTCCTGCCCCTGCCCCAATGGCCAGTTGTATGTTTCTGTTGCATTCAGGCTTACAGTTTGTAAGCCAAACCTTATATGTAGAAGCTGATCAGTGGCTGTGACATTGTTGAACCTTAGACGACATCGTAGCACTCACCTTCATGTAGTCCCCGTGCTTTGGGAATATATGGTGGTCATGTTATGCTTGGGTCTTGTCTCAGTGAGCCTGTAGACACAGGCTTTCACTTTTTTTTTAACATCGGCCTTTTTTCACTTGGAACCCCACTTGCTGGCAACCTTAGCTACCCTTGTTCTGCCTTGACAGCCCCCCCTGCATGTTCCCCCAGACTCGTACTCAATGGCACCACCTCCTCCACCCCCCCGCTCATCCCTGAGACCCCCAGCCTGTTGAGCACACCCCACTGCTGCTGCCATGACACCAACGCCCTCGACGATGTCATAGTACGTCCCCTCCCCTCTCATTCGACGACGCGAACCTCCACCACACCCGGCGTGCCCCCTGCTTCTCCAACGGCTTGCTGATCAGTGGCTGTGACATTGTTGAACCTTAGACATCGTAGCACTTGCCTTCATGTAGTCCCTGTGCTTTGGGAATATATGGTGGTCATGTTATGCTTGGGTCTTGTCTCAGTGAGCCTGTAGACACAGGCTTTCAGCAGCTGACATTATTGAGGTTGACTAGACATGTTATTACCTTTTTTGATTGCTTGATTTTTTTGATTTGATCCAGACATGGCACCAGAGCCGATGGTTTGGAACAGAAATCTGAGTTTCCAGTCCCTATGGGAAGTCATCCATTAACTACAATAACCAATTCTTTTACCTTAAATTTAACATCAAGTATAAGAAAATGCTAAGCTGGTTAAAGAGCTTTTGCATTTCCATCCCTGAGCTGGTTAGCTTGATGCAAGCCCTGCAGTTGCAGATAATTGATCAAAGAATTTCTGGACTCTTGTACTTCCATCCCAGAAGCTGCCTCTATCCCCAAGTCTTGTGCCCTGATCTTGTTAGTTTAATGCAAGCCCTCTAGTTGCAGATGAATTGAACAAATAATTTCCTCACTCTTATACTTCCCTCCCAGAAGCTGCGCCTATCCCCAAGCCTTGTGAACTCTGGCCCTGAGCATGTTGGCACAATGCAAGCCCTCTATTGCAGATAAATTGATCAAAGAATTTCCTGACTCTTGTACTTCCATCCTAGAAGCTGCCTCTGTTCCCAAGTCTTGTGAACCCAGCCCTGAGCTTATAAGCTCAATACAAGTCCTCTAGTTGCAGATGGATTCAACAAATAATTTCCTGAGTCTTGTACCTCTATCCTTGAGCTTGTTAGCCTGATACAAGCCTTCCAGCTGCAGATAAATTGATCAAAGAATTTGCTGTCCCTTGGAGTGCATTCCAAGAGGCTGCTCTTCTTGGATTCTTAAGTAAATCAATATAATTCATTGTTTACATCTGCTGGACTGGGAGCGCTTGGTAATTCCCATCTGGTCAAATCTAGCTCTCCAGGTTTTCCTGATGCACTACTCCTTGTAAATACATGGAGTTTACTGGGAGTCTACATGGAGTCTACATAGACTTGCCATCAACATGAATCAAATGTTTGGTGAACCCATACTCCACCTAAAGCCTATGTAGACTCCCAGTAAAGTCTATGTAGTCTATGTAGACTCCATGTATACATGTGGGGGAGTGTAAAGCCCTCCTAATTGCTATGATACTAGCTCAGACTGCCCTAGGATTGTCCAAGTACCAGCCCAATCAGAGTCCAAGTAGCTTCTTAGAATCCACTCAGACTCTGATCAGACTCAGCTCAGACTGGAGTGATTAATTTGGCAAGAGCCCAAAAGTCCAAGTTTGGTTGGATCAGAGTTACAGCAGAGTCCCAGAAGAGTCTGATTGGATTAGGGAGGGGAGTTTAAAGACCTCTTTAGAAGAGCAATGTCAGCAGTACGATTTTATCTAACCCTCATAAGACATTTAATACTATTTAGTTTCCTTTGTTTGGTCCTATGGACACTTTTATGTACACATGGCTAAGGGTAGGTAGGTGATCGGACTCATGGTAGACACATGGTACTGTGCACCACATGCTAAGAGCATGGGAGGCTAGGCAAGGCTGTATCCATGAGGCTGACACATGTGCACAGCGCCTCATGGTCTAAGCAAGGTTACCTCATGTAGTTTAGTATATAATAAGTTAATATATTGCCTAGAGACTGTAGTTGAGTTCTCTTAGGTTATCCACTAACTAGTGTGACCACCTGAGACTATAAGGCTTCTTTCTTGTTTGTTTTGTTGGTGTTCAACTGTGAGAGCCAGTACTGATCCTTAGTGGTTAGTGTTGTCCTAACAGCAGAACTTGACTCCCTCCCATGCTCCCCCTCACACCTCTACCTCATTCTCAAATTCTTTCTTCAGGCCTTGCTTGAAATGACGTGCGCAACCCGCACTGCTTTTGTTAAGGTATGAGCCCTGACCCCATTTCAGTTTTTCACCACACCTCTACCCCCTTCATCGTTGTACACTGAACTTGTGGCATTCAGAACACTGCAAAAAGAAGGTGTGGAATACTCAGGTGACAGACCATCAGAGAAATGTTGAGCTCATCTCTGATTGTTCTGAACATGTGGAAGGTTGAGATCCCAATGTGAGTTCACTAGCAAGAGTCCACCTGGCTAGTTCCCTCTTTCTCCTCAAGTTGCAAGACAGGGTCATGTGCTTGCGACAGAGGACTATTGTTTTCTCCAATCCCACAATCACCTGACTCTCTCCTCCCAAAACACCTTTATCTTCTCTACCACCCCTCACACCCTAGTTAATGGATGAACTCAAGGAAATTTGAAACCTGAGTCTCTGCCTGTTCCCTGATGCCCCCACCCCCAAACCAGAACAGGAACCTGCTGAGACCTCGCTGGAAGCACAGCTGAAAGTAGAGTTTTAAAGTCCAGTCCACCAAACTGGAAAAGACTGCAGACCAGACTGAACCTGGACCAGTCCGATAGGACTATCAGTCCCGGTTCAGAGCAGTCTCAGAACACCCCAGTCCGCAGTCCAACTACCTTCTCAATCCCACTGGACCATAGGCAGACCAGTTCGGACTGGTCTGGGACCGAACCCTCAGTCTGACATGACTATGCAAATTTACATTACATTATACTACATATACTAGGGGACAGAGGCCCAGGGAAATAGAAGAGTGAAATTTTGGGGTTTATATACCCCATGTGAGTTTGCATATATTTGCTCACTCTCATGTGGCAGCCGATGCCACTTGTTGACAGGTGGTGCGACTTTTTTTTTTCCCCCACACAAACAGGAATCCACATTGATTCATCGACACTGCCAACAAATCCCCCATCAATGCATTGCTCTGCCCTCACACCACCACCAACACTCTGCCTGGGTGCAAACGATGTCCCTCCATTGTTTGCGCCCCCAAGTAAGTTAAAAATCTAGTGCATTTATTGTTAACTTCAACATCATCATAGGTTTGTTAACGACAATGCGGCTCCTATGCACTGCGGCTGCCCCTACCCTTGCACCACATCACAGGATGACATTTCACTGGTGGTGTAGCACCCCCCACCCTTTCCTTGCGATGAGACAATGCGCCACCCACGTCCCCCCATGATGAGCCTGGTGGCCTCAGCCGCACCCCCATCTGTGCCTCGCAACAAGAATGCCCACTACCCGTGTCCCCTACAATGACCCTGGCGACCTCTCCCTCCCTCGACGAGACAACACCACAGCCCCAGTGGTCCCCCCTTTTCTTTGTGATGCTCATGACTTAGATTATAATGTTGTGTATTTTAAATTTTTTTTTAAATTTTTGCATCCAGCCTCGTGAGCTGCTGCTCACGGGTGGAAATGTTTTTGTACTTAGTTTATGTATTTATTTCAGTCTAGTAGTCAGTACATAATTTCTAAGATAGTCCTCATTCATACTCGACTACGTCATGTGATGAAAACGTTACTTTGCATGACAAAATTTAAAAAAATGCACAAGGCTTTAGTACGAATAGATTTAAATCAATTGTGGGCCTGAGGGAATGTAGAAAAAACAAAATGGATCAATCGCTTGGGCCCGGATTTTTGATTTTCGGGCAATTGACGGAGGAGTACAACTTTTTCACATCTATATTTAGCCACCACCAAAATCTAGCCGACTCTGAAAAGCATAGCACATTCCTCACGATGCCTAGCTTAAAGAAAATGAAGTTTCTAAATAATCTGAAGGGTTGGGCTACTGGGAATTCCAAGAAAAGAAAGAAAGAAGAGGAGGAAAAGGAAAATGTAGGTCCATCACGCGACGCGTTCATTTAATTTCATTGACACGTCAATTATCAGTTGCCAACGCGTCATTCACCCAAAAAAGCGAGATCAGAACCGCATAATCCCAATTCAGAACGAATATTACGCGACATACCTGTTTCAGCGGCTGTGGTGATGTCACCATGTGAGAACACCACATTGACATTGTCACCTGCCAATGGCGACATCACCGCGGCAATAATGACGGATTACGGTGGCTATAGCAACGGGGTTGAAATTAATATCGCAGAAATAATGGAAGGGATGGGAGAGATCGATGCCGCGAATGAGACAGTGCCAGCGGTTGAGGTGACAACGGGCCCGGGTGAGCGAGTGACTGCACAGACTGCCCCCGAAACTGCTGGGATGAATGATGATGGATCTACGAGTGATGATGAAGAACACGAAGGCATGGAATTTCGTTATGAGAAAACTGGGACCCACCAGTTTGTGCCAACTATTGCAGAAGCAGAAGCCGCATTCGGGGACATAAAGAAAATCTTTCACTTGACAAAATGCGCAGGTGAGTTAATTAGCACTACAAAATATTATTTGTCAACTGTACACTTACAGATACTCATATCGGTCACAACGTTTCATGCATGTTTATTACGAAGGTCTAAATGGAAAGGATGCCGCATGGGCATGCAAGAAGTACAAAGGGCACCGTGTCATTCCAAAGGCCCTGCTTGTTTCTTTTGATAAACCAAATGCTACATATACATAATACTACTATTTAATATACATTGCTCAACTCATATTGTTTTAATTTGCTTCGAGCGGTTCAACGCGTGTGGACGCGCATTGTTTCGACGTTCTTGCACGTGATGCGTCACAATAAAAGTAACATCACCTGACGTAGTCGAGTATGAATGAGGACTATCTTAAGTTTGTAATTAGTCAGTAAGACCAGTGAAGACCAGTTCGAGCCTGGTTCAGACCGGTTCAGACTAGGTCCACCTGTGGACCAGTTAAGACCAGTTCACAGACTAGCTGCAAACTGACATGGACTGGTCCAATCGTGTCTAGTCCAATCTTAAGCAGATGATGAAAATAAATGGACCAGTCCGATCCTTGGTCCGGCCCAAAAGAGGCAAAAGACCGGATCAGACCGGACTTTTAAACTCTAGCTGAAAGAAGCTTGGGTGGAGCATGACCTTCTTGTGGAGGTGCTTATGGAAGAGAAGAGGAACCGGGACAGACCTGCTACCTCTGGAGATGAGACCAAGGGATGACACATGCCTAAAGTAGCATGCCTGTTGCCCTTTTCTGGCAAGGCTGAAGAGCTGGATAGTTTTGAAACATCCTGCTACATGTATATGCAAGGAAGGCCCAACAAATTCAAGTTGGAAGACACCAGGATCATCTGGGTCCTGTCGTACCTGCAGGGCGGTACCGCAGCCAAGTGGCGCAAGGAAGCCATCAAGGAAATGATGTGGGGAGAACCCCCCTTTGATGATGGCATGCAGCTTATGTCTGCAATCCAGGAGTTGTTCAGCAACCCCAATGTTCAAGACACTAAGGTGTTTCAGATAACCACCATGGTGCAAAGCGAGAAGACTGTGGATGAGCATGTCCAGGACTTCAAGATTGCAGCTTGTGAGGCTGGGTACTTGGGGATGCCACTGATTTATGAGTTCAAAAGGTCACTTAACAAGGGGCTGCTTGAGTGGCTGAACAACTTAGAGTGGTGGCTGAGCAATGAGGATGGACTGACAATGGAGACAGGTGTGCACCAAAGAGCACTTGTTCAGAGCAGGGGTGCACATTGGCCAAAAACCCTCCCAGGTGCCGCCAAAATGGGCCTGTTCCCAACCTCAACACTCTCAAGATCAGACACAAGGACATCCCCAGGGGCAGGGACAACATACCGGGAGGCAGCCAAGTCAGCAACAGATGCAGGGAATGACAAATTCTCCTCGTGTTTGCGACCCCAATGCAATGGATGTTGACAGGTCTGCAAGGCAACCACCACTTATTTGCTACAAGTGCAGGAAGCTCACATGGCCAGAGATTGCAGATCATACCTGGATATCAGGGAGATGAATTATGAGGACCTAAGAAGTTACTGGGTCCAGAAACTTGCTGAGGAAGCTGACACTGCAGCTAAAAAGCATTTTCCTGCTGGATATCAGTGAGACCCCCCTCGCTGGCCTCCAAAAATAAGTATGATGGACTGATGGTAGACACTATGGACTCAGATACTTATACAGACTCTACCCTAGTGGATAGCGCTAGGTGCATCACTGTAGGTAGTACAAACAGCAAGGGGTCTGATACAAATCAGCTTGGCACCCCAGAGGTGTGCTTAATTCCTTGTATCCCCATAGTACAGAAAATAGACACTAATACCAAGAAGCTTAAAGAGGGGGTATGACACTTTGTTTGTAGCACTAAGATAAAGAACAAGATCATGATCCCGATTACGATCACTACATTAGACACTCATGACACACGTACTGTAAAGGCTTTATTAGATAGAGGGGCTACAGAACTTTTCATGGATAGGGAGTTTGTCCACAAGAGCAGTCTGAAGACTCAGACCCTGGATCAACCAATCAGGGTATACAACATCGATGGTACCTTAAATCAGGGCAGCTTGATCACTGAAGAGATCATTTTGATGGTATCATTCCGAGGACACAAAGAGAAGGCCATATTCAAAGTGTGCAACTTAGGGAAGACAATGGTGATCCTGGGACATCCGTGGTTAATAAAACACAACCTGGACATCAACTGGGACACTGGAGAGGTTAGAATGATGTGCTGCCCTCAGGAGTGCAACATGTTTATTAGATCAGCAAAGAAGGAGTGGGCCAGAAGTTGGCCAAGCAACAGAGATATCACCCAACAATTGAGGAAGTAGAGGACAAAGACAAATTCATTACCACAGGAGGATCAATGGCAGATGGAGATGGCATCCTAGAGGAGATTGCCCAGGAGTGGAACAAGAATCTGGTGTGCAATGAGGAGCTCAAAATCTGAATGATGGAGCAGGAGATTGAGGTGAAAATTCCATGTAGGTTCCAGAGGTGGATGAAGGTCTTCTCAAATAAGGCATCAGAATGAATGCCAAAGTGGAAACCCTGGGATCACACTATTGAAATGAAACTGGGTTACAAGCCAAAGAAAGCCAAGAACATCAGGCTCTCTCTGCAGTAACAAGGCAAAGTCGACAACTTCCTGAAGGATCAGTTAGAAAAAGGGTACATCCATGAGAGCAAATCACCACAGACATCAGTGCTGTTCTTCATACCAAAGGAAGACAAAAAAAAGAGGATGGTACAGGACTATATATATCTAAATGCATGGAAAATTCATAACAATTACCCATTGCCACTTATTGGCAACTTAATAGATAGAGTAGGTAGTGCTAAAGTATTTACAAAGCTCGATCTGAGATGGGGTTATAATAATGTTCGGATAAAGGAAGGTGATGAGTGGAAAGTGGCATTTACAACCCATAGGGGCACATTTGAGCCAGTAGTAATGTGTTTCAGACTTTGCAACAGCCCAGCCACATTCCAGAAAATGATGAATGGCATGCTGAAGGACCTCATTGATCAGAGGTCAGTAGTAGTTTATGTTGGGATCAGGTCACTGAGAGTGAGTGGAAGATCACACAGAGGAAGGATGAGGACAAGAGCAAGGGGGATTGTCTATTCTGCTCCTGTAATATGTAGCACATATATACTACAATGCATTTAGGAGGTATAGCATAATGTCCATAGGAGCTTCACTGTAATGATATCATAGTGACCTCATAGTCCCCTACATAATTCCCCAGATAGACTTGTCTATCATTGTATGTTATAGGGGGATCCCTGGATAGCATAGGAGATAGCCTTGGCTCCTTTGGCCTGTCTGTCCCTATAGAGATGATAGGAGGCTGTGGCTGTATGCCTTACTACCACTGGTAGACTTGACCCTAGACTGTTCTAGGCTTGTATCCCAACAGTTTACATAGACAATATTTTAATATTCACAAAAGACAAAAACAGACATAACAAAATAGTGGAGGAAGTACTGAAAAGGTTGGAGGAAAATGATCTATTTCTGAAACCAGAAAAATGGGAATTCAAAGTCAGTGAAGTAGAATTCCTGGGGCTGCACATCACCCCAGCTGGAATCAAGATGGATCAGGAAAAACAAAGGCAATAGAAGAGTGGTGTAAGCCTGGCCCCAGGCTCACGACGCCGAACACATGCACACCGCTGCACACTGACCAATGCACACCGATGCATACAGGCGCACCGACGCCGAACCAATGCATACCGATGGCACACCGCCGCCAATGCACACACATACCGATGCTTGCTGCCAATCGGTAAGTGCACAGCCACGACCACAGGCGACCGCAGGCATGACCACAGGTGACCACATACCACTGCCAGTCAGTACCACTGTCGACACACACTGCTGCACACACCGACCGACGGCTTCACCAATCGGTAACACCACCGACTGGTGCACCGCTACTGACACCACTGATGCACGTCGCATCACCGGCAACCCAATACCCATAGCTGGACATGTGTACAGATACCGATGGCCCGACCGCTTACCTGATATGAGAACTACACTTGATGCGGCCATGGTTGAGATGCTGGATCTGGACACTTTCCAACACAGTCCAAACCCCTCATATATATACGATCTTTTCCCCTTTGTTGCCTCACTCTTACTATGTGCAACAAAGGTATAGTTACTATTGCTCACTCATGTATTTTACTGACTCTTACTACGTGCAACAAAGATAACATTGTCCTGTCTGTCTGACTGAACTTAGTGAGGCGGCCTTTCCTGGCCTCCTTCCAAGTGGCTGGTTCTGAACTCAGTGAAGGATATTCAATGCTTCCTGGGTCTCACAAATTTCTACTGATGCTTTGCTGAGGGCTTTGTGAAAGTAGCCACACCAATGAATAAACTATTAAGGAAGGAGCAGAAGTGGGAATGGGGGATGGAACAGCAGGAGTTGTTTGACGGACTCCAGGTGCTCTTCACATGGAATGTGATCCTTGCAACAGCAGATCCCTCCAAGCCCTTACAAGTCAAAGTGGATGCTTCTGGAGTAGTGACAGGAGCAGTGTTGTCAATGAAGATGAAGGATGGGAAATGGAGGCTGTGTGCCTTCATCTCGAAGTCACTCAATGATGTTGAACAGAATTATGACATGCATGACTGAGAGATGCTTGGCATTATTAGAGTGTTGGAAGCATGGCAGCACCATCTAGAAGGTGCAACACATAAGATCAAGATTTGGACAGATCATTCCAATCTTAGATACTTCATGATGTCAAAGAAGTTGAATAGAAGGCAGGCATGCTGGGCGCTTGATTTGATTTCAAGTTGGTGAACAAGCTGGGGACAGCAATGGGCAAGGCCAATGTGTTGTCCAGGAGACCAGACTTTAAGAAGGATGGAGAGCATGATAATGAGGACATGACATTGCTTAAGCCAGAATTCTGTGTGATCAAGGCTATGCAACATGGTCACTTATTGATTGGAGGCTCTGAGGAGACATTACTGAGCAGAGTATGAAAGGCAAAGGGGTGGGACAAGTTGGTGGTGAAAGCTGTGGAGGAGCTGAAGAGATTGCTGACAAAGTGGCTGAAAATGGAGAAATGGTCAGAAGAACAGGGCCTGGTGCTCTTCAGAGGAAAAGTGTGCATACCAAAGGAGGTACAATTAAGACGCAAGATCACAAAACTACATCATGACTTGGCGATTGGGTGACACCCTGGGCAGTGGAAGACTCTTGAGCTCATAGCTCGTAATTATTGGTGGCCAGCCATGACTAAATTTGTATTCAACTATGTCGACAGTTGCAACAAATGCCAGTGGTACAAGAACATACCCAAAACTCCAGCAGGCAAGCTGAGACTGACTGACTCCCTATGGAGCCATGGAAAGCAATATCCATGGACTTCATCACAGGGCTAGTGTTGCCACAGCTGAGTCATGACTCATGTGTTTCACAAAATGGCTGCCACCTTTGAAATAAAATTCCTAAAAGTAAGAAAATATTTAACAGGATAGCAGAGATTGGAGGCTAAATGGAATGCCTTACCATTAAGGAATTGGATGACCCATTCCTGAGTTATTCACATAACTTTGCCATGACTTGGAATTTGAGTCAAGTCATGGAGTCATAGCAAATTTATGTGAATAACCCAGGAAAGGGTGATCCAATTCCTTAATGGTAAGGCATTTCCTTTGATCTCTGAGCTCTTTTATCCTGCTAAATATTTTCATACTTTTAGGAATTTTATTTCAAAGGCAACAGCCATTTTGTGAAAAAACCTCACCTGAGTCATGACTCAGCTGTGGTAACACTACACAGGGCTACAAGGATATGATGCACTCTTAGTGGTAGTTGATTGGGCCAAGAAACAGATGCATGCTATTCCAACAACAGAGGAGATGAGCGCTCTTGGACTGGCTAAGTTATATAGAGACAATGTGTGGCAATACCATGGACTACCACATTCGATCATTTCCAATCAGGGTCCACAGTTTGCTGCTGCACTAATGCGCGAACTAATTAGCTATCAAAAATCCAAACAAAAATGTCCATGGCTTACCATCTGCAGACTGACGGACAGACTGGGCAGTCAACCAGGACATTGAACAATTCCTGTGCCTATTCGTAAATTATCCGCAGGATGATTGGCCCGAGCAGATCGCATCGGGCAAATTTGCCTACAATAACAGGATTCATTCAGTGATCCAGACCTTGCCATTCTATCCTAACTATGGCTACAACCCCTGGATGGGTTCAAACTGAGACAAGAAGGAAATGTGGAAGCAGCAGAGGACTTCACAGAGTGAATGAAGAGGGTGCACAAAGAAGCAGAGGCTGCATTGACAAAGGCGTGGGACAAAATGAAGTGCTACATGGACCAAATCAGAGAAGAAGCCCTGGACTATAAAGTAGGGCAGAAGGTCTGGCTTGAGGCCAACAATTTGCAGTTGAAGCATCCCTCCCACAAATTGGCAGAGAAACACTTAGGCCCTTACCCAATCACCAAGCTGACATTGACAAACACTGTTAAGCTCAGGTTGCTGAAATCAATCAAGATCCATCTGGTGATCAACATTTCTTGGACTAGACCTCACACCAAGGTGAAAATCTAGGGACAGAAGGCTAAAGCCCCACCCCTAATTGAGATAGATGGAGAGTTGGAGTACCATGTGGAGGAGGTACTGGATTCATAGCTGTGCTATGGCTAGCTGCAGTACTTGGTTAAGTGGCAAGGGTACACCAAGGAAAACAACACCTGGGACATGCAGTAGTGGCGATTGCAGCCTTTCATGCATCCCACCCATCCACCCCATGTCAACTCCGGTCGTTGGCGCATTTTCAGTTTTGCCAGTATGAAAACTTCACCAAGACCCTGGAGGGACTTGTTTCTCATCTAGAATCCAAGCCCTAAAGAGGGGGTGATGTCAGAAGTACAATTTTATCTAACCCTCATAAGACATTTAATACTATTTAGTTTCCTTTGTTTTTGGTCCTATGGACACTTTTATGTACACATGGCTAAGGGTAGGTAGGCAATCGGACTCATGGTAGACACATGGTGCTGTGCACCACAGGCTAAGAGCATGGGAGGCTAGGCAAGGCTGTATCCATGAGGCTGACACATGTGCACAGTGCCGTTACCTCATGTAGTTTAGTATATAATAAGTTAATATATCGCCTAGAGACTGTAGTTGAGTTCTCTTAGGTTATCCACTAACTAGTGTGATTACCTGAGACTATAAGGCTTCTTTCTTGTTTGTTTTGTTGGTGTTCAACTGTGAGAGCCAGTACTGATCCTTAGTGGTTAGTGTTGTCCTAACAAGGTTGATGATGTGTCATGTGGTACTGTCAATGTCAATGGGACCTGCAATGCTGAGGGAGGAAGAGTGGTTGAATCAGTAGCACCATTTACCACAGAGAATAAGTGCTTTGGCATGACTGACAGATATGATGTCAGAGGTGTTGGATGTTTGTCACCATCTGACAATTATTTATTACTGTTATGGCCACCTCATCCATCACCTGCTACACATTCAGCACCAGCCACCGCCTGAGATCCCACTATGAGAGAGTGTGAGGAGAAATCTAACCCCAGACAACCCCACTCTCTCTGAACAGGCTGCCTCTCTTGAGACAAAGTGTTGCTACACACTTGAAACCCATGACAAGGACCTTCTAATGGTCCAGGAATTGGAATTGAAGCTTAGTGTTAAGATATAATGGCTCCCTGACAATCAAGATGGGAAAGCAGTGTCACTCATGGTAGGGAAACATCATTACCAATGATGTTTAGATGACCTTGAGGGCCTGTCTCATGGATGTTGAGCTTACAAAAATGAATATGTCACAAATGAGTATGTATTCTTGACTCATGATGCCCTCTGACTAATGCAGATGCTTTTCAGGGTACAAACATTGTAAACACATAGCTACAGCCCTGTATGCCTGCTCCCAGGCTATCTGCAGTGTGTTAAGGTCGTGCAAAGTGAGGGCAGGCAGAATCGGAAAATGCGTGGGGATTCTGAAGGGGAACAAATGGGACTTGGCTTCAACTTGTAAGAAGTTGTGCCCTCCTATTGATAGGGTTGTCCCTGATTTCAGTTCTAGAGAGTTGAACTGGAATTCAACTATAGTTAACAAATCAATATTCAAACTGGATAGCTCAACCTAATATGTGAGCTTATATACTAAGTACAAATGTTTCTACTATAATCTAGCATAGTCTTGAAATGCATGATTGGGATTACTAAGTAGTTACTAATATGTCGGGCAATGCACGGTGTCTCCAAGGTCTAGAATATTCTACACCTTTCTTTATCCTGGTTTCTGAGTCATTCCTGTACTGCAATTGAATACCACTTTTGGAGTGATCATGTGAGTACCACTTCGGGTTTCTGTCTGTAAACCCATCAGGTTTTGTGTAGACAGTGTGGATGGGGTCTCGGCCCTCTAGAGGTCAATTGGTCAGGTCATCACGTCGCGCTGGCAAAGGTAAGGTTGAAAGGGGTAAACATGTGACAAGAGTGTCAAACACGTGGCAAAAAGGGAAGGGAGACGAGACACAGAGTTCTTGAGAGGATCGAGAACCTGTGGATGACATTGGCAAACAGGGACATGTCCGTGAATGATGTGTTGCGATCGGATCGATCGATGATCAAACCGCATGAGAAACAGACACGAGACAATGAGATCGAGGCCGATGGCACTTGATAAGGGAAAATGTGCATGGGCATGGTACGGGAAACGATGGACTTGTTGGTCCAATCAGAAAAGACACAAGAAAGGGGCCGTGATGCCCAGTAACCATAGAAACAAGAATACTTAACTTGGAAACTACATGTCGTGTGTAGTTATCTTGAGGAAAGATGGGCCATCATAAGGGAAGCTTACAGAATCCAAGAAGAGAGAGGGAAAGAAGTGTTTTTCATTCAAAAGGTGGGAGGACACCTTATATACAAGACACGGATACAAACTATATGCACAATGATTGCGCACATGCTCTTGTGCCAATCAGATCGAGAAAATAGAATATAAAATAAGAAAGAGGTGGAAGCATACAAAAATGGAAGTGCAAGTAAAAATAGAACACTCAATGAATTCAAGAACAAGTGTTTGTCGGTCAGGCATTGTCGAGTCCTCCTCTCTGAACATCAGCTGCCAGGGATTACTCAGGGAGGGGACTAGCACCAAGGCCCTCTACTGATGAGACGTCACCTGGGCCCCAGGCAGGTGTGGAGTACCATCTGATGAGCCCCCTCAACCCTACTCATCTGGTAGATCCACTTGTTGAGTCAGATGTTGACTAGCTGTGGGAAGGGGAATGAGCTGAAGTATCAATTTTTGAAGAAAAGCCTGAAGAATAAACAAAAACATTTGAAGAATGGAAAATAAATCCAAAGCCAAAATCCAACCCTTCGAGATGAGCGAGAATTTCAATAGAAATCTTGAAGGGGCATGTTTTGTGACAAGTTTGTGGGTTTGGTTCATCAAATAAATCCATGGGTCTTCCAGACTGTCTTGATGATCCACCTGTTGCTCAGTAATGGAGAAGAGGTTTGTCAGAAATATGAATAAACAATAAATGTAAGAAAGGAGGGAATAATACAAATACTCAAGAATATGTGACTGTGTCGAGGGTCCCATGGGAAATGCATTGGAACGGGGAAGTCGACGGGTGTGTCTACTTACCCTTCCACACCGGCGGAACAGTGCATGACACAGTGCTCTTGTAAGGGAACACTACCAATAAGGTAATGTTTGCAGTTGTTTATACCTAGGGCTGCCAGACTTATAGACAAAGTTGGCTATTCAGCAACCCAAGTCTTATACCACCACATGGCACCTGAATATTGGGGGGGGCAATCTTTGGTAAAGCTGCAGTCAAACTTAAGTAAACAAACATGCATAAACCATCATTTTGAGTGAAGCAGGCTGTTTTCATGGGGTTTGTCATATCCCATGTAAGCACCCCTCAGAACTCTAATTCTGACGGAACTCCGTAGGACCTCTGAGTATTTCAAATTACTTCTCCTGTTTTACTTACATCACATCTTCTGTAGTTTAATCAAGTCTGTTCTCCATCATAGATATCATCGTGAACTTTGTACTCAGAACTCCGCAGAACTCTGCTGCAGTTACACCAAGTACTAGCCTTAGTATAAAGCTACTTTACATACTTTATATTCTTCAGTTCAAATATTAGTTGTTATCAACTTAGTTCTTCTGGAACACACACCTAACCACCAAGGGTTCATATTGGGATAATATTGGAATAGCAAGCCTAATGCTACTGTACCATTATGACCAACTCTTCAGTCACAGGTCACAAGGCACTCTGAATTGAAGAGCCTCTGCTGCATGGCTTAAGACAAAGATCTTTAGCAAAATCAGCGGGCCGCTGGGATGGACCGCCAATACATATTGCGAGGAGGTGAAGTGCTAAGAGAAAGGCTGAAGTTGTTGTGTGTGGGGGTGGGGGTGGTGTTTAAGAGATGTGAAGCAAGGAGCAATGAATAGTGGTTGAAGAGTGAAGTTACTTTCTTAATCGTATGGATGCCAGTTGCTGTTCAATGCGTATTGAGGGATTCTCCCTAATATACGTTTTCCAGGCTTCTGATGACCAGCGTCCAATGGCTTGGATAATGGATTCGGATACTCCAAGAGATGCTAATAAGGTAGCATAACCAGTTCTTGCGCTATGACCTCCAAAGCGACGGTCCAGAACTTTGAAGAACCTTAGATCAAACCAGGACTGTGTGGGGTGTGATCCATCTTCCCGGAGGAACAATGCAGTTTTAGCTCCATGCTGCCGATCCCTCAGGGCGGAGTGATCCCCTTTGTGATATGGCAGGGTGTATTGTGCCCTCTGGTTGACAAAGAGAAGTGAACCCCGTTTGATGATTTTCTTCCAATCAAACAAACTCCGGTCATTTTTCTGAACCAATTCGCCCATGCGGTGGCATCCATAGAATGCACACATTAGCAGCACAGCAAACAAGAGATCGTCATAACTTCCCGTGCAAAGTGCAACATTTAGAAATGATTGCAAGTGAGCAGTCCGCAAGGGGAGTTCATGTTTTACAGGGTCCGCCCGTGCTTTCTTTGACCCCCTGACTGTAGACCTTGCCATCAAATCAGCCCGGTTTTTATCAAATTCTGGGTAGATGTCATGAAGAAAGTGCCGGACACCTGTCAGATATTTTGGCCCAGAGGCAATGAATTGAGATGTATAAGCAATGTAGCGGCTAAGAGTGGTTGGTGTGGGATCAAGCGGAAGGGAATGAAGAATGCAGAAGTTCACATAGTCCCGTGCACCAGTAGCATAGTGCTTGGATGTAGATTGTTCGATGGCATTGACCTGCAGATGTAATGCACGTGCATCGAGATCAGCTAGGTCCATGGGGGGGCGGGGTACCTTGGCCTTGGAACCTTGCCCCCCCAGTGCGCTCAAAAGCACTTTCTCCATCGCACCAGCAAAAGCTCCTGTGGAGGAGCGAAGCATTCGACGCGGTCAGCAGGAAATTTGCTATGATAGTCATCCATCAAGAGACGAGATAACATATCAGCACATACATTCTTTTTCCCCTCAATGAATCGGACTCTGAGATCCATCCCCATGTGCAGCATTACACTCGCAATTGCCAGCAAGGGTGCATTATGGATGGATTCCGTTGTGTGCAGTGAATTGAGGACAGAGACAGAATCCAAGCTGTCTGTCCAGATCAGTATGCAATGAGGGGGATGGGGTAAGCAACCAGCATGATGAATTGCTGATGCTATTGCCATTAATTCAAGGAAGAAGATATCAATTTTCATTCCCAGGGGAGGTGCTTTGATGGGATACACAAGTCCTCTGTTTGAATAAACAAAGGCCATTGCATTACGCAGGCTTGCATCAGTCCACATCACCATGTCTGCATCCAGATCTGACCACATTCCTGTGTCAGTGAAGCAAATCCCCACTGCCGCCGGGATGACTGAGTGTAACCATTTCAGGTCTGTGATGACAGCTGCATTGATGGGAATCCCACAGTGAGACCAGTTCTTGCCACTGATCTTGCGATACATTTCTGTTAACATGGGGCGCCCCCATGGCAGGAAATTCAGCAACCAATTCAGGTGGCCAGCCAATCTTTGCCAATCCCGGAGAGAGGGAGAACGTCCAGAGCTGGCCAGGAAGGTGTCAATTTTTAACATGATGTCATCAACTGACCTTGGTGGGAGAGATATGCTCCCCTTGTTGATGTCCACCCAGAATCCAATGATCTTTAAGACATCACCATGCTCTTGTTTCCGATCTTCAAATAGGCAGGGGATTGATTCCCAAAAGACAAGCAGCTGTACTTGCCAGTGAGGGCGCAACTTTCCTTGATACCAAAGGAGGTGATCTGCATATTCCCAACCAAAAAAGTCGTCCATGTAAACATGCAGGTTGTGGATGTCTAGTTTTCAGACAGCAATCCAGCACAGGAGCCCGGAGACAGCACACCAACAACGAGGAGAGGCACAGTTCCCAAACACAAGACGATGCACAATGAATAGCTTGCCTTCAACACAGACCACTTGACGCAGTTGAAATATGGGGTGAGCTGGAAGATTGAGGAAGGCAGAAGCCACATCTGATTTGAAGGTAACTAGACGCTTCCCAGGGTTGGCTTTATGGGCGTTATGCAATGTCTGACCAAAGGTGCGCATGTCATCATACTTGACCTTTCCTTCTGCTCTTGGTATATTGTCATTGATCCCTGACCAGGAATGGTCAGTGACAACTCTGGGCTTTTCATTCTGCCAGACAACAAACATGGGGGAGATTTTCATACCAGGTAGAAGTTTGCTGTCTTCCAATGATTTGGACCATTGTCCTGCTGCTATTTCTCTATCACAAAATGCCCGAATTGCAGCTGCATCTTCTGGGTCAGATTTGTAATCAGGTGACACTTCTTCAAGTTCCACCTTCCATTCTCCCTCGTCAAAGGGCCAGAATCCTTCCCGCAAACCCTTCATTACTGACTGAACGAATGGTCGGTTCGGGTGGTCTTCCAGAAGCAACTCAAATTTGTCCACATTGAAGGGAGTGTCAACTTTGATGGAGTCCCCTAATGCCAGAATTGATTCTTTGATGGTAGGGTCTTCCAGCAAATGTTGTGGCGGAGAAGGGAGAGGCAGAGCACTCTCTGTGTAACGGGCTGAAGGTGATATGTTATCAATAGTGCTATCAGACCACAAAAGGCCCCGCTGGAAGCGTGGGGGGCAAAAAGATTCTGAATTTTTATGCTTTAATGATGAAGAAGTACCAAGGGTCCGAGGGCCTGAACTAGCAAAGTTGACCACTTTCTCTGAAGACTCCTTCAGCTCAGAGTCACTTGCGGAGCTGGAGTTGAGCACAGCATGCTTCGTTTTCTGAAGCCCTATGTCCTTCACTGCAAACACAGCAGATGCCATGCTTCCTGTGGTTTGGACAAACCTCGGTTTTACAGGTGCCTAGGCTCCAGTTGCGGCAAGGAATGTCTGCACACTTCTGAGCGACCCCAGCAGTGGGCCCTTGAGAAGATGCACCACACTTCCCTAGGCAAGTGATTGCTCCCACAGCCGGGGAAAGCATCTGCGTAAGAAGGAGAAGGTTGAGATGGTTCCTGTCATTGAGGTGGAAGGGTTTCTTTGCATATTTGTCATGGACATGGACATCAAACAAGATTGCGGTGAGTGGGTTTGATGGAGCAGCCCGGAAAATGTCCGTAACAATCCCTCTGTACTCATGTAATTCTTTTTCACGATGAGGGAAAAAGAAAATGACCCCCCCTGACCATGCACCAAAGACCCGTAGCCAGTCTGCCTCGGTTCGCAAAAGGCGTTTAGAAAAGGCTTGTTCTTTCTTGACAAGTGCATACCCTGACCCAAAGTCTTTTGGATCATCATGGTGGTCATAACCCTTGTCCATTGATCCGAAAAGTTTCTCAAAATCAATGAATTGATCAAGGAGGATTTTTCGCCACATAGAGTGGGGAATGGGTTTATCCACTGGTGCAAACTGGGCCTTGCTAACCAAAATATAGTTTGAGGGCTAAAGACTGAGAGAAGTTCCTGAGTCTTCTCAAGGTGAGGGTCAGATGACATGATCCCAGACAACTTTGAAAGATGGGGAGCCTTGGCAAGCACAGATGCTGGGATAACTCCTTTAGTACTGGAGAGGCCCAATAAAACAGCAATCTCATCTGAAAGTTTATTTTTATTGATAGGGGCTTCATGTGAGATGGATTGAAGATTATCAACCTTGGCCTGGAGAAGGGCCCAGGCGGCTGCTGTAGCAGCATCAAATTGATTAGGAATGGGTTCGGCGGATAGCCCTGCCAAATCATTCCCATCCTCATGGGATGGCCCAAAATTGTTATGGGTTCTTCTGAGGTCCACCAGCTGCAAGATGTAATCATCCACTTCTTCAGGTGTAGCTCCAGCATCCTTAAGGCTCTCCAGGAAGTCAGGCCCGTCAATGGAGCCAGTGGCTGCCTGTTCCACCAATGACACAGTCTGGCCCGGTGCCGGATGATATCGGCGTCATCAGGTGCTGGGCTGGACTGGGAAGAGGATTCATTTGACATGAGAGAATTGATGTGATCGGAGAGATATATGGCCGCGAAAAATCAAGACAATCCAGAGATCGGTTTAAATGACTGTTGTGAGCGACATATGACTAAGTCAAAGTCTGTATAAAGAGATGGAGCCCTTACATTGTGAATAGCTGTTATAGGAAGCAGGGATATGCAAACCTGTTACAACAGCTAAACGAAATGTGAAGAACTGTACCAATAAGAAGTGCAGAGCACTTACCTGTGTTGCTTGTGCCAAAGTTAATGAATTTGGGAAGCAACACAGGGCCCTTTAAATATGCCTGGACTGTCTCAGCTTAGGCATCTGCTAGACTCTAGCACCTAAACTGAGACGGCATAGAAATAGGAGTGGGTTGAGCAGAGCTCAGTGCGGATGGTGGAGCCAGGCACACAGAAAAGGGGATCCGACCGGATCACGGATCAGATCCAGATCATGACGCATTCCGAGGATTTTAGCATCTTTATAGGGGTTATGAATAATAACATACCCTTGGAACAACTTGGTGTCCCCTAAATCCATTGAACGGCTGGACCGCGATTTTCGACGCCCAGAACATGCTCTCAGCGTGGCTAATCACGTGCTGGGAAATGGTGCAAGAGGTGGTACTTGCATGGGCGCATGTGAATGTGGAAATGTGCGTGTGGGCGTGATATGGTACACAGGCGCGGTGATGAAGTGCAGGTGCATGCACCTGTGGTCACCTGTGGTCACCTGTGGTCGCCTGTGGTCGCCTGCGGTCACGCCTGTGGTCGAGTGCAGATGGATGATGTGGCGGTGTGATGAAGTGCAGGTGCATGCTTCGCATGCACTGGGAGCTTAGAGTGGCTCAGAGGCCTAAGAAAAGGCTCCTTACCCTTGGTACCCTCCTTTACCACGAATACAGGGCCTTGTCACATGTCACAAATGGTTTTGAAGACCGTGGTGGGGGTCGCTGAATGGGGGGGAATTATCTACTTTTTAAAATCGAAAAATCCTACTCCTCATCACTCCCATATATATTAACTGCAAGGCTGTGAAAATTGGAAGTATGTATCGCACGCCCGCATGCTCATGCTCACTCGTCCACTCCATCGAGCTTCAACGGCTCCAGATAACTCTCCGGGACCAGCGCCAGTTTCCGCCTCACGTCCTCCTCGCACCCCCGTTCCCTCTCATCAACCACGACCGCCCACCCAATCCCGCCACCCCGCCCGACGACACGCACGATCTGCTCCTCCTCAAGCCCCATCTCCGCTGTTCCCTCTGGGTCGAAGGCGTACAGCGCGCGGTATAGCCCCGGATGTAACGGCCCCTCCACTTCGTCTTCTTCGCCTTCCTTATTCCCATCCATGTCGTAGAAAATCTCCTGACCCACACCATCCCCCTTCATCCCCTCGTTCTCCAAGAAATTTCTATCTAGATCCATCTCACTCGGAAATCCGTTCATCCCGCCCTTACCCCCTACCCCACCACCAGCATGAAAACTCAATCTCCCAACCCCGAATTGGAATCCCCCCATGTCCACCTCGTTGTCGTCCTCTACGCCCAAGTCCACGTCCCCATCATCACTCAGGCTGTCCCAGCTTCCGTTCGAGCCCACCCACTTGTTCGTCCCAAGCACTCTGTTCAGCCGCGCCACTTTGTTTGCGCGGGGTACATCCGCACCTAGACCAACGTGTCGCTCGTCCTCCGAATTGTACGCAAAGTCTCGGATCTTCACATACGTGATCGGGCGCTGCTTCGCTGTAGTGCTCATACTGGGCGTGGGGCCCTCCGAGAGGGTAGGCGGCACGAAGGCGAACGACGTGGGGGACGGCACCGGGGAGGCGTTCGAGTTCGAGTTCGTCATGTCGATGTTGGTGATATTCTGGAGCTGACTCGAGAGTCTACTGAAATTGGGTGTGGGAGAGTCGAAGGTGGGGTGGGCATTGGAGGAGTGCCGTTTGCGGGTGGAGTTGGTGCGGGAGACGGGGGCGGAGGGGATGGAGGATTTGGAGCGCACAGAGGAGGTGGAGGGCGCTTGGGAGACACGCCGTGAGATGGCGGGTGAGGCAGGGGCTGGGCGAGTGGAGGAGGGAGTGTCACGCGGGTTACTGGTTATGTTGCTGGTAGGCGGCGAAAAGTAGGACGTGGGGCTGGAGGGGGTGGTGGAGGGCTGTGGCAAGGAGCCAGATTTCGGAACGAGTGGCGTTGAAGAAATGCATATAGATGTCGATGTGGAAGCCACTGGCATTTTTGTCGTCTAGGAGTAGGGAGGGAGGTGGTGGTGGTGGTATTGAATAGTGCGGAGGGCAGGGTGTGGGTGTGTCCAGGAGATCCTTTTGTCCGAAGCAGACCGGGCCCCAGAAATATGAAATGAGGAAAGCGGTGGAGAAACTATGGGAAATTGAAAGGAGATTTGCGGAATGGCGACGCCAAACGGTTGCCAAGGCACCAACGGCGTTTGAACATGTTTGCGCATTGCTCGCATACTTGGAGCGCGGACAAACAAAGTCACCAACTTTGATTTCTCAGGATAGGATATAATTTTGGACATTCTGACTTCAGCCTCCTACCCATCTAGAAGAGTCGGTGATCTCATTGTAGTCAGCTTTCCCGCGATTTCATTGTCCGAAACCTTCATTTTTATACTTATGGTCATCAGGAAATTGGAGGGACCCTGGTATGACCAGGTGGAGTTTGTAAGCGGTAAGCAGGCTGGCGCAGAATTGTAGTGAAATATAATGAAATATATAGGAATGCAAAAATTTTGTAACTGACAGGTAGATCCAATAATTCTGATAACAGATCATTTATGTCCAAGGCTGGCAGAAAATATATATGACTTTGCAAGGAGTAGGTCAGAAATATATTGATTTGATCAACATAATGCAAGAATTTTGTAACTGACAGTTAGATCCAATAATTCTGACAACAGATCATTTATGTCCAAGGCTGGCAGAAAATATGATTTGCTGACAACAAACAGATATTGATTATCCAGACCGCTTGTTGGGTCTGCATATACATGGGGAACTTGCTACACATCCTGTACTTCTTCATTGTATTAGCGGAATACATAGTAGCACAACCATATTTTGATGCTTTGATGGTGCGTATGATGCGCTGTACATGTATTAAGATGTAGCACAGCCCTGTACACCCAAGTACGTTACTGTAAGTCTAGTGAATGATTGTCTTCCTTCTAAATTGTTCTTGTTCTGCTATCAGATGCTAATGAAGGGCGTCATGCATAAGATGAGAGGTCAGGAGGCACTCCGACCAGATCACTGATAAACTGCAATGTAATCCAGCATCCACTTGGCCGCTGCATATCGTTGTTAAAAAAAATCTTGTCCATATGCTCCTCCGCTAACAACCAATGCGTGAGACCACTGGGAATGCGGCGGTCCCGAATGGACTTCACGCATGTGGGGCTGAAGCCGGGCAGCGTGCTTCGCTTGGGGGTGAGATTTCTTTTCACCGTTGTTGGTACGTTGGCGATCTTCACAATCGTGTAGGACAATGGGCATATTGCCCAGTGACAACGGGTTCAACAACTTCTGTGCCGGGATCAACGCTGGGCGATGGGCCTTCAATTCCAATAGCGATACTGACATGACAACCATTGCCACTCCAGTTGAACCACCCGTTCCGCCAGCAGAGATCGCAGCAGTACTATCATTGCGCGCCCTTCCTCCACCCACCGCTGCCAATGCAATTGCAATGCACAACGCACCGACACGAGACTAGAACTCGGTCGATGTCGTATCATTGCCATGCTGGTGCAAGTCAAGCCCTCTCTCAACGGATAACTCACGTTACAAACCGCACCCAGTATGCGAGATGCCAGCTGAAGGATGGAGAGGCGGTACATAGGACCACTTTGGGTAGAATTTCGAGGACAAAGTTCGCATTTGATGCAGCAGGATGTTTGGGAGGAGCGTAGAGCTTTTTGGCGAGCAATTATTGAATAATAGTTCCAAACATTTTTCTCAAATCTGCCACGAGTGCAGACGCGATGAGGACTGGTTTGGGTAGAACTTTGAGGACAAAGATCATGAGCATTTGAAAATGCGGCAGGATGTTGGGAGGACTCAGAGCGGGAAGCTTTTCGGTGAGCAGTTATTGAGAAATCGTCGCAAACTGAGGAGTGTGAAAGGCATACTACGATGATGCTGTGTCTGCGTAGGACAAGCCAAACTTGAATAGCCAGACATTGTATGCAATGAAAGCGGTCAGGCCAGCAGATTTGATGATACTCAGGACAAATTCAATGCAAGTGAGAAAGAGGAAGGCAGTGACTGTGACGCCCAGAAGAGTGGAGGAGATGGGTGAGGAGGCTGCAGCGGGATAGAACTGTCGATGGTATGTCAGGTGGGAGCGGATGGTGAGAATGAATAAGCGAAGGGTGCACAATGACGATCCACCAAGCAGATAAGACATACGCCGCAGCAGAAGCAATTAACAGGGCAAACTGGTACACCTCATCTTCATCGACGAGTCGCTTTCCCTGTTGACACAGCTACTGGACGATAGGCAAGCATGAGTGTGTGCGAAAAGGGTTGAGGGGGAATGACGATCACCTGTGACACACCGGCTCGCGGTCCACCACTGACGAGCATTACGGGGGTTTCGCCGCACGATTCGCTGAAGACGGCGATATTCTATGCGGTGCAGGATAAGTTCCCACAGCAAAATGGTCTGATCCCATGGAAGGTGAGAACGCGAGGGCAGAGATGATGCCTATTGGTTTTGGTTTCAGCGTTAACGTTCAACCAAGGAGTGAAGGAATGAATTAACAAGCACCCTTGAGTCCGGCTTTGCTCATCTTGAAAGGCGTAGTACCAAGTTGTGGTGATGAGCCAGGAAGAGAAGGCATTGACGGATAAGAGAAACGGGTGAACTGGGGCTTGAAGATGTGACAGTGCATGAGAACCACAAAACGGGATGATGAGTGTGTCATGTATGAGTGATGAGCACACGGGAAGAGAACGTCAAAGAAAGGCCGAATCTGAAATTGTCACCAAAGTCAATGGCAGGAATATTGAAGGACAGTCGACAATCTGAATATACAGTATTACCATTCCACCTTCAGTTCTTCTTGGAGACAAAGGAACGAATTGACTTGCTGTGTGCAATATCGCACTTGAAACGTATCGTGAAAGTCCCTGTGACAACCGTCTCTGCTTTGAAGTTTCCTTCTCCTCCGGCATTGCGGCATCACTGTGTCCCAGACCAATCTCATCATCCTCCGCATCATCTTCATCGAACAATGCCTTCTCGTCAAGGACAGGATGAGAAACCACCTCCATCTTCAAGGCATGTTGTTTGGCAGCTTCTTCATGTGCTCGTCATCGCTGTTCTCAGCCAACCAACTAATCACATCATGGTGGGACTAGTAGATCTGCAACGTTTGCATATGTTCATCATACACATGGTTCTAGCAACGGGCAGGATCAGCATCACAACAAGAACGGTATCATCACAGCCACTCACATCGATGGGCATCTGATCGATGTGGACGGGCTTCTCGACCCCAAACTCTGGCACAAGCACGTCGAAAGCGGCATCGAGGAGCCCCACCACTTTAGGTTGGTGGACAACAGGGCCATAACGCTGAGCAAGGTCGGAGATAAGGACATATAGGAAGAGATGGGCCGACTGTTCCTGGGTGAGATGCGCAGAATCGCGTTTGCTATAGTTCCATGAGTTACCAAATTCAGATTTCTACAAGATTGAACAACGGACATGTTGCGCCACTTTGGCAACAGCATCACGGTCCATAGTAAATTTGGCCTCAGCTAAATAGACTGCTTAGACCCAATTCCATTCAGAGAGAGGTGTACCTACCTCCACCTTGCAAGACAGACTCAGGATGCCGGTGTACAAGGATGTCAGCATAATTTGGTGAGGTGAAAGCAGTGTAGAGAGGTGTATTCAGCGCGTGGTGGTATTTCGTGATGTCCAACATCCCAGGACAGAAGTACTTGGCTCGTTGAGTGGCCTTAAAGGACAGCAGTTCTAACAGCCTGTGGGCAGTAGGATCTTCAATTGCCTCGAAAGATCACATGAAGGCGCCAGAAGACAAGGTATCCATGTGGTACCTGAGCCACTTCGCACGCTCGAGGAATGTGTTCTGTCAATGGTTGATGAGCAGGTGCATAAATCAGACACAACGCAATACCTACAAAGCGATGCTCAATCAGTGTATCGTGGCGACGAAGGAGCGCTTCACTTGCTCGGGGAGATGTAAGGCAATATGTTGCGCTACAACAATACTGCTGAGTAACATGAACTAAGGTTAGTCAATATAAGAAAGGAAGACTATTGAACGACGAAGGACGGTACCTCTTTAATCAGGTTGTGGGCATCCGTCTGCTCGGATAACTCATGTCCAGAGACTGAGACTGAAGATGATAGGGAGGGTGATGGCAATGTTGACATGGACAGCACCGAGCGTGATCGCCTTGCACCAAGGAGACACATTGATTTGAATATCCCTTTCACCAGGTATTATCTTATATGTAAAAATCTGAGCGCCACCCCTTACTCCCAAGTCCGCATATTACTCGCGTGCGTGCTTCTTTTGTCTCCCCGACACTTTGTTCACATCATCCCGGAGTTCCTTTTTTTGATGCGGCTTGGTTGTTGCTTCTTGTTGTTGTTGTTTTTCTATAAATCGACAATCAAACAATTGCTGAGTGCTGGAACGGTCATTCTGTGTGATCAATACGCGTTCTCCGGCATCGCAATACACAAGGTGTCGACGTAGTCTTGATGTACAAGGACGTGATGTACTGCTGGTTCTTTTTGAGCACAGACAGGGAATTGATAGACAACATTAATGCCGGTGGCCCGGTGGGCAATATACTCGGCATGATGTTGCTGAGGACCTGGTCAGCGAAGAAGTTCGAACTGAGAAAACGCTCACACTGCAGTACTGACATGTAAAAAGCCGAACACCAATGCCAGAAACAACGTTCTGGATGTCGCGAAGCTGTCCAGCTGCGCTTCGAAATAGACGCATTCTCGTTTGGGGTGATTGAGATAGCAGGTTCAAAGCATCACGAGCTTGGATGACTGGAAGCTGAGGTCATTGCACCGTTGATGCGTGGCCACCATCAGTGGCGAAGATTGCAATGAAATGAATTCGGAACGATATACATTATGAAATGAAGATCCGGGCACTGGGGAGTGAGTTCAGGATGTACGGTACAGACCTGCCTAGCTTCCAAGTCTTTGGGCAAAAGCATAGCACGACTTGCAAAGCTCCCAAAGATTTCTGGCAAGGTGCGCAGCACTCGTCGCGCAATAAAGGAACGTCTCCATCATCATCAGAAAACCAAACACAATAACGACGACCACAGCTCCCCAACCATATTTGTCTTTTGCAGTCAATGTCCAGAAACATGCGAGCAAAGAAGCGGAAAGGAAAAAACAGATGGCGGGGATGTGTTGTTGGATGGAGAACAGGCGTGGATCACCGATCTGGTTCTGCGCATGCTCAGTTCAAATGTTGAGAAATAAATGTGAGAATTGAACACACCCTGAATTGTTCAAGGTTATTGAAATCATAGCGGAGGAGGAGAGCGGCGCAGCAAGCCCCAGCACTGGCTATGAGACCTGTGAAGGTCACCATGGCACAAGCAAAACCACTGATCTTGGAGCTATCCTTGGAAAGGGCGAAGACCGCCAACCCGCTGTGCCTCTTTTTCAGGAGGTCAGAACACCTGAAAATTGACATGCATACCAGGATATGGCAAGCAGCTAGGGCTAGAATCAGCGACCTGCCAGACACTGAGACTACGACAGAGGTACATACACGAACGCCTGTGTCGTGGCATTCGACATAGAGTAGGGACAAGGCAGTGTTGGGAACACTGGGATCGTTCAAGGTATCGATGATTGTGCGGTAGCGTGTATGAGATGTCAGCAGGCAATCCATTTGTGACATAAAGGGAGTATCTTGAGGTTAAGGATGGGTGAGAAGTGCACTATAGAACTTTGCATATGACTTACAAGGTAATCTAAATTCTAAAGCTCCAGACGCAAAGTAATTGAAGGCAAGCAGGGAATGACGAGATAAACTTTGAGACAAACACATGCCTACAAACTATTAAACACAAATGATTTTCATTGCAACGGGCGGATTCTGGGTCAAGTTTGGAAGAGATGATCACATCGTCTGTTGGCTTTCAAGTCACATGTAATGATCCGCCAGTGAACCTTGCATTAGGCAGCTGAGCCTTTCCTCGTCATGATTCTTTGGCGGCAGCAATGACAGGCACAATGGCGGAATGTACTTGAAGACCTCCATGATGACCTCCATGCTCAGAACTTCGGATGACTCTGATGATGACAGGCACCTGGATTGAGATTGTGTGTTGGGATTATGTATACAAAAGTATACAGGCAAGCCAAGGCAGTTAACATGCCTATGGAATATTGCCAGAATATGCTAAATCATATTAACACATGTTTAACAGAGGTTAACACATGCAGAGACATATAGGGGAATCCACAGTTAACACATGCTACAGGATTAATCATCCTGCAGCATGTCTATCATGGGATAGGCAAGATATAGCCATGTCTATGATAGCCTATCCAAGACAGAGCTATGGATAGAGTGTCTATGACACACCCTGCAGGAAGTCTAGGACTTACCAAGCCAAGATATCATATGTCACTATTATTGACACTGTTATAGGGGATATGACATAGTTATTCCATTATTAACTGGTACAGGGGTCTATTACAGAATACCTCCTTTATATATTAAAGGAGTGCATTACACTATACCTCCTAACTGTGTAGTATAAATATTGCACATCTTGTAGGAGATGATAATAACATTCCTCCCTGTGGCAGACTCCCTCACTCATTAGCCTTTGAGATTAACTTCATAATCTAACCTTGTCCTAAACTCTTCCTGTCACTGTTCAACACTCCATTCCCAACATTGTGTGAGGCTCCTTGACCCAAGGAAGCGCTTCTCTGTATCTGTGAATGGTGGAACAAGCTGCCCAATGAATTGTTTTCGAGCGGGTCGAAAAATTCCCTGAAATGGCTAACAGCAAGCCAAAAAAAAATGAAGTTTGGGACACCATTCGCTCGTGGTCGTTGCAGCGGTTTCAGCGGCCCTCGCGCCTGACACAGGAAGCTACGATTGCCTGCGCACACATGGTGCCGTTGCAGGGATACCCATGTGAAACGAGTCATCTCGGCCAGGGTGTGCAGATCAAAACGATGGCATCGGACACCAGGGCGAAACGGCTGGTATCAGACTGTGAACCTGCAATACTGCGGTTGATGCAAACGGGACCGTGATGCTTCAAGAGTGAGGCCTCAGAGCTTGAGAGGGCTTACACGGATGGTAGAGATGACCGATACCTGATCAGGTCATTAGGGCGACGTGGAACGTCTCACCCCTGGAAGTGGAGGGGGCCTCTGCCGAGGCTTACAAGATGACGAACTTAAAGTTGAAGCTTCAAGAATGAGGCCTCAGACCTTGAGAGGGCTTACACGGTCGGTAGCCTAAGAGACGACCGATGCCTGATCAGGTCGTTAGGGCGCCTTGGAACATCTCACCCAAAGGAAAGTGGAGGAGGCCTCTGCCGAGGGCTTTGCTTGAAGTTTGAGGCCTTGAGTGCTCAACCTGAGAACAATAAGTTCTTGAATCTGACTTGATCATTGGATAACAAATCCCCGTCATGGTTGTCCTCGTCTTTTGTCTTTGTCATCTTGGTCATCGTCGACCGCTAATAAAGGGATAAATAATGACAGTAAAATAAAATTTGATTTGAAGGACTTGCGAGTGAGTGGAGATTTCTCCTGGACTTCCGTCCCGCTGTGATGAACTTGAACTTGAAACTTGTTGATTGTTCAAGCATCGTAGTACTGAGCCTCAGTACTACGATGCTAATGAGAGGTCAGGAGGCACTCTGACCAGATCACTGATAAACTGCAATGTAATCCAGCATCCACTTGGCCGCTGCATCTCGTTGTTAAAAAAAATCTTGGCCGTATTTAGAAGACTGAAGTATAATCACATCGATAGAGTTTCGGATCCAAAACGGCTTGTGCACAACTACCAGGACATCCTGCGCTTCCGTAAGTGGCCCCAGCCCAGTCACTGCAAATCGTAGTATCAAGGACCAGAACGTGTTCATAAAAATGGGAGCTCATATCACAAGAGGAAGAGGACCAGAACGCAACTGGTTGGCCCCAAGAGGATGGGTTGGGTTCCTTGGCCGTGATGTCAGGAGGTATCTCAGTTCTGGGAAAGTGCCATGCTTTGATGCCGCTTCTATCCCAAAGATGCGCATATACACCACCAGCAATGAGGTTAAAGTGATGACTGTAGGACCTAATGTCGGTGGCCTTGAAACCACAACCGATATTGTCTCCACCACTACTGGCACATTGCTCGTTGAGAACAGCACCAGAGACCCTCCCCCGTCTGTGGATAGTGTGCAACCTGGGGACGTATGGAGGGTGCATTGATTTGTAAGTTGGTCATGGACACCTTCGAGTACATCGATCTCCCCTACAAACATTAGCAAAGTTGACAGTACAGGCACAAGGCCCTACCTCCAGCAGGCCAGGCAGGACCAACAGACCTATTGATTCACTGTAAGCAGGTCGTGCACAGATTCGGGCCACCGACTCACCAGTACGCAGGCCAGACACTACAGCCATGGGGCATCGCCAAGAAATTGGCAATGAACAGTCCACCATTGAACCTCTTCTTTGTGCTGATACGGACACTGAATGGTCGGGATAAGGAATTGCAGGTTGCGGGCAGATAAGATCAAAGACTGACGAATCATGCTTTCCTCCGACCGGCAGGAAGCTCATGTCATTGACACCAAGTATTGTCATTCCATCATCACAGACGAAAGCAAGTCCTTTGGATATAGCATCCAACCTGCCCTGGTACCAAATGTTCCCATGCGTAGGGTCTTCGTCGGTGAAGAAGTCCCAATCGCTGAGCAAGGATGTGAGTGTGAAGAATCGGTGGTACATTCGGTGAGGATGGCATACGTCAGAAAGGTCTGTCCATGATAGTAATCCATCATCACAAATGTCTTGTTGAAATTACCGTAGTCTCGAGGTTCAGGATGAGGATGACATGTGCGTAGGAAGCCATGGTGGATTTTGCCGGCAAAAGCACCAAGAAAAGTAGAGAATAGGCCGAAGAGTATTTGTGTCTATCTGACCATTAGGCAGTAATGCAGGACAACCACTACATCAAGACGTACTATGTTCCGTTTTTGATCTCGGGCAAGTTCAACGTATCCGTACCCACCATATTTTTCCAGAGCGTTACCTGCTTCAAGGGGTGGGCATTTAATAGTGACATGGCGGGAATACAGGCCCCACTGCATCCTAGAAGAGGTGCACTCCCTGTAATGCATGCTTGCATAAGCAGAATTCCGAGCACCTAACATAACTCTGACAATATACTTGACCTTTCCATACCAATGTCGAGACCAAACCCTGTGCTGTGTTTCCTCACATCTGAATATCAACGCTACCCAAAGGAGTGGGACTTCCAACAGCTCGAAAACCTATTCGCAGAAGCGGTGGTGAGCTGTGACCATGTGAAGAAATCACCAAACCTCCAGTGGACGGTTGTGTAAGTACCCATGATTCCACTCACGGAGCTCTGGTAACTCACTTGACGATAACCAAAAGGAGGGGGTTCCATTCCTCGGAATCAGATTCCACTCCACACTACACAATCCGTGGCCTAGACGCAAACAGGGTTTCTTTCAGCACCGTCCACCTAATGGCCAAACGGGGGTAGGATTTATCGTGGCAACAAACAGGGATTGAACTACACGGTATGTTTCCTGAGCTGTGATCAGTGAAAGTTATGTGATACCAGAAAAGATATAATATTTCTGAGAAGCACATCCCCGCTACTGCTAACCCCTCCTTGTGCTTCATGTACAACTCACATTCCCCAATCTATAACTCTTTCCTAGTCGGCAAATGCATCATGCGATGCACCACGGCAATCGAAAACGAAAAATTTAAACTCTACCTCTTGAATATGCGACAACATATGCATCGACGCTCGAGCACCAATGAACAGAAAATGATCCTGGTTTAATTTTTAGTAAAAATTAAACCAGGATCATTTTCTGTTCATTGGTGCTACACAGTGTACAAGTAATCTATAGGAAGATCAGATGTGTTCAAATTAATGTAGCAAGGGTACATACAATCAGCTAACTTTAGGCATAGGGTGGAGCACAGAAACATTGTAAAATATATTGGGGGCGGGATCTTGAACCGTGATGGCTGGGGGCAGTAGAGCATGATGTAGCGAGACTTGGTGCGAAAGCCCACGAGGAACAACTGGCGCACGTCTAAAATGGTTGTAGAAGGAGCGAACATAGAATGCTGCAATTGCATCTTCAAGGTCCTTGATTTCTCGCTTGGTCCATTGGAACTTCTCGGCTAAAATGATAGGGGGTACGTCTCCTCGCCATGTCATCATGATCTTTCTGAGTGCTTGCAGGTACGGCGCCTTTTCCTCCCAATTGTCACTTGCGAGACCGTGATTAGCTGCACCCAGATCAGCAACAAGCAGGGCGCCATCCCCTCCTTTGACACCAGGAAAGCAGTCCCTTATCAGTTCTTGATGGGAGGGAGCAGGAGGGGGGGTTGTAGCTCTCAAGTCAAGACCAAGGAGCTTGAAACGGAAATTGAGCTCAGCTAACTCCCATAGAATCTCTTCACGTTCCAAGTCATTCAGGGACGTAATTACCTTTCCATTCCACTTCGATTCACCGTTCGAGCCAATTAACTCGATGCCCTCTGCAGCATCAAGACCCCTCTGTAAAAAATCTGCAGCCTGCTCCCGGTGTTTTCTGCTCCTAGTACCCTCCGAAGACTGCATTGCACCCCCCCGAGATCTCCCTTTCTCTGCCTTGGTCTTGGTCATCCGCGAGTTATCCCCACTCTGCTGCAGCTTGCGCTTCTTCTGCACGTGCTCCAAGGTTAAAAAGTCATGCCAAAGTCCCTGAGGCATGGGTTGAGCACCAAAGTCACTAGAGTCGACACGATAGATCATGGCACTTCGATATTTCAGCCACCCTTGGAACATAGCCTCTTGGTGTTCCGGAGTAACGGCCACAAATGCAGCAGGTTCGGGGAAGATGTAGCCGAGGTCAGTAGGAATGAGCTCATAGACAAACTTCGCAGACTGTACATCGAAGCCCTCAGCTGCGCGGTGCCATGCAGGGATCGCAGGTGGATACAAGGGGCTTTCAGGGTCTTCAAATTTATTCCTTCCACCTGCAGGGACTCTTGGGTCCTTAACACCCCGGTTGGGAGGACGGTTTGCATCTGCAACCAGAATCAGTTATAGAGGGAGCAGAACAAAAGAAAAAGAAAAGGCATTACATGGAGTGAAACACCGTGAGTTGGGAGCTGCACCATGGCTGGAGGGCTGGGCCAGAGGCGCAACAACTGGTTTGGCACAACCAGATCCGAAAGGGTCCGGGAACTGTAGGAGTTGGCGCACATACTGGGCGATGGCAACGTACTTCTCAAGTTTGTTGCCAGCTCCTACATATATTATACAATGTAAAGTGTGTGGAGGGCCAGGGGGGGGGGATCCAGAGGAATCACACCATTAGCAACCAGAAGAGGTGCTTGGGCCCTCACCCAAATGGAATGAAGGGTTGAGGATGGCCGCACCAGCCAAACAGGAATTCCAGCACGAAAGAGGGCATCACAAACACCTAGATCATTAGTGAAGGCACCAATAATATCAGGGTCAACACAGGTCACGGACATGCCCTGTGCCATTCGTGGCTTAAAGATTTCTTCAAAATCAAGGAGGGCCCTCAACTCCAGACAAATCCTCTGCGTCTCACAAACAATAATCTGCATGGTACAGAGTGTGGTAGAAATGAACTCCAGATGATGAAGAAGAAGTTTGAGTGTAGTCACGAGCTCGGACACCAAGACTATGTTAGTGAACTGCGGCAATGCTGCCCATTCAAGGGTGAGTTCAGCACAGCGCTTTACCTCACCGAAGAATGCATGGCTTAATTTGCCTATTCCACTGAGTATTCCGCCATCTGGGAAGAAGTCGGCACGGCTTGGTAACTCCCACAACTTGCTCAAGCATTGATACCTCGAGGAGCTAGTGGGACATTTCCTTATACAGGCCAAGTCCCCATAGTTCACAATGAAAGGCTGGGGCCATTGAAGCTCATCGTTGTCCCCGAAACAAAGGTTTGACCAAAGGAAAACCTTGCAATCACCTCCAAGCAGGGGGTCGAGTATACTGTGACTACTGGGAGTCGTAATGATGCGTTGCCCATCGCGGGCAACAGCTCCAAACAAACCATCCATAGCGCCTACCGCTGCATATGAGATAAGTTCGTAAGAAAGAAACCCCGTGGGTTATAAGTGGCATACATACGATCGGGGAAATCCTTTGTGTGAAGCAAGATCAATGGGTCTTTCAAAAGCATCTCTGGGGTGACATTGATCACGCTCTTAGGAGCCATTTTAACCTGGAAATTGAACAGGAAATCACTGAATGGGATGAGGGTAGTTAGGCAGGGTACAAGGGGGGGGAAATACCTCAGTCCCAGAGCCCCAAAAACAATGCATTGTAAATTTGAACACGATGGCCAGAATACTGGAGACAACATGAACCTCTCACCACAGGCCCTGCAGATCCAACGTAGGGGAAGATGGATTTCTTCTTGCTGGACACCTGAGGGCTTCACCGACGTGGGGTAAGATAGCAGAAAAACGACCGACATCATGTCAAGTCATGCAGGCAATGCACCGCGCATCACCCGTAGAATTAAGTTGAACTTGAAGTTCAAGGTTAAGGTTAGCAGCCGCAAACTTGGTACTATTTGGCACCTTGGTACCGTGACTAGCCTGGTGAGTCACTCATGCCACGGCAGCAGTGCCAACTTCAAAACTTGAAGCTGAACGACCTCTGAGGCCCTTTCGCACCTCTTTCAAGCCCTCTGCCACCTACCCTTATGCCCAGCACTGTGGGCTGTGACACCGTGCGTTAGCCCTTAAGACTGGCTTGCTGCCATCTGCGTCCCAGTGTTGTGTCTGCTTCAAAACTTCGACAGCCGTCAACCGACAGCCGACACCTCCAAGTCTGCCCCCCGCGCCAGACATATTTTTCTGAAACCTTTCACACCTCCTTCAATCCCTCTGCCACCTACCCTTATGCCCAGCACTGTGGGCTGTGACGCCATGCGTTAGCCCTTAAGACTGGCTTGCTGCCGTCTGCGTCCCAGTGCCGCATCTGCTTCAAAACTTTGACGGCCGTCAACTGACAGCCGACTCCGAGTCTGCCCCCTGCGCCCTCAGACAGATTTTTCTGAAAAACATGCAAGGCAAGCATCCCCCCCTCCTCATGTGCTGTTTCTCGTGTTTCGTTTCGCGCGTTACGGCGCGTTTTCTTTTGGCGAGAGACCCCTCTGTGGCTCTGGATCCGACCTTGGAACTGGAGAACCAGAGGCGTCCCCACCGCAAAAAAAGAGCACCCCGAGGACAGGGCGGGGGCCCACCTGTGCTTCCGCTCCAGTTTTGGGCACAAAACCCTGGGCAAAGCCCTGCCTTGTAGCCCCCTACCCACATGAAAAACGCTAACCCACGCTTCACCCCACGGCTCACAGATGCAGCGTGACAAACCCGGTCCGGAAAAGCGTTCTCCTCTTTCCAGCCCTGCAGTGGTGCCATCGACCATGCTACCACCCTACACCCAGTCGCCCCCACCCAAACGCTTGACCAAGAACCAAAAAAAGAACCTCAAAGACCGCCAGGCCCAAAAGGTTATGGGGGAGCTCAACGGCAGTGGGCCCAAGGAATGCTCTCAAAAGTACCGGGAGTTGGCCAAAAAGCACCCTTTGGGTGTGGAATCCAATGCAGCCTACGACTTGCTGCACTCGAAACCTTCATGGATTGGGCTTCGGGAGATAGAGGAGGACCGGGTTGTTTATGGGCTGGCAGAACTACAGCAGAAGTTCAAGCTGCAGCTCTTTGAATGGGATGGGAAGTAAGTCCACCTGCTGCTTCAACAGCCCATGCTCTAACCACAGGCAGAACCACCCACCCCATTGTCGACGCCGATGGCCGCGTGATTGGCCTCCTTGCTGGTGGACTGCAGGACACTGGGGGGTGGAGGAGGGTTTGCAAGGAAGCTGCAGATGCCATTGAAAGTGCAAGAGTGAAATGTGTTTTTACAGATAAGCAGATACACCATCGCCATGGGGAGCATCCAGCACTTGCAATGGGCATTACCCATGGAACTGGCACACTGGTGAGTCCAGCATGTTGTACCCTCAGAGCCAGTGGGCCTAACTCCCCCCATACAGGCCCCATGTAACCTTTCCAAGGGCAGGAATGCAGAACCTTTGGATGAACTCCTCGAGATGCCCTGCTTCAAGCGCATCGCTGGCTATACAAAAAGTAAGCAAGGCAACCCCCTCAGTTCAACAGGAAATTTATCCACCACAGGCCTGTTTGAGCTGTACTTCCCCTGGATGTATGAGTCCTATCAAAAGACCCTGGGCAAGCTCATTGAGAAGTACCCCTGGCTCCGCCGAAACTTTGCTGACACCCCTTTTGCTGCAGCATCCATTAACTTTGGTCCAAACACTGCATGCTTCCCACACCGTGACTGGGCAAATGTGGCTTGGGGTGAATGCTGCATTGTCTCCCTGGGGGAATTTGATGCAGATAAGGGGGGACACCTTGCCTTCTGGGACCTGGGAGTTGTTGTCCGCTTTCCATCTGGTTCTGTAATTTTCCTACCGTCAGCGCTGGTCCGGCATTCCAATACTCCAACTGCACCCCACGAGCGATGGTACTCCTTTGCACAATACACCTCTGGTGGGTTATTCCGGTGGGTAGCACATGGCTTTAAGCCTGTGCCTGTAAAGTGGGTGGAGTTGAAGAATTCTGCAGAAAAGGTGGAATGATGGCATGCGCATGTTTAGCAGAATATCTGAGTATTAGTAACTTACAATGTGTGGCTGGTTGGTATAACGTACAGGTCTTTAATTTGATCTATTCAAGATTGGCAGTGCACTATCTAATGTAGTACATATTCACACTTGGCACGGTGCCATTGAAATACTAACAGCAATGGAGTTGATGACTCAGAGGACAAGATGAGAGATTTGAAATGCAGTATAGCCTGACATTGCTGTTAACTTAAGTTATCACAGCACAAAGCTATACAATATTGCAGCCAAGTATTGATGGGAATTCTTGAGAATTCCCATCAATTTCAAGTTAGTATCAATATACCTATCAATTTCACTTTGTAGAATCTATCTGACTTTACACCAATACCCAGTGAGAATTCCAAGCTCGGAACAAAGGAGTGAAGTAACTGGCCCTTGAGGCCTAGGGGTACTACCCCTAAGTTAGTAACTTAGGCTACTACGGCGGTACTAAGTACTACTTTAATCATAACTACAAGTCAGTCCAAGTTCTTCATCCGAGTCGGCACCATACATGTCCAAGAATCCTAAATCCTCACACTCCAGTCCAGCGCATGAAAAGTCCACGTCTAATTCACCTACCAGCAGCTCATCATCAGGCCCGAGTTCTCCGTCACCGAGATCTATGCTAGCACAGTCGTCCTCGGTTTGCATGTTGAACTGGTAGGCGTTCCCCATTGGAGCCGCATCCGAGTCCGATCTGTCACCCAGGTCTTCTCGCTCTAACGTAGTGATCGCCAGTGCCATTTGCCACTGGCTTTCCCACACCAATCAACTCCAGTCCACGTACGTTGTCATGCTTTCGACTAGGAGGGTCACCTCCGGTATGTGAAGCCCGTTGGTCGGTATCTTGGACTCTGGCTTCTCGCACGGCCTTGGAATTACTGGACTTTCTTGACACCTGTGCCTCCCAAAGTTCCTTCTCTGGATTTTCTAGTGCTGTTGAAGTTGTTTGAAGGCTGCCCCCAGAAGATGTGGGTAAACCACTCAGTTCTTGAATAGAGTGATGATCGCCCGTATGGCCCTCGATCAGCTGCCTCGATGCTGCCACAATGGGCTGGCTTGGCCCATCAATTCTTGAATAAACATGACCAACTCCCAGGCCCCAGTGATAGCGCATCACCATGTCACAATCGACAAATCTGTTTAATTGCATAATAAGTCCCTGAAATGATGAAGAACTATGTGGGAAATCAACCTCACCTGTTTGCATAATAACACCTCCAGTCTTTGTGATCTTGTGTGCATGCGGAACGTGGTTTGGCATCATCTGTACATTGTGATTTTCCGACAAAAAACCTTGGGATGATATGGCAACCCCGTAATACGTTCCCGGGGTCCACGAATCCAAAGGCTTCCTTACTGGTAATCTGATGGAATTTCAGTGCATCCAAGCGTCCCTCCTGCCATCCCTGTTGGACTGGTCTGTCATCACCAACCATCTCAAACCACCTGACCCACAAGAACTCCATATGCCAGGCACTGTAATCCCTTTTCCCATTCTTTCCTTGACCAGAATATATTACATTGGCATGGTATATGCCCAAGACATGGGCATATCGATACTGATGCCGCGTCACCCCATTTGAGAGAAGCATGACATCCCTATGCTTGGTCTGTGGATTGATAGAGTCTTGTGACCATCTGACATCATATGTGGTGTAATTGACCCTCATGACTCTGTGTCCATACATGAGGTCGTTCTTGAGGAAGATTCAGTTGACATCAATGTCAAAATTTCCATCTGGAAAATCAGCAGGTTGTTCATCCTGCAGTCTGGCACTGATATGGAGCTAGATGTGCTCTTAATTTCACAAGGAAACTCTAAGATATCGTTCAATCCACCAGCAATTGTAGGGGTATCAGTAACTGAAACTAACCATGACTGCGATCATTAGCATGCTTTTGATGGAATATTCCTACATGGATTGGTTCACTTTCGTCGGCCCCAATGTGATGGTGAACAGCTGGGTCAACGTGCTGAGGTTGTGGTGATTGGCATGACCCCTCTCTGTTTCCAGTTGATTTGTTGCGGATCTTCCTTATCCAGGTTTGTCTTTGCTTGATCTGAGCAAGTTGCTGTTTGAATCCCCTTTTGGAGGTACGTTTGTACCTTCCCTTAGGACTGTGATGCTCCAGTTCACCCTGGATATTAGTAAAAGTGGTTCGGTTTCAAGTTCTCGTGAATCAGAATCAATGCAATCGCACTCACCGATTCTGTGGAATAGGAGTCTGTTGTGCCATAGGTCATAATGGTCTCGACATAATCGCCCAGAGAATGGACTTTGTATGTACTCATGTTAAAACTCTTCGGCTTTTGTGTAGGAACCATTGAGGATGACGATTGACCTCCCTGAGCCACCTTGGCACTCTTTCTTTGTCGCGCATCAGCCTCTCGCCTTAACTCCTTCGTCCTGAACTGTGTACATGTATTGTCATTGAATGTTTGCAGACTCCCTCCCACTGCAGTAGTTTCTTTATCGAACATGGCAAGAGTCAGATCACTGTGCATGCAAAGTTTTGCAAGCCCATGCCAATGTGCCACATAGAACAGAAGTCGCAGTACAGTTGAATTATGCGGCTCTGGTAGTAGTCCCTCAAACACAGGAATGAAGCACTATTCATCATTGATAAGCATTAGAAGAGATCAACTTCCAACGGGAACACAAAACCTGGAGGAGATCTTCAAAGTTCCGAGCAGCCATTCGCTTGAGCTCGGATACATTGACAGAAAATCGCCGTATAGTGTCACGACCAAAGGTCGGTACCAGGCGGAATCTAAGGCCAACAAGATTAAAAGCATGGTTTTAGAGAGAGTAAGAGCTGAAGTTTCAACTACCTTTTGTCAAATTCATGTAAAAGATTTTCATGGACTGACTCTAGCATCTGAAGAAGGTGCACCAATAAAGCCTTCCAAACGCCTAACTCAATTTCATGCAGCAAATCAACAGGAAATATTGTGAATAAGTCAAAGCCAAACTTTGAGAGCCGGTCAGAAAATGCATTCTAAAACAAATTCATTTTTGGGATGATTAGGAACGGTGGTGACTTACAAAAGACGGCACAAGGGATTCATCCTTCAGCTGCCGCTCAACATAGGCGCTATTGACCACAAAGTTCTTCTGGAATATTGCGTCTCTGGCTAAGGCAACAGCTTGTTGCCTTGCGGCGTCGTCATGTCGCTTCATATCTTGCCTCAATTTACGATCTGAAGATGTGCCAACCATACCAATCAATCCTAGTGACATCTTGCAGTGCGGACATGGACAACCACCCATGTTCCGTATGCCAGTCATCAGCACTCTGAGGCAAACAATTCGGATCAGTAACTTGAATGACAAACTAAAGTGCGAACACATACTTCTCAGGATAATCTGCTGAATAAGTGAATATCTGGGGATAAAAACGACGCTGCAGACCATCACTGCAGTCTATTACAATGCCATGCTCATAAGCAAAAAGAAATTCGTCATCCAACAGACATTTCCATTGCTCATGTACTAGTTCTCGATGACAGTGAGCCAGCAACTCCCTGGTAAGTTTCTTCCCTCCCACAAATTGCCCCGCAAAATCTTTGAATTCGTCTGGAAGCTTGGAGAAAATATATCAATTTTGACGTCGTGGAGGCAATTACTATATTTCACTATAGTTGTCGTACCTGCTCGAAGTACGCCACATGCTCATAGAGGTTGGAAGACGGTTTACATCTCTGATATTTGGAATCATTCCCGAAAGCCATATACAGCGGCCAAAGCTTCGCATTTACAAACAATGCAAGAAGGGTAGCGTCAGACCAAAACATTAGCCCAACTACAACCCTTGGATGGTTGCAATCTGGCTTGCCAGCAATGTTCTGTAAGTCTCGGTGTGCGGCCACAAAAGCTGGAGAGGTGTATAGCTCTCCATAAAGGCGGATGGCTGTACTGTCTAAACCATGAGTCCCGGGTCCAAGGCCAGCAGTGCTTGAATTAACATCTGGTTTCCATAGTAACTCAAAAGGTTCAAGATGGAAATGACAATTGTTGTCTGCATCCTTCTTGATCCTTTCCCGAATAACTGACGTCAAGGATCGATGGTAGAAGTCAGGGATGACATAGTTTCAAACACCTGGGCTGTCTAGGCAACGATGAAATGGGATATGGATAGATATAGGTGACTTTTGCCAGCCCGCATTGTCTTCATCAAACCACGCCCCTTCATCCCAGTCATTCAAAGCCAACTGCCGATTGATCCGACTCCAATTAGTGCTGTGAATATCTCGCGGTGAGAATTCAGCGCTTCCAACAATATCCAATAGGCTTTTAAAATCCTCCTGTGACTTTTGTGAACCATGATTCCAGTACCAGTCCCCCAACCGATATGAGGTTTTGTTAGGGTAGGGGTAAAAATCCGAGGATTTCGAAACAGTCAGGCTCTCCTTATTAGAAGGTGACGTGTTGGAAAGCGTGGTTATGTCAACCTCATGTTCGGGATCATGGTTTGGAAACTCTGGTCTGTGATATTGATGGTAGACACCAAACATGTTATGTACAGTAACAATAAAATTGGCGTCGACTGCACGAGCCGTGTGTGACAGGGTGTCAAGCGCACTGGCCATTAATAAAGGCGGGACTGAACTCGAGCCTGAGGGAACAGCTGGAGACTTGGAGGAGAGAGGTGGCAGCTGTGATGGAAGTGCGGGAGCAGCCTGTGGCAAGATATCATGGAATCTCTTGTCATACATAATAAAATCGGGGCAAACTGGGGCAATCCTACGACGTTTGCTAGGCCGCGGCTCCACTGGAATGTCATCAGTGATTGCGGCATTAGTAACTTGTGGATTGTCCTTAAAACATGCCAATAATTCACCAACTTGGCCGGAACAAACAATATAACTCACAGGTTTGGACAGTAAATTGGAACCTTGACTGGGACCCTGTACAAATTCAGGAGAGTCACGGTCATCGTCTTGTTGTTTCCTGATGACAAGGGCTTGCAGTCTCTTCGCTTTTCGAAATGCAAATATCTCCTGTGCATTTGCCAGCACTGTAGAAAGACGCTGCTTGCTGTCAGAACAGGAATTTTCATAGCCCCAGGAGTAGTGAACACCCTCCCGCAAATGCAGGTCTCAGTGTACACCATGGTCTGTTCAAAAATCAGTTCAGGGAGAATAGGTTCACTCAAAAATCTTTGTTCTCACCGACTTTGCGTCACTACGCGGACTGAGGGTTCACTGGCAGGCCTTTCAGGGTGCGAGGATGATGCCCACACGGCAGACTTGAGAAATGATAATTACTAATCATCATTTCGGCTTTTGCCAACTTTTGGCACAAGTCAGCGTGACTTACTAGTCAAGTAAGAACCTCTGCTCCTAATCCAGACAAACACAGAGAACAGAACTTTACAATAGTGGTCTTTTTCAGGTCCGTCGAGGCTGTCCAGACATGTCCTAAGTCCTTCGTGGATGTAGGCGGATATCAAATTGTAAACATTGTAAACCTCAGGCTCTAGTCCATCAAGCTTCTTAGCAACTTTGGGATAAGAGGAACTGCGTTGGTGAACTGAACTAGGAAACAAGCATACAAGTACAAGAAAATAATATTAGAGCACAACATAAAGCATCCATGAGTGTACATCAAAAAATCAGGGGGACACTGGCATAATACGATATCATTGCTGAGAACAACCAACTTTAGAACAGGACAACTGTTAGTACAACAGCTGGACATTGAAGACTTCCTATCGGGATTCTGGTGATCATAATCAATAATAATGTTCTACAGTCAAGCAGATTTTGCTCACAAAAAAAACGTGCAGCATTCAAGTCTACCCTCATTGTGCATTCTGCACGCCTCGCTATGGTAGTCTGCGGAAGGCAAGAAGTTGAAGCTGGTGATAATCGAAATCGGAGGGTGGGTGGATAAAAGTGTGCCAAAGAGCCTGACTTAGACTTGGCTGACTCGGAATGCAACACGTGATCATACTCTCGCCATTGGGCGAGAGCTGAATCAAGACGTTCCCTGGATGCACCCACCTGCAGTTCAAGGAGACTGACTGCAAGTTTCGCCTGTCAAAGCTTTGTATGGAGCTGCTTGTCCTCCATCGTCCGGAGTCAAACAATGGTAGCAATTCTGACTGCAGGTCCTCGAGTACGGTGAAGATGAACATAACAGCAATGGCTACTAGGCTATAAGCTTTATTAGTTTAGGAGTAAAATTGCAAACAAGAAAGGGAACACACCTTGTCCATGTTAGATATTAAATTGATTGTCTGTAACACATTGGTGTCATTGACTTGAGCCTGATCCATTGCGATCCTGTAGTCTGCAAGGAGGTTCAATAACTTAGGGTTTCGGTCTTCTGGAGCCAGTGACGCCATATACTATGAAACATCAGTAACTTGATTTAAAAGGATTATGCGGCAGAATTCACCAGAGGAACGTCAATTTGTTTGGATAATGTGGGAATGTTGTTTGGCCAATCAAATGTATATTGAGCTTCAAAAGATGAGATGGGCAATGGTTGTGGCATCGAACATGGTGCAGCATTGCGGAGAGGGGATGGGGAAAGAGCACGAGAATGAGAACGAGAACGAGAACGGGGTGTAAGCCTGGCCACAGGCTCACGACGCCGAACACATGCACACCGCTGCACACTGACCGATGCACACCGATGCATATGCACACCGCTGCACACTGACTGGTGCACACCGATGCACACAGGCGCACCGACGCCGAACTGATGCATACCGATGGCACACCGCTGCCAATGCACACACATACCAATGCTCACTGCCAATCGGTAAGTGCACAGCCACGACCACAGGCGACCGCAGGCATGACCACAGGCGACCACTACACACTGACTGGTGCACACTGATGCACACAGGTGCACCGACGGTGAACTGATGCATACTGACGGCACACCGCTGCCAATGCACACACATACCGATGCTCACTGCCAATCGGTAAGTGCACAGCCACAACCGCAGGCACGACCACAGACGACCACAGGTGACCACAGGTGACCACATACCACTGCCGGTGATGATACTCAGTCCGAGGAATCACCTGGAAACACACACCAAATGATAGTCCTACTAGACCAGAGGAAGGGAGCGAGGTGGCTTTGGGTTGGTGCTTGACACAAGGCAAGATGATAAGAGAGTGAAGGGATAATACGATAATAAGACGATGACTTGTGCTTCTTGAGACGAGATAATACGATAATAGGACTCTGGAATTGAGCTCTGTGCTCTATATGATGAAGGGAAATGATTTTTTTTTTTTTCTTTCTATCTACTAGATGTCTTATATAGATTTTCTAAGTGGGGCCAGGAAATTGAAGTGGGTGAAGAGGACCCAAGTAAAATGAGAAGGAATCAGATGCCAATGAGAAAAGGGGGGGGGAGGGGTAATGGAATAAGGAGTGGGTAATGGAATAAAGAGTGGGTACTAGATCAAGAAATCTACCTGGTGTAATAGGACTTGTCTCCTATCCAAAAATGCGTCCAGTGGCTTGTCAGGCAGGTGATAGGGACTGGAGAGGTTGATGATGTAATCCTGGGAACCTTGTCATGTGACCAAAATCATAGGACTGTTGATAATACCGTTCCTTGCACTAAAACCTTACACCATGATCTCTAACAACATCTCTCTTGTCCTTATCTTCTTCATCATCCTCTTGATTATGTGCATCCTGATGGCCTACCAATGGAGATGCACTATTGTGTGGGGACGATTCTCATCCGAGCTCAACACAGAAAATTTGCCTGTTGGAGGAGATGATCCCATTATCTTCTGTGACCCATTACGATGGAGCCTTGACTGGAGTGAGTGAGATATCTTCTTTTGCCAACAATGAGTTGAACAATATCAAGTGCGACCAGAGGACAATGCGGTGGTGACCCAAGCCAGGAAAGAAGAGAGTGAGGTGGATGACGGAGTGGGCCAAGAGGTGGAGGTCGATATAACTGATGTGGGAGCTAAATATGAAGAGTTTTGAGGCTGCAAGTAGCACGAGTATTGGTAGTAATGCGTGTGAGATCCTATGACGATTGTAGAATGTGGCATGAGGAGGTGTCGTTTAAAATGTGAAAATGGGATGGTTCAGAGCTTTGGATGCTCCTGATACCTATCACCGGTCAGTACCACTGTCGACGCACACTGCTGCACACACCGACCGACGGCTTCACCAATCGGTAACACCACCGACTGGTGCACCGCTACTGACACCACCCATGCATGTCGCATCACCGGCAACCCAATACCCATAACTGGACATGCGTACAGATACCGGTGGCCCGACCACTTACCTGATATGAGAACTACGCTTGATGCGGCCATGGTTGAGATGCTGGATTTGGACACTTTCCAACACGGTCCAAACCCCTCATATATATACGATCTTTTCCCCTTTGTTGCCTCACTCTTACTACGTGCAACAAAGGTATAGTTACTATTGCTCACTCATGTATTCTACTGACTCTTACTACGTGCAACAAAGGATAACATTGTCCTGTCTGCCTGACTGAACTTAGTGAGGCGGCCTTTCCTGGCCTCCTTCCACGGGGACAGGAATTGGTTGAACAGGTTGAATGAGAACGAGAATGTGACTGCGTTGAACATGGAGGTGAAGCCAAATGTGAATGGCCTCTATGGTAAACCCTACGACTTGGAGGTGAATCCATCATGAATTTGGGGGTGAGGAAGAACAAATAAATAGTACTTGTACTAATAACTTAGACTCCTTGTGACACGATGACCTTATTATTACTAAGCTTGTCGATAAAAATACCTACGTGACTAGAAGCTGTTGTCATGAGGACCACAATCAGTACGTGGTTTACTACACCCTTTCAAGTTATTCATGCAGTTTGTTCAGCCTATTCCGAGTCCGAGTCAGTGAAGAGCACTTCAGCAATCCCGGAACTGACAATTGAAATCCACCATGTTTTGACTGCTCCAACTTGACCCATGCAGTGAAGTTCCCAGGGCCTTGGGCCCCTGGGAACTTACTAAAAGCTGTTGAAGTTGAAGACAACATTTGGCACTGGCAGTTGGCTGGCTCACCACGACTGAAAAACGTTTGACGGAGTGATCGTAGTACATAGTATATCCTAGTACTAACCTCACCATTCCTGTGATGTTTCGTAGTTTTCAGGCATCGCGCCATGGGCACCTGAAGGGTTTAATCCGGGTCTGACTCGGAACCATGAAGGTCGCCATGATTGACTCACCTTTCAGGCTATGACTTGGATTTCCGAGTCGGAGTTTGTAGGGCTGCATCAAGCAAGATTTCTACTAGAGTACCCGCGCGCCACTTCAGGCGATGATCAGAGTTCTCCGAGTCCGGATTTGCAGGGCTGCATTAAGCAAGATTCAATGTCGATCATCGATCAGGTCTATCAAAGGTTGTCAATCTGCGGATCAATGATAGTAGATGCACTGACTCGGAAGAACTTCAATTGCGGTAAGTCAGAAATAGTAAATCTTCAAGTTGTAAGTATGGTCAAATTCTTCCAAACAAGCAACCTCAGGCTTGAACTTGAACTTGAACTTGAAGGTCCCTTCTGTAAGCAGGCACTTAAATTTCAAACTCAGGGAGGCATTGAATGATATTTTACGTCAACTTGAATGTCACCAACCTTGGGCGGCGATCGTGATTGCGCCACTCGCACCTTGCACAAGCCTCATTGAACCGGGATGGTCAACCATGACAGTGGTAATCAGGCTCGAGGTGTTGTTCCAGGTGGCAAATGAAGCAGGGCCGAACTTCTCACTGGCACTGGCACCAGATATTTATAATTTAGTACATGAATTCTTGAAATTACATCAGGAAATTGAACTGAAAAGACAGTTTTATTAATCTATAATTCTGACAGGGAAGTATATTGTATGGTTGCATACATACTACTAGTCTGAGTGCTCTACTTCTGCCTCAGGGATTGTTGCAGGCTGCATCTAATCTGACCCACCACAAGTCTCTTCTCACTGTCATGGATGACAGCTCCAACTCTGACTCAGACTCCAAGTCAGGATTCCCATATTCCTCGCGCCATCGCTCCCGGGTCATGGCGGCCAGTGGCCCAGGCATCGTTCAACCTTTCTCTGAGTCCCATGTGTATAATTATGGAGATGAGGGAGATTTGGCAGGGTTGCAGGTGGTAATTTTCTCTTTGTCATTCGTCACTAATAATTCCTCAATTACAATGGCAGATCCTTTGGGGAGATTCGGAATACACCCCTGGGCTGAATGCCGAGACATCTGACGCGCGAGGACATCGCGTCCATTCTGACATATTGCCATTTCTCGATGCTGCCGCAACCAACAACCTAACAACGGTCCCATGCTACCCTCAGCTTGAAATTACGCTAGGCGGTAGGGTGTTGGACCCCACACCGGGTATGACGTTACTAGGACCATCGGCCTCCGACACATGGGCTCCTGATCCATCGCACATCAACTTGGAGACTACATGGAGGTCGTGGCCGCGAACTGGGTCACACATGAGGCATATTGTCTTGCAGACAATTGTTTTATCCTATAAAATTCTATCATTTTCACATTTACTCATGTTAATTGATTTAGTGATTGCCTACAGTATTGTTTGTCACTCAACATTTTCACCCCCCACCGTCCAGTAGCTAATAATAATATTTTTAGCCAGCAGGTGGGCCGTTAATCATCCCTGTTGCGCCACAGGCCACTCCGTGGGATTATACCGTAGTTCAGCTTTTAACAACCGCAGATATAATTGTGTTCCTTAGGAGGTTCTCGAGGGCTGACTGGGCACGAATTCTTGTGCTAGCCAGGCATCAACTTGGCTTATTTGAACTTCAAGCACCATGGTACAGCAACAATCATATGCGTCTCTCCTACGTTTCACTTCACATTTATCTGGCTGGTGTTGCCATTGGCCACTCAAGAGCAAACCCTGACTATCAACCTGGCCCAATTTTTGTTGACCCGTGTTCGTGATTTGTCTAATACATCTTTACATGTTAACGACCTGTCTGCACCACAGCTTCCAACATCAATTATTACTTTGGGTACCTTGAGAGGCCGGCCATGTCTCTTGTACACTATGTGCGTATTTCATCTCTTGTTACCGTTTTAATCAGCTACTGCCAGTGTTATGATGGGCACTACTAATGATGACTTTTATTTCTAGTTTATTGAACTATCAAACAGGCGGCGGAATGAAATAATGGCCCTCATTCGAAGGCTCGTGGACGAAGGGATACAGGAAGGCAGGTATGGAACACAGGACCAGCTTATCAACACCCTGGTGCTGGGCAACTTCGATGTATTCCTGAGACATCAATCAGTTGTGGGGCTTGGGTATTTGGTACGTCCAGAAACTTATTGATTGCAGAGTTTATCTAATGTGATGGACTTGGAAGGATGAACGTTTGCAAGAAGTTGGTCTTCACTTCGGTGGGCTCATAGTGTTTGACCAGCTGGTCCACGTTGCATTAATGGACTACAACGTACGGGAACATTTTTTCGGCCTGAGGTCAGCACGTACCGAGATTGGAATCACTGGTATACTCTCGGACGAGGTGCTGGGTACAGTAGCTATGCTGGTGAGTTTCAGTTACCATTTCACACAGAAATAGGCAGGCTGACAACTGGGATATGCCCAGGCGTTTGTAGCAGCATATGAATCTGTGAATCACAACAGTGGGATACGGGTTAGGCTTACCGCAGGGCAGGTGGTTGGTGGGTTAACAAACGCGCAGCAACGGGGTGTGGCAGTGGAACAGGCCACCATTGAAAGGCGAGCCCACCCTTTGGCATTTTGGGAACTGGAGCGTGGGCTCATTGACACCGCCTACGCCATGGGTCACCCAACTGTCGTGCATGATGCCCTTGCACGGGTCTGGTCCCCAGGATTCCAGTGGCCAACAGACTGGCAAGAGCTGTTGCCAGGGGATGAGTGTGTGCACTTTCTGTACCTGGACTAAGTATGTTTACAGCCGAGGATGGCAGTCGATGCGGAATTTTGTTCAATTATAGCAAAAAGCCAGGGAATAGTATTACCTAAGTGTATTTTTGAGTATTTTGCAAATACCTACACCGTAATTCCTAATGAATACTCCGTGAAAATTCTCTGTGAGGTATTCCAACATATCCTGCCAGTATATGTGGAACTTCTCAGAGATTTATTTGAAACCATGACCTTGATCAATATCGATATCACGATTGATTTCACCAGTGCTAAATTTCCTCGTTGGAGGTTGTGGAGGTAGCAGAGTCAGAGAAGCCCATCAAAGCTGCTGAAGGTCAACCCCCCCTTTCATTTGTACGTATCTTCAGTGGCCAAGCCTCCTCGCGGGCTAAGCAATCACAACAGACCAGGCTCAAGTCGGCGACACCAATGCGTTACAGCTGATCAATATAATATCTAACTTGGATAAGGTACATCCCTAGAATGTGATTTTCTAAACTAACAACGGGGCCACTGTGGGGGGGCGGGCCCACCCTTCGGCATTCCAGGAGCTGGGGCGTGGGCTCACCGACTCGGACGCCGCCTACACGATGGGTCGCCCAACCGTCGTGCATGGAGTCCTTGCACACTTCTTATCACCAGGATTCCAATGGCAGCCCACAGCGCTGGGTGAAAGGGTAGGTGGCAGAGGGCTTGAAAGAGGTGCTAAAGTAGTCTTTGCAGGTCCAGTCGCAGCAACCGAAAAAAACCGGCAACCCAACTGGACTGCAACCGCAAGCAACCGGACTTCCGGTCACAGTTTGGCCTCATGGGGGCATCACACGGTTGCGGTTGGCCAGATTCGAGGAGCTACTCAAACCAGTTGACAACCGACTGCAACCGGTTGCAACCGCCCAGTTGGCTTGCTTGCTTTCAGCTACTACTTAGCTGAAATCCACTTAAACATACTGTATATACTTAACTTAAACTATATTATTTACTATTTACTTATTTACTTCACAAGAGTGGGGCATGCCCGAGCGATATCGGCAGATGGGCAAGGGTTTATATACCTTTGGCCCATTTGCACATGTTTGCACATGTCATGTGCAAGTAAACAATGACGCGTTGACCTTGCACATGTTCACGTGGAAGTAAATGACTATGGGAACAGAACCTGGACCCCCTTTTTTGATCGATGGATTGTTAACCAATTTCTGGATTATCAATACATGACCAAACAAAGCATACTAAGCCTGGACATCATCCCCGACGACAAGCATGCTACTCCACCCACTACTGACCCTTTCCCTTCATTTATTCAGTATATAACACTTCTGTATATTATATATATATATATATATTATATATATATACTTAGTGTCAATAAATGGCTATTTCTGCTTTTAATTCTATATTTTAATGATATTTAACCCATAATCTGTTTGAGGAAGAGAGGTCTCTTCTCCTACTACCTACACAGGGCCACATAATGATGAGTTTAGATCAATACATGAAATAGGAAGGTCTACAAGGATAGAGAAGAGGGGAAGTAGTGAAATAGACAGAAGTGAGGGGAGTAGCATGAGACAGGCTATCATCTACTGGGTTTGTATATCACCTAGGGCCAAAGAGATATATGTCTATGTATATACAGATGTATGTATAGGTGGGGAATTATATAGGAAGAGCTGGGAACAAGAGGCCCATTGTCAATGCACCTGTATGAGGAGGGGTGAGAGGTTGTTACTTACCTGCATACCCAGGCCTTCCCCTTACAAAATGCACATGGAAATGGTGTATAATAGCCCTAATAAATGACATGATAGGCCCCTTAAAGGCCCTGCCATGGTTAGAAAAGACATAAAAGAGAACATGTACTCAGGAGAAGGTTTACTTACCCAGGGAGATCCGTGGGACCAAAACATTTGCTTTCCTCGATTAATGGGTCTAACATAAAAGTATAATAAGGGTTAATAAAGTTTATGGCAGGGGGAGAAGATTCTGGCTCACCAGGACATGAGTTCCCCATCAGCAAAGGTGAACTTTGCTCACCATGCATCACACACCTCACCTGCTGTCAAAAACTCTTTCTAGATATCTATAGGAGTCCTATGCCTCTCGTTTAGGGCCTACAAGTGATCCACATAGTTAATAATTCACCCTACAAGATAAGAACTTCAGCTACTCACCTAATCTGGCTGTTACTCCATGCCAACTTGTAGGCCCTACTAGTGGCCTTATTCCTATGCATGCCAAGGTACATTGAGTCAAATTAGCACAATGGAATGATTTACAAGTCCATCCAAGAGAGGTAGATAGTCAGTATAATAAGTTGGGATGCAGTCACTCACCCACTGGCAAGGTCTACAGAATTTCTATATCTCAATGTAGTATAGAGATACTGGTATAATCCTGTGGTGAGATAGGTTCCCTTAAGTTGGGAGCTATCCAGATAGCAGAAGAGGCCATAGGATGCATGAGAAGGTGTGTGGAACCAAGCAGTCCCAAAAGGGCAATAAACCAAAGATAGTTCAACATAGACTCAACACGCCGTTAATTGGACAGTGAGGGTAGATAGAGAATGATAAATTACATAGAATGGAAAAAGTTCAGAATGAATCCGTCGAGGGGTAGAGGCAGAGTGCTCAAGAAAGTGTTGATGAATTGCATGATTGGGCATCATGACATTCATCATCGATCATCGCCGGAATCGTCGAATCCCTCGATCAAATTCACTGTTCTGTATCTCACCATCTATACATACAGTACATCATGATCTATATATACATAGAAATATATCTCTTTGGCCCTAGGTGGTGTGCAAACCCAGTAGATGATAGTATCCTTGATAGTATCCTGTCTTATGCCAGTGCTACTCCCTCACTTCTGTGTACTTCCCCTCTTCCCTACCCTTGTAGAAACCTTCCTATGTCATATATTGATCTAAATACATCATTATGTAGCCCTGTGTATGTAGTAGAACCCCTCAGTGAGAAGAAGAGACCTCTCTTCCTCAAACTGAAGGAGAGTACTAAATTATGGACCAAATATTATTAAAATATAGCATTAAAAGCGGAAATGGCTATTTATTGACACTATACGTATATACACAGGTGTTATATACTGAAAAAATGAAGGGAAGGGGTCAGGAATGGGTAGAATAGCAGCTTGTCGTCAGGGATGATTCAGACCGTGACCAGGCTTGGCGGGCTTCGTTTGGTTGCATATTGATGATCCGGCATGCCTGTTGGGTGATCGGCTCATGGCTTCGCTGATCCATTGATCAAAAAAGGGGCAGTTCTTGTTGCCATATGACCGTGACACAACACATGTCGTTGTCTTCCAACCACCACCATCCCCCCTCTTGTCTGCCGCCTACCCCTCTTGTCCGCCATCCCCCCCCTCTTGTCCGCAGTCCCCCACTCTCGTCTGCCGTCCCTCCCCCTCTTGTCTGCAGTCTCCCCCTCTCATCCGCAGCCCCCCCCTCTTGCCCTTAGTCCCCCCCTCTTGTCCACAGTCCCCCCCTCTTGTCCGCAGTCCCCTCTTGTCCGCCATCCCTTGCCTCAACAGCGAGTATGGCCACCATTCGACAGGATGGCCGCCCCCTTCATCCACCATCCCTCACCACGTGCAGCCACTGCCCCCTCTCCCTTCTCCTATCCTCTGCCATCCCTTGCCTCAACAGTCTTCCCCATCCCCATCCCCTTCACCTTGAGGGGGGGGAATGTTTTATTTTATTTGTATTTTATATTGTATTTTAAATTACAGTAGAAAAAATAATAGATAGTAGTCAGTATGTATTCAAGTCACTACGTAGATGTTGGTTGTGGTTGGTCTCAACCGACTGCAACCAACTGTAACCAGGTTGGGTTGTGACAGGTCTCAACCGGTCACAACTGCCTGAGCAACTGACACCAACCAGTTGTAGCCGGTTCGGTTGTTGGTTGGTACTTTTTGATGCAAATGACCAACCGGTTGGGGTCCAGTTGGGGCTGAAATGGCTGAAAAACCGGACCCGACCGGACTTTAAAACTCTATGTGAAAGGGCCTCGGAGGTGGTTCAACTTCAAGCTTTGAGGTTGGCACTGCTGCCGTGGCACTAGTGACTCGGACTCCTAGTAGGCTAGTCACGGTACCTACCAAGGTGCCAAATAGAACCAAATTTGCGGCTGCTAACCTTAACCTTGAACTTCAAGTTCAACTTGGTGGATCCGACTGACTCCCTTGGGGCGCTCTTTTTTGCGGTGGGGACGCCTCTGGTTCTCCGGTTCCAAGGTCGGATCCAGATCCACAGAGGGGTCTCTCGCCAAAAGAAAACGCGCCGTAACGCGCGAAACGAAACACGAGAAACAGCACATGAGGAGGGGGCATGCTTGCCTTGCATGTTTTTCAGAAAAATCTGTCTGAGGGCGCGGGGGGCAGACTCGGAGGTGTCGGCTGTCAGTTGACGGCCGTCAAAGTTTTGAAGCAGACGCGGCACTGGGACGCAGATGGCAGCAAGCCAGTCTTAAGGGCTAACACACGGTGTCACAGCCCACAGTGCTGGGCATAAGGGTAGGTGGCAGAGGGCTTGAAAGAGGTGCAAAAGGTTTCAGAAAAATATGTCTGGCATGGGGGGCAGACTCGGAGGTGTCGGCTGTCGGTTGACGGCTGTCGAAGTTTTGAAGCAGACGCGGCACTGGGACGCAGACAGCAGCAAGCCAGTCTTAAGGGCTAACGCACGGCGTCACAGCCCACAGTGCTGGGCGTAAGGGTAGGCGGCAGAGGGCTTGAAAGAGGTGCAAAAGGGCCTCGGAGGTCGTTCAGCTTCAAGTTTTGAAGTTGGCACTGCTGCCGTGGCACGAGTGACTCACCAGGCTAGTCACGGTACCAAGGTGCCAAATAGAACCAAGTTTGCAGCTGCTAACCTTAACCTTGAACTTCAAGTTCAACTTAATGGATCCGACTCTGACTCTCAGTCACTGACCTCCAGTAGCCGGATGACTCCAGTCAATCGGACGCAGTGATGACCCATCGTAACTTGAACAAGGGCGCACACAACAAAGGCTTGAAGTGCGCATCTCAGTCATTTGTGCTTGGTAAGTACACCTCCTCTTGCTCCCTTATCAATCTGTTCGCTCCAAACACGCATTTCTGCCAAGATGCATGAATTCTATGGGTGATACGCAGTGCGTTGCCTGCACGACTTGACATGATGTTGGTCGTTTTTCTGCTATCTTACCCCACGTCGGTGAAGCCATTCTACGGGTGATACGCTGTGCATTGCCTACGCAACTTGACGTGATGTCGCTCGTCATTCTGCATGAATTTGGAGAAGTTGTCGGCTTACTCAACACGCTCATAGTATGGCGGAACAATTCCGCACCGAAAGCAAATTTTTCACCGCCATTCCTTGGTTTACCAATATTCTCTGTGTCCCAGGAGCTCTTGGGGAACTGGTGGATGTATCTGAATTCTCTGTTTGTCAGTCCATTGAGTTCCGCTTTCTGGTACTGACTCTGCCTGGTGTGGAAGGCTTTCCTGGGCTTCGTTCATGAAAGGGAACAGCGAATGTGGGAGGCAAGAGTTTCTACGAAGCAGTTACATGTCGCTCGGCCACAGCAACCAAGACCCGCCCCCGACAGCGATGTCCTTAGGGAATTTTGTGATAGCGGAATCAAGCCATCAGGACACAAAAAGGAGGCCGACCTACTGGTTAAGGAGTTGCTCGCGTATCGTCTGTTGGACATTTGTGCCTATCTCAATGGCAATGGGGCGCAGTGGGTTATCAAAGAAAAGTCGACCATCCCGTTCATAGAAAAAATGGTGCGCTGTGTCACGCACCATATGGAGCCTTCTACTAAATGCTGCCTGATTCAGGGCCATTCTACTATGGCTGATTGGCACAATCTCATATCTCAGGCAGCACTTGCGATGGAACACCATGGGTCACCGGACACGCTGCCCACTCACCAGGGTACTGATGCCGGGGACACACAGCTTATTCGCTGCTTTCACAATTTATGCCTTGCTTCCGGGTCTGTGTACAAGAGCAAGGTCATGCAAAATTTCTCAGTGGCAGCTTTCCACCTGTGCTTCATCCTGCAGGTGAGCCAGCTGCTTTTGGATAGGCTACAGCTGATCCATGCTGCGTAGGGAAATTTGACCCTTCCAAAGGATCGGCTTGGGTTGGAGAAGGAGTTGGGACGGTGACCTCGTAGTGCCTATCTCTATTTCATCCACTGACTGAAATGCAAGCCGGGGGATTGTGGCGAGCAAGAACTTCTCCCTCTCCCCCCAAAACATCCAGACCCCGTTGGACATTTCACTTGCCATTTCTCCGTTGTTTCTCCTGGTTAACCAGTCCCTTGCGAACGTGTCTATCGGTAGACCAAAAATGCTAGAGGTAAGGGCTAGCAGTTGCATGGGGTTAGCCCACCTACTGAAAGCCACGCAAAGGTCTGGGAGGCACTAGGTAACAGCCGGCTGTCCTCTGTCAACTTCGCAGAGAAGAGGCTTTGGAAGGTGCTTCTTGACGTCGCGTTGACCAGCACGCCACTGGTAGAAGCGCTCACTGCGGCTTTGAAGGACATCAAAGCGATAACGAAGGGCAGTTTGGATAGAGATGAAGCCAGATGGTTCGAAGCAGGTTTGTTTGTGCCTGTTCAAAAGGGCTCCCCTGCTGATTTACCCATCACTTTGGTTTTGTAGGTCTACGGGAATCAGGCCCTTCAGGAAATTTTGGAAGATTGTGTTTCCCGCTCGGGGTAAAGGGTTCACGAGTCCATGGCCCGGAGGAGGAGGAGGAGGAGGAGGAGGGGGAGGGGGAGGAGTTTGTGGGGGGGGTGGAAGAGAGGCAGGGGCAGGGGGAGAAACGGGGGCAGGGGGAACAAGATGCGAATACCCCCCCCAAAGGTCCTCAAGTTCCACAAGTTCCAGTGTGTCCCACCCCACCTCGCTCGAGGTCCCCCCAGCAGCCTCCTTAGCTTTCTACCGGTCCTTCCCCCTTTGAGTGCAGGCTGTCGCCGCCCAGCCCTACCACGCCCGCCACCCACTCACTACAAGCAGCACCGTCGGAGTTGGAGCTCCGGGAAGAGCAACGGGATCAAGCTGCAGGTGCAGGGATTCAAGCAGCAACCGAACCTCTCAGCCCCCACCCTCTCTGACGCCTATCCCAGCCCCCTTGCCGCCATCGGTTCTGGATGGCAAGGAGAATCAAGCTGTGGGAGGCGCAGGGGATAAAAGCGCCGACGACATGATGCGCATTGATAAGGATGCAGCTGACCCGGAGGGGAGAGACTGTGATGCAGGAGAACGGTGCACCAAAGGTTTGCTCCTGCCCTCTGCAAAGGATGTTGTCAAGAGTATGAAATATGAACGATATATATTTGTTATCTTATCTAATCTTTTATCTAATCGGTTTGTTTGGTAGTGTAGACACTTTTATTATCAGTAGGCACGACATGCATTAGGCATGATCGGACACATGGCTAAGGGTAGGTAGGCGATCGATCTCATGGTAGACACATGGAGCTGCGCACCACACGCTGAAGGCATGGTGCTGCGCCCGCAAACGACTCATGGTATGCACATGGGAAACGCATGTATTGTAGTATATAAGAGTGAATATATCGCCCAGAGACACTAGTCATGTTCTCTTGGGTTATCCGCCAATACAGGTGTGACCGCCTCAGACTACTAGACTATTCTTTTGCTTTGTTGTTGTTTGTTTGTGGGAGCCGTCGTCTTTGCCTTAGGGCATTGGTGATGTCCTAACAGAAGAACACGACTCCTTTTGACGACCCCTCCCTCCCTCTCAAATCTCTATTCATTCTCATTACATTCAACCCCGGGACCTTTCTTGACACGACGCACGCATCCGCGCTGCCTTGTGAAAGTATGTTGGGATTATGTATACAAGAGTATACAGGCAAGCCAAGGCAGTTAACATGCCTAGGGAATATTGCCAGAATATGCTAAGTCATATTAACACATGTTTAACAGAGGTTAACACATGCAGAGACATATAGGGGAATCCACAGTTAACACATGCTACAGGATTAATCATCCTGCAGCATGTCTATCATGGGATAGGCAAGATATAGCCATGTCTATGATAGCCTATCCAAGACAGAGCCCAAGATAGAGTGTCTATGACACACCCTGCAGGAAGTCTAGGACTTACCAAGCCATGATATCATATGTCACTATTATTGACACTGTTATAGGGGATATGACATAGTTATTCCATTATTAACTGGTACAGGGGTCTATTACAGAATACCTCCTTTATATATTAAAGGAGTGCATTACACTATACCTCCTAACTGTGTAGTATAAATATTGCACATCATGTAGGAGATGATAATAACATTCCTCCCTGTGGCAGACTCCCTCACTCACTAGCCTTTGAGATTAAACTTCATCCTCTAACCTTGTCCTTAACTCTTCCTGTCACTGTTCACCACTCCATTCCCAACAAAGTACGAGACCCGTTTCTTTTTCCCTTACTCACAGAGCCTCTCCCCCAACCATCATTCCCCGTTCCTCTGGCGTTGTCGCCGTTGAACAGTCGTAGCGACCGTTCTTCTGGGTGCAACCCGTTGAGCAACCCCTCAACCGGACCGAGGTCCACTTGACAACAGACCGTCGTGGGACGCCACCCGACTGTTCTGCAAGCACGCGCATAGTGTGATTGACCGCGGCTCATCGTCACGCAAGAGACCTCACCCTTAACTTTCTTCATGTTGCCCCAAAAGCGACGTCTTCCAGTTTTCGATCCCAAGGAGCACAGCAGGGTCGCGCGCCCGCTCCAGGGAACTATTGCTTTTCCCCTCGCCCATCGCTCCGCCTCACCCGCTATCAGCGATTGGACCGAACATTCCCCACGCCCCCAACTTCTCTCCACTCCCCCAACTCCTCTCTTCCTCCTCCCTCCACCTTTTCCCATGGCCAACATCGAGAACGTCGAAGTACCGGCCCCCATCGAACCTCCCCCCATCCAATCCTTAGAGGAACTCCTCACACAGGCACGCGCTGAGCGTGACCAGCTGCTCGAGATCCTCATGGAGCAGAAACGCGAGAAAGAGCGCGCCGATGAGGCAACGTGCGCAGAGTCCACAGCGGCCGGCGGAAAGTCCTTCCGCACGCCCAAAGTTGCCACCCCCCTCCCCTTCTCAGGCAAATCGGACGAGCTCGACAGCTTCGAGACGGCCATGTACATGTACACTCACGGTCGGCCCGACGAGTTCCGATCAGAAGACGCCAAGATCATCTGGATCTTGTCGTACCTCCAAGGTGGCACAGCGGCGAAGTGGCGCGAAGTGGCTGTGAAACAAATGATGCGCGGAGCCCCGCCCTTTGCGAAAGCAGAGGAGCTGATGATGGCTCTGCGATCATCTTTCGGCGATCCCAATGTCAGGGACACAAAGGTCTTCCAACTGACCACGATGGTTCAGGGAGACGACACCACGGACGAACACGTCCAGAACTTTAAGATTGTGGTGCATGAGTCAGGATACTCGGACACCCCGCTGATCTATGAGTTCAAGCGGTCTCTGAAGGCGCCGTTGCGAGAGCGGCTGAACAATCTCGACCATCCCCCGACCACCATCGACGAGTGGTACACGCAGGCGATGAGGATGGACAGACAATGGCGACAAGCCAGGACAGAACAAAGGCTGTTTGCGGGGCGCTTCGGGCAGAAGGCCGCATCAGCAGCGGCGGGGCGCACAGCGCCGCCACCACACCGGGCAGGCGAACAACCGCCCGCGAGACAACAGTGGGGCCAGCAGGCTCAGGGGACTTCAAACCCCCCTCGAGTATGCGACCCGAATGCGATGGACGTGGACAGGAGCGTGAAGCGCCCGCCACTTATTTGTTACAAGTGTAGGAAGCCAGGGCACATGGCCCGAGATTGCAGATCGCACCTGGACATCAGGGCGATGAATTATGAGGACTTGCGCGTGTACTGGACCGCGAAGTTAGTAGAAGAGGCCGACGCATAGGCCAAGAAGGATTTTCCCGCCGGAGGCCAGTGAGACCCCCCTCGCTCGCTTCCAGGAACAAGTATAACGGACTCACGGTAGATAACATGGACTCAGATACGGACACGGACTCTACATTAGTAAATAGCTTAGATAGCAATACTGAATGTAGTACCATCGGTGAGGAGCCTGACGCAAGTCGGCTTGGCGGTCCGGAACCGTGCTTAATTCCTCGTACACCCGTAGTTACGAAAATAGACATTGTTACCAAAGAGCCTAAAGAGGGGGTACGGCATTTCGTACGATTGAGTAAAATAAAGAACAAAATTATGATACTGATTACGATCACTACACTAGACACTCATGACTCATGTACGGTTAAGGCATTATTAGATAGCGGGGCTACAGGACTATTTGTGGATAGGGAGTTCGTACATAAAAGCGGACTTAAGACCCGGACTCTCGATCAACCGATCAGGGTCTACAACATCGACGGAACACTGAATCAGGGTGGCTCGATCACGGAAGAGATCACCATGATGATGTCATTCCGGGGTCACAAGGAAAAGGCCGTCTTTGAGGTGTGCGACCTGGGGAAGACAACGGTGATCCTGGGACACCCGTGGTTGCGCAAGCACAACCCGGACATCAACTGGGACGCCGGAGAAGTGAAGATGACGTGCTGCCCGTGGGAGTGCAATGTATTTATCAGAACAGCGAAGAAAGAGAGGGCCAGGCGGAAGTTGGCTGAGCGACAGAGGTGGCGTCCAACAATCGAGGAAGTAGAGGACGAAGAGGCCTTTATTATGGCTGGAGGACTGATGAACGAGGAAGATGGACTCTTAGAAGAGATCGTCAGCAAAGAGATGGAGAATCCGGAACGTGAAGAGGAGCGCGAGATCCGAATGACGGAGCAGGAACTCGAGGCAAAGATTCCACGGAGATTCCGGAGGTGAATGAAGGTGTTCGAGAAGAAGGCGTCAGAATGCATGCCAAAGCGGAAGCCGTGGGATCACGCCATCGAGATGAAACCCGGTTACGAGCCCAAGAAAGCCAAGAACATCAGGCTGTCACTGCAAGAGCAAGGCGAAGTCGACGACTTCTTGAACGACCAGTTAGAAAAAGGGTATATCCGAGAGAGCAAGTTGCCCCAGACATCAGCGGTGTTCTTCATACCGAAAAAAGACAGAAAAAAGAGGATGGTACAGGACTATAGATATCTAAACGCATGGACAATCAGAAACAATTACCCGTTACCGTTGATCAGTGACTTGGTAGATAGAGTAGGTAATGCTAAAGTATTTACAAAATTGGACTTACGATGGGGATATAATAACGTAAGGATAAAAGAAGGTGACGAGTGGAAAGCGGCGTTCACGACCCACAGGGGCACGTTTGAGCCGAAGGTTATGTTTTTCGGACTATGTAATAGCCCAGCCACGTTCCAAGCAATGATGAACGCCGTGCTGAAGGACCTTATCGACCGGGGGTCAGTAGTAGTGTACATAGATGATATTTTAATATTTACAAAGACAAAAGAAGGACATAACGAGATCATAGAAGAGGTGTTGAAAAAGTTAGAAGAAAATGATCTGTACCTGAAACCAGAGAAGTGCGAGTTTGAAGTTGCGGAAGTAGAATTCCTCGGACTGTACATCACGGGAGACGGGATCAAGATGGATCGAGAAAAGACAAAGGCGATAGAAGAGTGGCCGGTGCCAACCTCAGTGAAGGACGTCCAACGCTTTCTGGGGTTAGCCAATTTCTACAGACGCTTTGCTGAAGGCTATGCGAAAGTAGCAGCGCCAATGAATAAGATATTGAGGAAGGAACAGAAGTGGCAGTGGACAGCGGAAGAGCAGGAAGCATTTGACGGACTCAAAGGGCTATTCACCCGGAACGAGATACTGGCAACCGCAGATCCCGCCCAGCCATTGAGAGTCGAAGCCGACGCTTCAGGAGTGGCAACCGGAGGCGTGCTGAGCATGCAGATGGAGGATGGAAAGTGGAGGCTGTGCGCCTTTATCTCAAAGTCGCTCAATGACATCAAATGAAATTACGACATCCACGACCAAGAGATGCTGGCAATCATCAGGGCACTGGAGCAGTGGAGGCACCATCTAGAGGGTGCGACGCATAAAGTAGAAATCTGGACAGATCATAGCAACCTCCAGTACTTCATGTCGTCTAAGAAGTTGAACAGGAGACAGGCGCGGTGGGCGTTGTACCTTTCGAGGTTTGACTTCAAGTTGGTTAACAAGCCAGGGACAGCAATGGGGAAGGCAGATGCGCTGTCGAGGAGGCCGGATTGGAAAGTGGGAACAGAGAGCGACAACGAGGACATCACGTTGCTCAAACCTGAGTACTTCGCCATCAAGGCAACTCAGCATGGGCACCTCCTAGTCAAACGAGCAGAAGAGGGGCTGTTGACGAGAGTGCGGAAGGCGAAGGAGCTGGACGAATCAGTGGTAAAGGCGGTAGAGGAGTTGAGAAGGTCGCCAACAAAGCGACTCAGGACGGAAGAATGGGCAGAGGAGCAAGGGCTGGTACTCTTTAGAGGAAAGGTGTATGTACCAAAGGACGTGCAGCTTCGACGCGAAATCGTCAAGCTCCACCATGATTTGGCGATCGCAGGACACCCTGGGTGGTGGAAAACATTAGAGCTGGTGACTCGCAATTATTGGTGGCTGGGTGCCACAAAATTCGTATTTGAATATGTCGACGGGTGCGACAAATGCCAACGGTACAAGAATGTACCCAAACCTCCAGCAGGCAAGCTGAGGCCAATCGACTCCCCTATGGAGCCATGGAAAGCAATCTCCGCGGACTTCATTACGGGGCTGCCAGAGGCGCAAGGATACGACGCGCTCTTAGTGGTAGTCGATCGGGCCAAGAAACAGATGCACGCTATTCCCACAACAGAGGAAACAAGCGCCTTGGGGCTGGCTAAATTATACCGGGACAACGTGTGGAGATATCACAGGCTGCCAGATTCAATCATATCCGATCAGGGCCCCCAATTTGCCGCAGCGTTAATGAAAGAACTTAACAGATTATTAAAAAAATACAAACAAAACGTACACGGCTTATCACCCGCAGACTGATGGACAAACAGAGCGAGTAAATCAGGATGTTGAACAGTACCTGAGACTATTTGTAAATCATAGACAAGATGATTGGCCGGAGTGGATAGCGCTTGGGGAGTTTGCGTATAACAATTGCATCCACTTGGCCATCCAGGTTTCACCTTTCTTCGCTAATTATGGCTACAACCCCAGGATGGGTTTTGAACTGAGAAGGGAAGGGAAAGTCAAAGCAGCAGAGGACTTCGCAGAGCGAATGAAGAGAGTGCATGAGGAGGCGCACGCCGCGCTAACAAAAGCGCGAGATGAGATGAAGAGGTACGCGGATCAGATACGGGGAGAAGCTCCGGCGTACAAAGTAGGTGACAAGGTGTGGCTGGAGTCTGAGGACTTGCAGTTGAATTGTCCCTCGCGCAAATTGGCAGAAAAGCACTTGGGCCCCTATCCCATCACGGAGATCGTGTCCCAGAATGCTGTAATTTACACTCCTCCACATATTCCGGAATTTCCGGAATTTCCGGAATATGGCTCAAGGGCTTAAAATGAGTCCGGAATTTCCGGAACTGCAGTTGTGTAGCAGGTTGGTGCTGTTGCTGTTGCTGTTGCTGTTACTGCATTGCACTGTTGTTATTGTTGTTGTTGATGCTGTTGTTGTTGATGCTGTTGTTGTTGATGCTGTTGTTGTTGATGCTGTTGTTGTTGCTGTTGCTGTTGCTGTTGTTACTGTATTGCACTGTTGTTATTGTAGTTCTTGGTACTTTTGTTATTGGTGCTGCTGCTGTTATTGTTGTTGCTATTGGTTTGTTGCTATTGGTTTCTGCAGGAAAGCCAACTTACCTTTTTCCAAGCTCAAACAAGACTTCAGTTCCAGAAAGACCCAGACAATACTTTGTACAAAAGACAGACTACAAAAGGCAGACTACAAAAGAAATAGGCTAGTGTATATCTTCACAATCACCATTGTCATCATCACTACCATCACCACTACTTTCTTTCTGCTGTTGCTTTGAGATCACATGTTTTGTATGGTAAAATAGCATACTATGCAAAAACCAGTTAAAATTTCCTGGAGTCATTTTTTTTAGAATAGATTCATATCCTCCAATCCATGCATTTAATTGTTCACAAGCCTATTAATAGGAAGTGTGTCAGGTGCCATTATCACACAAACTATAAAATCTCACCTGTGTATTAAATGCACGTCTAAAACAATCTTTGCCTTGTATATCCTTTCCTTCAACAACTAGATTGGGTGCAGATCCATCAGCTGGTGCAGGGTTACACCACTTTTTGCAAAGCTCATCATCCTCCTTGTGGTTGATATAATGATATGCATCAACAATGAATCTTGTTGTTTTTTTCCATATCCGATCCCAGGATCCATTACTGATAGCAGTTTTGAGCACTAAACATGGTTTATCAATGCAAATGTAATCTGGTCTGGAATCTTCTGTTGGAAAAACTGTTTCCAAAAAATTCAAAATTTTTGTGGGTGACTCAGATTTTGGAAATTTTACCCAGGCAACTACAACTCCACATGGTGCACAAATGGTTTCAACACAATAAAATCTAGGAGCACTGAAATAGTTCTTTGGCTCAGTCTCTGGCATTGGTTCATCATGTGGTTGATTTCTTTGTTCACTAGCTGGGATCCAAGGTAAATTTTCTGCTGGTCTCTGAGTAATTCTGCGAAATCCAGGTGCAGATTGTCTTTTGTGTTTAGCATCATATTTTTTCCATTGTGCCTGATGCTGCTGACAGGCCTGAGTATCTTTAATTTTGAGATTGTTGCAATTGTGAACATGACAGCTTGCTCCATGTTCTTGTTCATGAATTGGACAAAAGACTTCACCATGGTAGTTGAGAAGATCATCTGCACAATCTGGATAGGCACAGTGCTTTGGCCCAAAACATATTCCATCAACAACCATCATTTTTACTGGTGTTTGATCAACATCCATATCATCTGAGGTAGATGGAGAAGGTGAACCTTGCTGGGATGATACATCAGCATCCTCATCAACACCAGCTACAGTGGCAGAACTAGATGTTGTGATATTGGGAGGTGTATTCACATAGGCATGTGTGCATTCTGAACAAGCATGCTGATCTGCAGCTCGGATAATGCCATTTTCACCAAGGATGGAAAATGCCTCTCTGGTGATCTCATCAATTGCCAGATTATCTCTAACAGATAGCTCCACATTAGCAGAGGCAGCAATAGTGCAAATAGATTCTTGAACAAAGGCCTGCCATATTTGACGACATGATAAAGAACGGGATGTATGCTGTTGTGTTTTCCAGAAAGAATTTTTCCAAAATTCCATATATGCTGAAGCTGAAGCATGAAAGCTGTACATGCCATTGACAACAGCATTTGAAAATATTCTATCTACCCATACACTCTGCCCAATTTTGAGATATTTGGCAGAATTTAAATAGAGCTTTGTAAACTGTCCCTCTTCATCAATTTCTGGTGAGCGCTCATGATCAGCACTATATATTGTAGTGCACTTAGGACATTTGCCTGTAAGAACAGGAACATTCTCATAAATGAGATTATTTTTAATGAGTGTTGTCAATGGAATGTCTCTTTGTCTGGATGTTTGAACCAAAGATCGAGATTGACACTCTGCTGTTTCACATTCATATGAGGCAGGGCAAATGATATGAACAGCTTCAATAGCTGTATATGATATTGGTTTGAGAGCAGTTTTCAAATGGCCTTTGTTGTTATATCTAATAAGACCAAGAACTTGTGCAAATGTATCAAGTTTAGCAGAAATATTGCTAACAATATGATTTTCAGAAATGCCTTCATAAAAATCAGATTCAGATAGCCACTTTGAATTGCTGCTATTCACTTTGGTATACACTGCCCTTGACAGACATTTGATCCAACTATTGATAGCAGAGGCATTTTCTCCTTTCACAAGTGAATATTGTTGTCTTGCATGAAGACTGAGAAGATCAGGGTTTTCAGTCATTGTAAACAGCATTACAAGTACTGTTGACAGTGATATATCAGCTGAGAAATTTTGCTCTATGAATTGACTGAATGATCTGAAAGTCAATTCAGGAAATGAACTGAAATCTGATAAAGCAGCAGCTGTAGGCAAATGACTGAACACCAGCAGTATCCACAAAAGTGGAGACAGATTGCAAAGACTTGACAACAGCATTGACACTATTGTCTGAAGGCTTTGTTCACTAGAATAACAAACTTAGATACACAAATTGTTTTCATTTGAGCCACTGTATCTACTTACAAAGTAGCTTTGGCTTTCTTCTTTCCACTACTCCCCTCCTTTCCAAGTCCTTTCTTCTTTCTTTTGTCCTTACTTCTAACTGTCATCTTTTCCTTGCCTTTGCCTTTGCCCTTGTCCTGTTTCTTTTTTCCCTTCCCCTTTCCCCTTTCACTAGACTCTCCACTGTGAGATTCTGCCTCAGATACATCCAGACCCTCTCCTTTATTATCCAGCCATTTCATAAGATCTGAAAATATATAACTTTTCTTGGCTACACCCCATAAGTCCACATCTGATAACTTGTCATCTTGATCCTCCAGCCAGGATACCATAGCAGGGTAGTTGGAGACTTTGGGAAAGACTCTCTTGTAAGTCAAATGCCACTGGGTTTTCCCCTTGAAAATGCTGATAATATCTGACTGAGTAGGCTTTCTATCAAAGACACCTCTCAACTGTCCACCAGTCCACAAACTGTCACAGGCCTTAACTGCAGCTATACAGGCTTTATACTTCTGCCATGCAAAACCCAGATTGATATCCCTGTGGTCAGCCAATTCCACAGGAATGTGAAGAGCCGCAATGATCTTGTCTTGGTAAGAGGAACCCAATCCAGAAAAATGAGAGACAGCAGCAGAGCCAGGAGTAGAGTTCCGAGTCATAGGAGGAGTATCTGCAGAGCCAGGAGTCATAGCTGAAACTGAAAGAAGGGGAATAGCAGCAGAGGCAGGTCCAGATTCCTAGAATATATTGTGATAAGTAGTTCATTGTACTACCAAATAATTTTTTCTTACATGGCAAAGACGAAGGATATATTCATTACCCTGTTTGTTCCATTCAACATCTTCATCAAACTCAAGTGCAGTGGAATATCGTCCTTTGACATTCCATTCATTCTGCTCAAAAACAAAAATATGAGGATTGGACTCTGACAAAATGAGGTAAAATACAGCACTGATGATTAAATAGAAGCTTACTTTGAATTGGGGACCACTTTGCAGCTATAGATTTCAAAACAGGTTCCATATAAAAATTAACATTGATTTTGAGAACATGAGGGGGCTTGACATCTGCAGGATTGACCAATGAGGAGTAGAGGTGGACTTTGCCTTTCCTTGGCACAGCCATATCATCACCAGAGTCTACATCAGCCATATTCAAAACATTTCCCAAGGCTCGGCCCCGAATAATTCCACCTGTAGTACGAGAGGCACCCTGGAGATTCTGTAATGGACTAATGCTGAGACTAGTCATCTGGACATCTATATATTTTTTGACAAAGCAAATTAATATCTACGAAAAGAAAACCTACCTTGGTCTTCAAATGCTGGGGTTCCAAACAAATGTATAAGAGTTTAAAATTTTTATTTATGTAATTATTACCTTGGTCCAATCCACTAAGGGATTTGTCTAGAAAATATTTATAGAACAAAAACATAGAGAAGAGGGAGTACTCAGCACCTCCTGACAATGTGGTGGTATTCAAGGCTACATACAACCATGAGGGGTAGAGAGGATGGACAGAATAACAGTAAACTGAATAGACACTCACCAGTGTTGTTCGAACCTATGCCACCCTTCCCACACCCAGCCCTGTTGGGGGTTGTTAGTGGCTCCCCCGCGGTCCTGGCATTGGCGGCAGCATACCTGGCGTCGTCAGTGGTAATGCCCACCGTGCTCATACCTCCCTTGCCCTTCTTGCTGTTGTCGGCATCGTACCCAGCCCTGTTGGGGTTGTTAGTGGCTCCCCCGTGGTCCTGGTGTTGGCGTCATCATACCTGGCCTTGTCAACAGTGGTAGCACCTACCCCACCCTTCCTGGTGTTTGCAGTGACCTTGTCGGCGGTGGTAGCGTCGTCCGCGGTCTCGTTAGCGTTGTTCCTGCTGCCGGTATCATCCGCGGTGTCGTGGGTGTCATCCCCGCTGCCGTTGGCGCTGCTGGTATCATTGGCGTCGTCCCCGGTGCCGTAGGCGCTCCCGGTGTCATCTGTGGTCTTGTTGGCATCATCCCTGCAGTCGTCCAGCTGGTTTTTGCCACTCCCGAGGGGTTTGGGGCTGGATCTCTCGTCACTAGCGTGTTGGTCCTCATTCTTGTCGTCGTCACCTTTGTCGTCACTCTCGTCACTTGGAGGGGGCTGGTGGGATCGGCGCTTACGGCTGGAGGCTGCGAGGGTAGGTGGAGTCGGCAAAAAACTTGCCGTTGCAGAGCGAGCACGCTGAGGGGGTGCCACAGTAATCTCACTTGCCTCGAGGGCAAGTTCAGCTCTAGAATACAAAAAAATGCTTAATATTTTGATGTGAACTTACTCACTGGCCTTAAACGCGCGGGTGAGGCCGCTCCTTTTTTTGCTGCCTTTTTCAAGGTTCTGGGGACGGTTAGCTCGCAACTGTTAGTGCTCGTGGTTAGGTTACACACCTTTTGGCCCTTTTTGTAGTCCCCTTGCTCGCTTCCTCCTCTTCCTCCTCATCTCGTTTCGCCTTCTTGCTTTGTTTGTCAGTCTCGAGCATCGATGGGGCTCGCTTGCGAGTGCGCGATGCTGCTTTAGGTGGTGATTTTGCTGATCCGGCTTGGCGGGCATGAGAGCGAGTTGTTGTCGGCATGGTGATGGCTTGGGGGTGGGGCGATGAGGCAGCGATGGGGGTCGTCGTGGTTCGAGTTCGAGTGGCATGACAATCAACGTGGATGTTATTGATGCCGTGACAACAATGTGTGTCAGGTTTAGGGTAATATCATTAGTTTACAGGTTAATTGTTGCTAGATTTGAATTACCGGATTGTTGTGCGTTCGATTCCCTATTCAAGCAACAGATTTTATTTGCGTGATATATTCGAGTCTGGTTACTCCGGTTGTTCTGGTTACCTCTAATGCTTGTGTCCGGTTAGTTCGGTTCTTGTTAGTTCGGGTAAATTCCGGAAATTCCGGCTTAAAACAACAAATATAATTAAACCGGAATTATCCTGGACAGTGAGAAATACACTCAAAAAAAGTACAACCGGAGTCCGGAAATTCCGACCGGAATATGTGGGGGAGTGTAATGTACTCAAAATATGCCCGCACCATGGCCTCATGTTAAGAACTGATCCTAAGGCGCGGGAAATCGGCGGAGTCCGGCGGAGTTCCGATGTACGACGAGGACTTGGCTTCAACCTTTAAGAGGTTGCGCCCTTCTCTACGCTCAGTGTCCAATTTGCAAGGAACTGAAAAGTCTGGAAGTCCGTGCGGAAGTCCAAGGTAAGGAAAAGGTGCAAAAGCGGAGTTCTGATTAGGAAGTCCGAAGTAAGGGACAGGAATGAAGCAGAGGTCCGGAGGTCCGAAGATTAAGATAGAAGTTTGAGGTCTTAAAGTTGACAAATGATAAGTTGATAACAACTAATATTTGAACTGAAGCATACAAAGTATGTAAAGTAGTTTTATACTAAGGCTAGTACTCAGTGTAGCTGCGGCGGAGTTCTGCGGAGTTCCGAGTACAAATTTCGTGATGATATCTATGATGAAGAACAGACTTGAGTAAACTACGGAAGATGTGATGTAAGTAAAACAGGAGAGGTAATTTGAAATGAGGAATTTGAAATACTCGGAGTTCCTACGGAGTTCCGTCGGAGTTCCGAGGCAAAGTTTCGAGGGGTGCTTGCATGGGATATGACACTTCATCCAGATTTCATTGCCTGAACATCTCAGAGGCATTCTTTCCTTTTACTAAATGTACATTCACACCGACCAGATGGAGTTGCTGTGATAATGAGACTACCTTGCATTACTACTTTCAGATGCGTAGGCCTCACCCCCAATAAATCACCAGCAATAAAACCATATGTCCAATTATGATGTTTTCACACATGGTCTGAGTCAATTGTAAATACAGATTTGCATGACTAGTTTCAGTATTTACCAATCCATCACATTATGCTGCCCAGATATATGGCACCATGTCGACCTCAGTATCCAACTGACAACACAACATAATCATCAAGTTACATATCACATCCTAATGCCTCAGAGCTCGTAACTGCTAATTTTGGGAATGATCATAATGGTTCCTTTGTGTGCATCACAGCTTGCTTATATGACATTCATGATATGCATGGAACCATTTTGGGAACAACTTGCATTGAAGTGGCAACAAGGAATGTAAATCAAGATTCAAGCAGTTGGGACAGGCAAGACAAGGCTGAGGCGGAGCACTATATGCCGAAATCGTATGCTGGGTTTAGCTGCTACTGATGGCACATTACTTACATATGATTGTAACATCTGCTACCTAGTATATGAGAACAAACTATTCGCCTATGTAGTATGATATCATTGTTACCTACAGAAATAGTGTACAACAACTGTAACCTAGTATATAATGATGAATGTACACTAGGGGAACACTAGTTGTGTTCTCTTAGCATATTCCACCTTGTTTGGTGTGACATGCCTATCTCAATGCAAACTCACTTCCCCTGACTTCTAAATATAACTGCCCATCCCATCTTGCTGCTGCTTCTTGTAGAGCCCACAAGTGTGCCGCCCGGGTTGGTGGGAGTCTCAGTGTTGCCCTAACATTATATATCTAATGGAACCACCACAATAGGCAATTATAACCATTTCTTCAAGTACATACCACCCCAAAGGTTGACCAAATTCTGTCACCACATATACGCCGCCTACCCCTCTAAAGTAAAATAATGCCGATTAAAAAGTTCAAGGTCAATGTTCACAATTCTGGCACTGGTGATGTTCTCATTTAAAGCTCCACCAGCTATTACACATCGAGGGGATTGGTCCAAAAAACTAAAGCCAGCACACGAGCATCTTCTGCCAACTCCACCCCGAACGCTTCGCCCTCCAAGTCTCAGAAGAACATGCATGTCTTCACCCCCTGCCATGAGCAAGTACATCATGATGGGTTTGATTATGATGCTGCTATGATGGAACCGTTGAAGCTTCCCCAATCCAAGGTACATCGATCTCAGTCATGGTCTCTGGGGAACTTTAATTATTTTGCTACTTCTAGTCACAAAATTATTACCTCAGGGAATATGTGGCAAAAAGAAAGTTCTACCTCTCACGGATGCTGGCTTCAGAGGCTGGCCCAGCTTCGCGTCGGTGTAGTGCATGTGGCTTGGCAGCGGAATGGTGGTGCAAGAATTGCCTGGGCTATCCCCTCTTTTGCAGTTCATGCTGTAGATCTTCCCATGCATGCACCCCCTTCCACCTCATTCAACAATGGACCAGCAAATTTTATCAAGATTCTTGGCTGATTGAGACAGGGCTCACGCTCCACTTTGGACATGGGGGGAAGCCTTGCCCCTCGTATACCCCGACAGAGACTTTGACAGGAATCCCGGACATCCAATTTGGACTTCCGGACATCCCTGATGAGCTCAACGTTATGGAAGATGAGTTGGATGCCGATCCTCTGCCTGAGGGGTTCATGGAAGCAGAGGCCGATGAAGGACATCATGAGGTGGAACACTCAGAAGGGGAGTTCTTAGACCCACATGACCAGGCAAGGTGGACGAGGGATAACCTGAAATATGGGACAAATGCATGGTTATTGTTCATCAAAACGGCATTCATCACTTGCCCGTTTGGTGGTGTAGGTGCCTAGGACATGCACCGGACGATGTTCAGGCCCTGGACCTCCACTTCTTTCCGGCTTCATTTAAGAAACTGCGGACGCTATTCACCTTCCAGGGCCTTGATTCCTTCCTTGCAGAGAATCAAGAATGTAAAACTTTGGCATGGCATTACTATCAGAAGCTCCGCCAGTTCACATCTGGCTGTTTTCCGTACAGCGTCCCAGTCTGTCTCACTACCGATTTATAGCTTATTTATCATACATAATATAGGACCGGTACAGGGAGCTGTTATGTTGCACAAGACAATACAGGAACCTGAAGCATCTCAAATGGCATGGCTTCGGCCATGAAGCCAGAAGCCCGGGTCTTGGAGATCTGGCCGTTCTCTGTCCGGCATGCCCACAACCAGGCATGAACTTGCTGGAAAACTGGGAAAATGATAATGAACAGTGAGTTCATTCCATCCCATGATGACCTGGAAAGAATTGAAGTCTTGTTTCCCAGGTGGGTATACACCAGATCATTTGCGATTGATGGGAATTTCATGGCATCTCACCAACGTCAGAGACGTCCTGAAGATGACGTCCCATTAACAAATGGTCATTCATTTATGACAGAACCGGTGACATATAAAGAACATCTCAAGGTGGCTCTCGAGTCCAAATCGGCTCCAAGTACATGCAATGAATTCAAGGCAAACCAGAAAGTGGACGTGGCCAGGTATGATGCCACAGGGATTGGAGCAGTGGCATGACTTCGGCATGGCTTCTTCCAACCAGAAGCCACAGTCGACTTTCAGAGAGGAGAACAGTGCATTATTGAATTGTTTCCAAGTGCACAGTTATGCTAAATACTCACAGACAAAAGAATATCGATTATGCAGTTTGCAAGGCCCTAAATGGGAAGAACATGGAGAAGGTGAAACGGCCATTGCTCGTATACGATATATTTTGCTAATGGTTTATCAACTTCAAAATCCGGGTTGATCACTCACTATACCTTTCAGTCCACGAGGGGATGGTTGTAGAGGGAGGGATTGGGGATTTTCATGTAAAGGGCCATGTGGACGACTGCTTCACGCGGTTTGCACTACTGTTCATTATAGGGAGCGGGGTGATTGATGGGGAAATTCTGGAGACATTGTGGGCTGTGCTGAATGAGACCTCCCGGAGTGCCAAGGGATTGACACTCGCCCACCGGAATGAAATTCTGGATGACCATATGAATCATTCAAACTGGAAAAAGTTGATTGGAATGGGTATGAAATTTTGTACCAGGTGCCAATTGGAATTGGTTCTGACTGCCGAGGATTCGTACAAGAATTTGACATAATCGGCATCGGCCCGTGATCTTAATGAGTTGAGGAAAGGGGAGCAGCAGGCACAGGAGGGCCGGGCGGAGGATGTCAAGAGTATGGATTATTTTGATCTGAAAACACAACAAGGTGCGTTGGTGCTATGTGTGGATATTCTGTGTTGATGTGGCTTATGTTAAACATAGCTCCGGGGAAAGCAGAAGTTCAGCTCCGACTTGTGGATGAAGGAATGTTTTCCGGCAACTCTGGTCTCATTGATTTCTTAGCAAAGGGACTGAGTATTCAGGAATCGCAGTGAGTGGGACTACATTGTATTGATGGTGTAACATTTATTTGGCTGGTTGGTTACAGAATGTCCCTACAGAGTTACATTAGGCATGCTGGAAAGGCACCAACAACAGCAGAACAGATCGAAATCACTAAGCAACGGAGTCGGTTATTGAACCGGATTACAGACCATCAACAAAAGGCTCATCAATACCTCACTGGCGCAGACGATGATGACTATTTGTTCGAACCATCAGAGTGTTTCCAGCTGACGTTGCCTTCTGGGATAACTCGACGGGTCCGATGGGAACACAGAGTTCAGGGTGTTGCCGCATTGGAGATCCAGCTGTGGGCCGGTCAATGTAATGATGCATTGAAAGCTATTCAACTGGCATTGGGAAAGAAGGCATTCTTGTTTCGAATGAAAATCCGCCCAAGAGGCCCAAAGACAGGAAAAACAAAGTCATGGGATGAGATTCATGCAGTGGATCAGACACTCTGTTTGAATGCTCAAATATATTGATCTTCGAGGGAATCACTGGTGGATTTGGAGGCACCAATGGCAATGACAGACCGGTTCCAGGTTCTAGAGACAAAACATCTCAAGACAAGCACTACGCTCCTGGACCCCAGGCAGGATGGTTTCAAGCATGTGCAACTGCCTTGGTTCTGGTATCTGGATGTCGCTGGGGATAGCATATCAGCCAGCCATTTGAAGGAATGTAAGTTCGTGCATGAATGAATATGAAATGAGTCTGACCATAAGAAAAAGTCCACAGGGTTAACTGGCTACGAGCAAAAGCAACGTTTGACAGAGTGAGTGAGGAATTGGTCCTTGTGAGGCATGAAATGGGGTGGACTATCAGATGCTTTGAACACCATGCGGAGCAGTGGAGACAAAGAAAAGAAGATGGAACATCCCCTGGCCATTTGATGTATGCAGCAAGTCAACAGGCGATGTGGGGGCAATTTGCGGTCTCTGCAAAGGACTCATTTTCCAGTATTTTGTCAGAATGAGCAATATGTACATTGCATTCAATAGTGTAATTGCTGTTCTGTGCTGCTCAGTCTTATTCTGACAATGACTAATGCGACTATTTCACCGTTTCAGTTTGACTGCCGGGCTGTAGCAGTTGCTCATGGGGAGCACTCCGGGTTAGCACCAGTGCCGGTGGAAGGCTGATACCTATAGACCGCCATTGTGGATCACTGCCCATTCGATCTGTTGTCGGGGATCACTCCCTATTCCATCTGCCATTCGATCTCACAGCTGGTGACCAAAGGCAGCGATTGCCGGTCAGTATCACTGCCGTTGAGACTCCAAATCATCCAATGAGCTAGTCACCCTAAATCCTTCATTGTCCCACTTGATATCCTGTTTCGATGCCAATGTCAATATCAGCTCTGTAGTATATATTGGATGTTTTTGCGCAATAGCTCACTGCCGTTTGGTCTCACTGCCATTCAGTCTCACTGCTGCCCTACCTCACTGCCGTCCCACTTCATATCGGTCAATATCACTGCCATCCTCTCACTGCCACTGCCGTCCTACCTCACTACCACCCCACTTCATGCCAGTCAGTATCACTGCCATCCTACCTCACTGCTAGTCGGTCTCACTGCCAGTTGGTAGCAGTCCTCAGTAGCACCCCCGGGCAGACCCAGTCCCAGTGCCAGTGTAAGTCTGCTACCTACAGAATCAGCCGCCATGGGGTATCATTGCTTATTCCTGCTGCCATGTTGGTCTGCCAATTGGTCTCGCTGCTTCATATCACTGCTGGTGAATTTCACTGGCAGTTGGTACTCCTGTATTACTGCTGTTCCAACTAAAAGCAATTACTGCAGTTCTCATTCACTGCTGGTCAGCATTCATAGCTGTAACCTTTACAATCTCAAGTTAACATTACACGAATACATTACAAACATTATACAGTAATAGTATCACCCTACAGTAGTCCATATATGAATAAAGTACAGAAGCGCAATTACCTTGGTACATCAAGATCATGGTTTACTGGGTACCCAGCAGCCTTGAATCTTAGGAGGCAGTCCCGCATTTCATCGATGCTTTGCCCAAGCAACATCTCCATTTCCAGCAGCCAACGGATTACATTTTCCTGTTCATCACATTGTTTGTTCATCTTCCCTCTGGGTTTCCTCACATGCTCTTCAAAATCTCCTACCAAGAGCTTGATCCTTCTCTTCCAACCGCTGTCTTCATTGTCCTCTCCAGTACTCTCTTCTGAATGCTTCCTGTCCTGCATGTGGGATCTCACTGAGCTGGGGAGGTCAACTTCCATTGGGTCCGTATCCATCTCATCAGTGCCCTCCTGACTTTTGATTGATGGTGACCTGCCGGTCGCAATTGGCCACTTAGGTGATCCCAAGCCGCATGATGGGGACAGTGGTGTGGGAGGGAACGGAGGCATTGGGGACAAGTCAGGTGTCTCACCTGGTGGTGGGTGGGCAAGGGCGGGAGTGCCAGGTTGCTTGCATGCCAGAGAGGGGGCAAGGGCAGGAGCGGTGGGAGGGGCAGGCGTCCGTGGTGATGGATTGACTACGGTCAGCGGTAGAGTGACTCTGAAGCCCCTTTGTGGGTGGGTGGTCACTGGCAATGGTGGGGCAGGGCCAGGGGCAGATGGTGACAAACAGGGGTTGGGCATGGCGGATCCTTTCATCAAGGCCTCTGTTGAGCTATCCCGCAGGAACAATTGGTCCTGACAAGCTGGGACAGCAAGGCAGGGAATGGGGCTGATCTGCCGGCGCTTCCGGATGTGCAAGGGCGTTGCCTCCTCCAAAGGGGACTTGAACTTCACTGACCATCGGGGAAGCATTGCAGCCAGGTCACTGAGAATGAACGGTGATCGAAGTGTAGTCTCTTCGATGGAGGGGGCGAGGTCTTTACACTCCCCCATGTATTCCGTGCGGAATGGGCGGAATCCGTACGGAATCCGAGTCATTCCGCACGGAATAGTGACCAACCAAATCAGTGGTTTTACCTATGCAACATAAGGTCGGATTCCGTGTGGAATCCTAGCCAGTCCGTACGGAATCTGTGCTATTTGCTCGGAATGCACGGATTCCGAGCGTCCTAGTCCGAGCAAATGATGATCAGCACGGACTCGGACTGTTCCGGGGTCTGTTAGAGTCCATACGGACTCACACGGACTGTCCGTGTTCTATTTTAGGCTGTAGCAAAAGAAGACTACAAGGGGACTTGAACCCCAGACCTCTAGATCACGGGAAGGAACACGTGGGACTGGCAGCACAACCGTTGCACCACCGTTGCTTGAGAAATTAGGTAGCATCAATTGTACATGTGACCCCAGGCCTCGGCATGCTTTTAAAGTTACCTCTATTATTAGAATATCACGTCACACGACTGCCAGCACATCAAACGTCGCTTCCTCATCACCACCACCATCCCTACCATTCTGTCCACCGCCCCCTCTCACAGACGAACCACAACAGTGACGACCACAAACAACCAAAACCCCCCCAGCAACCTCAACCACCACCACCACTACGACGCCGACAACCACGACCACAACCGCCACAACGGCAACGGCAACAACAACCGCAACATCGATGGCGACTACGATGGCAAAGAAACGACGTACGGGACGCGAGATACAGGGCGCCAGGACGAAACCGACGACGAGGAGGGGCGCTCGAGCCCCCTCCCTCGTTCATTTTTTCCTTTTTTTCTTTTTTTTTGTTTGTCTTTTTTTTGTTGTTCATTTTTCTTTTATTGACTAACTAAACTGCCTTACAGGTTGCTGCTACGATGTACAGTCGACAACAGCAAACAACGGACGACCGACGGCTACCAAGCGACGGCGACGACAAAACGAGGGAACAGGGACGAGGGTGTGAGGCAGGAACGGGGAGGAATGAGAACAGCGGCTCGTAGGGTCCGAGACGGCGAGGGGAGGCGGGGACCGAGCAACGAGGAGGGGCAGGGGAGCCCCTCCTTTTCTTTTTTTCTTTCTTTTCTTTTCTTTTCTTTTTTTTCGTTTGTGTATTTCTTTTTCTTCTCTGTTTTTGCTTTACTAACAACTTCTTTTACAGATTTTTACTACGACCCAGGGTCCTAGACGGCGACGAAACGGCAAGGGGAGGTGGGAACCGAGCAACGAGGAGGGGCCGGGAGCCCCTCCGTTTTTTTCTTGGTTAGTTTTTTTTTTCATTCATTTTTCTTCTACTAATATCTATTTTACAGGTTACTACGTACGGTATCGATCGCTGGCGGCACCACCAAAGTACGACGACGGAGGAGGGGGGCCGAACCCCCTCCGTTTGTTTTTTTTTTCTTTTTTTCGGTTTTCTTTTTTTTTTCTTGTTCTTCTTTGTTTTTCCTTTACTAACAACTTCTTTAACAGATTACTACTACGATATTGACAGGAGAAACGGCAATGCGAACCCACCAAGCAAAAGACCAACGGCCACAAGGCGATGGCGACAAGGAAACAGACGGCGATGGGGGCATACGGCAGGGAAGGGCAGAAACGGGGAAAGGAGGGAGGGCACCGGGCGTCAGCGAGACAGCGAGGGCCGACAACGAGGAGGGGCACCGAGCCCCCCTTCGTTTGTCTTTTTCGTTTGTTTTTCCTTTTTCGTTTGTTTCCTGTTTTCATCACTAACTAACAACTCTACAGATTACACAACCCTATGACAACAACGACCCCAACATCCCCGAGCTACGGCGACCCCAGCACACGACGAGGACGCCAGGACGACAAGCTCCACTCACTGGCATACGGCGTGAGGCACAAGACAACGAGGAGGGGCGATCCCCCCTCCCGTTTGTTTCTCTCATTCTTTTTTTGTTTCTCTTCTTTTGTTTCTGTCAACTAACGACTATTTTACAGTTATATCTACGACATCGCCTGCTACAACAACACCGAACACCCAACGAGGCGACAAGGAACGAAGGGACTGGGCGACAACCAGCCGGCGACGATGGGGTGGGGGGGGAGAACAGGCGATGACAGGAACCGCGGCTGGGCGACGGGAGGGTTGCCTCTCTAGAGTACTTAAATGATTGTATGTAAATTAATTGATACGCTTTTTTAATATAATTTTGACCAATTCACCTCCCGTAGTACCGGGGTCAGTCTATTCTTAGACGGCCATCAAACCGTGTTCCATCAACATCGCCTTTCCATCAACATCGCCTCTCCATCAACATCGCTCACCATCCCACCACAACACCTACCTATACAACTTCTCAGACACCCCCAACACTCATGCCGATAACCCGGACATCAAATTCAAAGACAAGGAGTGGCCGTCCACTGGCCTCTCCCTGTTGGGATTATGTATACAAGAGTATACAGGCAAGCCAAGGCAGTTAACATGCCTAGGGAATATTGCCAGAATATGCTAAGTCATATTAACACATGTTTAACAGAGGTTAACACATGCAGAGACATATAGGGGAATCCACAGTTAACACATGCTACAGGATTAATCATCCTGCAGCATGTCTATCATGGGATAGGCAAGATATAGCCATGTCTATGATAGCCTATCCAAGACAGAGCCCAAGATAGAGTGTCTATGACACACCCTGCAGGAAGTCTAGGACTTACCAAGCCATGATATCATATGTCACTATTATTGACACTGTTATAGGGGATATGACATAGTTATTCCATTATTAACTGGTACAGGGGTCTATTACAGAATACCTCCTTTATATATTAAAGGAGTGCATTACACTATACCTCCTAACTGTGTAGTATAAATATTGCACATCATGTAGGAGATGATAATAACATTCCTCCCTGTGGCAGACTCCCTCACTCACTAGCCTTTGAGATTAACTTCATAATCTAACCTTGTCCTTAAACTCTTCCTGTCACTGTTCAACACTCCATTCCCAACACTCCCCCCTCAAAGTCGACTGCCGGCGAGTGGTCCTTGATGGCATAGTAACAGGCCCTTCGGTATGCTGCAAAGATTCATGCTTGACTAAACCCTAACTGATGTGAATATCACAGCGCTGTGCTTATGGAGATTGCACCGATGCACTAGCAAATGCTCGTGGTGGTGTATTTTGTGCTTTGCATGAACATCTGCATGGTGCAAAATGCCGTGTTGTGGAATGTTCAGATCCCAAGGTTACTGGAACACAGGCATGTGTGCAACACCAAGCTGATTGGACCAGATATAAGGGCAGTTCTGCTCACCAAAGGGTATCAGGGTTTAGAAGAATGTTGCAGAGGCCTGGGGAAAGTTTACCATGGCAGGCAGCTAGAGAACCAAACACTCAATGTCATGATGAGGAGATGCCAGAAGTCCAGCGCTCAAATTACTTCACACCCCGCCAGTTTTATTGTGTGGAAACGATCTGTGCTCCATGTGGAGTAGTTATTGCATGGGCAAAGTTTGCAAATGCAGAATCACCATCCAATATTTTGCATTTCTTGGAAACAGTATACCCTACCGAGGAATCAAGGCCAGCCTATATTTGCATCGACAAAGCTTGTGTGGTGCTCCGCCACATCATCACCAATAATAGCTGGGACACATGGAGAAAAACTAGCCGATTGATTGTTGACTCATACCATTACATCAATCATCGATTAACAGATTTCTTGTGCCGAAAGTGGTGCAATCCAGCACCAATGGATGGATCTGCACCAAATCTTGTTATTGTGGAGCATGACAGAGAGGGGGTTCCTCACTATAAGCGTGCATTTAATACGCAGGCTTGTGAACAACTGAATGCCTGGCTTGGTGGTTTTGATTCAGTCTTGAGAAGAATGACAGTGGGGAATTTTGATTGGTTTTTGCATGCAATGTTATCCTACCATGCTTGGATGGTAATGGAGAAGCAGCAGCAGAGGTTGAGAGGTGACAATAAGAGCTCTGGTGATAGTAGTGACTCTGATAGTGACTCTGATAGTGACTCTGATGATTAATAGTGACACCTAACTTCCCAGTAACATTCATGTACTAGTAGTAAACAAATACAATGACCATCTTCCATGTATTCTGACATAACCTGAGCATTCAGTCAGCAAATTCTGTGCGGAATCCTTGCCATTCCGCGCGGAATGAGCAGAATTTTTGCCATTCCGCGCGGAATTCTTCATAATCTGAGTTTTTGGTCACAGTCTGTGCGGATTCCGTACGGATTCCGCACGGACCAACTCGGATTCCGCACGGAATTGCTTACCAATCCCCCATTGGGGTACCCAATGCACGGATTCCGCACGGAATGAGCGGATTCCGTGCGGAATCCGCAAGGACACATGGGGGAGTGTAAATTACTGGAGGGGGCTGGTGTCATGGGCATCGGGTTACAATCAGGTACGTGGCTGGGACCTGCTATGTCCAGGTTGGGCCAGCGCCGTTTGGGAAGAGGGACAGGGATGAGTGATTGGTCAGTGGTGGTGTCCTGAAGCCCAGCATCAAGCCTTGGCCTCTTGAGGTAGAGGAAGCTCGATGGCTGGTAGTCAGCAGGCATTGGGAGTGGAGAAGGGGCTGTGGACAACGCTTCCACAGCTGGATTCATTCCGGGCTAGACAGAGATCATAACTCTGCATCATATCAACCAAAACCAGTTACTCACTTTTTCTTTGATGTCCTTTCGGCGTGCCATGGGCTGTACTTAGTACAAGTGTCAAGTTCCTTTTGATCGAGTCGCTGAGCGGAACCGAATAGCAGTTAGTGATGGCCGGAGGGTTGCGGCAGCGTGCCTTCCAGTTGCTGTGGTAACACTAATTAAATTCAACCACTTAACCATAGAATCCCATACCGGGTGGAATATCAACGGTGTTCTATTCATCACACTAACCAGTGCTGTCCAGCCACTCACTTCTCCAATCTTACCAGTCTCAATGTCTTCTCTCATGGCGCCACTTGTTGCACAGGCAACAGTATTCGTTAAGCCTCGGCTGCAAGAACTCGCAAAGGCAGCCATCCTCGGCTATGATGAGGAGCTGCAGCAGCTGCTCATGGCGCTTCCGGGAAACCCGGTATGTTATCACCATCATTAGTGACATTATCCATTCTTATTCACTTCCAGTTGTTCGATTCTGCTACTGCACGGAAGGTCCAAGTGTGGATCGACACCCAAAAGATTGACTTAGCGATTCAGCAGCTAAAACAGGGGGTGAAAATCGATCCAGCCAGTCTGGACTCCTACATAGTAAGTGCATGATCCTCCTCCGGTCTTCACCCTGATGGAAATGCTAACATCTTGTTAGCTTGATACATGGGCCCTTTCGAATGCAATACCTGAAGATAATCTAGGGGACTACCAGCCTTTGCGCCTCCTGCTCAGCGGTACTCTCCGGCTTGACCACGGGCTGGCACACGGTGAACCAACGGATTACACGGCTGTCAGCAGGCATGATCCTGCACTCTGGTCCCACCCGTTCCTCATGGATAAAACATCGTCGACCAGCCAGTGGTTCCAGGGGCCTGGAACATCAAGACGGACACTGGGTGAGTGGATTTGTTGTTCTCATCCAACAAAGGCTAAAAGGGTGTGGATTCACAGTACCAGAGCCCTTGAAGGTAACGAGGGCTGTAATGACTGTGACACACTGGGCCACAAGCCCACCAACGCCGACCCCCACCATTGCCCAACCGACACCAATCCGTCCCCAGGCAACCCTCCTTCAGGACGCGGACAGACTAGTACCAGACGCCCCAGCAGAACCCCGAGCAAGGGCCAGACAAGTCCCTTCAAAGCGGCCCCACTCAGTCACCTGGTCGAAGTCAAGGGCGAGGTCGTCAAGGATTAAGAGTGCCGAATATGTGGCAGATTCTGATGATGGTGGGGCAGTTCAAGTGAAAGGAAAAGGAAAAGGAAAGGAAAAGCCTGCCGATGAAAGAATGGATATTGACGACCCAAATTCCTCGGTTCCAATGGATATCGATGAGCCGGCCACCTCAAGCAGTCGCATCCGGCCACAGCGGCTCAGAGCTGCTACTCCACCCTCCACCACCGCTCTGCCCTCCGCTCTTCCCCACGATTCCACCATGCCTACACCAGAGCCATGTGATCGATGCGCCCATCTCCAGCAACCATGTGAGGTCGTTGGCTTGGCCGCGGCGTGCAGGGGGTGCCACAAAGCAAAGTACAGGTGCACAGGGATTGCAACGGAGGCCAGAAGGAAGCCGAGGCCAAAGAAAACACCAACGTCACCGAGGACCCCCAAGCAGGTCAAGGCGACCAGCGGTCAGACACCTGCCCCTGAAGACAAACAGGCCAAAACTCCCCGTCCGCGGACTAAATCTCAAGCGCGAAGCATCAGCCCCCCAACCACTTCACCCATTCCTGCAGATGACGGGGCCAAAACTCCCCGACCAAGGTCCAAATCCTGAGCGCGAAGCATCGGCCCCCCATCGACTTCAAGCATTCCTGCGGATGACACCAATACCACCCCCAGGACACAATAAAAGACCCGGGCACTCACTGCCATCCCTACCCCTCCTGTCCCTACCGATGATACCGCCGCGGGGCCTTCCCTAGGGGCAGGTGACATCTCCGTCCCTGATCTTGGTCAGGTCCCCTCACGGTACATATACCTGGTCGCCGGTCAGGGGAAAGAGGTTTCGAGTGGGATTCGCTTACAGGCTGGCGAGTCTGACGATGATGTGGGCGCCGACCACCAGGAACCGGATCTTCAACAGTTGCAGCAGGCCAATCGGGAACTGCAAGCACGGGTAACAAAGGTAGAAGGTGAACTGGAGGCATTCAAGGCCATTCCACGCCCGGCTGCGCAGTTCGCAAGTGCCGTTTCCCTAGCTGATCACCGGGAGGTTGAGCTTCAAGAGTTGCAATGGGTGAATACACAACTTGAGGAGCAGGTGCACAAGGTGGAGGATCAGCTTGGAGCGATGAAGAACACTGTCTCAATGTTGCTCGCTGGGCAGAATGGTCATACAGCGACCCTGGAGAGCCATCGGCTCCTGTTCATGAGCCGGGACCAGGCATCATCAAGGCATTCATCAGTGTTCAGTGCCCCATCTCCTAGCATCGGATTCATCCTGGCACCGGCGCCCACCCCCGACTCTGTGTATGGTGCTGATCTGAGTACCGGACCGACTCTTGGCCTTGACTCTTGGCCCAAGGAGATGTTCAACCTGACAGCATTTGATGGTCATGCTGAGAGAGAAGTGCCCAAGTCGGATGCAGCTGGGGATTCATACATGGCTTAGAAGCACTATCAATTTTCATTTTGTTTTTTGCATATACTTCATAGATCACACGTAATGACAAGTTTTCTAGTGCCTAATTAATTAGCAGTCGAATCCAGGATAGTAATTAATCTCCAATTGATTTCAGGCAAAGCACTGGAAGTCTGGTTGCTTGCGGTTGCAGTCTGGTTTGGTTGCTGGTTTTTTTTTTGGTTGCTGCAACTGGACCTGCAAAGACTATTACTAGGCAACTTACTAGACAGCACCATATCAACACACCAATGCACACTACCGATGGGCAATGCTATGGACTTAATAAGGCTACCATTTCACGTGCCGATGAACAGTTAACTTATCTGGTCCACTTGCCAACAGACCGATGTACACCACTGCCCACCAACCTATATTACCGATCAGTGACACTATGGAGACTCCATCCAGACCCTTTCCAAGAGTCTGATTGTCATACGATCTTCCCCTATGTTGCCTTTTACTGCTGTGCAAAAAAGGTCGTATATTACTGATGTAGCGTAGACTTGTAACTGCAACAAAGATAACATTGTCAAGCGAAGTACCAATCCTAGCGTAGCCTCCCCTGGCACATCAGTACTGATTAGTGGCACTGACACTGCACAAACTATTCACTATCACTGCCGTGTTAATGCCGTTGACCCTCCCAGCTGGTATCACTGCCCAGTCTTACTGCCGGTCGGTCTCACTGCCGTCCTACCTCACTGCCGTCAAACGTCATACTGGTCAGTATCACTGCCGGTCATTATCACTGCCAGTTGGTCTAAGTGCTGTCCTACACTGCCGTCCCACTTCATACCGGTCAGTATCACAGCTGTCCTACCTCACTGTGAGTCTGCCTTACCGCTGGTTGGTCTCACTGCCATCCTACCTCACTGCTGTCAGACTTACTTCATACCGGTCATTATCATTGAAGGTCGGTCTCACTGCCAGTCAGTCTGAGCCATGCCACGTCACATCCAGTGGGTTCCTGTTCCGCAGCTCATAGACCCTGTTCTTGTATCCCATTCCCATGCCATCATCCTGAAGGATGTCCAGAATAGAATGATCATAGTCTACTGCCTCCAGCAGCTCACACATGGGCCCATCCATTGCCCATGGTCTACTGTCTCCAGTAGCTAGACCATGGGCCCATCCATCACCCATGGTCTACTGCCTCTGATATATCACCCATGGTCTACTGCCTCCAGCAGCTCACACCTGGGCCCACCCATCATCAATGGTCTCACTCACTCAGTCACATCACAATGGGCCCACCTTATTCACATGGTGTATCCCATTAACATGGGCCCACCCTTATCCTATGGTCTATCACACAAGATGGGCCCATCTTAGCTGGACCATACTACATGGGCCAAAAGCCACCATTAAATGCTCCATATGCAATGGGTCAAATACACTGAAGGCCCTGGAGTGGATGCAGTTGTTGTAGGCGAACTCGCCCAACACGATCCATTCCGGCCAGTCGTCCTGCCGATAATTAACAAAGAGTCGCAGGTACTGTTCAACGTCCTGATTGACTCGCTCTGTCTGTCCATCAGTCTGCGGATGATAGGCCGTAGACATCTTTGTTTGTATTTTCAACAATTTATTTAATTCGCGCATCAGCGCGGCTGCAAACTGAGGTCCCCTGTCTGATATGATTGAATCAGGGAGTCCATGGTACCGCCACACATTATCGCAATATAACTTAGCCAGGCCAAGTGTGCTTGTCTCCTCCATTGTGGGGATTGCGTGCATCTGCTTTTTTGCCCGATCGACCACCACTAAGAGTGTGTCGTATCCTTGCGCCTCTGGCAGCCCCATAATGAAGTCCACGGAAATTGCTTTCCACAGCTCCGTAGGGGAGTTTATCAGTCTCAGCTTGCCCGCTGGAGGTTTTGGCACATTCTTATACCGCTGGCATTTGTCACAGCCATCTACATAATCAAACATGAACTTCGTCATGTTTGGCCACCAATAATTACGGGCCACCAACTCCAAGGTCTTCCACTGCCCCGGATGCCCTGCTATTGCTGAGTCGTGGTGTAATTTCACGATCTCGCGTCTCAACTGTACCTCTTTAGGCACGTACACCTTTCCTCTGAACAACACCAACCCCTGCTCTTTGCTCCATTCCTCCGTCCTTAGCCATTTCGTTGGCAATCTCTTCAATTCTTCCACTGCCTTCACCACCAACTCATCCCATTCTTTCGCCTTCCGCACTCTACTCAACAACTTCTCTTCGGAGCCCTCGATCAACAGGTGACCATGTTGCATAGCCTTGATCGCGAAGAATTCCGGCTTGAGCAAGGTCACATCTTCATTGTCGTGCTCCCCGTCTCTCTTGAAGTCCAGTCTCCTGGACAGGGCATCGGCCTTTCCCATTGCCATGCCAGGTTTGTTGACCAGCTCAAAATTAGTGTTTGAGGGTCCAGTTGCTGCAACCGAAAAAAGACCGGGACCCAACTGGACTGAACCGGTCACGACCGGAATTTTTGGTTGCAGTTGTGACCAGCTGTCGATGGTCGCGGTTGCAGTTGCCCCAAATCTGCTGGGCTTCCAACCGGGTTGTAACCGGTCGCAACCAGTTACAACCATCCTTAGTTAGGGCTTACTATTTCATATCTAATTTAATTTTCGTAAATAATGTGGGGCATGCCCAACTAAAAATGAGTGGACAAGCAAGGCTTTATATACCTTTGACTAATTTGCATATGTTTGCAACACGTTTATGTTTGCATGTGCTTACACATCAAAGATCAACATCAATGTTCAACTTTCAACATTCAACATTCGACGTTGTCCCACAACCACAATCACCCCCCCTGTGTGTGCCGTTCCCTGCCCCACCTGCATCCCCCTCTTGCCCTCTTGTTCCCTGCTCTCTGTCTGCATCTGCGTGTTCCCCCCTCTCGTCCGCATTCCCCCCCTCTCAGTTGTAGTGCCCCCCTCTTGGTTGTAGTGCCCCCCTGTCGTCTGCGTTCCCCCCCACTTGTCCGTGTTCCCCCCCTCTCGGTTGTAGGGCCCCCCTGTTGTCCGCGTTCCCCCCCACTCATCTATGTTCCCCCCCCTCATTTCCCTCCCCTCCCTCTCATCCGTGTGCCCCTCCTCTTGGTTGTAGTGCCCCCCTGTTGTCCGCGTTCCCCCCCTCTCGTCTGCATTCCCCCCCTCTCGTCTGCATTCCCCCCCACTCGTCTACGTTCCCCCCCCTTGTTTCCCTCCCCTCCCTCTCGTCCACATTCCCCCCCACTCCATTGTAGTGTTCCACCTCTTGTTCCCCCCCCCCCTCTCGTCCACACTTCCCCCCTCTCGGTTATAGTCCCCCCCTCTTTACGTTCCCCTCCCGTTTGTGTTTTTTTAAGTAATTAAATTAATTGGTAGACTACTTTAGATAAAATTAATAACTACTAGTAGGATGGTTGCAACCGGTTTCGACCGAGGTGCAACTGGTAAGCAACTGGTCCTGACCGGTTGGCCGCAGTTGCGGTTCCGGTCGGGAAGTTTTTGTGAGTGGCACAACCGGTCGCGGTTCCAGTTGCAGCCAAAAAGGGCCACGACCGCAACTGGACCGGACCTTCAAACTCTACTCAAAATCAAATCTCGATAAATAAAGCGCCCACCGCACTTGCCTCCTATTCAACTTCTTTGACGTCATGAAGTATCGGAGATTGGAGTGATCCGTCCAGATCTCAATCTTATGCGTCGCACCTTCCAAATGGTGCCGCCATGCTTCTAGTGCTCTAATGATGCCAAGCATCTCCCGATCATGTACGTCATAGTTTCGTTCAACATCATTTAACGACTTGGAGATGAAGGCACACAGCCTCCATTTTCCGTCCTCTGTCTTCATTGATAACACCGCCCCTGTCGCTACTCCAGAAGTGTCCGCTTTGACTCGCAAGGGCTTGGAAGGATCCGTGGTAGCGAGGATCGTGTTCCATGTGAAGAGCGCCTTGATTTTGTCAAACGACTCCTGCTGTTCCGTCCCCCACTCCCACTTCTGGTCCTTCCTCAATAGTTTATTCATAGGCACGGCTACCTTGGCGAAGCCTTCGGCAAAGTGTCAGTAGAAATTTGTGAGACCCAGAAAGCACTGAATGTCTTTGACTGATCTCGGAACCGGCCACTCCTCTATCGCCTTTGTTTTTTCTCGATCCATCTTGATTCCAGAAGGGGTAATGTGCAGCCCCAGAAATTCGACCTCATTGACTTCGAATTCACATTTCTCCGGTTTCAGGAATAGATCATTTTCTTCTAATCTTTTTAACACCTCTTCTACAATTTTGTTATGTCCGTTTTTGTCCTTTGTAAATATCAAGATATCATCTATATATACTACTACTGACCCCTGATCAATGAGGTCCTTCAGCACACCGTTCATCATGGTCTGGAACGTGGCTGGGCTGTTGCAAAGTCCGAAGTACATAACCAACGGCTCAAACGTGCCCCTGTGGGTTGTGAACGCCGCTTTCCATTCATCACCTTCCTTCATCCTAACATTATTATATCCCCATTGTAAGTCCAACTTTGTAAATACTCGGGCGCTACCTACTCTGTCTATTAAGTCACCGATAAGCGGCAACGGGTAATTGTTACGGATCATCCATGCATTTAGATATCTATAGTCCTGCACCATCCTCTTTTTTTGTCTTTCTTTGGGACAAAGAACTCGGCCGATGTCTGCGGCGACTTGCTCTCTCTGATATATCCCTTTTCTAACTGGTCATTTAAGAAGTCATCGACTTCACCTTGTTCCTGCAGTGACAACCGAATATTCTTAGCTTTCTTTGGTTCATAGCCTGGTTTCATTTCGATCGCATGATCCCAGGGCTTCCGCTTCGGCATCCATTCTGACACTTTCTTCGAGAAGACCTTCATCCATCTCCGGAACCTACACAGAATCTTCGCCTCAATCTCCGACTCCGTCATTTGGATCTCGTGCTCCTCATTGCGCACCAGATTCTCGTTCCACTCCTGGAAGATCTCTTCTAAGATCCCGTCTCCTTCTTTCATCAATCCTCCCACTGTAACGAATGTGTCTTTGTCCTCTACTTCCTTGATCGTAGGACAATACTTCTGTCGTTCGGCTAACTTCCGCCTGGCCCTATCCTTCTTTGCTGCTCTGATAAATACGTTGCACTCCCGAGGGCAGCCCATCATTCTAACTTCCCCAGTATCCCAGTTGATGTCTGGGTTGTGTTTGCATAACCACGGATGTCCCAGGATCACTGTCGTCTTCCCTAGATCGCACACCTCGAAGACTGCCTTTTCCTTGTGGCCCCTGAATGATACCATCAGGACGATCTCTTCAGTGATCGAGCCGCCCTGATTCAAATCAATGTTGTGAACTCTGATCAGTTGATCCAGAGTTCGGGTCTTAAGTCCGCTTCGGTGCATGAACTCTCTATCTACGAAAAGTCCAGTAGCTCTGCTATCTAGTAATGCCCTGACTGTGCAGGCATCATGTGTATCTAACATAGTAATCGTAATTGGTATCATAATTTTGTTTTTACTCTTGTTTGACCTTACAAAGTGTTGTACCCCCTCTTTAGGCTTGTCGGTAACAATGTCTAATTTCGTAACTACAGGTACATGAGGAATTAAGCATGCCTCCGGGGTGCCAAGCCGAATTGAATCGGTCCCCTCACCGTTGTGGCTAACTACTGTATCGCTGTCTAAGCTAACTACTGTAGCCGTGTCCGTTTCCATATCAGAGTCCATGTTATCAACCGAAAGTCTGTTATACATATTCTTAGAAGCAAGTGAGGGGGGTCTCACTGGCCTCTGGCGGGAAAATCCTTCTTGGCCACTGTTTCGGCCTCCTCTGCTAACTTCTGGACCCAGTACCCTCTGAGGTCCTCGTAATTCATCGCCCGGATATCCAGGCGACTCCTGCAATCGCGGGCCATGTGCCCGGGCTTCCTGCACTTGTAGCAAATGAGTGGCGGTCGCTTCGCCGACCGGTCCACGTCCATTGCGTTTGGGTCTCGGGCCCAAGGGGTGTTTGAAGTCCCCTGCATTTGTTGTTGGCCGGATCGTTGATAGGTATCAGGAGCGTCCAAAGCTCTGAACCATCCCATTTTCACATTTTTAACGACACCTCCTCATGCCACATTCTACAATCGTCATAGGATCTCACACGCATTACTACCAATACTTGTGCTACTTGCAGCCTCAAAACTCTTCATATTTAGCTCCCACATCAGTTATATCGACCTCCACCTCTTGGCCCACTCTGTCATCCACCTCACTCTCTTCTTTCCTGGCTTGGGTCACCACCGCATTGTCCTCTGGTCGCACTTGATATTGTTCAACTCATTGTTGGAAAAGGAAGAAGATATCTCACTCACTCCAGTCAAGGCTCCATCGTAATGGGTCACAGAAGATAATGGGATCATCTCCTCCAACAGGCAAATTTCCTGTGTTGAGCTCGGATGAGAATCGTCCCCACACAATAGCGCGTCTCCATTGGTAGGCCATCAGGATGCACATAATCAAGAGGATGATGAAGAAGATAAGGACAAGAGAGATGTTGTTAGAGATCATGGTGTAAGGTTCTAGTGCAAGGAACGGTATTATCAACAGTCCTATGATTTTGGTCACATGACAAAGTTCCCAGGATTACATCATCATCCTCTCTAGTCCCTATCACCTGCCTGACAAGCCACTGGACGCATTTTTGGATAGGAGGGAAGTCCTATTACACCAGGTAGATTTCTTACACCAGGTAGATTTCTTGACCTAGTACCCACTCTTTATTCCATTACCCACTCCTTATTCCATTACCCCTCCCCCTTTTTCTCATTGGCATCTGATTCCTTCTCATTTTACTTGGGTCCTCTTCACCCACTTCAATTTCCTGGCCCCACTTAGAATATCTATATAAGACATCTAGTAGATAGAAAAGAAAAAAACAATATATCATTTCCCCTCTATCGTTTAGAGCACAGAGCTCAATTCTAGCTTCGTCCTATCATATTATCTCGTCTCAAGAAGCACAAGTCATCGTCTTATTATTGTATTATCCCTTCACTCTCTTATCATCTTGCCTTGTGTCAAGCACCAACCCAAAGCCACCTCGCTCCCTTCCTCTGGTCTAGTAGGACTATCATTTGGTGTGTGTTTCCAGGTGGTTCCTCGGACTGAGTATCATCATCGTTGACCCGGAGATGATGACAAGAGGGATGGTGTCCCTCGCTGGTTCGGAGTGAAGGGGGCCCTCACGTTCTGAGTCCCCTGTGTTGGTTGTCTTGTCAGCAATTTCCAAACAACCGCTCTTCTGCACGGGCCTGTCTCCATTGGCGGTCCATGCGCATTGCATCGGCGTACCACTGGTCTATGGTCACCGGCCAGTTCTCCAAATTGTTGAGCCGCTCTCGCAGCCCCTTGTTTAATGACCGCTTGAATTCGTAGATGAGCGGCGTGCCGTCGTATCCGGATTGATGCACCGCTATCTTAAAATCCTGGACGTGCTCGTCCACGGTTTTCTCGCCTTGTACCATTGTCGTTATTTCGAAGACTTTGGTATCTTGTATGTTCGGATCTCCGAACGCGTGTCGAATAGACGCGAGGAGGTCCTTTGCCGTGAGGAAAGGCGGTTCTCCGTGCATCATCTCTTTTACGGCAACCTCACGCCATTTGGCCGTGGTGCCTCCTTGCAGGTACGAGAGGATCCATACGATTTTGGCATCCTCGTCAATGAACTCATCGGGGCGTCCCCGCATGTACATATAGACCGCGGTCTCGAAGCTGTCAAGCTCCATGGCTTTTCCTGAAAAGGCCAGGGGGCATGCCACTTTCGGCATGCGCCTGCCTCCACTTCCTGAGGGCGCGTTCGCCGCTCGTTCTCTCTTCTGCTTGAGCAACTCTTCCATGAGCAGGTCACGCTCTTCTCGAGCTTCCTTCACCTGGATCTCCAGCGTGCGCTCGGCGGGTGGTGCCTCCTTGAGGTCTTCGGGGTTTGTGGGGGGAACGAGAGGTGAGAGATTGTCAAGGTTCAACTCCTGGAGGTTAGCCATGATGGGGGGTGGTGTTAGTGGAATGGAAATTAAGCGGGGGCGTGGTGAGACTGAGTGTCCGGTCCAGTCGCTGATGGCTGGTGAAGCGGATCAATGAGCGAGTGGAAATGCAATAGTTCCCTGGAGCGGGCACGCGACCCTGCTGTGCTCCTTGGGGTTGAAAACGGGAAGACGTCGCTTTTGAGGCAATGTGGAGAAGAAGGTAAGGGCAAGGACTTTTGCATGACGTAGAGCCGCGGTCAATCACACCACGCGCGCGCTCTCAGAACAATCGGGTGGCGTCCCACGAAAGTCTGTGTCGAGTGGTCCTCGGTCCGTTTGAGGGTTTGCTCAACGGGATCAACCCAGATGAACGGTCGAAGCTACGACTGTTCAACGGTGCTAACACCAGAGGAATGGGGAGGAGGGGTTGGGGAAGAATGCCGCGTGAAGCGGGCAGAGTGAGTGTAAAAGGTAGAATGGGGGTGTGCATACCGTCGTCTCCACCGTACTCTCAGGACAAAGGTCTGTCTGAAGTAGGTGCAAACGAATGTGTATAAGTACACTTGACCCTGGGGAGAGCGGAAATGCGAACGATGGAACGTTGAAGGCGTCTTGTCTTAGCGATGGCAGCACGGTGTTGCGCACGTCGTTTCAGGTGAGGCCCGGGGTTGAAGATGATTGAGAATGAGGTAAAAACGTGAGAGGGAGCGCAAAGGAATCGAGTTCTTCTGTTAGGACAACACTATCACTAGGACAGCGCTGGCTCTCACAGTCAAACAATCACCAAAGAATAACCAAGGATTCAGTAGGCAGCTGCACAGATTTCAGTAGGCAGCTGCACAGATAGGCAACAGCATGTGCTACATGAGGCATAATGACCATGCTTGAGTCATGTGGCATGCGTGATGTACGGACACCATGTGTTTACCGTGTGTCTGCTAACTCTATAATAACCACAACAAATGTAAATAAAGGAGAATGCATAACTAAATAGTATTAATTGTCTTTGAAAAGATAATGAAAATCGTACTCATGACACTGAGCAAAGCCGTTCATTCCAAAGGGGCTTAGGAGAAGTTCTGTGGGCACTGATTGAAAGGCGCTTAGAAATTAAGAACCTGGATCACAAGCCAGATGATCTGTTAGATCAGCAGGGGAATATGTCTTACACAGTACCCAGGGGAAACTAGGGGTTAAGGAGATAAAGGAAGAAAAGAAGGAAGAATTTGTAATGATGCAGGCAATGATGGACATTTTTCTCCAAATGCAGGGTAATCAAAATGGTGATGGGTCGTCTATGCTAAGGAATATGATGGGTTTCAGACCAGGCAGAGAAAATGGAGCTTGTAATTTCTGCAGTGAAATAGGACACTACTTAGCAGGGTGTGAGGTAGTCACGCAATATGTCCAGGATGGGAAAATCAAGAAGAATCAGGATGGGAGGGTTGTCCTAAACACTGGGAACTATGTCCCCAGGATGATTCTGGGATGATGGTTGAAGGAAAGGGTAGATGAATGGTACAAACATAATCCTGGAACATTAGGACCTACAGGGGGATCCACAACACCGAGCTTTATGTATAGCTGCATGAGCCCCCAACCTATCATCAATAGGAACCCGCTGGTACAGTCAAATGCTTTACGTCAAACACCAGAGGAAAGGATTGAGCAGTTAGAAAGGGAAATTCCAGCACTTAGGAAATACAGATTTGACGGTGTAGAAATTTCGTGTCCAAAGGAATTTGTTCCTTCCCAAGAAAGGGGGAAAGCAATTGCTAAGGAAGCTACTTCTATGAACTTTGGAAGGGATTGATCTAAGGAAATGGATAAAGGAACTCAGGAAGAAGAAATAATCTATAACATATGCGACGACCGTTTTGTGGGAAAATGATCCTGTGATCCCATCAGCTTTTTTTGTATGGGACAACTGTAGTGTGGGAATAAGTAAAAATTGGTAATGTGTGTCAGCCTTGGTCAGAATTGATGAATCTTAGTCAGCTTTGTCATCACTTAGTCAGAACTGACCATTATGACAAAGCATCGTCGCATAGAGCCAAAGTTACCAGTAAGGAAGGTGAAATTATGTAATCCCCACTCGCGATATAGTGGACACCTACTTTCACGCCTCGCGGTTTTCAGGCACTGCCACACCAAACAGATGCCAATTCCTACTATGTGAAGATTGAGTAATTGGCTACAGTATCCTCTCTTCACACAAGATTTGGGCATTGGGTATAATAGTGATACTATTGCAATTGCTGTCTATTATCAATAAGCAATTTGTGATTATCATTACAACTTGAAAAAGTGTTATTACAATTGGCTATTGAGCAATTGGTTGGCTACAAAAAATATTGTTTATACTGTGAGTGTTACTACAACTGCCTGCTAAGGAGCTGTTGTTAACCTTGCTTCAGCTGTTACAAAAATTGCTATTATTATTACAATTGGCTATCAAGCAATTGTTATTGGGATATACTATCATTGAACATGTGAGCTGTCCATGGATAATGATTATGATTTGGAGACTGAGTAATGGTTTTGCAGGGATTCAACAAGACCTTCTACTCCTGAAGGAGAGCATGCTAGAAGAAGGGCTGCAGACCATTTGGAAAGGTTACAAATGACCAATCCAGACGAACGACGAAGCAGAATTAGAGGATATACAGACAACAATGCTCCTATTGCCCAACCCAACTTTGGAGCTGCTTTAGCTGCTCAAATACCTCAGGTAGCAATGCCTGCTGGATGGGATGCACCTTTGGCCAATCCTGTTCCTGTGGTTCCACCTGCACCACAACAAAGGGGGAGGGGAAGAGGAAGAGGAAGAGGGAGAGGGAGAGGAGCAGGACCATTGCATAACACTTCAGATGGTCAAGCTGATCCAGCACTTAATGGGCTGCATAGGGGACATATTGCATTGAGGAAAAGGACTGCAGATTACAATGCACACATCCTGGAGTTACAACACCAGTCAGGTGCAGCTACACAGCATCAGATGCAATTATTACAGGAATGGAGAACAGCAGAGGCTGCCAGACAGGTTGTAGAGAAGCAAAGACTTGAGGCTGCCAATAGACAGGATGTATTGCTGCAGCAGCTTGCAGCTGATGTTGAAGCAGGCAGAAAGAAAGGAGACAGGGAAATGTATGAGCAGCAGCAGCAGCTTGCAGCTGAAGCTAAGGCAGCCAGAGAAAGAGTAGCCAGAGAAAGAGAAGCAAGAGAGAGGGATAAAGAGGCCTTGATTAGGTTGCATCAATGGCAGCAGCAGGTGGCAGCTGAAGCTGAAGCTGAAAGACAAAAAAGGTATCAGGCAGCTGATAGGGAACATCAGTTCAACAGAGAGCAACTGGCTGCAGGTCAAGCTCACATCCAGCAGCAACTTCAGGCTCAACAAGCTGAACAGCAGATGCAGGCTGCTACACAGAGAGCTGCAGTGGCTGTTGAACCTCTGTATCATGATCCACCACAACATATCAATATTAATGCAGCAGTCCAAGAACGTAATAGGAGGGAACATGAATAGATTCAGAGGATGCATGAGATGTGGAGAAATGAAAGGCATGCAGAAGACCAGGTGCAGATAGATCAGCAGGAAGAGATGCAGCGGATACCTATTGAGGATCATAATTTGCATCAAAGGATGATTCGGTTGGAACAATTGGGGAACAGCATGTCCAGTACTCAGGTGGATGAATATAGGGCCCAAATAGCTGCACAGGCAGAACAAATCCAGATGGATAGAGAGGTGGCTGAAGCATTAGCAGCTGAATATGAGCAGCAGAGAAATAATGAGCTTGCTTTGAGGAGAGAAATGGATGAGGATGAGGATGAGAATGAATATGATCAATTTGGAAGAGTATCTCCTTTGCAATTTCCATCTTCACCTATGCCTTCTGAATATGATCAATTTGGGAGAGTATCACCATTGCAATTTCCATCTTCCCCTGTTCCACCTGTGTTACAACTTCCATCAGCTGTCTTGCCACATATAGAACCACTGCCATCTGCTACATCTGTACCTCCTCTACAATTACCATTACCAGAGTTCCATCCACCACCTGTCCCTCATAGGCCATTACCACCAGCACATGTTCCTTATAAAGAACCACTGCAGAGGCATTCACTTGGACCTATGAATGTGCAGTGCCCTGAGTGCCATGCATTCCATTTTGACTGTGAAAAGCTGTCAAAGTCTACACAGGCTGTACCAAAGTTTGGAAGCTGCTGCTTGCAGGGACAGATAAGGCTGCCACCATTCCGACCTGCTCCAGCTACATTGCGAGATCTGTTATGTGGGAGAAGTCCATTTTCAAAGGAGTTTAAAAAGATTATCCGACAATGCAGCATTTGCATTTACATCATTAGGGGTCAAGGTGGACA